>CM061141.1:59523426-60123426 GCA_030789695.1 Scilla litardierei | reverse complement strand
TGAATTCGATGAAACATCGTTTACAAGACTAGGCTCACAGACAAAGAAGCAAGAAGCTTCAGAATGTATCACTTGGGATACAAAGACATTATGTCACTTTGATCCGCCCACAAGCCAGTGTGAGGAGGAGGTCCTGAAGATTCTCCACATCCAAAACACTGTCCATCTCTTGCTGGACAAATTTACTGACAACCAGAAGATTGTCAAATCACACGTCCCTGCTGCTAACACTCCAGCTAGGATTGACATACCGCAAAATGGATGCAATCCGCCTGCAGCAGAAATGGTTGGACCTCTCAAAAAGAGAGGGCGACCACCGGGATACAAGGACCAAGTCCCTCGAAAGAGTAGGACCCTTGGCAATGGTAAACAAATACCACCACAGGATGCTACTATAAGCCCTGCTACCCCATCACTCCCAAACTCTCATGAAGAGGAAAAACCGGGAGAAAATGAAGTTTCGATACACTATGTACGAACTGGGGAGTATTGGGACAGAAAGAGCACAACCATAGATGACACATTTGCGTGTAATATTGCCATCAACGTCGCGTACTGCGACGATGATATCGAACCACGCTCTTTGATAGAATGTCAAAGCAGAGATGATTGGCCAAAGTGGAAAGCGGCAATAGGAGTGGAGTTGGATTCACTCACCAAACGCAAGGTCTTCGGACCCATAGTCCAGACACCAAAAGGTGTAAAACCTGTGGGTTATAAATGAGTATTTGTTAGAAAACGAAATGAACAGAATGAGATCGTTCGCTACAAAGCAAGGCTTGTAGCGCAGGGTTTTACCCAACGTCCAGGGGTGGTTTTTGAAGCCACATACTCCCCGGTCATGGACGCGATCACCTTCCGATTCCTCATTGGCTTAACAGCCCAAGAGGGTTTAGATATGCACCTTATGGACGTAGTTACTGCATACCTATATGGCAACCTAGACCGTGACATCTATATGAGATTGCCTGACTGTTATTCTTTGCCTGCAGCACTAAAAGAGAGAGAACGTGACATCTACTCAGTGAAACTGCAAAGATCATTATATGGTCTAAAACAATCTGGAAGGATGTGGTATAACAGACTGAGCGATTTCCTTGCAAAACAAGGATTCTCAAACGACCCAGTCTGTCCTTGCATCTTTATAAGAGTAAAGGCAACAGGATTTGTAATCATAGCCGTCTACGTGGACGACTTGAACCTCATCGGATCTCCTGAAGAGATCGCAGAGATTTCTAGAAGCTTGACAGAAACCTTCGAGATGAAAGACCTCGGAAAGTCAAAATTCTGTTTAGGTCTTCAAATAGAGCATCTTAACGATGGGATCCTGTTACAGCAATCAACTTACACATCGAACTTATTGAAAAAGTTTCAGATGGATAAGTGCCACCCCCTCAGCACTCCAATGGTCGTCAGATCATTGGATATAAATAAAGACCCCTTCCGGCCGCTGGAAGAGGGGGAGGAAGCACTAGGCCCCGAAGTGCCTTATCTAAGTGCTATCGGTGCACTCCTTTACCTGGCTAACTGCACTCGCCCTGACATAGCATTTGCAGTCAACTTACTAGCCAGATATAGTGCTGCACCCAGCGGCACTGGGCCGGAGTTAAGCATCTTCTGCGCTACCTCCAAGGGTCCATAGACTTAGGTCTATTCTACAGGAAAGGGGCATCAACTGGTTTAGTTGGTTATGCTGATGCAGGATACAGGTCCGATCCTCATACAGAGAAGTCTCAGACAGGATACATGTTTACTTATGGCGGCACAACCATATCCTGGAGATCTGTGAAGCAGCCCATGACGACCGTCTCATCCACTCACTCAGAGCTCCTAGCGATCTTCGAAGCAAGCAAGGAAAGTTTCTGGCTACGCTCTGTGATCCAGCACATCCTCACCTCAACCGGCCTGATGACCGGCGTTCTTGCGCCTACTCCACTCCATGAAGACAATGCAGCATGTATAGCCCAGCTACAGGACGGCTACATCAAAGGCGACAAGACGAAGCATATCTCCCCCAAGTTCTTCTGGACGCACGACCTTCAGAAGCAAAAGCAGATTGAGGTACAGAAGATCCAATCATGTAATAACTTGGCGGATTTGCTTACCAAATTCCTGCCTACTAGTATCTTTGAGAAACTTGTATATGGGATTGGGATGAGGAGAGTGAGTAAATGTAAATTGGGTCAGGATGAGAGGACTATGAATTCATAGATACATAGGAGACAAATGTATGGATTCATAGGAAATCTGCAAGCCTGAAGCTTGGTCAGATGAGGGGGAGTCAACCGCAGAGTTGTACTCTTTTCCCTTGGCTACATGTTTTTTCCCACAGGGTTTTCCGTAGTCAAGGTTTTGACGAGGCAACATCGTTGACTCTGGATCCTGAAGTATCCACCCCTAAACACATCCCTAAAACAGGGGAAGTTATGGATTAACTGCTCTTTATTTAACAAGGCAGTTATCCTAACTCGGATCCTGAAGAATCAACCTCTTATTCAACGTTGGTTGGATAAGAGGAAGTGTTATGAATAGGCCCATTGGGCCCATTGGGTATCCAACCCACTATTGAAAGCTATAAATACAAGGGTAGATGGCTCTTAAGGGCCTGTTCGTTTGAGGTTAAATGCTTAAGATTCTCACAAAAAACACTGTTTTGGACACTGTTCATGCAAAATCACAGATAAAGAAGCTGCGGCTGTTCGTTTTATAATGCGCTGATATTGCCGAGCTGGCGATTATTGTTGGCAACTCGCAATCCCCGCAAAAAGCGGGGATTACACGATGAAAACTGACGCGGTGGGGCCCGCCTCGTTCTCTCTCCGAGATTCGCAGCAAAACACGCTGTGATAAAAAAAATTTAAAGCGCGCGGGCCCCGCCTCTCCCTCTCGCAGCGAAACACGCTATGTTTCGAAAAAAATTTTAATGCGCTCGCGGGCCCCGCCTCTCCCTCTCTCTGACTTGTTCGAAAAATTTTTTAACGCTTCAACCCTTTGCCCTCTTTGCATTTAATTTTGCAAGGGGGCATGTGGGGGGTCTTTGCACTCTTTTAATTTTTTTCACTCTTTTAAAAAAAAATGAATGTGGGGTCGCACTCTTTTAATTTTTTAATATTTAATTTGTGGACCACACGGCCAACTTTCACAAAAATATTCAGAACTCACTTTCACTCAAAAAAACACAATAAAGTAGTCTGGGCCCCACAAAAAATTCCAACATCCACATTCACAATTCACTTTCACCCAAAAAAACACAACACTCACTTTCCCCAACCCTATTCACAACTTCAACAAACAACCCATATCAACACAAAAGAACATGTCCTAACCATCTACAACTATTTCCCTACTTTTCCATTCACAGCAAAATAAAAATAAAAAAGATTTCGGCCGCGGCGCTGGATATAATATGCATCAAACAAAATCCTCTCCCTCTCTCCTCCTCGGGCAACCAAACGAGACCTAAACTGAACTGATTTCTTCATTCTCCTTCATCTTCCGTCTTCATCGTCTCCTTTTTACTGTAGAGAGAGAAACTAGAGAGAGAGGATGAGCGGCGGGGGGAGGAGGGTGAACGGGGCGCCGGCGGCGATTCCGGCGGGGTCGAGGAAGGTAGTGCAGAGCTTAAAGGAGATCGTCAACTGCTCGGAGGCGGAGATCTACGCGATGCTCAAGGAGTGCAACATGGACCCGAGCGAGGCCGTCCATCGTCTCCTAACCCAAGGTGCCCTAATTATTTCGATATTTTGTTCCTTACGTCATTTTCTGCTGCGAAGGCTGTTTATTTGGTTGCAGTGAAGTCTGATAACTTGTTCGTTGTCATAAAAATCTGATTTTGTTTGTGGATTTTGGTATTTGGCGAAAATCTCTTCTTCAAATCGTATAGAAGGCTGATGTGTTTTATTTGATTCGATAGTTGTTTATAGTTACTTTGCCCTTTTCCTATGTCCACATGTTGAGTTGCGCATTAAAAAATGGGGAAATTTTTATGAAGACATTCAACTGCATGCAGTAACAAATTTTAAGCTTCATATCTTTGTTCTTGTTTACAAAGTAATCCGGAGGATTTAAGTTTAATCAGCATGTTAGTCAGGAAGTATACATTCATAAGATTCAGCGCAAGTTTTCTTTTAGTGAAAAGTAAAGTATATGACCCATCTAGTCGGTTTTTGTTCTTTACTCTAATCTGACCCATATGGGACTTGTTGGCATTTGCGTTAAGCTCAAATAGCCAGTCTAGCTTATGTTAGACTGATTTGCATCTGGTTTTTGCACTGTCTTCTTAATTGCACTTGAATATATGCAACAAATTTTCATAGTTCCATATGATGTATATGAATTGTTTCTGTTGTTTTTTTATGTCATACCAAAGTGACTGTTTCATTGCTTGTAGTGTCTGAAGCTTTACGTGTGTTAGGGTCTAAATATCAGTGAGAATTTCCTTTATGAGAACTGGCCTATAGAAATGTGATCCGTTGTTGAGAAAATGGGGAGTCATAATCCATGTACTTTTGTGTATCCTATGAGAATTATTGACATCTTGAAGTTCAGATGCCAAGATGGGATCTCTTTTCTCTTTTGTTAAACACATTACTATTTTGTCAGCAAATTTCACTTTGAAGTCATTGCATATTGTTAATGTAGTTTTGTATTGTGCTTCAGATACTTCCCATGTAGTATTTAATAAAGGATGATTACTAGGTTATTATTGTACAATTAAGTTGCAAATGTAGTATGTCGCTTTTCTATCACTTCATGTCCTTTGTGATTATAGTTTTCTATTGTGCTTCGGATGCCTACATCCTTTTCTCTTCCTTGAATAATTGATTTATCCTCTTTGCTTTATTATCAATCCTCACCTTGCATTTTATTGGAGCGCCTAGGATCAAATTCACGGAGTTTTTGATAATTTGAGTTGTAAATCTAATTCAATGAATCTTAATGTGTAGATACTTTCCATGAGGTGAAGAGCAAACGGGAAAAGAAAAAGGAGGTTAGCATATTTTGATGTTTATTGTGTAAGCGTGAAATGTCAGGAATAATAGATATTCATATAGGACGAGACACATTTTATTCACTAATTTTTTTGTTTTGCTATAGTTCTTAATTCGTTTTTTTATGTTTCTTGACCATGAATATTAATATCACTGCATCTTACATAATTATTTGTTAAACTCTTGGTTCTGATGTCTATAGCAATAAATATTGATTTTTTGTTTTACTTCATTTATTTTTTTGGGAGCTGAGTTTTCAGGATTATACTCTAGAGTCTAGAGAATGAGCTACCTCAGATCTTGTTGCTTTGTCCTTATTGTTAGTTTATGCTTTCATATTATTGTTATGATTTGGTTGGTCATATATGTGAGCTTATTCTACCTGGATCCCAGCTTTATGTTTTTATCTTTGAACTATGATATATCATTTTGTCTATTTGTTTTTTCTTCTTTCTTTAGACAAAAGACACGCCAGAATCCAGATCTCGAGGACTGAGCAACAACCCAAGAAGTGGAGCTAGAGGTGGCACTGACCTTGGGGGGCGTACTAGTTCCAACCAAACTAGCTCAAATGGTGCATGGGGGAATCACAATTCACTTTATATGTGATTTAAGAAGGTTGCATCGGGGCTTTTTCAGTCATAATCTAATCTAGCATGTTCTTTTCTGTGTTATGGCAGATTATGGAGTTTCTCATGGTAAACCTGTACACAAGAAAGACAATGGAACACATACTATTCCTACTTCTTTCATTGCTGGAACTGGAACCGCAGGAGGCAATCTCAATCAAAGGTCGACAACGCCTTGGTTGGTACTTCTAACCTTTCAGCAAAACATTTATGCGCTTTTGGAAAATTGAGAATCTATTTAATTTAGTATATTACATATATTATCCTTAAAATATATTTTCTAACTTACTATACATGAATCATTCTTGTACATTCCAAAGTTTTGGGTTGACGTCTGCCTTGACATGGTGCGTCATTTGGAATGTGCATTTTTCATATGTTTGGTTGATTCTTGTACTTTGTTTTATTTTGCTCCTCACATATTTCGAGATTATAGACAAGTTTGGATGAGCTTTTAAGGCATCTCCGCGTGGTTAGTTTGCAAGCCATTTGAATACTCATGCCGGCTAATCTGCTAGACTACATACCATAGAAAGCATGTCCTTCTCACACTTTAGAACAGCCGAACATAAGAAATTCTCATAAGTTTTTTGGTTGATATATTTTTTATGTTGTGTGTGTGTGTGTGGCGGTGATCCACTGAGATAAAAAAAATTAATTTTAAATTTTTTTAAAAGATAGGTGTTCTACACACAACTATACCTAAGTTAAAGTTACACATAACTATACCCGACTAAAAAAATTTGTTGGTTGCTCTACACATAACTATACATCGCGAAAAATATAGGTGAACTCAGGGGATTTGACCCTCGATCAAAACATTACTAATTCAACGGCTTTTGAACAATAAAAATTTCTATCACGATCCAATTGAGGGACAAATATGTGGATTTTATTGATGTTTGGCATGCGCATGCATTATTATGTGAAGAACACATCCAACCGATTGGATCTTAAAAATCTTTTAAAAACTCTTTTTGCACGGGTTTGCATGGATAACTTTTTGCGCTTGAAAATTTTCTTATATATCAAAATAATGGAAATATGTTGCTAGCACGTAATTTTTTTTGCACCGATAGCCATTTCCATTATAAAAAAAATTTAATTTTTTAAAATTGATTTACACATTATGTATGATCAACATACCAAAAATTTAGTGAATCCTCTCTTATTTGATAGTCGATCCATTTGTTGCAAATTCAACACTTTCATCACAATAGAATTTTTGTAACGTGATCGATGATCAAATCCTCATTAGGGTTCACATATATTTGGAGTCTTGTGGTTTTAAATTGTGTACAATAATCTTGAAAAAAATTTCAAAAAATATGGGAGGGTGGTTTTTTTGCTGGCAGCGTATAAAATTTCATTCGCTGACAACACATATCTAATAATATATATATATATACACACACAACAAAATGCATGTGCTGTCAATTCCCACAGTGACATCAAATAAACATGTTTTTAATTTTTTTTAAATGTGTTCTACACATCATGGATGATATACCAAAAATGAAGCAAATTCAATGCTATTCGACCCTTAATCCAACCGTTGCAAATTCAACGGTTTCAAAACTCAGTGCAATAGAACTTTTTGGAACCAGCCGATCGAGAGGTAAACCCCCCATGATTCCCCTATATTTGAGATTTTGGGGTTTTAGAATGTGTACAACTTTGGAAAAAATATTTAACATATTTTGGGTTTTTGGGCGCGGTCAGCACATTTCTAGCAAGCTCGTGTGTGTATGTGAATAATGGGTATCGACTTCCTTGGGTGGCGTCAAACCCACATCCTCTCTATTTTTCCATTCATCCGAACCGTTTATTTTGATTTCATGTTTTAAACTCCAACCCACTAATTTTCAAGTAAATTGAAGGAGTTTTGCTCGTTCATCCACCCATCACAAGTTTAACGGTTTTATTATCGTAATAGAAATTTTTGTAACGGTTAGATGAATGATCAAATTCCCTAGGGTTTATCCCAAAATTGATAGTTGGGGGGTTTTTAGAACATAAAAACAACTGAAACGTATCCGATTGTGGGAAAAATGGATGGAGTATGGGTTGCATGACCTAGCCAAGGATGAAATTGATATATATTGCTCCTTGGCTAGTTGACGCCCATATTGCTTGCTCGAGCGCGAGCGCGTGCTCTCTCTCTCTGCGCGTGCGGGCGCGCCGGTTCAAAAGGATGATTGCTGAATTGTTTATCGAGTCTTCATGCTACGCTAATCATGAAAAGCAAATTCTATATGATCCTTGATTTGCTGAAGGCATGCTACTTGCACTTTGGTGTCTTAACAAATGGGAGGCTGCTCTAAAGCTTTTACAGATTTTCCTTCTCATTACTGAGTAACTGCTGCTGTTAATAAACAGTCCACCAACTTGCATGGAAACATTTTCCCCTCTTTTTTCACTATGGCATGTATAACAAAAAGCTCCATCAGCGTGAAGACTGAGGAATGCCAGACATCCTTAAAAAGGATCATCATATTTTCTTATTGTATTGGCCTGCATTTTTACATGAATGGTATATGGTGGTTGTTGAAGAGCTGATGTCAGAAAACCCAGTGCATGGATATGAATGGGTGTGTATGAATCAAAATAATTGTGAAGTTGATTTGTTGTGTCAAATTATTTTTATAAATTTGTTATAAGAGAAATTAAGGTTAAGGATGCAAGTAATAAGATATTACAAAGAAAAGTCTAGCTCAGATGACCTGCTCGTCTGCTTGTGGAATGGCTGAGAGCAGACTCTTAGTGGATTCATAATGTCATAATCGAAGCCAAGAGTGGAGTTACATAAACATCTTGCTGATGGAGAGCCAGTTTCATGTTTGGTGAAGGACCAAATGTTTTACTATTAGAATGTGTTTGGAGTGCAACAGGACGAATCATCTAAGGGGTAACTTTGAGATCTTATGTTACTTCATGACAGCGATGGAGAATGCGTGTGGAAATTCAACACCTTTGGCATCATTTGTTTCCTAAAGATTTCTAGGCATTGCAAAATGGTGGAGGGTTGATGTGTTTATTCCCCATGTCATGCTAGAAAGTTCAGATCAACTGAATTTTTCTATCAACTTCTGATTCTTTCATATCTTGCCTACCTTTTTGAGATCCCTAGCTAAAAATTGAGCTCATTAATTACATGAATCTCCATCATGATGTGATACCAGGATGTTGGGTCATGTTAGTGTAGAAACCAATATACAGAAATCATAAACTATGAATTAGAATTTCTGTAAGCCCCAGACGAGAACTTTCCAGAGGGTCACATCCAATGAATGCTCTCGCCCAAGTACGATTAATCACTAATTTTTTCACTGTTCTTCCCGTAAAATTTCTAGCTACGAGTAATTTTTAAGTTCATAGGAACTATTTTTTATCAAAGAACCACGTACCCATATTTGATGTGAGATTATGATCACTTGGGGTGTCACATATTCCTTTCATTTTATGGTATACATTCTTCTTCATACTAACACTTCATAAGATACTAACACTTCATAAAGCGATGCATAATTTTAGAGGTAACTGCATAGAAGTGGTTCCCACATATTGAAGAGGTAACCCCCACTATTTCCTTCTATAGCGTGGAACTTTGTTCCATGTATCATTTACTTCCATGTAGTACTTAATTTCTTACATTTTCAGTTGGTATTAGGCTCTGATACTATTTGTAACGGCTCGAACAGAATTTCCCCAGAGTCACCCATCCTAGGTATGCTCTTGTTTGAGCTTGCTTAACCACATAGTTTTTCGACGATTCCTCCTTAAAATGTTAGTTACGGTAAATTTTTGTGTTCATAGGAACTATTTTATACCAGGGGATCTCTTATCTCATATTTGATATGGCACTGGTATTTTGGTATTACATATTTGTATTGCCCCAAGCGAGAACTTCCTAGATGATCCCCCATCTTAGGATTACTCTCCATGAGCATGCTTAACCATGCAGTTTTTTTTCATGGTTACTCTTTCAAAAATATTAGTTACGATTAGTTTTTGAGTTCATTGAAACTATTTTATACCAGAGAACCTCTTATCTCATAGCCGTAGCCGATGTGAGATTATTGTCACTTAAAGTGTTACATACTCCTTCCGTTTAGGTATAACGTGCTCGTGATACTAACATTTCGGCAGGCAATGCGAAATTGTAGAGGTGATCCTCATGAATTTTAAAGATGGCTCCTATAGATTCAAGAGGTCGCCCACCATTACATTCTTGTCTGGTGGGGTGCTTTATCCTGTATAGCACTTAGTTTCACGTGGCACTTAATTTTCATATTTTGGCTGGTGTTAGTCTCTAATACCATTTGTAACACCCCGAACGAGAACTTCTTAGAGGGTTACCCGGCATAGGATTGGTATTCTGGAAATTTTTTGTTTGGGGCATAACACCTCCACGCCCTCTGCTATATGGTGAAGTACTATCATTACATTGAATACTTTATATGGGGTTTTAACTGAGTTTTGTTGCATAACTGTAAATTTATTTACTTGCGTAATTTTGCCTTTGAAATTAACTTTAACTTTGGCACTGAAGAATTGTTGGGTTTTTTGTTATCAGTTACCTAGACCATTGAGTAGTTCCCAAATCTAATAACTATCCTAATTCATAACAGCTTGGCGCATGTTGGGGAATGAACTGGCTTGCCCACTTTTAAAAAGTGTAGATTGCATATGTCCCCCTTCATCTAATACCGGCTCTGATTTGCAAGTCCAAGATGATTTATTGGAGACATACACCTCCTCCCATCCTGAAAGTTGTTAATTCTTCCATCCAAGATAAGATGCAATGTGTGGGGCCTATTATCAATGTTAACTTCCTACTTACTCTCTATTCTTTCTCATGAGGTTCCTGCAAAACAAACACAAAGAAGCTCTAATCTCTAGAAACCCATGCTTCTCTCATCTTCTCTCTCCTCTCAAACCATGGCTCTTCATATCACTCCTTGATTATGTTTTCTGATATCAATGTTAGATCAGTAGTTAACATGTCTATCTCTGTTACATATCTAATGACTCAATCCTACTTTTACCTATGCACTCTAAGCCCTTCCAAGTTCTATCTAGTTCCCGCAACGCCGCTTCATGTGCGCTATCAGAATACCCAAAACCAGTGACCCAAGAACTAAAGGGGATGAGTAATCTCTAGCTGATTCATGAAACTACTTATGTTTACTCTACAGTGACATTTAGTTTTTCCTTATTGGCATTATTTGCGGTGTTCAAGACTTATATTTTTTAATGCTTGGGCTTTGAACTTTATTATTTAACTCATAGTCATTATCATGTTGTAAAATTAAACTAGGTGCTTCTACATTGTGAATAAGCAGAACATCAGTACCTTGTGAATATTATGTGTTGATAGTCAATATTATCATAATCCTTAATTTTAGATGCACATATATTTATGCATATCAATGCCTATTGGGTCCACTACCCTACACGATGCAACCAATTAAGCATTACGCACTCAATACTGTTAGGTACACGAAATACCATAACCCATCCTTGTACCCAGACTTCGAACCATTCTGTACCACAACTGTAGTAGCACTGGCCAAACTCACAGAAGAAAGCGCTAAATCTCTAGCAGCTCACATTCAAATCACTCATTCCAACCACCCCCCAGAACAATGCCTCCTTTCTTCCATGTCTTTCATGTGCGCTCCAGGAGATCATTACCCAAGCATCCACATCCATGCAGAACTTCCAAAATACAGCAATAACCAAGTGTCATTTCCTAGCAAGCAGCAACACTACAAGAATTGCTTGACACATCTATAGCTAAAATTTCCGGGATAATAAAAGTTAGACATAAAGGAAAAGAATAATTATGTAATGTTTCTTTCTTTTCCTCCTTTTTCCTGTTATCCTTTTCTTTTCCTCTTCTGCTTGAAAGGGGTTGTATACTAAATCAATAAAGAAGGCATGCTAGGTCATAATACATGAATCTACTGCTTGAAAGGCTTTTCCTATCTTGGCCACTTGTTACAGACTGTTTTATTTGGTCCTATTGTTTAATATAAATATTTTGGTGATTTCCCTGTACTTGCATAAATTATTTTCACGCATAGAAAGACTCTTGCATGAAGTATTATGATATGAGTAAGGGCTTACTCCAAACATTGATGGTGTGACTCTGTTAATCATATCTTGAACGGGGTTGTGTTAACTTATTTTGAATTATTTGATGGTTTTTTTATCTCATTTAACATTGTCTGATATGCTATATTTTCTGATGCAGTGCAGCTGTTTCCATGCAAAACACGGCACAAACAACTGAAATAGTTGATGGTCCCTCTTTGCCTTCACAACCATCTTCAGGATTTCAGCATAACTGGTTACAGAATCCAGGTCAACCATCGATGGCTGATATTGTTAGAATGGGTAGGCCCCAATGCAGGCCTGTCAGCACTCAACACGATCCAACCATGGCAAACATGTTACACCAGAAGGCCAAGCAACCCCCAGCAACAATTGCACCATCAGATTCAGCTCAAGAGTATGAGACTTCTCAAGGTCCTGTTCCACATGATAAAGAGAGAATAAGTGAGCTTGGTGGTACAGGTCATTATAGTTCTCATGATGATTGGTCCCTAGTTACTGAGACATATGTAGGAAGTGGGTCAACTCATCCAGAAATTTCTGGTGCATACATCTATACTGACCTGTCAGTGTCATCTAATTTACCAACTGATGAGGCTAACTTAGAGCAAGATCCTCCATTGGATGTGAATGAAGTAGAAACAGGAGATGTTAATGGACACTGTCTACCAACAGAGTCCATTAGACCGGAATCAATATCTGATGGACAAGAAGAGGTGGATAATTCTAGGGATTGTATCCATCTGGACGATGGTCCGCTAAATGGAATGTATCACTCTCAAATGCATGCATTCGAGCATCATGAAGGTAAAATGGTAAAATTTCATATTAAACAGAATCACCGTTATGCAATTAATATAGTGTAACTGTCGATGAGGATGGCGTTTTTAACTTTTGAGCAATTTGTGTACCCAAACATGATGCATTTTCTTATATGAGAGCCTTTTCCTCTTCAGGATTTTTAGGGGTTTAAAAGAACCCTGATGGCCTATACAATCATTTAGGCATATCTACTAGTCAACTAAGTTTCACCGTATTACCAACAATTTCTCTTTTCCGATTTCTTTTTTGCTCAAGTCATATGAAAAATGTTTCTTACACTTGGATGCCACATAATAGTGATATAGTCTGGAGGTAGTAGTATGTCTGGACAATGAAGTGTACATTGACTGGCTACTGGAGTTTTAGAAATTTTATGCTTACAGTTTCTAGATACAAGCAGAGAAGAGCTAGTGGACCCTGAGGCCTGGGATAGATGCAGTAGTAGACCTAGCGTTTCAGAATGTTGGCTTCATAATATTCATGGCTATGCTATATATGAGATAAAGATGGAAAAAATAGCTTAAGAATTTATGCTTGGAGGGAGAGGATGAGCTTAGAGTGAATGGTTGGCTCAATTTACAGGAGCTGGTTTGGTTAATAAGAAGATTCGTGTGTGGTTTAGTATCTGGTTACTTCTTTCTTAGTCAAAATCTGATTTTTTTAAAGTGAGCGCGCGTGCACACTTCCCTATACAATAAAGGTGTGCGAACCCCCCCCCCACATTTAAAAAAGGAACCATCACAAAGAAGAGGAAGAAGAGGCTAGTTAGTGCACATATTCAAAAAGTTTTGAAGCCATATGCTAGTGAATTCAAACACATATATTTCTTAATAAAAAAATCTTGCCCGTGGTTATCATATGCCCAAAATATAGCATTGTAAATGGTTAAGGATGAACGCGGTTTTATCTTTTGTCATTTTGTTCGATTTCCCGTTGCCTATTTGTTTGATCAACATCTTCTACCTTCTATTGGACAATCTTTAAATTTGATACAAGAGTTCTATCCAAAATCTAATTAATTTGTAAAATGAAGAATTGCTGCATCATGTGCTATTTTAGCTTTGGTGTTCATTTTCTCGTTGTTCTAATATGCTTTGCCTCCTTTTTGACAAAAGCTTCTGGATTCAAACTTATTAAACCAAACCAGCATTTTTTGGTCCAGAAATTATTGGTATTGCATTTAGACACTGCACATACAATATTCATTATTTGGTATGTTATGGATGCATGCCAACGGTTTTCCATTATATAGCAGAAGTATTGATAGGCGCTGCCCAACAAGTCTAAAAATCTAATTAAAAAATGAACTCTAGAGTAATCAAGTCACACCATCTGGGACCATATTTGCACCTTTCTGAGGTCATAAGCATTAATCTAATGCAAAACTATGTGCTGCCACTGTGAACGGTTCATCTTAGATCACACCTGTTTTATTTTCATCCTCCTCCTGATCATCTATTCAATAATTTAGGAATCTTTGATGTTGACAATCAGACACCTATTTCTCTAGAAAGCACACTAAAATTGAATAGGTGGTCTGATTATTGGGTTTATTCAATTTATGGGCCTAACAAGGTTCTTCTGACATCATTAAAACCTTTCTTTTGTTATTTACTGTCTGAACTCGCTTTAGCTGTTGGTGTTCTATGTAGAAAGAGTCATAGCATCATTTCGAATACCACTTTAGGTTGATGTTAGATCCGGCCCACTTGGGGCTTATTTTATTGTGTTTTGTGTTATTTTATTATTGTAGGGGTATTGCGGTAATTAGACTTTTAGTTAGGATTGTTATAAATAAGAGGGGATGTTAGCCGGTCCTAGTATGCGGAAAATTGTGAGTGATTTGTTTATTTGGGAGGAGAAGGTTCTTCGTTCCAGGGAGGGTGCGGAAGTCCCCTATCAATCGACGTCTTGGGAGGGCGATTACCCGCTTTAAGTGTAATCAATCTATCTTTATTCTTAGTTTATATTAATAAAAATCATATCTTGTCTTGGTTCATATCATTTTGGTATCAGAGTAACGATCCATGACGGGTTGAAGGAGATCCATGCAGGAAAGGTTGGAGATCGTCATGCAATTATGCCTACAATTGCAGCAATCATATGAAGAACACAGACACGATCTGAAGGAGTTCACGGCGCTTTCCAAGAGAATCGATTCAGATCTGGATGAAAACCCAGATCCAACAGCGACATAAATTCCAGATCTGGATGCGGCGGAAATTCCAGATGCGGCGGAAATTCCAGATCTGAGCGAAAGCCCTATTTTTGCGCTAAATGCGTCAACTTTGGACGAGGAAGAGGAAAAAGTCGACAGCTTTGACACGGATATGAAGAAGGAGAATAGCGGCGCCACAGATAGGGAGAAGTTGAAGGAAAACGTCGCAGATCTGAAAGAGTTCGCGGCATTTTTCAAGAGGATCGATTCAGATCTGGATAAAAATGCAGATCCAACAACGGCGGAGAGTTCAGATCCGATCGAAAACACAGATCTAGGGCAAAAGACGGCGTTTTCGTCGGTGAAACAACGAAAGACGGCATTTCCGGCAGCAACTCAGAGGGGGGCACCCCTTCCGGGCATTCCCGAGGGGCTGCTGCCCCTCTAGAAGGGGCGCCAGCCCATACTGGGGCCCCGGGGGGCTGCTGCCCCAACTGCAGGGGCGCCAACCCCTGCTAGGCTCCCCAGGGGCGCTGTGCCCCACTGGAGGGGGTGCCGGCCCCCTCCCCGGGCCCCCAGGGGGCTGCCGCCCCTCCAGAAGGGGGCCCGGCCCTTTCAGGCCCCCCTTTGGGGCATCTGGACATTCATCAGCAACACGGGCCCTCCGAGGTGCCGGGCAACGAGATTTTGTCGTTTCTGGCCCAAAACAGCTTGCGACGGAGCCCTTCCAGCAGCGCGACAACGACAACCCTACAGAGTATTTGTGGGAGCCCAACGACGCACTTTGGGCCCCACCTTGGCCCGACGAGATTTTTCAATGCATCGTTGAAAGCGGTGGAGACCAATCACATCCCTTCGACCAGGAGGAAGTATGCAATCATAGCTTGAAACGGAAGCCCCACACACCTCATGCACCACCTTGAGGACAATGTGGATTTTTGGGGGCGGAGTAATGTTAGACCCGGCCCACTTGGGGCCTATTTTATTGTGTTTTGTGTTATTTTATTATTGTAGGGGTATTGCGATAATTAGACTTTTAGTTAGGATTGTTATAAATAAGAGGGGATGCTAGTCGGCCCTAGTATGCAGAAAATTGTGAGTGATTTGTTTATTTGGGAGGAGAAGGTTCTTCGTTCTAGGGAGGGTGCGGACGCCCCCTAACAATCGGTGTCTTGGGAGGGCGATTACCCCCTTTAAGTGTAATCAATTTATCTTTATTCTCAGTTTATATTAATAAAAATTGTATCTTGCCTTGGTTCCTATCAGTTGACAACTTGATTCTAACATTCTTTCAATTTCTTGTCAATTGTAATTTAGTCTCGTTGGTTACCTTGTAACGGACTAAAGAATGAATTTAGGAGGTCATATCAAGGCTCTGATAGAAAGCAACTTAGCATTAGATACTAGGAAAGAATTGGGTTATACTATTCTGAAGTTTATCAGGACTATATGATCGTATTTAGTTTTGAGAATATCTATATGTGCTGTTGCATGAACAATAATAAGTAGGGTTCGCTATTGGCCACCCGACGTTACATGGTTTATTGTAGTAAGCTCTGTTGAAGTACATATGTTTTTCTTTGACCGTGAATTGCCTCCATTTTAGAGGCTTGATGTAAGATCGACTACCACAAGAATTTTTTTTGGGAAATCTTAGCATCGTGACTTCTAAGCTGATCCATGGTGATGGGTAGAAGCTTAGAGGTGGTGATGTAAACAAGATGAACCCATGTGCTGTGGGTGCTGGATGTATTATGTACCTCTGGACGGTTAACGTCAGTGCCTATCAATTTGGACATAATTTATTCAGTTTGCGATTAATTGGGTTGTATTAATATTTTCAAAGTTATTAAAATCATGCATGTCCTATTTAAAATGAATAACAAGTTTACGAGTTGGCTTTGATAGCGTCATATGGAACAAAAGGGAAAATGTTCTATTTGTTTGAGTAGAATTTTTTTCCTTAAATTTTTTTGGAAGTTAATTATTGTTATAAAGGATGGCTGACAAATATCACAATCCTTATATAGTAAAAATAATCTGTTTTATGCTTAGATCTGAAGGTACACTCTTCAAGGTCGATGTCCTTTTCGCCTACTTCATATTAAATCCGGAAGATTGAGGATGCGAACTAAGTGGGGAGTTATGCTATAGGTGATATTGCCACACAATATGTGATTAATCAACAAGGGTATAATTATTTGACCAATTTCATCTTATGTTCATATTTAGATATTGATGTTTACAACATAGCGATGATCTTGACATCATAAATTTTCTTGAAGGCACATAATTGCTTTGAGATTTCATCAATAGTATAGATTGTGAAGTCTGCCACCCGGCTACTGTAACCAATTATTACCCAATGCTCCGTAGGCAAATATTGATGTTTGGTGCCTATATATCCATCATGAATTCTCCGTTACGTAGTGACTACTCTTCTCTGGGATTATTTACCGTTTCTGAACATTTTATTCGAAGTGTATATAATCTGCTTAGCCTTATTTTGACATTACATGGATATTATAGGTAAGTAGGACCAAATTAATTGAGTGTTGTCGTTGATTTACCATCCTAGTAAGCTTTGTCTTTTGATACAATAAACATGAAGGTGGCATGACAGTGGTGAGCTGCCCATAGAATAACATGTCATGAAACTGCTTGATGTTGACAGTAAAATGTAATTAATGATATTTATTTTGAGTGTCTTGAAACACATGTTGAAACTTGATGATTTAACTAAAATATGATGTTTAGATTCATAAGACAACATGTGGACTATTGTAGAGAGCAAATTTAAATTTGAGATGGAGTCTGTTTTTAAAAAAAGATTTTATCTGTGTGATGGAGTTAGAGTTATAGTTCTTTGAGTCTTCTAGTTTTATTTAGGATATATGTTTAAGTCTTTTTGAGTCTTTTATGTATTTTGAGGGTTTTAATTATTTTAGAATTTAAAATTTCACATTAGATGCAATTTTTGAACGTAAAGTTGTAAGCCTGTTTAAAGGCCACAAACTTATGTATTATATAGATGAATGCGTAATAGAAAATTTGGTGTAAACTTTTAGTTTCTCTATAAAAATTAAATTTTTGCATTGGTGTGTGAGAATGTGCTTGGTTGACTAGGCGAAAGTTTTGACAAATCTGTGCGTGCAAGGCATGCGAGTCGGTGATCGACAATTTCCTGGGATGCGAGGCTCGAGAAGTTATCAGATGCCTAATTTCCTTCTTCCTCAAATTCCCATTGCATCTTTTCCTGCTTTTGTCCTATGTAAACGTTGTATTAGAGCTAAAACCTGGTTTGTCTTTTCCTCTTTTCTTTTTTCCTTATAAAAAAAATCTTTTTTCTTTTAGTTAGGATTTAAATCAAAGTTTGAAAAAAGTTCAAAAAAATTCTTAAAAAGAGAGAAGAAACAAAAAAATTTGGAAAAAAGAGAAAAAAAGAGAATTTAAAAAATATAAAGGGAAGAAAAAAGATAAGAGAAAAATTTAAAAAAAATTAAAAAAGAAAATAATATCCAACCCAACCCCAAGTCACCATCGCTACATCCACTGTCGTCCCTGCCACTCCCGGACTACTTTGTCGTCACATCTGCCTCCATCGCAACCCTTGGAAGCTCCCTCTGCTGCCTCCAGTTATTGGAATCGCCGCCGCCGCCGTCGAGCTTTCTATTCATCGTCGTCACCGTCGCTTTCGATGAAACAGCCCCCATTGACCCCTCCAATACATGTCAAGGAGAATGCCTAGCAAACTGAATCGATGAAGAATGCTGGCGAACTTGGCTTGAAAAATCACCGACGCCAAATTGCTACAATAACGGTTTCGACGAGCCGTTTTCATTGTCGAGCCGCACCGAACTCTGTAGCCGGCACTATTCAACAGGTAGCTGAGCAGATACTATTCATCGGCCGAATCGAGCCGACTCG
Source organism: Scilla litardierei (assembly GCA_030789695.1). Taxonomy (NCBI): domain Eukaryota; kingdom Viridiplantae; phylum Streptophyta; class Magnoliopsida; order Asparagales; family Asparagaceae; genus Scilla; species Scilla litardierei. The sequence goes on along the minus strand of CM061141.1, from coordinate 60,104,779 downwards.
ACCCGACCTGAGTCGACTCGAGCCGAACTGAACTAACCGAGTCATTGACCGGTCAACGTCTCAGCCAACCGTTGACTAGCTGAGCCGAGCCGCTGCTATAGTGTGGCTTCGCCTTTTCATATGATTTTCTTGATTTTTCAATATTTCAGCTGTATTTCAGTTGTATTTTAAACATATTTTAGCGATTTCTTGGGCTTTTCATATGAGATTTTTGGCTCTGATCATTTTGATTTAATTCAAATCTGATTTTCATTTTAGCCAACTTCTAATCTGATTACAGATCTTTAACCTCTAATCTGATTAATCTATAATGTGATTAAGGATCCTTACATGATAATACAAAGCTGATTTTCATTCCAGGTAAATCTTTGATTTTTAAATTCTGAAGTATTATCTTTAGATTTTGTTTAGATTAGTTGATATCATTGGTATTGCATCATTTTCTAGTCTCGATGAGTATGTTGCGTTATCATATTTAGGATTGCATTTTATCATATAGATTTGGACCTTAGGATTTTATTTTATTTGCATAGTTAGTGCATGCGTCTTGTGGGTGTTTAGGATCTTGCAGTTGCATTTGTGTGACTTGTTGGCATTGCATGTTATTATGTAGTGGTAAAACCCTAGGATCAGACATTAATGATAATCAATTCAAAGGCTAGATGTTAAACTCGTAGTAGAGGGGTGGGCTAAAAAAAGGCTTGGACGAATCAGCGGCAAATCGGCAGTGACAGTGAGGGGAGGGTGAATTAGTGGCAGTTCTGTGATTCTGGTCAGCCGGAGGCAAAACTGTAAATTTGGGGGTTTAGTGGCAGATCTGTATTGATAGGGAAATCAGTATATATATATATATATGGGCTGGGATAATTAGGGATTATACTGAATTTGGAGAGAATAGTAGAGATTAGAGAGTAGAAACCCTAGATTAGTGGGAGAGCTAAGCCTTTCTCTTGAATAAAGGCTAGGAGAGCGGTCTTCCTCTTGAATTGAGGCTATCTATCTTGTATTTCCTTTCAATATCAATAAAAAAACCCCCAAATTCCTAGAAAATCCTAACAAATTGGTATTAGAGCTTAGATCTTGGTGGCGACACGAAAGGGGTAAGCTTTGGAGGAAAGATTTGAAGGCGAAGTTAAGATTCTCAAGGAACATCAAACATTAGCAGAAAAGTTCGAGCTGAAAATTTCAAAGGTGGAAAGACTTAAGGAAAAATTGTCTTCAATGGAATCATGGATGAAAGCACTAATGGAAGCCATAATGGAGAAAATTTCAGAGATCAATCATCGCCCTTTGCCTGAGAAGGAGATGATGAAGCCGGATCCCGGATCTGAAAGAAGATGAAGTCAGTGACGCAGATTTAGGGTAAAAGGCAATGCCTGTGGACGAGGGGAATGCGAAAGCTGTCTGTGAAGTATCAACCAAACATCGTGGATCTGATACAAGCGAAATTTTTGGTTGACAACAAGAGGAAAGTGATCATTTTTGAAGACGAGTTCCAACCAAAAAGCGAGATCTGTGCGCGGTAGGTGGGAAACCACCCAAATCCCATGGCGGGTGTAGCTTAGTACGGACGAGGCGTTGGGTGACCCGAGGCAGACCACCTAGGCCATATGGGCCTGATGGCGGGCTGCTAGGGCCTAGGTCCCAACAACCTGCTGGCTGCTAGGGCCTAGGTCCCAACAACCTGCTAACGGGCCGTTGGGGCCAAGGCAAGCCCTGGGCGGGTTGCCAGGGGACCAGCGACATGCTGGCGGCCCACTAAGGGACCAGCGATCTGCTAGCAGGCTGCCAGGGCCCAGCCCATGCGAGCCCTGGGCTGACTGCAAGGGCCCAACGGCTTGCTAGCAGGCCGCCCGGGCTCCGATGAGGCACGAGCGACCTTTAAGGGGCCCCACAGCCCCTGGGTTTCAAGTGGGTGGGTCACCGCGGCTTAACGACATGCCCCAAAGGGTGGTGGCTTTTCGGAGGATTTCGGTGACACAGAGATGATTACATGGGATTCGATGATGGCGACAGAGACTTAGGGTGGCTTGAATATAGCTGGGACCCGCGAGGCTTTGGTAGGGCCGAAGGAGGCCCACTGGGAGGCAGATGCCCTTGGCGCAGCAGGGGAGGGGCCGCTAAGGCCTGACGGTACCCACAAGTGGCGACGACGACGCTTTTGGGAGCAACGACGACGGGGTAGAGGCCTTTGGGGCTTTGATAAAGGTGTCAGAGTTTCAGATTGTTTTGGCGATGGAAGGCAGTACGATGGCCCAACAAAGAGATTTTTGGCGTGGTATTTTGGGGGCCACACGACTGCAAATTGGTTCACATATCAATGATTCCTTACAGGCAGCCAGTTGGAGAGCAGGACATGGGCAGTTAGGTATTGACAACAAGATCCAGAAGCTGACGATGTCTGTTTTTGTGGGGGAGGACCCTTATGGATGGGTCTATCGGGCAGAGAGATACTCCGCTATTAACCGTTTGACGGATGAGGAGAAGCTGATGGCAGCAGGTATCTGTTTAGAGGGAAAGGCTCTGGCATGGTTTCAGTTGAGAGAGCAGAGACAGATTATACACTCATGGAAGGAATTCAAGGACTGATTGCTAGACTGGTTTCGAGATACTCGGAGAGATCTATACGAGCAGCTCTTCCCCTTCTAACAGAAGGGCATCGTCAGATACTACAAAGAAAGATTCGAGATATTCTCGGGTCGGGTGATGTGAATTCCTAAAGTGATGTTAGATGGAAATTTCATGAAGGGACTTAAAGCGAGCATCAGAGCTGAGCTACGTATACTAAGGCCGTGTCGGCTTGGAGGGGCGATGGAACTGGCTCAAATGGTGGAAGATAGGAACAACTGTGGATCAGGCTGCCATGGGAGAGATGATTAGGGTCACCTCCTGCACTAATGCTACAATTGATATACATAAGTCCCAGCAAAAAGGGGTTCAGACATGCAAGGATAAGAACATCGAGCCTCAAACCGACAACATGTTCAAGCGTATCACAAAAGCAGATATCTAGAATAAGCACAAACAAGGATTATCTTTAGCTGTGACAAGAGATTCAGGCCGGGACATCGTTGCTGTGATTGTGCTCTCTAGGTACTGATGGTCGAAGATGAAGAGGGCGAGGGCATAACAGTTGAGGAGGAAGAGAGATGATGGGGAGCACCCTCGTTTGGAGCAGAGTGCCCCATGGCCTTTAGGACATCACCTTAAGGACAAGATGGTTTTTTGGGACGGATTAATGTTAGACTCGTAGTAGAGGGATGTGCGGCAAAACGGCTCGGGCGAATTAGCACCAAAAGCGAGGGGAGGTTGAACTAGTGTCGCTTCTGTAATTTTGTCACCATGGGGAAAACTTTAATTTTGGTGGTCCAGGGGCAAATCTGTAATTATAAAGAAATCAGGCTTTATATGTATTAGGGCTGGGGTAATTAGGGATTATGCTGAATTTGGAGAGAATAGTAGATATTAGAGATAAAAACTCAAGATTGGTGGGGGAGTTAATCCTTCTTCACAAATTAAAGGCTAGAAGAACAGTCCTCTCGAATCGAGGCTATATACGAATAGTAAAGATTAGTGAGTAGAAACCCTAGATTAGTGGCAGAGTTAAGCTTTCTTCTCGAATTAAAGGCTAGAAGAGCAGTCCTCTCGAATCGAGGCCATTTATCTTGTATTTTCTTTCAATATCAATAAAAACCTTATTTTTATCTTCAAATCCCCAGAAAATCCTAACAATAAAAAATCAACTTCAAAAGTTATATCTAGAACTAAAAAACTGATATAAATCGAATAGGATATTGCCTACAAGCTGACAGAGATCAAATTTGAGATTAAGCCTTTTATTTGTGATGGAGATGGAGTTTGAGTCTTTGGAGACTTCTAGTAGTTGAGCATTTTTGTTATTTTTAGTCTTTTTTGTTATATTAGAGTCTGAGTTCTTTGAGTCTTTTGATGTTTTTGTTTGAGTCTTTTATTTATTTTGAGTGTTTAAGTTATTCTAGAAGTTCTAGTCCTATATTGAATTAGGTTTTAAGTTGTAAGCCTATTTTAAATGTCACAAACTTATTTGTTTTAGTAGAAAATCGATGAATAGAAATTTTGGTGTAAACTTTCCGTTTTTCCAGGAAATTAAATCTTTTGCATTGGTGTGCGAGAATGAGCTTGGTTGCATGGGCAAAAGGTCCGAAAAATTTCCACGTATGAGGTGTGCGAGTTGGTGATTTTCTGGGGTACGAGATCTGAAAAGTTATCAATTTTCGAGTTTTTTCTTCTTGAAATTCCTACTACATCTCTTCTGGCTTCTGTCCTGCGTCAAATTGGTATTGGAGCTAAATCTGGTTGTGCTTCTTTTCTTTTTCATCAATCAAAAAATTATATCTTTTGGTACATTTTTGAAATCAAAGAAAATCAAAAAAGAGAACAAATTTTTGAGAAAAAAGATAGAAGAATATATATATATATATATATATGGGATTAATGTAGAGCAGGTGCCACTTGATCCAGTGGATCTGGTGCAAGACACAAAAAGGTGGGACCCAGCGGGTACAAGTCCATGTGGGGACTTGTACTTTCCACCTTTTTTGTGTCTTAGCCAAGGTTCTAGGTTTCGGCCGATACCAGTTGGTATCGGCCGTTTCGACTCGGTTTCGCCCGCAACCGATACGAAACTCACCTCTTAGCACCTGATCCATTGGATCAGGTGACACCTTTTCTACATTAAATCCTATATATATATAACAAGAGATTCTAAAAAGAGAATTTATATAACAGAATTTTCAGAATAAACATAGTAAAAAAGGAGAATAAACAAGAAAAGAACAAAATTTTTTTCAATAAAGAACAAAGCAAAAATTTCATAGCAAAAAAGAAGAGAAAACCCCAACCCTAATCCAGACCATCGTTGCGCTCGCCGCTATCCCCGTCACTCCCGAGCTACTCCAACATCACCACTGCATCACTCACGACCCTTAGAAGACCCCGTTGCATCTTCCAGTCATTGGAGCCATTGATGTCGCTACCGCCATCGCCACAGGTAGCCTCCCACGAACCCCTTGATAGGTGCGACTGATCAAGGCAAACACAACTAGAAGAATTACCTTCGAAAGCTGTCAGAATCGGCTGGTAAAGCCGCTGGCGTCAAGTTGCTACAATACGGGCTTTGGCAAGCTGTTACAGTGGTCGAGCCGTGTCGACACTACTCATCGGCTAAGCTTAGTTGACATGGTTCACTGCTCAATCGAGCAAATTGAGCCGATCAAGCCGACTCAACCGAGCCAAGCCGACTAGAGCCGAGCTGAGTCGATTGCTACGATACAGCTTCAGAAATTTTTCGGATTTTTTCCCGAAATTTTAACTAAATTTAAGCTGTATATTAGCTATATTTCAATGTATTTTGGTGATTTCTCGAGCTTTTCGCATGAAATTTTTGGTCCTGATCGTCTGGTTTAAAGCTTCACAAGTTTTAGATGCCTTGCATGATACTACAAAGCTGATTTACACTTCAGATAACCTCTAATTTGATCAAATCATCGGTTCGAAATTCCAAAAAATTCCTCTATTTGATTGTCCTAATTAGTTGATATCATTGGTATTGCATATTTTTCTAGTCTCAATCTGTGTGCCACATTAGCATATTTAGTATTGCAATTTGACATAGATTTGGACCTTAGGATTTTACTTTATTTCATAATTAATGCACTCATTTAGTTGGTGTTTAGGGTCTTGCATCTGTATTTGTGTGATTGGTTGGCATTGATGTTATTGCGTAATGGCATACTCCTAGGATCAGACATGGATGATAATGCAATCCAAAGGCTAGAAAATTATATCCGAAAGATATATCTAAAACTGAAAGCCAATATAAATCGACATGAGATCGCCCAGAAGCCATAGAAAATATACTGAGCAAAGAATAAAATATTGAAGATGAAGCACATAGTATATTTGATGATGAATCTAGGATGACCAGAAATGGAAATAATTGAAATAATAAGTGACAAAATGAGAACTTTGAGGATAACTTTAGACAAGATAATATTGCACGATGAGTTAAAGTAGATGCTTTCAACATTGATAGAACTTATAATCCTTAGACCTTCTCAAATTGATTAGCATATATGGAGCATAGATATGGAGCATTTGTTTGAATGGTACCAGTTAGCAAACGAGCGAAAGGTCTAATTTGCCAAAATAAAACTTGTATGGTCTGTTAAAATTTTCCGGACACCCATAACGAGACAACAAGAGAGAGCATCTGAGACCTATACAGAATTGGAATAAGATGAAGTTCACGATCAAAGAAAAATATTTTAGAGATCACCTATTAGAAATACCGAATGATCTATACGTCAATGGAGCATGACTGTTGAGAAATACACGACTAAGTTCAATTTTATTTTTTAGAAGTGAGCTATAAGAAGACTCATGATATACCATTGTTACGTTTTGTTTTTGATTGAGAGTAGATATTAGGCGTGAGATACTTTCCCATAATATAGATAATGTGCCACAAGTATTTAATCTAGCCTTAAATTTGGAATTCATGAGAGCCCCCATAAATAAGAAGCCTAATTTTAATGCCAGAGGGCAATTTAAGCGGCCAAGTGATAACATGACTCAAGTAGAAACTAATGTCGCTAAAGAGATAAATGGAAAGGCTATACTTGGAGAACCATCACAACAAAAACCTAAAGGGGTGTAGTGTTTCAAATGTCATGGCTTTTGTTATTTTGGTAGTCAGTGTCCTAATAAAACCTACTTGTGGAAGAGATCAATAATGATGCTGAATTAATTGAAGAAGAATATACTTCTGAGGTTACCGATATTACATATAACGATGAAGATGATTCTAGTGCATGAATACAAGTCATTAGGTGTTTGGTTACTAAACCTAGGATTGAGATTGATTGGCAAAGAACTAATGTTTTCTTTATATACATCAAAATTAGGGACAAATTTTTCAGAGTGACGATTGCCGGAGTTAGTTGTTCTAATTTAGGTGCCAACTCAGCTGAAAATGTGGGACTAAAAGTTGAACCTCACCTACAACCTTATAAAATTAAATGGGTTGATGGTAAGTCATATTCTGTTACACAACGCTGTTTAGTGCCTATCAAGTTTTCGTGCTATCACGATGGCATTTGGTGTGATGTCATACCTATGTATGCTTCACATATCTTGCTAGATAGGCCTTGATTGTATGACTTAATGTTGCACATTCTGGGAGATCCAACACACACATTTATATTTGGAGGAAAGAAGATTGTGTTGAATCCTTGTAGACTCAAGATCATAATTGAAAGAATGTGTTAATCCTTAAGAAGCCATAACTCAAATGCTTCATGACAATTCCCGTTCCTTAGTGTCTAGCTTTGACCTTATTCATAATGCATTCCATGAGCATTTTGCATATGATTTGAGTGCTTTACATATCGAGGCTTTTGAAATTCTTACAATAAAGAATGATACTCATATGTCTGTTGCAGAATCAAAGAGAAATTTGCAGCAGTTATGGATGACGAGATGATCCGAGTTTGCCTAGAGAGGGTCGTACTAAAACCAATGAGGATGCTTTGCATATATCATACAAATTATTGACGAGCTTTACTGAGTGATAATTCTGATATGACTGAGTCGAGTATTTCACAGAAGTTGAGGAGATTGAGCACATTGAGTTTGTCAGCTCAGATTTCCCACATCCTTCTAATAAGAAGGTTCTATATGCCTTCACTACTTCTCCTATTTGGGAAAAATTTTAAGAAGATTTTTGTCTGCAGATTTACATATTATTATACTTACATATTATAATACTTCAAAGTTCATGAACGCATCATCTCCAGATATAAAGGACTACTGGTTTCTGATCGGTTGTGTTATTTCTGTCGTCATTCATTAGGTGGTAAAGTAACCGGAGAGAATGATAAAGATCAAATTTGAGATGTAGTCTTTTATTTGTGATGGAGATATAGTTTGAGTCTTTGCAAACTTCTAGTTTGTTGTGTCTTTTTTGTTATTTTAGAGTCCTTTTTATTATTTTAGAGTTTGGGTTAAATGAGTCTTTTTAGTTATTTGAGTCTTTTATTTTTTTGAGTGTTTTGGGTATTCTAGTAATTCTAGTCCTATATTGGATTTGGTTTCAAGTTGTAAACATATTTAAAGCCCACCGACTTATTTGTTTTAGTATAAAATCAGTGAATAGAAATTTTGGTGTAAACTTTCTATTTCCATAACTTCCCCTGATTTGGGGATGTGTCGAGGGTGGATACTTCTGGATCCAGAGTCAATGTGGTTGTCTCATTAAAACCTTGACTATGGAAAACCCTGTGGGAAAAACCACTAGCCAAGGAAAAAGAGTACAACTCTACAGTTGACTCCCCCTTATCTGATCAAGCTTCAGGCTTGCAGATCTCCTATATATCTATACATTTATCTCCTATGTGTCTATACATCCATCTCATCTGCAATATTCCGAAAGCAAAAGTAAAGTACAAGCATCACTCATCTATACAAGTTTCACTCATATAAGGCATTAGCTGAAACTAAAGGAGCGCTAGCAAACTTGGTAGACAGCTCCACGTCTCAATCGTCATTGTCTGCAAGGTACTTCAGGACCTGGCTTTGTATGTTCTTGAACTGCTCATTGGGTGATGAGCTTCTCGGGATGGTGGAAGGATGTAGACTTGGAAGGATTCTGTGTAGATCTTTAGGAGGTGGACGTCCCTATACCATTCATCGCGATGATCTGTAACATGCATATGCAAATACATTTAACATAGAGGATTTTTCCTCGACCCTTGGAGATAGCGCAGAAGCTACATATCTCTGGTCCAGTGGCTCGCTGCAGGCGCTGCACTGTACCTGGCTAATAGCTATACTGCTAACGCTCAAATGAGACGCATGCAGTTGGCCAGGTAAAAGAGTGTTTCAAAGACACTTAAGGTACTTCTGGACCATATATATTCTTCCCCTCTTCCAGCTAACGGAAAAGGGGTCTTTTAATGTATATCCATACAACCAAATAGGTGTATTTGGTGGAGAATGAATTTAATGTTTCTTCATCAATCGTCATTGTATGAAGTTTTCATCTTCGGGATGATTAATTAACGTCATCTTCAGGATGATAGTTCATTCCCAGGATAATAGTTCATCTTCGGGATGATTGTTCATCTTCAGGATGATTAATGCCATCTTCAGGATGATAGTTCATCTTCAGGATGATTAATGTTCTGTAAGCTTAGAATTTATGCCTAGCTAGGACTTTCATATCATATTTGATAGATAGGCTTTAACATATATTTCGGTATTTTCTCTTCAGGAGATCCGATAATATTTTGAATTATTAAAATAATCTCAATTCTTTTAATTTGCTCTCTTAAGAACAATACTGTTTTTAAGAGGTGCAAACAACCTTTTAGTATGAGTCCTTTAAGGATCTTTGTCTAGGTTGTCTTTCCTTTAATCATATTATTAATATGTGTCCCCAAAAAGAAAGGAAAGTAAAGAAAAAATTTATATATGCAGTTGAAGAAATTTTATATCGGTAATGTTGTCACATCCAATAGCAACATCAACCAAAAATTCCCTCTTTTTGCCATTCGTTGGGTTACGCCTTGACATAAACCAGTCGATGCATCAGATTCATCTTGTAAGCGAGTTCAGCTCATCTTACTTGATTACTTCCTGGTTTGAGCGATTTATACCTCTAAAGCTATAGCAAATTAAAATGCTTATAGCTAACGATTTTATTTAATTCTCCTTCAATACTCAGTTATCCCACATGATTTGATATCATTTTTGATATCAGGACTTCAGGTCCAACACCTCATATTCATAAGTGAGTCCAGCTCACCTTATTATTGCCTCATTCCACATTATTATAATTTGGCCAAATCTCTATCTTTGCTTCAGGCAAAGCAGAGTTGTGGAATCGATTTTATATTTAACTGGCAAAGTGAAATATGAGAGAATTTGTCGACAAAATGTGTTCTTTCTTGTCCAAAACTCACCCCGTACGTACTATAATCATTTGATTTCTCCCAGAGGTGTCTCCTTCACGACACGTTAAAGAAGTGAAGGTTCTGGGACGGGTAAAGAATATGGACAGATCCAGAATTGGTCCTTAGCAACCAAGTTGCAATAAGGTTCTGGATTTGAGCTCACTTTCCTGTGGTGGTATTGCTTTTTCGGTCTCCAGGAGTAGATCTCTCTTTTTGGAGCCTAGTGGTATGTCCTCTCATCTCTTAAGGACATTCACTTCTGCTACTGGTGGATTGCATCCATTATATTTGGTATGTCAATCCTAGCTGGATTTTTAGTAGCAGGGATGTGAAAGTTTTGACAATATTTAAATTGTCAGTCTGATTATAATCAGATCATGTGTATTTACTTTTTAAATAGTCAATTTGAGCTTCAGGCTCATAGATGATTTGAACCAAATAGGGAATTGAAAGATCTTCAGGATCCTTTATTACCATCAACACACAATCTATAAGACATGTGTAAATGCCTTACTCATACGAGATTTTGGAATCTATTCATCAAAGTTGGTTAGTCCTGATGCATGTGTTCTCTTTGTGGCATCATGACAGTTTATGTAGTGTTGCTTCAGGAACACATACACAGCGTTGCAGACGTACCATCTTTAAGATGTGCTCTAAACCCATTCTTAGAAAATGTTTATATGGAGTTGATCAGACTCATATAAAAGGATTCTAATGGTGTGCTTAGCTGAGTGTACGCAACCACTGTTGCTACTTATTTATGATTTCCCATTTTATCCAAAGTTACCACTATTTTTTAAAAAAATGTGGTTGGATAATGACCATTTAGAGGATATATATTGATGAGTTCACAAAAAGGTACATCATCAGTCATTTTAAGGGAGTGGACAAAGACTATTTATATCCCTTAAATACTCTCAAGAGACCTAAAGGTCTTCATTATCTTTAATGATGGTAGTATATCATCTTAAATTCATTTGAGGAAGTGGGGGAGAGTCAATATCCATGTGAATGGAGATGATCTCATTATCATTTTTCCCTTTTGAATAGGACAATGAAAGTTTCACCCTTTTTTGAAGAATCTTCGGGTTCGTCTAGTTGATGATGTCTTGCATCATCACTCCAGGGTGATATCGATCCAAAGTTGGTTGATTCTGGACACTTCTGGTGTTCCAAAATAATTCATCTTTTTGAATTTATGTGGGACTTTTGAAAAGTCCATTAAAATGCTCAAGATTAATTTTGTCCGGTAATAGTTGAACTGTGTTCAAACTGTGAAGGATTACATCTTCACATTGACTATTGTGCGGATCATTTTGGGACAAAGCTTCATGCTTCATTTATTTCTCGAGTCATTAGGGATTTCGTTTTGACGAATATCCTTTTGAAACTGTATAAGTTTCAGAGAGTATATGGCATCCTCATTTATTTTTAGGGGTATTCAAGATAGCAAATCATTCGCAGTAAAATAAAAATGTATTAAAACTACAAGAGAATAATACTGATGATTTTGTTAAGTCAACAAGTGACATAGTGTGATGTGTGCTCTTGAAAACATACAATAATAATTATGCTCATTTAAGACTTATGTTATGACAACAGATTATATTTGATTTCAAAATTTATTCGTCCCCGGGGAGTAGCTAAATATACATAAGGTCAATTAGACTTTCGTCGTTTTGACTAGATATGTATGTATTTTTATATGGCATAAGTTAATGCACATTTGTGTTTGTAAAAACATTATGGCTCTTATCAGAAACTTCTGGTCTGATATTTGCTTGCCATTGCTTACTCCGTGTCGAGGTATATCATATCTTCCCTTTCCCATTTAATACAAGACTTCCCCTGTTTTAAGTTTTCCTTGTTCAGGTCATGTTTGATCCTGAACTTCCCCTGATTTCAATATTCCTTATTTATAAAGGACAATGAAAATTAGTCTTGCTTAGGAGACATAAGCAGGGGTTTGAGCAAATTATTTTATACTTCCACTTTTCTAATTAATTAGAGACTTTTAAAAAGTCTATTTGAATGCTCGAGTATAGCTTCATGCCATTTTCTTGAGTCGTTCAAATTGTGGATAGTTTATCATGCTCAGAGGGGAAAACAAATACGTGGCTACGAAATTTATAATTTCTCACTTATCTATTAAGTCACGACTTCGGGCATACACTTAAAAGTAAGGTGAGATGACTCTAAAAAAGTTTAGCGGTGTTATGACAACTGCTGGTGTCAATATTCGATTATATGGACAATAAGTGTGAGATGTCTATATACCGCAAAATGCGTATCTTTAAAAAAAATATCGCATAAGCCATCATTTTGTTGATATTTATTTTATTAGGGGAAAAGGTGCTGACTTTTGATTTGATTTTGAACTTCAGGTTCATTTTGTCAAAGTGGATATGATATTAAACTTTTTGAAATCATGATTGTCTTATTGTCATAAACATCATCATATCATGAGCCCATCATACATATAATGTAAAGCTTGTAAACTAAAGATTATGCTCAATTAACATGAATTGAAACAAGTATGATGTATACACATGCTATTTATATGCTGCATGCACTTAAATAATCTCATTGCAGACATATAGTTTTGCTACAGGCATTAAACTATATCATAGTGATTTTAGCATTCTAAATGAAAATGTACACCACAGAGATCATTAAATATGCGACAAACATATAATTTTCTACACATTCATTAAATTATCAGACATGTAATAATATTAAAATGTTAAATCATGCAACAGGCAATGAAATGTATGCAACATTACTAGCATTAAAAATGGAGAGAAAACTTTTCGTTTAATACTAAATAATCCAAACTAAATGCGGTGATGATTTACGCAGATAATTAATCAGAAAAAGACAAGATTAATAAAATCATTGCCTAATAGCACATCCACGCAGATAATATATTAAAGATATACAACCACGCAGATAATCACATCATAAGCATGTAAAAAAATAGTGTGTGACGTGCTAAAAATTATTAATGAAAAACTTATTACCTTTGATCTATATTATTTATATTTTATTTTTCCGTTTTAACCCTTATTATAAACTTAAAATTTCTTTAATTATTTTGGGCTTTTGGGCCAAAAATAAAAAAGAAAATTATTGTATAAATGGGCTAATTTTCAGGCTTTTGGGCCATGAAAACAGCCCATTAGGGTTAATTGGGCCTCCCCTAAAAATTGGCCCGTTAGGGTAAGGGTTTCGAAAAACCCTAGGGGGGATTGCGGCGGCCGCGCCTGCAGGGCCGCCGCCGCGGCCATGGCGGTCGGCGGCGCCTGCAGGGCGCCGCCGTCGCTGTCAGGCGGCAGCGCCCCCTTCAGGGGGGTGACCTGCCGGCGGCGGCGCCCCCTTGAAGGGGGGTCGGCCTGCCCGCGCCCCCCTTCAGGAGGGCGGCCTGCCGGCGCCCCCCTTCAGGGGGGCGGCCTCCCGGCCGCCGCCGCCAGAGGCGGCGGCTCTGCGTCTATGGGGACAGACCCCCCTTTTTATTTATCTATTAAAAAAGATTTTTATTTTAAAAAAGGAATTTTTAGACTATAAATCGACGTTATATCTAATAAAAATTAGATTTTTGATGTAGAAACGTTGATTTCGCATATAAACAATCAAGTTTTTGATCTTATAATTTAGATCCATGCATAAACAATTATATTTTTGATATCTAGATCACATAAAAATATGTATTAGATCTAGAAAATTGTTTAGGCTTACCCACTAGATCCGTCCTCCAGATCTAGCGACGTTTGATGAAGGATGCCCGAAGAATCCGCGTCGTCTCACGAAACTTTGCGTCGCGAAAAAATTTGACGGAGCTTCCGTCGGGCGCCTTCCTCTCACGAGCCGTCGCTTCTTCCATCGAGCGTGATCGTGCTGATAACGTGTTGTGAACGAGAAACAGATTTGGAGAAGGGTTGAGGCTAGGAAACCCCTAGCCTCCTTTATATAGTATTCATAATGGGTACTCATGTGGGTGGATACCCAATAGGCCCAATGGGTCCTATTCATAACAGTGTAAACTTTCTATTTCTCCAGAAAATCAAATCTTTTGCATTGGTGTGCTAAAGTATGCTTGGTTGTCTGTGCGAAAGGTATGAAAAATCTCTATGTGTGAGGCGTGTGAGTCATTTGATTGTAAGATTTCTGGGGTGTGAGATATGAAAAGTTATCAATTTTCGAATTTCTTCTCCAAATTCACACTTCTCTTTCTGCTTCCGTCATGCGTCAGAAACCCTAGAAAATAAGTTGACCAAAGAACAAAATTTTAAGGATGAAGCATAATACATTTGATGATGAAGCTAGAATGATCAAAAATGAAAATAATCGAAATAATAAGAGACAATATGAGAATTTTAAGGATAACTTTGGTTGAGATGTTATTACATGCTGGATTAGGACAGATGCTCTCAATTTTGATGGAACTTATAATTCCCAGAGCTTCTCAGATTGGCTAACAGGGATGGAGCATTGTTCGAATGTTATCGATTATCAAATGAGCGGAAAGTTCAAATATGGAAAGAAATATGGAAGGTTCAAATATGGACATCAATGAGAGACAACGAAAAAGCATTTGAGACCTATACAAATATGGAATAAAATGAAAATCAAGCTCACAGAAAAATGTCTCATACGTATAGAGATCGCCTACTAGAAAAATTTGAATGATCTATATCAATGGAGCACGATTGTGGAAGAATATATAACTAAGGTCAATGACCTATTTGTTAGGAGTGAGCTACAAGAAGACTCTTAATATACTCTGCTAGGTTCTGTTCTAGATTAAGAGCAGATATTAGGTGTGAGATGATTTCTCATACAGTAGACAATATACAACAAGCATTTAACCTAGTCTTAAAATTGAATCCATAAGAGCATTATAGACAGAAATCCTATTTTAAAGCCGGTGAGCAATTTAAGCGGTGAAGTGATAATATGACTAAATCAGAAACTAATACCGCTAAAGAGATAAATGAAAGGCTATGTTTGGAGAATCACCATAACAAAAACCTAAAAGGGTGTAATGTATCATACGTCCTGATTTTGGTCATTTTGCTAGGCAGTGCCCTAATAAAAGCCAATTGTGGGAGAGATAATTAAGATGATGAATTAATTGAGGAAGACCACATTCTTCTTGAGAAAATTGATGATACAGATAATGATATAGATGAATCTAGTGTCATGTTACAAGTCATTAGATGTCTAGTTACTACATTTAATAGTGAGGATGATTGGTAGAGAACTACTATTTTCTTTACCTACGTCAACATCAGAGATAAACATTTCAAAATGACAATTGACAGAGTTAGCTATACTAATTTTGTCAACAAATCATCTATTAAGAAGATGAGTAAAAGGTGAAGCTTATCCACAGCCTTATAACGATACACAGTGTTCTAAATATCAGTTCGATATCCGATATATCGGCCGCAATATCAGTTTTATCACTAGGCCGATACGATATGTGCTTATATATTGCAGTTTCCGATATTTGGGGAAATATCTCCGCAATATCGGGTTGCGACCGATATTGCGGCCGATATATCCCTTTGAAATATCGGCCGCAATTCATAGTTTTTTAAAAACAAAGTTAGTGTGTCGGTCCACTTAAAAGTGGATCCGACCGGAGTCACCCAACCCAATCATTTACTTAAAACGACGAGAGGCATCATGATTTTTGAGAGATAATTGTTGCTTTGCCCTAATTCTAATCACACCGATCCGTTCCTCTCGATGCCCCGCTCTTTACAGTGCTTCGCTCAGCTCCGTCCGGTGAAAATTTCCGACGACAATCGATTGAGCTTCGACGTCCGGCATTCAATCTTTGTAAGAAAGTGTTTTTTGATCAAGTTGAGTAGTGAAGCACTTTTTTCAGTTTTTCATTTTTTTGGATTTTAAGTTTTTTCCCTTACAGTATTGGGTTTTTTCGATCGATCGAGCTTTTAACATCCGGCGTTCGATCTTCACAAGGGATTTTTCGATCAAGATTAGTACTTACTATGTAGTATTTTTTACCCTTTTCATTTTTTTTTCATTTTTTTCTTTTTCTGAATTTTTTCATTTGGTTTTTTCGTCTAGCGTTTGTTCTTAAGAGGGTTTTTCGATCAAGGTGAGTATTCTTTCCCTTTTTTACATTTATACAATTTATACAATTTTTTGATTTTCATCTTCACACTGTTAATATTGATCCACATGAATCATATAATGTAGGTATTTAACTCGTTTGGTTTGTGACCACTTAAAGAAATATTTCACCAAGTGGATGGTCGATATTCACGTTTAATGAGATAAGTATACACAAAACATACTTTTATTTGAGTTTCTATAGTTTATATTTTCTTAGACTCCTATGCTTTTATTTGGCATCATTTTTAGCCTCTGATATGACACTCCGATATTAAGTCAATATACCCGATAATCATGTTTAATGAGATAAGTATAACCAAAACATACTTTTATTTGAATTAGTATAGTTTATATCTACTTAGATACATCTATGCTGACATATGTCATAATTTTTAAGTCTCCGATATGACACTCCGATATTTAGTCAATATCCCCGATATATCCCCGATATCCGCAATCTGATATCAAATTTACTAGGCCGATACGCGACCGATATCAGATATTTAGAACACTGACGATACATAGGACATTCTGTTACTCAATGTTGTTTAGTGTATATCCAATTTTCGAGCTATCATGATAACATCAGGTGTGATGTGATTAGGGGTGTGCACGGGTACAGGGTATCCAAATACCCAATCGGAACCTACTCAAACGGGTAGGTTTCGGGTTGATACCCAGTAGTTCTGGGTAGGTTCCGGGTATGAAAATTAGGAACCGGTGTGAATCGGGTCCGGTTTTGTTTCACATCTATAGGGTACGTGTACCCGGACCCGGAACCGATATCGGGACCCATTTATAATTATTCTGCAACTTCGGACGCAGACGATCAAACTTTACAGTTTTCCAATGCTAACTGTTACGTGGGCAGTTCTTCACTTGTTGAACACATACAGTGTGACTTCTCTTGGTTTCAACAGACTGTAGACTCTACAAATTTTTTTCACAGGGACCAAAAGAATATATATATATATATATAATATCATAGAGATAAACATGTCCCACAAGGGCCTCGCCTGGTAGCTTTGAACATCAACCTATGCCATGAAGAACCGCAGAAGAGGTTGACAGATTTCATTGAACAGATTTCATCATTTCTTCTTTCTGTCTTGTTTTATTTCTTTTTCCCCGAGTAGCATAGAACATCTGGGAACAAAATACAGTAGTCAACTTCATATCAACTGTCTTTGGCAAATTCACCCAGGAAAATAGAGTTCCAAGCTCGGGATTTATCAGACAAGCAATATAAAGCCTGATGATAATTAGGGGAGGATGGGCCTCTTCGGTTGAGCTGATGATGGGCGATTAGGCTTGACATCAACTTTCCAATTATAATTTAGTGGGAAGTTATAATCATATACTGATGTACGCAGATATAACCATGCTTTCAGTAGCTTCGTGTCTGGCAGAGTGGATCGTAGTCATAAGAATCGTCTGCCTTTACAAATGTACCCTTCACCATCCTTCTCACATTGGCCATAGCTTTGCGAGAGGCATACCTTATTTTCTTCTCAAACCTGTGCAAAAGGGAAGAGAGTTAATTCTTCATGCAGAAAATGCACCAATGCTAACCACGGAAAGAGCTCAATTATGCAGGAAATTATGATAAGAATGGACATGCAAATCGAATAAACACAGGGTACCCGAAATTACTGGAATTTCTCAGAATCGTCATGACTATTTATTTCGATGTGTTTTTATAGGTTCCGGGTAGGTTCCGGGTATATGATCCAACTGGGTAGGTTTCGTGTCCAAATTTTTTGGAACCGGTCTCTTACCGGATAGGGTCCGGGTAACATAAAAAACAGGTATCCGGACCCGCACACTCCCTAGATGTGATACCTATGAATGCTACATATTTTGCTAGGTGGATCTTGGCTGTATGACTTAGATATTACACATTATACACATTTATATGTAAAGTATATATCCAATTTTCGAGCTATCACGATAGCATCCGGTGTGATGTTATACCTATGAATGATATATGCTTTACTAGGTGGATCTTAGCTGTATGACTTGTATATTACATATTCTGGAAGAACCAATACACACATTTATATTTAGAGAAAGGAAAATTGTG
Organism: Scilla litardierei; assembly: GCA_030789695.1. Classification (NCBI taxonomy): domain Eukaryota; kingdom Viridiplantae; phylum Streptophyta; class Magnoliopsida; order Asparagales; family Asparagaceae; genus Scilla; species Scilla litardierei. Next base: position 60,086,557 of record CM061141.1, on the reverse strand, counting down.
TTGACACCTTATAGACCCACGATATAATTGAAAATCAAAAGAAGGGTTTAATCTTTAATAAACCACCATCTTAAATATCTATCATGTGAATCCCAGTTCCCTAGAGTTAAGCTTTGACCTTGCTCGTACATTTAATGAGAATTTTGCATATGCTTTAAGTGCTTTGCATCTCGAGACTTGTGAAATTCTTGCAATTAATAGTGATACTCACAAGTCTATTGCAGAATCAAATAGAAATTTACAGACAGTTATGGATGACGAGATGATTAGCGTTTACTTGGAGAGGTCTGTACTAGAGCCACCGAGGAGATTTTGCATGCATCATTTATGTTGTCGATAAGCTTTACAGAGTGATGATCCTGATATGATTGAGTCGAGTATTTCATGAAAGCTTAAGAAAATTAAGTGCATCGAATTTATTATACTAGATCATCTACATCCTAACAACACGAAGTATCTATATAATTTCATTTCTTATGATTTGGGAGAACTATTTAGAAGAAATTTTTCTTCAAATCTACATCATACTACACTTCAAAATTCACGGACACATCTTTTCTAATTATAAGGGACTGATGAATTCTGTCCAGTTGTGCCATTCCAATTGCTATTAATTATGTGGTGAAGTTCTCAAGCTAGGAAGAATGATATAAATCAACTTTAAATTTGAAATGGAGTCCTTTTTAAAAAAGATTATATATATAAGATGGAGATAGAGTTTGAGTTTTTTGAGTCTTCTAGTTGTTGAGTCTTTTAGTTATTTTATTTAGGATAAAATTTGGAACATTTTTAGTCTTTTATTTATTGTAAGCGTTTTAGTTATTTTAATATTTTAATTTCACATTAGATGCGATTTTTGAAAGTCAAAGTTGTGAGTATATTTAAAGGCTACAAACTTATGTATTAGATGGATGAATGAAGATTAAAAATTTTGGTGTAAACTTTCAGTGTCCCCATAAAAATTAAATCTTTTATATTGGTGTACAAAAGTGGGCTTGGTTGCCTTGACGAGAGATTCGAAAAATCTCTGCGTGTAAGGCATGCGAGTCTGTGATTGTTAGATTCCAGGGGCACGAGGCTTCTGTATTAGATAGATGAATGAAGATTAAAAATTTTGGTGTAAACTTTCAGTTTCTTCATAAAAATTAAATCTTTGCATTGGTGTGCGAAAGTGGTCTTGGTTGCCTGACGAGAGGTTCGAAAAATCTCTGCGTGCAAGCCATGCGAGTCGGTGATTGTTAGATTCCAGGGGTGCGAGGCTCAAAAAGTTATTATATCCCTAATTTCCTTCTTCCCCAAATCCCCACCGCATCACATCCCACTTTTGTCATTCGTCAACCATGGTCTTTGGTTCTTGATCTTTCCATTTAGGATCAATTGTATTGACTATTGAGTAGTTTGATGTTGAAATAGAACAAACAATATATGCTTTACATTTTCTTATTCTTATGTTTGCTATGTTTTCATATGCGCACATGTTTTGAAGTGTCTTAAATGAAAGCTGTAAGTGTCACACAAACATCTGAAGGAGCACATGGTTGTGAACTGTGTGACGTCTGAAGAGTGCCTGCGGATCAAATCATGGTCTTTTATTGTTACAAGAAGTAATTTTTCTAGGTCAATCCTTTTGCTCATTCTTTGATAATAAAATGTAACAAAAGAGGATGGTGTGAGGAACGTAGGTTTTTTGGAAAATATATGTGAATGATATCTATTGAGGCAAAGGCTGGATGGGTTATTTGGAACTTTGATTTAGTAAAATTATTTTCAAGTCATTCAAATAAATATCATGTTTGTTTTCCATTTTCATACTTGGTCATTTATCCAGTGTCAACTATTCAGGGTTGGCCAAACATTTCGTAGTTCAAACGTGGTTGTGTTTGTGGATTGACACCTCAGCCTTTTGTGTCTAAGCTTTTGGGGGGGGGGGGGGGGGGGGGGGGGGGGGCTTTGGAGATGCCATTCTTTGTTGTTCCCTTCCTTTTTACAAGATAATTGTATTTCTTTGCAGGAGATTGAAGCTATGGGTTGGAGAAGGGTTGAATGACATATGGGTTGATGTTTATTTTTAGTATGTGATGCATGATCTCTAATAGGCAATGTCTTTCTTAATTTATAATATATGATGCATGATTATTAATGTTTTATGAATGATTTGTTAATTGATTTGTATATCTCATTTAAAGTAGCAAATTCACTTTAATATGAGCAATATTCTAGAGCTAGAAGGTAAGTTTCTATTGGTACCTATTTCACACTAGTGTGCATGAACATGGGCGTGTCAGTACCAATTCCACTTAAGCATGCATGCGGATGTGTGTGTGTGTCAAGCTGGAAGACAGTAATATATGCATATACTGTCATTATCATTCAAACAAATTAAGTATTATTTTCTATGTTACTGTAATGATATGATTGTATGACATCCGTACATGCAGTACTATATGCGTATCATGTGGTTGACCTTTAAATCAAATCAAATATTCTTTTTGCTGGTACTATTATGGTGTGACACACACATGCTCCCAAATGCAACATTGATGCCGCTTATCTTTCTTGATGACTATGTGTTGCTTATCTTTCTTGATGATTATGTTCTTGCAGTTGAGGATGTCAATGATGAAATTTCATTAGGTACTGCAAATCTGCAGCAGTTAAATCTACACGAGGGAGAGATTGGCGCCCCATCAGCAGATGATAACCCTGCAGTAATAATTCCTGATCACCTGCAGGTTACGGATGCCGACTGCGCACATTTGAGCTTCGGTAGTTTTGGCCCTGGTGGCAACACTACAATTTCTGGATCATTTCCACCAAAACCCCCGAGAAATAATTTGGAGATGGCCCCAGTTACAGAAGATTCTCCACTTGATGAACCAAATTCTAGGTAATTTGTGCTCTTCGTTTCTTGACTAGATAGATCATATATGATTTACTTTGCATGTGATGGCAGGAATCCTGAGTGCTACGACGGTGATCAACTAGAGTCTACCCTTGATGAGAACATGACATCTAGAACTAGCACTAGCACAAGGAGTTATGATATGCCTTCATCTTCTCAACCTGAGATCATCCGAGATGAAGCACTAGATGCTGCTCGTGGAGTTCCAGGAAATTTTCCATCTGTCTCTGACTATGCGTTTCCAGCCACGACACAACCGACTGCTACTTACACTTATCCAGATCCTAATCCACAAATGCAAAATCTTTCTCATTTATCAAGTCTAATGGTGATTTACTGTTCACTTTCTTTTCCTCTTGCTTAGGAATAATTATGTGTGTGCGTGCATGCGTGCGTGGTTATTCATCAATCTTATCTTAAGGAAGCTATATCGTTACTGGTGACACGATAAATTTTCTGATGCATCAGAGAATGCTTCTAGCACGGGTTTCCATGCAGTTTGATAAAATTTTCATGCTAGTATGTGTGATATAGGAAGAACCTTTTTTGGGTAGAAGTACAAATGAATTAATGAAAGCTTACTATATATGAGTTGCATGTGCCGCATTTTGTTCCTGACAAAATCCCCTTTGTTTACAGACCGAGCTATAATCTTCTATCTTTTCAAGCTGCCCTCCCACAGGGACAATTTTCTAAGTGCTTGTTCCTAGCATTGCCACGCTGCAGTGCTGAAATCCGTGCATTATCTCCAAGTTGTTTTTATTTTCCTTTTAATCTTGGGTTTTTCGCAAAATCTTGCATATTTTGATGTCCATCCCTTAAAAGTTCCTATTTGCTCTTAAGTCCCTCAAATATTAAGCGTTAACCGTAATAGTCCCTCAATCCTGTTTTCTGTTATGTTAAAAAGTTAACTGAAATTACATTAACTAAAGATTAAATAATGATTATATTTAATTAATTAAGAAATTAACTTTAATTAAGTATTAACCCCCCAGTTAACCATTAACCACCCCACCACCTGAAAACATCGGGGAGGAGGCGCCTCCTCCTCCTCCTCCTCGTCTGAGGAGGGGCGGTTTTCGGGGGGGGGGGGGGGGGGGCAGCGGCGGCGGCACCTCCTCCCGACGAGGGGGGGGGGAGGAGGCGCCGCCTCCTCCCCTGCGAAAACCCAGGGGAGGCGGCGCCTCTCCCCTCCCCCTCGTCTGAGGTGGATGGGGAGGAGCCCCCCGCAAAAACCCAGGGGGAGGCGGTGCCTCCCCCCCGAAAACCCAGTGGGAGGAGGTGGCTCCCCCTCCCCCTCAGACGAGGAGGTGGGAGGAGGCGGCGCCGCCTCCCCTCGAAAACCCAGGGGGAGGTGCCGCCACCCCCCAGGGAAACCCAGACCCCCAATGAAAATTAACCCCAACCCTAACAGAATATTCCCATTCCGTTAGATTTTAACAGAAAGTTAGAGAGATGGACTATTAAGTTTAAAAGTTTAAAATTTAAGGGACTTGAAAGAAAATACCCATATTTAAGGGATGTATATTAAAATATGCAAGATTTAAGGGACAGATACGCGAAAAACACTTTAATCTTTGGTATCATTCTCTATTAATTTTTGTTAGATATCTACCTTAGGAGTCAATCTTTGCACATGCCATGTGATGAATATTACTAAAATAATTTAGTATATTAAATAGCATATTAAATTGTTGATGATGTTAATGGTAGAAAAACATGCCATTATATATAACGTCTTACATCAAATCTTGTAGAATTAAGGTAACAAGTATATATGTTAAAAAAAATATGTACATTGACTACTGGGTAGGGCTGCCTTCATAATATTTTAATTGGATTTGGATTTTGTTGTTCAAAAAGTAGCTAAATAACTTGTTCCAAGTTGCAAGGAAAATTGTATTAATCATATTTCCACTGACCTTCATGTTTAGTTCTGCATTCTTACAAACGAAGACTTCATTCTCATCTTTCTTTGTTTCCTTGTATCTATGTCATAGTGGTGGCCATGTTCCACATGCATACAAAGCGTGTCTCATGTGTCATGGGTGGCATATGGAAGGCAACATAGTGAAGTTCTCATTCTCCTATTATGCAATTTCTTTTGTTTGATGTGTGTTGTGAATTGGTTTATTATTTTCAAATTCATAATTATTTTCAAAGCCAAGGTAAATGATTATTCTCATGTAACCTGTCCCATGGTCAAAAATACAAAAAATATAAAAAAAATGGGTTTTTATATGTTGGTCACACATTTATGTTTGATTTGAAAAGAGTAATCATACAATTTGCGATTTGATCCCCCTTAATCTATTCACCTGTTCGAAGAGAGTCTCCCTTGATGGTTTCCAATCCGAAATTTGACTTGGCGGTTTCCATCCAAAATTTGACTTGTGTCTGGTTAATATTTAACCAGACCCGAGTTAAGCTCTTTTGTTGGTTTTGCGTTGAAATAGTTTTAATTTTAGGTTTTGGTTGCGGAAGATAATGGATTCGGATAGGAAATAGTGTGGAATGAGATAATGTTTGGGGTATTTGATGAAGGATTGAGTGACGACAATAGATAGGGGATGAGGTTAGGCTTTGAGAGTAGTAGTTTTTATGAATAATGGTATGGTGGAGGATGGGGTTAGGGTTTGGTAAAATGATTTTTTTAAAGGAATGATAGTATGGATGAGGGGGGGGGTGTTAGATTTGGGTTTAGGAGAGGGTTTCTTGAGGAATGAGAGGAGGGAGGATGAAGATGGGCTAAAATTAGTGTCTTGGAAGGATATATTGAATGATGAAAGGGAGGCAGTGGGATTAGGGTTTTGGTTTGGCAGATTTCTGAAGGGAATGAGGTTATGGTTAGGGTTTGTAGAGGGATTTCTTGAAGGGCGAGGGGAGAAAAGGGGAAGGAGTTGTTGGAGGTGAGGGGGTCATGACAGACCTCAATGGAGATGAAAGAGTCAAGACTGGTGGTGTGAGTCGGGGGGGGGGGGGGGGGGGGGGGGGGGGGGGGTGGGGGGGGGGGGGGGGGGGTGGATAAGGTTGGAGAAGATATAATGCCACATTCTGTTAAATTTAATGGAATATACTTCAATTTTAGATGAAATTAAGTAGGATATTTTTTCAAACAACTTAATAAATATGGAGGACCAACTCTCAAATTGTATGAATTGGGGGCTCTTTTCAAATTAGACAGATAGGGAGACCAATTTCAAAAAATCAAATAAAAATATATCATTGGTCCCTCAGCATATGAACCCAATTAGGATTATGTAATAATCATGTTTATTAAAATATAATGAAAATAATGACTTTTTTTTGAATTCACATAGTTATCATGTCACACAAGTCTCGTTTGGATGTAATAAATATGTAGAAATGGAAAATTTAAAAAAAGTACAACTAACTTCACTAAAAGCTGAAAAATGACCTTTTATATGTTTGATTTCTTTTGGTATTTGAGGGAAAAAGAATTTGAATGAATAAACTATGTTTGTTCACTTAAGAAAAGATTATCCTTCTACACTCTCAAATGACTGGAAACGACAAGTTCTTTTTATACTTCAGCTCCTACAGAAATCCTTTTTCATTTGAGTGAAGTAGCAAATAAGAGAATATAACTGATTGCATGGTGTCCAGTAGAGTTTTGTTTATTGTGAATTGGGTTTAATATTAGATTCTAGCATACCAAGTTTTACTCTTTCACGGACTATTGTACTTCGAGAGTTTGTTTGGTATACTTGTATAGTCATTGAGAGTATCGATTTGGCTGTGAATTAGTGAATTTTCCGTCATTCAGTTGTTTGAGGGATGGGTTGTACGAGGAGAAAGTGAGAATGATGATCCTTTTTATCTTCTTCATTCTTTTTGTTGTAATAGGAAGTGCTGTGGGCTTATATCATACGGGAGAGGATTAAATCTGGCATTAATCTCTAACCCTTGTACAGTTGAGTGGTCCTACGAGATCCATATTTCCAACATGTTGATTTTCCATGAATATGAAACTATATAAAAGTAGTTGTGACCATAGTTTGGTTCCGGTTTTGGCAGAACCAGGAACCGGAACCGAACCGATTTTGAAGCGGTGGTTCTGGTTCCGGTTCTAGGCCGGTTCTGGTTTGGGGCTAGTTCCTGTTCGGTTGTGGTGAAAAATATATGAAAGTAAACAAAATTTAAAGGCAATAACTTAAAAAAGAAATACATTGTCATTAATCAACTTAATACAACTTACATATGAGAAAATTGAGGATGTGAAAAATAAAAATAAATAAATAATCGGGCTTGCACTTAATATGTTATCATTATTAAGTTGCATCCGTATCCTCTAAACAAAAAGTTTAGACGAATCAAAGCTCACGTAGTTCTATATTTTACATTAGTCGCTGACACTGGTGTCTTTCGTTTCTGTATACTCTTCGAAGAATTCGTAAGCCATTTAATGTTCCATTTCTTGTTGTCTTTGGGGTGCCTTTGTCCAATCAACACAAACTTGAGTTTTAATTGAATCCGGACTCTGACATGGGCGTCTTTCATCTAATATATTTCCACTAACATTAAACTCTTGTTCAACAGCAACTGTAGAGACTGGCGTTGTAAGAACTTGTTTGGCTATAATAGTCAAAATTAGAAAATGTTTTTGATGCTCCTTCCACCATTGTAATATATCAAGTTCACTGTCATCCACAAACTCAAAAGAAGTTGTTAGCAATGTTTTAGGTCGCGGTATTGATATCGGTTTTGGTCTTTCGAAAATTTGGGTTTTGGTATCGGTATCACCCGTTTCTGTGGTTTCGGAAGTAAGTTTCGGTTCGTCCATATCAGTAGTTTTAAATACTTAAATACCTATCAAATACTATCTACTACTAAAATATCTACTATTAAAAAGTTCCAAAAATCATTTTGCTGAACATATTGCATTCATTTACAAGTTTGCCAATTAGTGCTGCTAGTCACATACACATTTTGCTAAATGTATTACATTTATTTACAAGTTTTCCAATTAGTGGCTTAGTTCTGTTAGTCACATACACATTTTGCTAAATGCATTACTTTTATTTACAAGTTGGGCTGCTGCTAGTCCCGTACACATTTTACTAAAGTGCCTTTATTTACAAGTTTGCCTGAAAGTTTATAAAGGGCCTAATGCTTTCTCTCGTGTCTTGCCCCTCGACTCGACGGAAAAAACGAAGGCGGCGATTGCATTAGATTGAGGCGGCGGGAGGCGGCGAACAGGCCGAGGTAAGTCACTTTTCATCTTCATCTTCCTCTTCTTTTGTTTTTTGGATTTTTTAAAGATTTTGAGCTGAAGTTGCTTCTTCTTTTCTTGTTCCTCTTCTCTATCTCTCTTCTTTTTTCTTCTTGGGTTTCAGCCGGAACGTTGCCGTTCTGGTTGGTTCCGTCTCGGCTAGGGCCGAAACCGAGGAGTAACATTCGACACCTATCGATATCGGGCGACACCTTATACATTGGTTGTTAGATAACTAACGAGCTCAGAATGTGAGCTCGGTGAACTTTTTATTTTTTTTGTTTTTTGCTTTCACATTTGAGAACCATTACCAAATCATGAGGATGAAAGTTGGGATGAATCATTTTGTACAACATTTGTACGAGATATACCATACATATTAGCATATTTATCATATAATTTAAAAACTTCAGACTTAGCAGAAGAGAACAAAGCACGATAATCAACTTGTAAACCTAAAGCATTATAATAGTATTGAAAAGATGTCTCTAAATGATCAAACTTACGTGAATAAAAAAATAGTTGCAATCATATAAATAGTTTGAATGTGTTGGTAATATTCCAATCATTTTTAAATAGCATAAACAGTAGGTGCTAATTTAATATCAGTTTCACATTCTTCAAATGCACCAACAATACTAATACATTTAATCAGTAATAAATTTGTTGTCGGATAATAAACACCCGATAAATTATTGATAGCATCATTAAAAACTTTTAATAATTTACAAATTTTTTTGCACAAATTCCATTGTTGAGAAAAATGACATATATTACTAACATTATATTGCATAAAATTACACAATAATTCTTTATAATCATCACTTTGAACAAGTAATTTATACGTGCTATTCCAACAGGTTGGAACATCACGTGAAAACTTAATGAGAATTTTATTGTGGAGTTTGCAAAATTTTAACCACGATTTCGTTATTTTTGGATGTTTCTACAAATAATTAATTACTTTTCTAATTGGCTCAATGGAATCTTTTAGAATATCTAATCCATTTTGAACACATAAATTTTAAAACCCATATATGAGTGTGTTTACCAATGATGATTCCATATATCGGAACATATAGATACACGACCATCAAAACGTCAAATTTTTTATCAAATCATGCTCCATTTTTTGTAAATATTAAAAAGTGTATTTGTGAGTGTAGTTTGTAGAACACGACATGCTTGTGAATTTAATGTGTTATGAACATAATTCATAAAACTAACTTTCTCACCAAAACTAAAAGATAAATGTTCAACATCTACCATTCTTACTAAGTCATCTCTATTAATAGCATTGAAATATTAAAGTAGTTGATTGGTAGAAGTATGTCACCTTGCAATTTGAGCCTGAGAAGATGAATTACCTAATTTGCTCAGATGTTTACTCTTTATATACTTCCAATATGTTTCATAACCTCCGGATATATATTTCAAGAATATTCAACGTTGCAATAAATACATTTTACCGTTAATTTTTCATCGGACGTCTTAACTTTCTTCATATGGACTTTGAACAAATCCGACGGGTTGTGCTTGCTATCTTGTCCGCCAACATTAGTTTCTGCATCACGATTTTTTACATATGTGGAAATTTCAGATGAAAAAAATTGAACATTATCATTAGCATTAGGAGATTAAGATCCATCAACATGGATTGCAAGATTAGAAAAACATTCGGAAATTGGTAAACTAGAATCATTGGGAAAATCTTGATATTGATGAAGATCAAATTGATTATAATCATCGTCAAAATCATTTATAGTGACCAAAATAATTTTTTTTCATTTATTTGATCTTGAGGAACCACTTGCCATTGGGAAAAAAAAGAGAGAAACCTACTTGAATAATTTAGAGTATAAAAATTCAAAGAAATTAAATGAACCGGATAAAAATTAGTATAATAGAATAATTGAAGATTGAGAGTTGAGACCTGAGAGTTGAGAGAAGAAGGGTGTGAAGAGTTTGAAAAAGTGGATGTGTCTTTATATAAATTTTGGGCTGGTGGTTGGTGCAAAAAACAATTTTGCGGGGGTAGAGTGAAAAAAATGGAACAAGGAACAAGGGAAACGGCTAGCCTAACTGTTGCCCCTTTATTTTTTTTTCAAATTTAAGGGGCAACAGCTAGTGGGGCAACTAGCTGCCCTTGATTCTCGGCCAAGCCAAGGCGAACCGAACCGGTTCCCCGGTTCCGGAAACGGGGAACTGGGGAACGGGAACTACTGGTTCCTGTTTGGTTCTGCAGAAACACAAACCAGAATCGAACTGGATTGGCCCAGTTTTGGTTCCGGTTCTTGGGACTGACTGACCGGTTCTAGTTCAATTCCGGTTTGGTTCCATGGTTTGAACCAAACCGTGGTCGGGTCTATATAAGAGGCTTTTTTAGGATGCAAAAAGGAATTCTAAAAACACTACTTTGACTGGGTTGAATTTAGAAGGGAAAAAGTAGTTGGTACCCTAATCTAATTTTGAAGCATCCGATATAAGGATATTTTGAGTCAACATGCCGTGCTGCCAATTCCTGTTAGATGCCTTATGTTTGAGGTCCAAACCCAAGCGGGTAAGTCCAACTTGACTTGTACAATTTGTATATAGGTCTATTCTCTATCTACTGTCAGCTCATATAGAGGTCTTTTTAACTTGATGTATTACCTTCAACGGAGTACAAACATCCCCTTTTTTCTTATCCAGTTTTCTGCAGGAATATGCCCCATTCCTGTTTATGATCTTGTATAAATCTAATATCCCTCCTTGCAGTCTATTCTCAAAATTGGAAGCAGTTGGTATTATAAGATAGGATGCAATCATTCTCAATATTTGGGTATCCTTGTGTCACTGAGAGAATAGATGTGACAGTTAATTACAGTATGGTATGTCAGGTTTCATTCATTATCAATTTTGAGATCATGGATTATTGACTTATATATTCCAAAGAATTGGCACTGTAGTTGACAGGAATATGGATATAAATGTGTGCAAGATGTGATGAGATCTGTCAGTCAAATCATCATCTCCCTCATTTCTCATGCGGACCGAAGGGGGGGAGTAGTAGTGGAAAATTGGAGAAAAAGAAACTAAGGATTTGATTAGGTTTCATGCCTCTCATCATGAGAATATGATGATTACCGATCCCAACTCCTCACATGTAGAGATTTTTTGGACCTCTGCTTACGCAACTAAGTCCTTGTGGCTCACGTTTAAAATTTCAATTGACAAACAAAAGTTTACACAATTCTAATTTTTATTCAATAACACATTCATCTAATTAAAAGTTAGAATACACAGTCATATATGTTAAAATTGTGCTTCAAACTCAAATTTTGGGCATGGCACGACCGTGACATGCCCATCAGCATGACCTTGCAGATGAGACAGCGTGTTCTGGCCAGTGGCACGGTCGTGCCAAACATACTATATGTTTGGCACGGTCGTGCAAATTTGATAGAACGTTTAGATTTTCTGAGCCAGTCAGTGGCACGACCGTGCCGTATTTTGCACGACTGTGCCGATCAGGTTTTCAGCCTGAAACGGGTTTTAACTTGGCTGTTGATCTGAAACTTAATCTAATCGAACGGCCACGACTTCATAGGCTATTTAAACTCCTTATGGTTTGTTTTGATTAAGGAGAAGAGAGAAGAAGCGCGCATGCGAGCCATCATCAAAGTTCTTCACATCCTGGAGATTGAGTGTATGATTTGGTGAGAGAATTTCATTGTAATCTTCTTACCTGGATAATCTGTGTCGTTCTGTGCTTGATTTGTTGCTTTCTTGTTTAATTGCTTTTATCTGTTTTGGTTGGTTATATATTTGCTACTATCGTTTCTCTCCGTAAGATCACGACGTAGCGATTAATTGGGTCATTGTCCGTCAGTTTTTGTTGTGCAGGGGAACCCCCGCATATATATATATGGATTTAATGTAGAAAAGCTGCCCCACCTGATCCATTGGATCAGGTGGCAAGACACAAAAAAGGTGGAGAGTACAAGCCCCCACATGGGCTTGTACTCGTTGGGGCCCACCCCTTTGTGTCTTGCACTTGATCCTTTGGATCAGGTGCCACCTGCTCTACATTAATCCATATATATATGAGAATAATGGCTATCATACGCCATTTGAGAGTCTCTCATACGCCCTCTCACATAAAGCACCCAAGTACAACCAAGTGGGCTTGTACTTGGGTGCTTTATGTGAGAGGGCGTATGAGAGAGGCTCTCATATGGCGTATGATAGCCATTATTCTATATATATATATATATATAGGAAAATTTTCAAATGAGAACATTTCGCACCGTGCGAAAATGTTTTTATCTTTTTTTTGAAATTTTTTTTTTTCAAAAATTCTTTTTTCCACCCTCATTATATGTTATTATACCCCCCTCAAAAAATAATGGTTGATAAATAATGTCATTTGGCCTTCGATCAAGGCATTTCATCAAATTCGCACGTTTTGAGACCGTTAAATTTGTAATGGGTGGATGTGTGCTCTAATCCCCAACGGGTTCACCCATTATTTTCCCTGGGGTATATAATTGTATGGATTAAACATCAAAAAAAGAATTTTTGAAAAAAAAAATTTCAAAAAAATAAAAAAAATGTTTTCGCACGGGCTTTCGCACCATTTTTTCGCAATGGAAGATTGCCCTATATATATATATATATATATATTATATAAAAGAGGGATGTTATCAAGAGAAATTGGATAAGAGAATTTGGACATGAGAAATTGGATAAGAGAATTTGGATATCTATTATATAAAAGAGGAATGTTATCAAGAGAAATTGGATATGAGAATATGGACATGAGAAATTGGATAAGAGAATTTGGATATCTATTATATAAAAGAGGGAAATTGGATAAGAGAAAATATATGAGATGAGATTTTGAGGGATAAGAGAGGAGGTGGGAAATTTTGCACATACAACCCCGGTTTTTGCATTTTTGCTCCTGGACCCTCCACACACACCCACCGACACTTTTTATTCTCCCCCTTCTGACCATTTTTTCCAGTCCTTTGAAGATTTTGAATCTTATCCTACTATGATAAAGCTTTGTCCTACGTGACAAGTTTGTCCTAGGTGGCAATGACAATTTTGGAGGGACTTAAATTTTGGGGGGGAAACTTAAATTTCGGGGGAAACTTGAAATTTTGCGGGAAAAATTGATATTTGGGTGAACTTGAAATTTGTGGGGGGAAAAACTCGGCCATTAAATAAATCGTGCCCTATGCGCACGAGAATATACTATGTAAAAGAGCGATGTTATCAAGAGAAATTAGATAAGAAAATTGGACATGAGAAATTGGATAAGAGAATTTGGATATCTATTATATAAAAGAGGGATGTTATCAAGAGAAATTGGATAAGAGAATTTGGACATGAGAAATTGGATAAGAGAATTTGGATATCTATTTTATAAAAGAGGATGTTATCAAGAGAAATTGGATAAGAGAATTTGGACATGCGAAATTTGATAAGAGAATTTGGATATCTATTATACAAAAGAGGGATGTCATCAAGAGAAATTGGATAAGAGAATTGGACAAGAGAAATTGTATAAGAGAATCTATTATATAAAAGAGGGATGCTATCAAGAGAAATTGGATAAGAGAATTTGGACAAAAGAAATTGGATAAGAGTTGGATATCTATTATATAAAAGAGGGATGTTATCAAGAGAAATTGGATAAGAGAATTGGACATGAGAAATTTGATAAGAGAATTTGGATTTCTATTATAAAAAAGAGGGGGATGTTATCAAGAGAAATTGGATAAGAGAATTTGGACATGTGAAATTGGATAAGAGAATTTGGATATCTATTATATAAAAGAGGAATGTTCTCAAGAGAAATTAGATATGAGAATATGGACATGAGAAATTGGATAAGAGATTTTGGATATCTATTATATAAAGTGGGAAATTGGATAAGAGAAAATATATGAGATGAGATTTTGAGGGATAAGAGAGGAGGTGGGAAATTTTGCACATACAACCCCGGTTTTTGCATTTTTGCCCCTGGACCCTCCACATACACCCACCAACACTTTTTATTCTCCCCCCTTCTGACCATTTTTTTCCAGTCCTTTGAAGATTTTGAATCTTATCCTACTAGGATAAAGCTTTGTCCTACGTGACAAGTTTGTCCTAGGTGACAATGACAATTTTGGAGGGACTTAAATTTTGGGGGGAAACTTAAATTTCGAGGGAAACTTGAAATTTTGTGGGAAAACTTGATATTTGGGTGAACTTGAAATTTGTGGGGGGAGGGAAACTCAGCCATTAAATAAACCGTGCCCTATGGGCACAGGTAATGACTAGTATATATATATATGGTAAAAATAAATACTAATTTGACTCGTATTCAAATTCTCAAATAGGCTTAAAGAAAGACTTGTAATAAATAAAAGAGTTTCTTAGAATAGGAAAACTTAAAATGAATAATTTTTTAAAAACGATACTTGAAAAGACTCAATTTCTTTTAGAAAAGGAAACTTCAAAAAATAAAAAGAATCAAATTCATTTCGAAAAGAAAACTCTAAAAGGACTTAAATTAGTAAAATACTTGTTTTATACCAAGTGGATTCACATCCGTTTCTTTTCTTATTGTATAACTATCATTCAAGCATTTTCTTCTCGTGATGCATTACTAGAGCTATGGAGTCTGGATTAAAAGTTCTTTTGCATCTACTAGACCCAGCCCATACTAGGCCGCTAACCTAGTCCATTTGTTAGAGACACATCCCATACTAGGCCCCTAACAATATCATAGCTAAGGACCAATCCCATACTAGGCCCCTAACATTGGGCTCATCCCAGTTGTTAAGTATTAGCTAGCAAACCAATTGGTGTTAGGTGGAGAGGTACTCTAATACTTAAACCTTTCATTTCTTTGGCTCTTTTCCGATGTGGGACTAATTGAGAGCGCTACCATCTCATCTTGGAAGCTGCAATTTTACTGTTGATGGATGCCATAATTATGTACAATAAGAACTGAGAAGATAGCAAATAAGAAACCCAATATGCATGTCTTCTTGGTAATGAAATTTTCTGCATAGTTTAGAGTTGATAGAGTGGAGATGATATGGTATAATGTGCTTTGCTCAGTGTTAACTTGTGGTGGGCTGCTTTCAATCAGGACACGTCAAATTATACATTTTTTTTGGAACTTTCCCGTGTTAGATTTTTGGAACTTGTTGGACACTCCAGGACATCTGGACTCTTAAGATGTGTGTCTTATATTATTTTTAAAGATTATTGATACTGATTCCTAACTTGTTTTCACTTGCATCATTAGCCTTGATCAGATTACACATTTTTATTACTGTGGTGTTGATAATGGTTGTTTGATCACTCGAGCTCCTTGAATATTTCTGTTGATTTTCTCAAGGGTGTATCTATTGGTGCAGCAAACATACACGAACTCTCTACCGAGCAGTTTATTGGCACCTCCTGTACAACGGGAATTTGACCTCCCTTTCTCAGCGTTACTGGCTTCCCAGTTGATGCCTACAAAATATAACGCAGCGCCATCCATCAGCGGCCCTATTTCCTTGCCAGAGGTACCATATATCTTCTGAACACTGCTTATCATTTCTATGTAAGTTCTAAATCTATGCTCTGCTGTGCATTCTGTTCATATTGTGAGTGTAGGGGGGCATCACTCTATGTAATCTGCTACTTTTCTTAGACTGAGCATTAGTACTAACCAGTCCATAGTTTTGAAGCTTTTAGGTTTGCTTAAAATTCAGTTGATCTGGGTTTCTTTGAACAGCATTCAACCGTTCTAACTAATTTGGTTCAGCAGGTCAAGCCAGAGGTTTTCTCTGCACCACAGCCAAATCCACAAGCATTACCTAGTTCCAGCATCCACAATGCCGGAGGCCCTGCACTTCATCAGCATCTCCCAATGCATCCATTCTCCCAGCCAAGCCTCCCGTTAGGCCATTTTGCCAACATGATCAGCTACCCATTCCTCCCACAGAGCTACACTTTCCTTCCATCAGCCGCCTTCCCGCAGGCATACACAAGCAGCTCCCCTTACCATCAATCTCATGCAGCAGCTATGAAGTACAGTCTGCTACCACAGTACAAAAGCAGCATCTCTGGTACCGGCTTGCCTCAGTCTCCCGCTTTCCCCCCTGGCCACGGAGGTTTCACTAGCTCAGCTAACATGCCCGGAAGCTTTTCACTGAACCCTTCGACTGCCCCGGCCAGCGCATCGATGGGGTTTGACGAAGCCTTGAGCTCGCAGCACAAAGAGGGGTCACACTACCTCCCCCATCAGCATGTAATTGCTTTAACTAGCTCAACACCCCCCGCTTAATGAAATTTTCCACGAGCTCATCATCTGACTATTTGCGGTTGCTTTTTGTTGCTAGAATGAGAACCCTGCCATGTGGCTCCATGGAACCGGCTCCAGGACTGTTTCAGCTCTTCCGGGCAATACATACTTTGGCTTTCAGGGGCAGCAGAATCAACAGAATGCCAGCTTTCGACAGGCTCAGCAGCAGCAGCAGCCATCGCAGTACGGGCAGATGGGCTATTTGAACTTGTACCAGTCGCAGGGAGGGCCGGCTCAAGAACAGCACCAGCAGAACCCGAGCGAAGGGAATTTGAGCGGTCCTCAGGGACCGGCTTCCCACCAGATGTGGCAGCATGGCTATTGATCTCCCAGGGGTCTGCCTCCTCGATGCACTACAGTTGGATCACACGAGACATGAATACGGGCATTTTGATCTGATCAGCACGAGACAAGAACCATCGGGTTGATGTATTCTAGAATACTGAGCGTGGTTTTAGATTGTAGCAGTGTGCGCTTGCGTGACTGATCGACCTGATCTTGGCTTTTCCATTAGATCAGCATGTAACAGTCATCGGCTGAAATTAATCTAACGGGTTCTTATTTCTGGCTTTCTGATTAATCTAACGGTTACCTGTTTCAATGTATCTGATTATATGGGGACACCACGGTTTGATTTCCATGCTGAGTGTATGAATGTGGTTTGTCTTTCTTTCTTCTTTAAATTTAATTAGTTAAATTTGTTGAGTTAAATTAAACCTTAGTTATTTTTCAACGTAGTATCTCATCTTCATTGATTACACCATGTCACCTTAATCTGTAACTAAGGTTGCGAGTGAGCAATGAAAATCATTCACTGTTCCTCGAAAAATTTAATATAAAGTTAAATAAAGATAATTAAATTAAATTAAACCAAAAAAAATAATGGTAAAGTAAGTTAAATTAAACTGTGTCAGGTTAGGTGTACCAGTGTTTCACGACCCATGTTTTTAGCTTTCCGATGGATAAAAAAATGTCAAAAAATAATTAAATTTAAATTAAGTGTTAAAACTAAACTTACTTTTAAATCTTGATACCATTTCCACTTTCTTCCTCCAACTTTTTTTAACTCTCAGGAAACATAGGTCGTGGAACACGGGTACACCCGCTCTGATCGCTTAACCCCAAATACGGAGAAGCCAGGTATTCATCGGAACCCTAAAAGCTGGAAAATAAAGAAAATTAATAGTGAATAGAAGGTAGTGGGATTCAAACACAGACATCCACCGAGGCAGCCGGGTGATTCAATCACTAGGGTGAGTGATACGACTATTTTGGAGAAGCCCAAGAAACAGAGACCCAAGACCCAGCCATGAACGAGAAGCCCACTAGTGAGACTGGGCCCCGCCAGACGAGGCCCACGAATAAAACCCTATGTCAGGCCGGACTAGCCCAGGGGACGCACGATCAACTCGTACTCCCCCAAGACGGCTGTTCCCCTGAATCCACGCTCCTTAATGACCATTAAGGGGTCTGTTAATCAACGCTCCCCACGACGCACGCAGGCGCCTTGAAGGAGGCGGATCGCGGCGTCGTGAGTGGGGGCGGACGAAGGACGTGGATCGGGGGCAATCGTGTCACGGACCCTATAAGAGGGTGGCGGGAGCAACCAGGAAAGGGGATCGAATTCCCGGTATCCAGATCTGAGGTATTCCATCAACGACTTTGGCTTCCGCCATTTCTCTCCCTCCCCCTGCTCGTGTCGAGGGTCAGCGTATCGATCTCCTCTCGGGTCAAACCTACCCTGTTGAGTACTCTTCAGACCTTGATCTGACTTAGGCATTGAAGGGGATTTGGCCGGAACTAAGGTCCGGCCCCCCTAACGAGTTTCTCGTCTATTCAGGAAGAAGCTGACCGAGGCGCCGAGGCTACCCCTCAGCGCCAGACGATCACCCCCGTCACTAGCAGGCGTGGCTATCGACCGAAGACCGAGCAGCAAACGAAGTGCCAAGGCTATCCCTCGACGCATGTCCAACCGAGGCCGAGCCCATCTCACAGAGCCGAGGCTCCCCCTCCACTCTGCTTCAGCCAAGAACCGACACTCTGACCGAATCTCACGCTCGACCTCGACTCCATCTCTGACCCACGCTGAGCGCATGTGTGCTTGGCGTGCCCAAGGGATCTCAACCGACCCCTTGACCACGTTGACCGTACAGTCCTTGGTTAACGATTCAGTGGTGAGAAAACACACGTAAACATCTGGCACCGTCTGTGGGAACGAGCTAACACCCACGTAAAACAACCACACCAACAATGACATGGCTCCACCCTCCGCAGCGAAGGGGGGCCGCGACCCCGGCGTCGGGCGTCGGTCCCCACCGCGGTCGGCGGGAATGGACCATGACTCCCCGGCGCACGCTTCAGGTTGGGGCTCCAGGGCGACCCCGGCCTGACCGCGCGGACGGCTATGATATGGAGATCGGGAGCCCTCCATCACCCCTCAGTCGGCGGGGCGGGTGCAACGAGGGAGAAACCGCGGTCAGACGAAGCACTAGTGGTGTCCGTAGTCATCGACACATCCATGGTGCAGCGACTGCTAGTCGATACTGGCAGCTCGTGCAACATCCTCTTCATGTCGACTTTGGAAAGGATGGGACTACGGGACGAGGACCTGGAGTCGTGCTCGGGGCCCGTGGTGGGATTCACGGGTCACTCCACGCCCATCGTCGGGGCGATCCACCTCCCAGTCACGCTCGGGGGCCACCCGACTCGGTGACCCTGACGGTGGAGTTCGTGGTGCTGAGGATCGGGTCGGCGTACAATGGGATCATCGGCCGCCCGCTCCTCAATGCTATCGACGCGGTGGTCTCGACTCTCCACCGGATAGTCAGGTTTCAGACCCCGAGGGGGATCGGGCAAGTCGACGACGACGCAGGAAAGCTGAAGATCTGCTACCAGCTAGTAGGCGAGAAGCCCACTAAACGGCCTGACGATCCTATGGCCTCACTTGACTTGAGGTGCGGGCCAAGACCCACTCCTTGGGAGGAGCAGGAGCAGATCCCAGTCACGAATGTCGAGGGAAGATTCGTCTCCATCAGATCAGGACTGGACCCTGGCCTGAAAAGCAAGTTGATCGAGTGCTTGGAAGCCAACCTTGACGTCTTCGCATGGTCGCCCGAAGACATGCCCGGCATTGACCCCCGGGTGATTGTGCACCGGTTGAATGCCGACCCCAATTTCAAACCGGCCAGGCAGAAGAAGCGAAATCTAGGTGGCGAGAAGATGAAGGCAGCCTCCGAGGAGGTGGAACGTCTTCTCGACGTCGGCTTTATCCGAGAAGTCTGGTACCCGGAGTGGCTGTCCAACGTCGTGATGGTCAGGAAGCCCAACGGGAAGTGGAGAATGTGCGTGGATTTCAGTGACCTCAACAAAGCTTGCCCCAAGGACAGCTACCCATTGCCTCGCATCGATCACCTCATGGACAATGCCTCAGGGTATGAGATGCTCAGCTTCATGGACGCCTACTCCGGGTACAATCAAGTCCAGATGGACCCTCGGGACGAAGAGATGACAGCGTTCACGACAGATTGGGGGACCTTTTGCTACAAGAAGATGCCTTTTGGCTTGAAGAACGCGGGGGCCACCTACCAGAGAATGGTCAACAAGGTGTTCGACTCCCAGATAGGGAGGAACTTGGAGGTCTACGTCGACGACATGTTGGTCAAATCGAAGGAACCAGGGGATCATCTCGCTAACCTCAGGGAAACCTTTGAGCGGTTGCGAAAACACAACATCCGGCTCAATCCCACGAAATGCACATTCAGGGTGAGATCTGGCAAGTTCCTGGGGTTCATGATCACCAATCGTGGCATTGAGGCTAACCCTGACAAGATTGAGGCAATGATCAACATGCGGGAGCCGACGACAATTAAAGAGCTGCAAAGGTTGAATGGATGCATCGTCGCTCTAGGGCAATTTCTATCCAAATCGGCAGAGAAGTCCCTTCCATTCTTCAAGACTCTGAGGAAAGCAATCGCTGAGCCTGTCGACAAAAGAAAGACGATACCGTGGGACGAGGATTGCTCCAGGGCATTCGCTGAACTCAAGGAATGCCTTTACAGTCTGCCGCTCCTCTCCAAACCGCGAGAAGGAGAGTCGTTCAGCGTCTACCTAGCTTGCACAGGAGAAGCGGTGAGCTCGGTGCTGGTCAGGGAGGACGGCAGAGTACAGAGGCCGGTGTATTATACCAGTCGAGTCCTGAAAGACACGGAGGGGCGGTACACGCCTATGGAGAAGCTGGCATACGCCCTCGTTCTCTCGGCCCGCCGACTCCGGCCCTACTTCCAAGCCCACACTATATTGGTCCTTACTGATTCCCAGCTGGAACAAAACCTCAAGAGATTCGATCGAATGGGAAGAATGCTGAATTGGGGAGTGGAACTGAGCGAGTTCAACCTTCGATTCAAGCCGCGCACGGCCATAAAAGGGCATGCCTTGGCAGACTTCATTACCGAATGCACCATAGAAGGAGGGAACCCCTCTAGGGGAGAGGGCTCGGCTACGGTAACTACCCAACCCTTGTCCTTCCTTTCGACTGACATCGTTCTTACTAGCCACCCAGGGGACCAGGACACATGGATAGTCCATGTAGACGGTTCAGCAACCCGGTCGGGAAGTGGGGCCGGGATCGCGATTCGATCTCCCAAGGGAAGCGTCGTCGAGTACGCGCTTCAGTTCGAATCCCCAGACACCAACAATGTGGACGAATACGAGGCCGCGATAAACGGTTTGAGGCTGGCCAGAGAACTCGGGGCCGAATCTGTGCGGCTCCTCAGCGACTCGAAGCTCGTCATCAACCAGCTGCAGGGAAATTACGAGGCACGCGAGGAGGCGATGCAGAGCTACCTTGCCACGGCCAAGACCGTGCTGTCCAAATTCAAGAGGGATGAGACCCTTCACCTCCCACGGTCGGAGAACGCCTGCGCAGATGCTTTGTCCAAACTAGCTTCCTTCTCAACCAAGGAGTTGGGCCGCACCATCTACGTGGAGAACCTCCGATTCTCCAGCATGGAGGAGAAGGAGGTGATGGCGATCGACAGGGACCCCACATGTATGGATCTGATCGTTCGGTACCTCTCCCATGGGGAAGTGCCAACAGACTTGGACAAACGTCGAACCCTGGAGAGAAAGGCACTTCGGTATGTGATCCATGAAGGGGCACTTTACAAAGACGCTGGACAAAGACAGACATCCTCCCTTATCTTAAGTGCCTCGGACCTCGGGAGGCTGACTACGTCCTCTAGGAGGTGCACGAGGGGATATGCGAAAATCACCACGGAGGCAAGATGATCGCCCAAAAAATCTTGAGACAGGGATATTACTGGCCAACCTTGGTCCACGACGCGACGGAATACGTCCAAAGGTGTCGGGAATGCCAGAGGTTCGCCAAACTCGGCTCAACCCCCCGTCGAAACTTGTTCCGATTGTCAGTCATGTACCTTTCGCGAAATGGGGGCTCGACATCCTCGGACCGTTTACTTCGGGTCGAGGGCAGAGGAAATACCTGATTGTGACGGTGAACTACTTCACCAAGTGGATCGAGGCCGAACCCCTTGCTTCCATCACTTGGAAGAAGGCGAAGAGTTTCGTATGGAACTCCATCATCTCCAGGTCTGGAATTCCCCGAGCCATCGTCACAGACAATGGGAAGCAATTCGACTCTGTTGGGTTCAAAGACTTCTGCGCAGAGTGGAAGATCAAGCTCCTCTTCGCCTCGGTGGCACACCCCCAGACCAATGGGATGGCAGAGGCCGCCAACAAGTGCATCATAGAGCCCCTCCGCAAGAAAGTGGAGGACGCCGAAGGGAGTTAGCCGGAGGAACTCCCAAGGGATACTCTGGTCATACAGAATGACCCACAAGCAAACCACGGGCGAAACCCCGTTCATGCTCGCTTATAGCACCGAGGCGGTGGTGCCTGTCGAGGTAGGCGAGGAATCCCTCCACATAAAACACTTCGACGAGAAAAGGAACTCGGAGGGCTTGGAGCTCGGCTTGGAGCTCCTGGGCGAGTGACGGGAGCAGGCCTTGGCCACCATCATTCGCCAGAAGCAGAAGGTGGCTCGCTACTACAATTCCCGAGTTAGGGGGAGGAGCTTCCGCCAAGGGGATCTGGTCCTCAGAAAAGCGGCCTTCAGCCCGGAGATCACTCGCAAAGGGAAGCTAGCAGCTAAGTGGAAAGGTCCCTACAAGGTCATCGAAGTCCTCGGACCCGCGAGCTATCAACTAGCTAATTCGGACGGGAAGATCCTCACCCATACCTGGAACGCTGAGCACCTGCGCAAATATTATCAATAAGATCGCCCACAAATGTATCTCTTTTCTTCTATCTGCCCGAATAAATTCGTTTGAGCCTATTCATCTTTGTATTTCATGACCATGAGAAGCTCACTGGGGATAAGGGAGACCTCGCCGGGTGGACGCCTGAGCGAAGGCTCACGAGACTAGGGGATAGACCCCCTAGCTGGTTGACCCCCCAGCTGGCCGACAGGATGAGAACACCCCTGTGGCCGGCCAGTGGGATGGATCGATCGTAAGGCTGGGGGCAACTCCCCCAGCGGGACGGTCCGTCGATCCGCCGTCAGACTGGGAGTAGCCCTCCCAGCAAGCTGAACGACACACCGACCAGTCGTAAGGCTGGGGGCAACTCCCCCAGCAGGTCGGATAACCGGCCGACTGTAAGGCTAGGGGCAACTCCCCTAGCAGGTCGGTCATGAGGCCGACCTCAGAGGTCGACCTCATCGATCAGTCACAAGACACGGGGTCGCACCCCTAGCAGATTGACCGACCGAACCGACTGTAAGGCCGGGGGCAACTCCCCTGGCATGTTGGCACGTCGATCGGACCATGAGCCTGGGGGATAGCGTCCCCAGCCAGCCGACCAGCCAAACCCACTGCAGGGACATGGGGCAACCCCCCAGCAGGTTGGCCAATTCATCGCCAATAAAACCCAAAAATGGGACACGCCCCAATGATGAAGATGAGCAGTCACAGGCAGAAAAAGGAAACTTCATTTCTAAATAGAATGAGGGGGGAGGGTGTGTTACACAATAGCCGAGCAATGATCTTGAAAGAAAAGCGACAAGGCTAAGAGGTTAAATCCGCACTCACTCATCTCCACCTGGAGCCCCCTCAGGACAGCTGGCAGGCTGCACACGAGGTCTGTCCTGTGTCTCCTCCTCGCCATCGGAATACACGCGGAGCTCCTCGAGATTAATCCCCGAGAGTGAAAACCTCTTCTGGATCTCGGATTGGCAGCGGGCGAACCCCTTATCAAATGCTTCGGACATAGCCATGGCTATGAAAGAAATGTCATACTCTTCCACAGCATCCTGGGCAATCTGAGCGGGGTTCACCGCCTCCATCTCTCGAATTCGATCCTCGAAGATGGCGGCCTGGCGCTGATGCTCTGCCCGCTCCACCTCGATGTCTCTGGATCTCGTATTGAGCTGGACTAGAAGAGCCTTCTCTCTCTCCTCCTCCGCCTCCAGGAGGCTAGTGAGCTCTGGTGTGTCGGCCGCAACGACAGGGGCAGGGCCTACGCCAGCTTCGGCGGCCGCTTCGGCGGCCTCCATGAGCTCGGTAATCCGATCCTCGGCCTTGGACTTCTCAACCAAAGCCAAGGCTTTCTCCTGATCTGACCTCTCCAAAGCAGAGGAGAGTTTAGCCACCCGAGTCTCCAGTGACTTAACGCGCACCTCGGCCAGCTGGCTTGCCTCTCCCTCGCCCCCCTCGGCCTCGGGAGTCTGCGCCACATCAGCCTTGGCCTGAGAGAGAGCCGCGAATTGGCGCCTTATCGAAAGCCCTACCGAGGACAACTACACCAAGAGACGGGGATGAGACGAAGACTACTACTAGGAACGAAGTATGCGAGAGTGCCTCACCTGTTGACCAGCCTGGACCATGAAGGTGTAACGCCCCGAACCCCAGGATACCCGGGAAGTACGAATCCGTCCCAAGTGATACCAGAGTAGTGAGTGTTATGGAGAAAGGAAGAAAAGAAACGCAATAATCTGCAGGTCCACTGTGCACTGCTGGGGTAGCACCTGTAACGTCCAAAATATAGACCAACAACACAACACAAAAACACAGAGAGAAGCATAGAAACTACCCAATAACTCAGAGACACCGACTAAACCAAAGAGTAACCATAATCCTTATACATCACCAATGTCCATTATACATCTATTATAGGCAAAACATCCCTCTACCCAAAGCAAGCCCCAAAAGTACAAGTCCCTCTCCTCTCTCCTCTCCACCCAAACCTACAATCAACACCTCGACCATTAGTCCCAAACTCCACCTCTGTCACTAACTCCAAGAGCCAACACCTGAAAAGTCAACGGGGACACGTCACAGCGTAACCCAGTAGGATATCCCAACTCGTGCATGTAAATATTAATTTAGGGAATGTTGTTTTTAATCATAAAGGAAGGAACCATAAGTACAACATGCCAATAAAAGGAAGGAATAACAAATATAACAGACGAAGGGTATAACATGTGTATATGTCATAAGAGAGCTGCAAATAAAGAACACACAAGTAGACAATATTTACCAATGCTACAAAAAGTAATGAAGGTTATCCTGTAGTGGTTTGGACCTTAAGTAGTGGGTAAACCCTCTTGGGACTGGACCTCACCCCCAGTTGGAGTGACACAGGCAAACTCCCCCAGCTAACTGGGTACTCGGCCCAGTGTGCAATGCTATTAACAAAGAAGCCATGTTTTCTACTTATTTCCCCTTCACATTTTCTCCAATTCTCCACATTTCCGTCACTCCTCGCCACTTGGGCAGGACGGGAGGGCCACCAACCACCATAACTATCCAGCCCCTCATGTGTTCCCAACTACATAGTGTCCCCCAATCCCCGTGTCACCCTATTTTAAGAGGACTTATCCAATTATTAGCACCCTAACATTAAATACATACAACATTAGGTTGTAATCATAGCTTGCATATTCAAATTTGCCATCAATTCAACATGAAGAATTAAGGTAACATATGAGAACATAAAACATGCGTCATGAAGAACGACATTTAACATGCATTGAAATTTAAGAAATGAGTAACAACATAAGGGTTTCATGAATGATAGAGTAACCACAATCACCTCTCCATTCTATATCCCAACCGGCACTTGGCCTTATTGAAACAAACCACATTTCCAAATCACTTAGCCATTTCATGGAGGACACCTTGCTTTAGCAACCCACTTCCACCAAATGCAATCTTTAAACAAAAGGAATATAAATAGGGTTCTCTTGCAAATTTCCACAACACCACCCTCCATCAACACAAACCATTTCCCAAACATAACACATCATCATTAGGGTTCACTAGCACCACGAACCATTTTCCAAGAAACCTCATTAACCATTAAAATTTAGTCTTGCTAATACAACCAATAAAATGCAAGGTTAAGTAATACCCATTTTGTAACTACTTAACAACACCCACATTTAGTTACAAGTTAAGCAATTCACTAAAAATGTACATTTGTCAATTAATAAGAATTGCATGAAAGTAAAGTCTGTACAAAGGTGAAACTTTAAAAAATTCTACACTAACATGCCATCTTTATAAAGGGTAGTGGAAATTGCATGGATTTAATACCATTTTAATTAACACTAATTCCATCATGGCATTATTGCTAATAAAATCTTAATTAGTGGAAAACTCATCGCCATAAGCATATGTTAAGAAGGGAAATATTAGCTTTAGGCAACTTAGCAATTTTACCAACATACACACATCCTTTAGCAAATTGTGGCAAACTTAATCTACAACATGTAAACTTCTAATAACTTTAGTACCTAAGATGCAAGTATTAGCGACATTGGTAATCATAGCATGGTTCTTAGTGAATGATGAAAACCTTGATATCCTAAGGAAACTAAATCTTGGCATACGCCCAACTTTGCTTAAAAAAGGCCCCACCTTTAATCTCCCTAATGCAAAAGTGGCAACTTGGAAGAGCAACTTAAAAGATGTCATCATTTTCTTTTGTATACCAACATAAAAACTTGTAACTTTAGCATTAACATTCGTAAAAATGAAACTTCTAAGGAACTACACAACAATTTATTATAAAGTTACAAACTTTATTAAAAACTACAAGAGATTTGTCCTAAAAATGCAATCTTTAGCAAAATACTTAGGAGATGACATGAAAATGCCAACTTTCTCCTATTACCATGAACTAATCAATACTACAACTCTACAACAAATCCCAAATTAATATTTAAAGCACAAGTAGGATTCCTACCTAATATGAAGCTTAATTCTTCTCCTCCAACTTCCTCTTTAAGCTCCATTTATTTCTCCTTCAATCAAGGCCTTTAGCTCCTCTTTCATCATCTTCTCTTTCCTTTACAAGCTCCTCCTTAATTCTCCCTCCATCACTCCTCCTCCTTTCTTTTCTCTCCTTCCCTTTTTTTTCTTTCTTTTTTTGTGCATGAGTAAATTTCGGCCACCCCCATAAGGAAAGAAAATGGAGAAAAGGAAAAAGAAAAGGAAAGAATGAGAAGAATTTAGAAGAATGTAGAAGAATGAGAAATAATTAAAAAGGGAAGATATTTCTTCTAAGCTTCCAATTATTTACAAGTTTGCCACCCTCTACAAACTTCTCATCCCTCCTATACACACCACCCAATCCTAATTACAAGTATGCCATTTCTTTACATGCCATCTCTCCTTACACACACACACACACACACACACACTATTACCTATTTACAAGTATGACATTCCCTTTATGCACACACCTCTCTAATACATACACAAGTCTCTATATCACAACAATGCCATTGCAAAATTAATTAATAAGAATAAAATAGAAATAAAATATTCTCTTTAAAATACGCTTCACCAAATAAGCATCATAAAATATTTCATATTAAAATAGTATTAAAAATACATTTTACTGTTCACACATACCAACATAAAAATTACTTCACAGCAATAAAACCAACATCACTATTCAATGCACTTCTCTATACTCACCCATTAGCATCCAATAAGGCTCTCATATAGGCACACTCATTCACGTAGACAAATTACCGTGCACACCACTGAATTACTACACACACAGACACCATTTATATTTACACGACACAATTGTTATGCACACTACTCAACATTTATCAGCAACCAAGTACAAATACTATAAACACATCCATTAATATGCATACCCTAGGTATATAGGCACTTGGGTCATTACATTCTACCCACCTTAAAAATCAAGTCCGTCCTCGGACTTCCCAAACAAAGGATCCACTTAAGTAGGGACAGACTTAGATATGAAGGTCATTATACCCCATGCATACATACATCATAACAAAAGCAAGGCATACTCATATGCATACACCTACACATATCGTATAGTTATACACATACGAATACTCATACATGCATACATATTTACACTCATGTCCATGCTATCATTCTTACACACATACCTTATATCTATGCAAACACAATCACACGTACCGTATGTACATACACACAAGCATACACAAACATGATACTCCACACAGGGCTAATACACTGCTACATATACACATTTATACATAGACGTAGACATACAACCATGTATGTCTCCTAAGTTACATCCAAACATACACATATATACATCATCACATAGGAGCATGCAACATGATACAACACTATATTCCTACTACTAAAGAGAAGGCACCCGTATACATACTGTGTAAGCGGATATACATAACTAAGCACATATCTACTCATGCATGGGCACACACCCATACATGCTATTATACAAATCATACCACCATACTCCTATGTTTAACTATAAGCAACAAATCACTATAACACCCTCTATCAATAATTGTCTTAACATACCAATACCAACATAAACTAGTATATCCAATGATGTATACACCCCTTAGTAGATGGCTATACACCAATACCCACATGCACATATTTCCATCCAATCGTATAGCTACCAACGAAAACATACAAGCATGTTCAATCACACATATCCCTATGTACATATCACATATAGTACCACATATGCATACACAAGGAATAAACAAGCATACTATACGCACATACCAAGAGCATGCCCACTCATACATGTGTGGGACACATTGATCCCTGGATCCATACATACTGACTATATACATAGCCACACAAGTAGCTAAGGTAGTAGCATATATATATATGTATATATACGTGTAGCTACAGATACACACATGAGTATAGCACACAAATATACTCGACAACAGAAATACAATACTTGTATATCCATGCAAACACATAATTACATACACAAATCTATATATCCAACCAACCACCCATATCTATCCTCAAGGACTCTAAACCTCGAGCTTCTGATGTCAAGGCTCCATCCCAAGTCTGAACACCTACCCACCTTAGGACTGGACTATCCACTATCAGAACAGGACACGTACTACCCTTACACAGCCGCAGTGCAGTGACCTGCATGGGCCACCAACTTGTAACGCACCGATCCCCAGGATACCTGGGAAGTACGAATCCGTCCCAGGTGATACCAGAGTAGTGAGTGTTATGGAGAAAGGAAGAAAAGAAACGCAATAATCTGTAGGTCCACTGCGCACTGCTGGGGTAGCACCTGTAATGTCCAAAATACAGACCAACAACACAACACAAAAACACAGAGAGAAGCATAGAAACTACCCAATAACTCAGAGACAACGACTAAACCAAAGAGTAACCATAATCCTTATACATCACCAATGTCCATTATACATCCATTATAGGCAAAACATCCCTCTACCCAAAGCAAGCCCCAAAAGTACAAGTCCCTCTCCTCTCTCCTCTCCACCCAAAACTACAATCAACACCTCGACCATTAGTCCCAAACTCCACCTCTGTCACTAAATCCAAGAGCCAACACCTGAAAAGTCAACGGGGACACGTCATAGCTTAACCCAGTAGGATATCCCAACTCGTGCATGTAAATATTAATTTAGGGAATGTTGTTTTTAATCATAAAGGAAGAAACCATAAGTACAACATGCCAATAAAAGGAAGGAACAACAAATATAACAGACGAAGGGTATAACATGGGTATATGTCATAAGAGAGCTGCAAATAAAGAACACACAAGTAGACAATATTTACCAATGCTACAAAAAGTAATGAAGGTTATCATGTAGTGGTTTGGACCTTAAGTAGTGGGTAGACCCTCTTGGGACTGGACCTCACCCCCAGTTGGGGTGACACAGGCAAACTCCCCCAGCTAACTGGGTACTCGACCCAGTGTGCAATGCTGTTAACAAAGGAGCCCTGTTTTCTACTTATTTCCCCTTCACATTTTCTCCAATTCTCCACATTTCCGCCACTCCTCGCCACTTGAGCAAGACAAGAGGGCCACCAACCACCATAACTATCCAGCCCCTCATGTGTTCCCCACTACATAGTGTCCCCCAATCCCCGTGCCACCCTCTTTTAAGAGGACTTATCCAATTATTAGCACCCTAACATTAAATACATACAACATTAGGTTGTAATCATGGCTTGCATATTCAAATTTGCCATCAATTCAACATGAAGAATTAAGGTAACATATGAGAACATAAAACATGTGTCATGAAGAATGCGACATTTAACATGCATTGAAATTTAAGAAATGAGTAACATCATAAGGGTTTCATGAATGATAGAGTAACCACAATCACCTCTCCTTTCTTTATCCCAACCGGCACTTGGCCTTATTGAAACAAACCACATTTCCAAATCACTTAGCCATTTCATGGAGGACACCTTGCTTTAGCAACCCACTTCCACCAAATGCAATCTTTAAACAAAAGGAATATAAATAGGGTTCTCTTGAAAATTTCCACAACACCACCCTCCATCAACATAAACCATTTCCCAAACATAACACATCATCATTAGGGTTCACTAGCACCACAAACCATTTTCCAAGAAACCTCATTAGCCATTAAAATTTAGTCTTGCTAATACAACCAATAAAATGCAAGGTTAAGTAATACCCATTGTGTAACTACTTAACAACACCCACATTTAGTTACAAGTTAAGCAATTCACTAAAAATGTACATTTGTCAATTAATAAGAATTGCATGTGTTACGAGGTGAAACTCACGTACAATGAATTTGTATTGAGGAGAACCAAGGGCACGGTGGTTATGTTGATAAGAGGGTTTAGGTGGGCTATTTAACAAGTGATTAGTGGGGTGAAGAGGTTGGACTTGCCGCCGGGGGTGGCCACGGAGTCAAATCCCTCCGGACGCGGCGGAGGAAGATTGGATGGCGGGAGGCTGAAGTTGATGTCGACCAAGGGGCGAGCTTTCCTGCAGCACGAGCAACTCGTCAGAAGGGCGGGGTTGGGGTCCAACCCTTAGCCCCTCCGATGCCTAAGTCAGTAATAGGACTTAAAACGGGGGCTAGGCACGCCGGTCGGACTCAGGGTGTGTCGACCGTACGTGGCGAGCTATAAGTGGGAGAACAAAGATATGGACGACCTTTGCTCTCGTGTGTGAATAATAGATTGAGAGAGAATTTTCCAACCCCCTCACCGTAAGAAGAGAGGGGGTATTTATACCTGACGGGAGATGACTAGGCGGGGCTGACCTGGCATGCTGACTCGACGTGCTGAGCTGGCTCGGTTGTCAGCGGAAGCTTCGGACAAGGATGTCAGGAACAGGAGTGCCTGACCTGCTTTTGTCAGATGGCGCAACGGCCAGGGGCCCTTTTGTCGGGAGGTCAGGGCCGAAAGCATTAACTGTCAGTCGGCTCAACCGCCAGGGGGTGCTTTGTCAGACGGTCGGGCGGCGTTTGTGTCAGTCGTGTCCTTATCCTAGGTTGTTTGTCGTTGGTGATGAACTGAAGGTCTGGCTATGCTATCCTAGGCGCCGCGGTTCATGGGGATCAGACGGGTCGTCCGGATCGGGGGTTGTCCGGCCCGGCCGCGCCCCCTGTTCGGTCGTGGGCTATGGGTCGCTGGCACGGAAGGATACGCCCGTGCCTATGTCAGCATACCCAGCGGTGCTGTCCGGGCGCTCCCCAAGCGCACTGCCCCTGGCGGGTCGAGCAACTGCGGTTGTACGCCTCGACCGGGTGGGGGGAGTGCTGTGAGGTGCGCCCGTTCCCATGTAGCTTCGGTTTTCCGGGGTGGCGGCCCTTTCGTGAAGGGGAGAGTTCACGGGGTATGTCGGCGGATCTGGGTGGGAGTCGGACTCCTACGATCTTTTGGTCGTAACAATTGCCCCCGGCCTTCGAGTCTGAGGCGGTAGCCCGGCTCGGCTCGGAGGGCGAACCATCTACGACGTCCTGGACCATCAGTAAGGGCCTTGGCCCACGCCCGGTGGTGGCGGCGGCAGCTTCGGAACTCCCGCCTTACTGGTCATTATTACGATTTGAAAGGGGGTAGAGAAAAACGAAGCGCCTCCACGATTGGGTTTGCGACGCGTGGATGAAGTGACCCTCATGCCAGTCGAGGCGTCAAGGACATCCCGATGGGCGCCGCATGGCAGAAGGCCGACGGCCGTGATGGCCCGGTGGCCCACTTTACAAATAAAAGGGTCTGGGAGGCGGTCGGCGGGAGTTTTTTTATCTCTCTCCGATTCTTCTCCGGCGTTCGATACTTCTATCTGTCGCTTGCTGGCTAGTTTGCTGCTTCCGCCGCTGGTCATCTTCTTCCGAACGCCTTCCGGATTTGAGGGATCAGACAGGTAATAACAATTAATTTCCTTCCTTTCCGACCGATGGCTTCTCGTTTCGAGGTTGGAGGCGGTAGCCAATTGGGGGAGGAGGAGTTGGTGGGTGAGGGGGCGTCGCAGCCGGGGGTGCGGCGGCCCAGGGAAAGAGGGTCATGGCGATCCGTTGTCCCGAGAGCGATTGGATCCCTCCGATGTAGGTTGGATAGGATCAACATCAGGGAGATTCGCGTGCGGTTCGTGCGACAACCCTATGAGGTTCGGGTTCCCGGGTCAGAGGAAGCGGTGTGTTCGCCTGGAGATAATGAGGTCGGGGTCTATGTCCGGTCATTCGAGTTGGGGCTCCGCTTCCCGATCCATCCGTATTTGTTTTATTTGTTGAATTTCCTGGAGCTGCCGATATTTGCCCTAGCGCCCCGTTCTTGGGGCTTGTTAGTGGGGTTTGTCGTTTTGTGCCTTGCTTGCTCCTTGAGTCCCTCACTGGCGCTGTTCCAGTATTTCTTCGTAATCCGGAAGAGGGGAATGTATCATTGTGTTTGCGCTAGGAGAGGGCGAGGACTTATCCTCGGGGTGCCCGACGACGTCGGCGATTGGATGAGGGAGTTCGCCTTCGTGATGGTGCCAAGCAACGTGGCGCTGATGTCGAATTGGGGGGCGCGGAATCCCCTAGTAAATGAAAGGGTGGAGCTGACTAGGGAGGATATTACCAAAGCTCAGATTTTGATGGAACTGCCCGAGGCGTACCGTCAGTTGGCGAGTCTGACGCTGAGCAGTCGGCTCGCCCAGGACTTTTGGCCCCTAGGTATCTTTGATGTTTGGTAAACCTTGGGCTAGGCTTGCCCTGATCTTCTTTTTTTTGTAGGCGGAGACGCGATGCGGGGGCCGGAGGAGGTGTCGGGTTCGGCCGGAGCCCCGATCTCGGAGGACACTGATCCCCGTGGGAAAGGCAAGGGGGTGGCGCGCGAGGCAGGATCCCGGGAACGGGGAGGCGGGGTTCCCCGTGGGGAGAGGGCGCATCCGGGATGGAGGGCAGCTGAGCCAGGTATCTCTGTCGATGGGCCCGGCGAAGATCTTCATGAGGGCGCGTCCGCGCGGGGGGGCGGACCCTCCGTTCCGCCGAGGGTATCAGAGGTGGTCGAGCCTCGCCGAGCGCCTTTGGTTCAAAAGTGGCCATACGGAATCCCTTCGTGGGAAATGGGGGGGTCGTCGAGCCCGGCTTGTGAGGGCGCCCTCATTCGTTTTAAGAGGACCCGAGAAGAGGTCGAGGCGTATCCAGATGACCGTCTCCATAAGTTCCCTTTTCGAGTAGGCTGCGACGAGTCGGTATTCGAGGACGCAGGAGTGGCAGCGCGCCTCGCCGAGTATTGCGTGTTACCGCACGATCGCGAGTCTTTGACTCGTGTGGGGGCGGAACGGTTGTGTGGCTCGGCTATATGGCACGTCGTGCAGGTAAGCCGGTTTTCTTTCCTCGCCCTTGGGCTTTCTTTGTTCGTGCCCCGCTGATTCGGGTCTTCTGTAGATGGTTACGAACATGTTAGCCCTGCGGGGCCGTACTCCTGTGGCCGTCACCAGGGCGTCTCTGGAGGTAGCGAGGGCGAACCTTGGCGAGGTCAAGGCGAAGCTGAGGGACACGGAAGCGGAGCTGGAGAGGGTTAGGAAGGCCTATGAGGTGGAGAAGGGGCGGGCTGCGTATTTTGATTCGTCAAAAGCAAAGGTCGAGAGCCAACTCCAAGAAGTAACGCGAGAGAGGGATGACATCCGGTCGAAGCACACCGCGGAATTGGTTAGCAAGGAGGCGGTGATCGGGGTACAGAGGCGGCAAATAGCAGGCCTAAAGGAGGCCCTTGAGGCCGAGAAAAGGGAGAGGGGTGTCGCGACGCGGCGGCTGGAGGAAAAACGGGAAGCTGAAGGCGAAATGATCGAAGCCGCTATCCGTCGCTATCATGACGAGCATGTTGTGCCGATGTTGCAAGAGGCTAAGGATGCGGGGATTCGGCAAGTGGCGAGAGATGTGAGGGCTCGGTCGGTTGAGAGGTGGCGCCGCTAAGAAAGTGGGTTTGGGGAGGCCCGTACCTTCTTGTGTGAGGGTTATAACCAATGTTTTGTTGTAGTGTGTGGGAGGTTCAATGTACGGCATTGCTATTTGGGTAGATGCATTGTATTGGTCTTGTGTCGAACTGTATTCTTCCTTGTTTTGTCCGTAGACCGTCAGCTTTGTGAGGGACGTAACTGCCCCCAACTTCGCTCTGCCGAGGATATTCGGGTCGTCGGGAGAGGGAAGTTGAGATATGCCGCGTTTAGCAGGGGTTTGCTCGGAAACCCAGTGTGATTCCCGGTGGATCAGAGGCGGGGCGAGGTTGCTCGGTCCGTACGAACGTATGCCCAGCGTTGAAACCGAGATCCCCAATTAGTTGGGCGGCGGATTCCTGTTTCGGGCGCCCCGACGGAGGTCGGACCCCTCTTTGGTACGAGCGACGCCGTCTTGTTTCGGCCGCCCCGACGGAGGTCGGACTCAGCCTCGGGACGAGCGGCGCATAGAAAGAAGAGGCGAAGGGTGGAGTAATTTCGAGTGGGGGTAATCATTTCGCCGGGATTTGGGCGGGAATTGTTGGCGGTCGCGTGACTAGACGTCATCCTGGCGATTCGACGGCGGGCGGGAACCGAAGCGACCCGACCACTGCAGTGACGACGCGTGGCAGAATTGACGGTTGCCATTACGCGAAGCGTCAGAACACGTGGGTCGACGCTGGATAGGGCACGGATTGGTGACGCGTGTCTCGAGGTCGACGGTCATGATGCTTTATGCAGTCGCGTAAAAGAGAACTCAGGGAGGGGAGCGAAGCAAAGCTGATTGTTGGGCGAAGGTTTTTGCAAGCGGCTGGAGCTTGCCAGAGATTTCATTATCCTTGCCAGAGTCGTCCTCGCGGGAGCGGTCGACGAAGTAGCGAAGACGTCCGAGTTGTCGGAACCCATTAGGTAAGAGGTTCGTTTTATAGATGTCTTCCTCGACGTCTTCATTTCGTGGTCCGGGGTCGAGGGTGGTTGGGGAAGGGAGCTCCGCCGCGGAGACCGGAGAGGTGCCTCTCGAGATTGCGGGCGTGAAGTCGGTGCTGAAGAAATCCATTACGGAGATCTTCGAGATGTATGTCAGGCCACCGTATTCTGTTCGTGAACCGGAGCCGCAAGAGAGGGTGTGTTTCGCGGGCGACCGTGAGGTAGGAGTGTATGTTTCCTCGTTTGAGCAAGGGTTGCGCTTTCCCCCCATCCGTTCTTGCTAGATGTGTTGAACTTCCTGGAGCTGCCCTTGTATCGCCTGATGCCCAATGCTATTAGTGCCGTTGTGGGATTCCTAGTGCTGTGCGTGAGCAACCAGGTTTGCCCATCCCTGTCCTTATTTCGCCATTTCTTCTCGGTGAAGAGGTTGGGGTCCTGCTACTATCTCTCCGCGAAAAAGAGCCATCCGCTCATTAGGGGGTTGCCCGGGAAGATTAAGTGGTGGCGCCAGCAGTATGTGTTTGTGGGCGTGCCGGAGGATGTGCTTATGAGATCTGATTGGGCGGAGCTGAATCCCGAGGCGAAGGAGGGGGTTGAATTGGGGGATGAGGAGAAAATGGTGGCCCAGCTTTTAATGGCAATACCAGTGGAGGGCCGAGATTACCGGATGCTCGCTCGGGCCGAGATGATAGCGGCGAACATCTGGCCCGAAGGTACAACAGATTTTGGTGTTAGTGCATCTGAAGTGCTTACGCTGAACTTTCTCTCTTTGGCAGGTCGCACGATGAGTTTGTCCCTTGAGGAAATGATGCAGCGCGCCTCAGAGCAGGCGGGGCGAGCGTCGAAGAGAATTGGCCCCAAGAGGTTGCGAGAGGAAGGAGGGGTGGGGAGCTCGACGGGGGTGCCGGCGTCCACGAAGAGGAGGAAGAGGCCGACGAGGTCGTCCGCACCTGATGCGCCGGGGCGGGGGGAAGCCGGTCAGCAGGAGGGTGGAACCGGGGAGGGGATAGCAAACCCCGTCATCGACCTGGAGGGCGGGGACGAAGGGTCGACAGGGGGAGGGGTGGAAGCCCCCAGGACGCGGTCGTCTAGCCCCCTGGCACCTGCAGGAGTGGAGGGGGCGGCCGCTATCGGTCAGTCGGGGAGGGCCGAGACGTCAGGTGGCCCGACCGGGTCCACAGGATGGGACAGTTGGCCCTATGGTTGTCCGTTGTTCGGTCTCGAGAGGGCCGCCGATCCCCGCTGTGAGGCCTCATTGGTTCAGTTCAAGGCCAAGAGGACCGATGTCGAGGGTTATTCCGACGAGGCTCTTCATCGGGCGCCGTTCAAGGTGGCGAGTGATGAGTCCGTGTTCGAGGACGGAGGCGTGGCGGCGAGGCTGGCGGAGAACATTTTCTTGCCCCGCGATAGGGTGGCGCTGGAAGCGGTGGAGCCCGAGGGTCTGTGTGGGACCACGGTGTTGCACGGCGTCCAGGTAGGTTTTGTAAGACGGATGACGTTTTCCAGTGGATTTTGTTGAACACTCTAAATTGGTTCTCTTCTTTTCTTTTCTTTGTTCAGGCCGTCAACTTGATGCTTGGGGTGATGAGGCACGTGCCTGCCATACATAAGGCCGAGGGTGCCATAGCTAGAGTGGTGGCCGAGTTCGCCGCCTTTCGTAAGAGTGCTGGCGAGGACCTGGCGAAGGAGAGGGAGAGGGCCGGCCAATATGAGGCGGAGGTAGAGCGCCTGAAGGCGGTCCTGGCCGATAATGAGCTACAGGCGGCCGGGGCTAGAGAGAGAGCGAAGGAGCTGGAGGAGGCCCTTGGGAAGGAGGAAGTTCGTGCGGAGGGTCTGGCGGGTCGTGCCGAGGCCGTCGAGGAGGAGTTGGCTCGCAGGGTCGATGAATTTCGGACGTACCAGGAGAAGACCGTCATTCCTGCCCTCGCAGATTCGATGTCCCAGGGCATTGAGAAAGGCCGGGCGGAGGGGTGGGAAGCCTGCTTGGTTCGGATAAAGGAGAAGGTGGCGGGCCTGTTCCCGCCAGTTGAGCTCGACCTTGACGGACTCGTAGCTTGCAGCGACGAGGATGGGGATGGCGACGGAGGGGAGGGCGACGAGGCAGAGACCGGCGGGGCGGTGGGAGATTCCCCTAAAGGGGACGGGGAGGGCGTCGTGACTGGCGGAAGCGCCATCGGCGCGGGAAATGTAACCAAGTAGTTTTGTATAGGCGTTTAAAAAAAGAAAGAAAGTAAAGTTATGTGGGGTTGATACCCGCACTTTTCTGGGATCTTCTATCTGTGTGTGTGCAGAAATTCCCTTTCAGAGTTACGCTTTGGTGCGGCTGTCTCTTTCCCGGCGTTGGGGGATTTCCCTTTATTTCGGGTAGTGCGCCCGAGAAAATTTACAGCGGGTTAGTCTCCTTTTTCGGGGGTTGCTCCCACGCCTAAGTGCGCCCGAGCTATAGCTAGTGGTCAACCGGGAGCAGTCTTTCCATCAGCTATTATTAATATTTTAATAAACAGGACGGGCCCGTAGGCGAAACGTTGAATCGTTCTAGTTAGGTTGATGTCCTCCTCGTATTTGATGCGTCCCTCCCCGGCGTCGTGCCCCTGAAAGGGGTGTAGAGTTACTTCAGAGGGTTCCCGCTCGGGGTAGGGGTGGATGGTTGCGTCGATGCCGGGGGCGGCGGCTTTGGCCCTCGTTCCCGGAATTGGGGGGAGAGGGAGTCCTTGGTGGTTGCTCTATCCCGCGGGGCCTTGCTGCTCCTATCGACTGGAGTCGCCGTGTGACAGGCACGAGAGGACGTGGTCCGCCGCCAATCCGTGCGTCTTCCTGGCGTATGTGGTCCAGGAGAAGTCGAGGAGTGGAAGGTGGGGCGCTACAGGTGTAAGCGGAATAGCCTGTTGGAATGCTCCGGCGCTCGGGGGCAAGTCCCCTGTGGTCGGGGCGACTTTGGCGGTTGCTGGGGTGCCCGATGGGGTGATTTGGCAGGTCTGTCCCGTCCATCGGGTTGTCTGCCAGCCGTGCCTGCGTCCGCAGGGCGTCCGTGGAGGGGCATGGTATGCCATTGGAGCTCCAGTTCCCGTGCCTTAGGTTGTCTAAAGGAAGGCGGGGAGCAGCAGGCCGGGTGCCCCTCGTGTAAGAGGAATATCCTGTTGGGGGATCGTTTACTAGAGCAGTCGGTGATCCTCGCATTTTCCGCGTCTTTTAGGGGGAGAGAGTGGCGAAAGGATTGGCCTTTCCTCATATTCTCTCTTTCGCCCTCCTCCACTCTGAAGAGGCTGAGGGGGGGATTTATAATGGTGTATTTTCGCCTCCTCCCTTTCCTCATCGTGATGAGCTGGGGCCATCTTGGAATTGCGTTCCTTGGGGACCGTTCCCGACGGGTGACGTCTGACGTGACTCCTCAGCTCCTGTTTTTCGGCGGGCGTGCCGTTTATCAGTGGCGCTCGTCCCGAGCGTCCTTTTGGCTTGACGAGTCATTTCGGTTGTCGGCTTTATAGGTGTCAAGCGTTACTCCTCAGTGATGGCCCCGCGTGGGGGTTGCCTCGATCCGCGGGCCCTGATTCGTTTCCCGATGTTTGAGGAGAGGGGTCGCAGGCCCTCTCCGGGGAGGGCGGGTATTGGGCCGTCGCCTACCCCGCATATGGCGCTCCGGTTTGGGTGGCTAAGCTCCGCAAGCTTGCCCCGAAGGTCTTCATGGGGGGAACGAGCGCGTAGCTCGGCCCGTGCCCCTCTCCGGTTTGGGTGGCGAGGATTGGTCCTGCCCCAGAGTCTTTGAGAGGGCAGGTATTGGGCCGTCGCCTCCCCGCAGCCTCTATAGTCGGACGGGTATTGGGCCGTCGCCTACCCCGCATATGGCGCTCCGGTTTGGGTGGCTAAGCTCCGTAAGCTTGCCCCGGAGGTCTTCTTTGGGGGGGAGCGAGTGCGCAGCTCGGCCCGTGCCCCTCTCCGGTTTGGGTGGCGAGGACTGGTCCTGCCCCGGAGTCTTTGAGAGGGCGGGTATTGGGCCGTCGCCTCCCAGCAGCCTCTATAGTCGGACGGGTATTGGGCCGTCGCCTACCCCGCATATGGCGCTCCAGTTTGGGTGGCTAAGCTCCATAAGCTTGTCCCGGAGGTCTTCTTTGGGGGGAGCGAGTGCGCAGCTCGGCCCGTGCCCCTCTCCGGTTTGGGTGGCGAGGACTGGACCTGCCCCGGAGTCTTTGAGAGGGCGGGTATTGGGCCGTTGCCTCCCCGCAGCCTCTATAGTCGGACGGGTATTGGGCCGTCGCCTACCCCGCATATGGCGCTCCGGTTTGGGTGGCTAAGCTCCATAAGCTTGCCCCGGAGGTCTTCTTTGGGGGGGAGCGAGTGCGCAGCTCGGCCCGTGCCCCTCTCCGGTTTGGGTGGCGAGGACTGGTCCTGCCCCGGAGTCTTTGAGAGGGCGGGTATTGGGCCGTCGCCTCCCCGCAGCCTCTATAGTCGGACGGGTATTGGGCCGTCGCCTACCCCGCATATGGCGCTCCGGTTTGGGTGGCTAAGCTCCATAAGCTTGCCCCGGAGGTCTTCTTTGGGGGGGAGCGAGTGCGCAGCTCGGCCCGTGCCCCTCTCCGGTTTGGGTGGCGAGGACTGGTCCTGCCCCGGAGTCTTTGAGAGGGCGGGTATTGGGCCGTCGCCTCCCCGCAGCCTCTATAGTCGGACAGGTATTGGGCCGTCACCTACCCCGCATATGGCGCTCCGGTTTAGGTGGCTAAGCTCCATAAGCTTGCCCTGGAGGTCTTCTTTGGGGGGAGCGAGTGCGTAGCTCGGCCCGTGCCCCTCTCTGATTTGGGTGGCGAGGACTGGTCCTGCCCCGGAGTCTTTGAGAGGGCGGGTATTGGGCCGTCGCCTCCCCGCAGCCTCTATCGGACGGGTATTGGGCCGTCGCCTACCCCGCATATGGCGCTCCGGTTTGGGTGGCTAAGCTCCATAAGCTTGCCCCGGAGGTCTTCTTTGGGGGGGAGCGAGTGCGCAGCTCGGCCCGTGCCCCTCTCCGGTTTGGGTGGCGAGGACTGGTCCTGCCCCGGAGTCTTTGAGAGGGCGGGTATTGGGCCGTCGCCTCCCCGCAGCCTCTATAGTCAGACGGGTATTGGGCCGTCGCCTACCCCGCATATGGCGCTCCAGTTTGGGTGGCTAAGCTCCATAAGCTTGCCCCGGAGGTCTTCTTTGGGGGGGAGCGAGTGCGCAGCTCGGCCCGTGCCCCTCTTCGGTTTGGGTGGCGAGGACTGGTCCTGCCCCGGAGTCTTTGAGAGGGCGGGTATTGGGCCGTCGCCTCCCCGCAGCCTCTATAGTCGGACGGGTATTGGGCCGTCGCCTACCCCGCATATGGCGCTCCGGTTTGGGTGGCTAAGCTCCATAAGCTTGCCCCGGAGGTCTTCTTTGGGGGGGGGAGCGAGTGCGCAGCTCGGCCCGTGCCCCTCTCCGGTTTGGGTGGCGAGGATTGGTCCTACTCCGAAGTCTTTGAGCGTTTTGAACTGAAATTTTCATATAGAAAAGGCAAAATTCGAAGATACAAAAGGGGACAAGATATTTCATTCATGACTTATAGTTTCCGGCTATATCACGACTGGCGTTCCACATCCTTCTGAGTGATTAGCCCGTCCTCCTCAGGGGGGGCTTTGGGGGGGCGCGGCCGGTCCTGTTCCCCTCCGCGGTGCCATCAGCTGGAGCTAACTCTTGATGGTGGGGGTCGTCCCTCCGCCCAGTTAAGTCGATCCTCAGGTTCAGCTCTGGTCCCTTGTGCTTGGTCGACCCCACGTAGCAGCTCCTAGACAGCTTCTGGCTTCCCCGTATGAACCCAACCCCTCGGGGGGTTTGGAACTTGACCATCTGGTGGAGAAGGCTGG
This sequence comes from Scilla litardierei, assembly GCA_030789695.1. Lineage (NCBI taxonomy): Eukaryota > Viridiplantae > Streptophyta > Magnoliopsida > Asparagales > Asparagaceae > Scilla > Scilla litardierei. The sequence goes on along the minus strand of CM061141.1, from coordinate 60,045,560 downwards.
GGAGCGCTCCGATGGCCGCCATGTAAGGTCGTCTTATGATCCCGTTGTACGCCGACGCAATGTCGACCACAACGAACAGAGTCATCCGAGTGATGACTTGTGGCTATTCTCCGAGGGTTATCGGTAAGGTGATCACTCCTACGATAGGGGTCGAGTGACCGGTGAAGCCGACGAGGGGTCCGGTACATGGTCTCAGGTCCGTCAGCCTTAACCCCATCTTTTCGATTGTGGACATGAACAGGATGTCGTAGGAGCTCCCTGTGTCGATCAGAAGGCAGCTGACGATGGCCGTCCCTATCTGGACCTCGATGACGATGGCTTCATCGTGGGGCAGCTCGACTCCCTCTAGATCCTCGTCGCTGAAAGTAATGGGAGGGTAGGTTATCCTTCTCCCTCTCGGATCCCCTCCAAGACCCGCCGTCATCACTTGTCTCGCGTACGCCTTTTTGCTTGACGACGATGCTCCTCCGGAGGATGGCCCACCGCATATCGTGTTTATGCACATGACGGGTTTCGGGGGGTGAGGCTCTTCTCGCTCGCCGTTTGCAGGAGGGTCTGCCCTCCGTGCCCTTCGGTGGTTCCCCTCCTCTCGGTCTGGTATCCTGCCCCCGACGAAGCCCCCTAGGTGGCCCGCCTGGATCAGCCGCTCGATTTCACTTTTGAGGGTGAAGCAGTCGTCGGTGTCGTGGCCATGGTCCCGGTGGTATCGACAGTATTTTTTGAAATCTCTCCGGGCCGGATCCGACTTCATTTCTCGAGGCGGCTCCGGCAGCAGTCCGGCTCTTATAGCCGCGGCCATCACCTCGATCAGGGGGGCATTGAGTTGCGTGTAATGTGCCCGTAGGGGGCCTTCTTGTCTCGGGACGACTCGGGGGGGGGGGCCTTGGGCCGGGGCGAACTCGCTCGCCGGGCCAGGGTGATCTTGCGGGCGTCGCCCCACCGGTTCCCGCCTTGGTTGGGCCAGCTGGTCGCGACCTCGGTGCCCCTCTTCTTGACTCGGCCGAGGGTGTGACCGGGGCTCGCCTTGGGATGGCTTCGCTGGGGGGAATAGGGCCTTTGTGCCGAGAGTCTCTTCAGCCAACGCATGCCTCTCCGCCATAGCAACCAACGCCTCATAGTCGGTCGACGGATCCCGGAGCAGGGATTTGTGGAGGCTCCGAGTCCGCAACCCCGTCTTGAAGGCCAGCATAAGCACCTCGTCGCTGCATGTCACCACCGCCCGTCTCTCATCCTGAAAGCGGCGGAGGTATCTACCCGTTGTCTCCCCCTCTCCTTGGATTATCGTGTTGAGATAGTCTAAGGGCTTCTTTTTCGTCCGCCCGGCCCGAAACTCTTGGCAGAACTTGTGGGATAGCTCGCCAAAGCTCCCAACGGATCTCGCGGGTAAGCCGAAGTACCAGTCCAACGCAGTGCCCTCAGGCTTTGGGAGAAATGTCGGCATAGGAACGCCTCATCCACATCCTGCGCCTCCATTGCCCCCCCGGTACTGCTGCACGTGCGTGTGGGGGTCGCCTCTTCCATTGTACGTGGCCAAGTGAGGGGGTTTGAACCTTATGGGCCTTGGGGCGGACGTAATCCACCGTACAAGCGGTGTGGCCTCCTCCGGATAGGTAGGGCGATTGGGCGCCTCCTCTCTCCACCATTCGGGGGTCTGGCTTCGGTCGCGCCTCGGCCGCCGACAGTCCTCCGGCCCCGGGGAGTAGCCCGACGGTTGCCTGGCGGGGCTCCTTCCCCGGGTCGAGGATTCGACGGGTTGCGGGCTACGGTTCTCCCAGCACCATCGCCTCCCGGCCGGCTCCCCTCGGGCCTCCATCCGCTCCTGATTCTCCCGCAGAAGCCTTTCGCGATCGGCGGTGAGGAAGCGTAGTTGTCGACAAACGGCTTCCTCGTGCAGGCGATCGGAGTGGTGGTGCAAGCGATGCAGGCTGCCTCCTCCTCTCGGTGGGGACCTGGCCAACAACGGGCCCAGCCCGTCCCCGAGCCGCCGACCCATCGCCGTCACCTCCAGGATTTCCCAGTTTCTTTCGTTCTCCCTCCTTAGCCTCTCGCGCTCCGCGATGATGAGGCGGAGCTGGTGGCGGGCGGTCTCTTCGTCCTGGTAGGCCCTTCGGGCGGTCTTGGCCGCTTTGTCCAAACGCCTTTGCACGGCGGCCGCCTCCTCCAGGCGCCTCCACCGCCGCGCGACCTCCATTTCCTCTTCCAGGAGCTTCTGCTGGGCCGCAACCTCCTTGGCGAGCCCCCTGTTCTCCCCCTCCTCCTCGAACTGAGGGTGGAGATTTCGCCTCACTTTCTGGGGCTCCAAAGGGCCGGGCTGGGGCTCCGCCCCCGCCGCCGGGTAGCCTCTCATCGCCTGAGTAACAGCCTCGAAGCTCTTCAGGACTGTGTGGGCCGAAGTATGGTCAGTCTCGGTGCCCATCGCCGGAGGGGGGTCGGGCGCCGGGGTGATTAGTAGAGAGAGCGGCTCCTGACCCACGGGATCCTTGCCGTGGTCAGGGTTCTGAGTGATCGACATGGAGTCTAACATGGGTGTGACCCTTCGGTTCCCACAGACGGCGCCAATTGTTACGAGGTGGAACTCGCGTACAATGAATTTGTATTGAGGAGAACCAAGGGCACAGTGGTTATGTTGATAAGAGGGTTTAGGTGGGCTATTTAACAATTGATTAGTGGGGTGAAGAGGTTAGACTTGCCGCCGGGGGTGGCCACGGAGTCAAATCCCTCCAGACGCGGCGGAGGAAGATTGGATGGCGGGAGGCTGAAGTTGATGTCAACCAAGGGGCGAGCTTTCCTGCAGCATGAGCAACTCGTCAGAAGGGTGGGGTTGGGGTCCAACCCTTAGCCCCTCCGATGCCTAAGTCAGTAATAGGACTTAAAACGGGGGCTAGGCACGCCGGTCGGACTCAGGGTGTGTCGACCGTACGTGGCGAGCTATAAGTGGGAGAACAAAGATATGGACGACCTTTGCTCTCGTGTGTGAATAATAGATTGAGAGAGAATTTGCCAACCTCCTCACCATAAGAAGAGAGGGGGTATTTATACCTGACGGGAGATGACTAGGCGGGGCTGACCTGGCATGCTGACTCGACGTGCTGAGCTGGCTCGGTTGTCAGCAGAAGCTTCGGATAAGGATGTCAGGAACAGGAGTGCCTGACCTGCTTTTGTCAGACGGCGCAACGGCCAGGGGCCCTTTTGTCAGGAGGTCAGGGCTGAAAGCATTAACTGTCAGTCGGCTCAACCGCCAGGGGGTGCTTTGTCAGACGGTCGGGTGGCGTTTGTGTCAGTCGTGTCCTTATCGTAGGTTGTTTGTCGTTGGTGATGAACTGAAGGTCTGGCTATGCTATCCTAGGCGCCACGGTTCATGGGGATCAGACGGGTCGTCCGGATCGGGGGTTGTCCGGCCCGGCCGCGCCCCCTGTTCGGTCGTGGGCTATGGGTCGCTGGCACGGAAGGATACGCCCGTGCCTATGTCAGCATACCCAGCGGTGCTGTCCGGGCGCTCCCCAAGCGCACTGCCCCTGGCGGGTCGAGCAACTGCGGTTGTACGCCTCAGCCAGGTGGGGGGAGTGCTGTGAGGTGCGCCTGTCCCCATGTAGCTTCGGTTTTTCGGGGTGGCGGCCCTTTCGTGAAGGGGAGAGTTCACGGGGTATGTCGGCGGATCTGGGTGGGAGTCAGACTCCTACAATCTTTTGGTCGTAACAGCATGAAAGTAAAGTCTGTACAAAGGTGAAACTTTAAAAAATTCTACACTAACATGCCATCTTTATAAATGCTAGTGGAAATTGCATGGATTTAATACCATGTTAATTAACACTAATTCCATCATGGCATTATTGCTAATAAAATCTTAATTCGTGGAAAACTCATCGCCATAAGCATATGTTAAGAAGGGAAATATTAGCTTTAGGCAACTTAGCAATTTTACCAACATACACACATCCTTTAGCAAATTGTGGCAAACTTAATCTACAACATGTAAACTTTTAATAACTTTAGTACCTAAGATGCAAGTATTAGCGACATTGGTAATCATAGCATGGTTCTTAGTGAATGATGAAAACCTTGATATCCTAAGGAAACTAAATCTTGGCATACGCCCAACTTTGCTTAAAAAAGGCCCCACCTTTAATCTCCCTAATGCAAAAGTGGCAACTTGGAAGAGCAACTTAAAAGATGTCATCATTTCCTTTTGTATACCAACATAAAAACTTGCAACTTTAGCATTAACATTCGTAAAAATGAAACTTCTAAGGAACTACACAACAATTTATTATAAAGTTACAAAGTTTATTAAAAACTACAAGAGATTTGTCCTAAAATGCAATCTTTAGCAAAATACTTAGGAGATGACATGAAAATGCCAACTTTCTCCTATTACCATGAACTAATCAATGCTACAACTCTACAAAAAATCCCAAATTAATATTTAAAGCACAAGTAGGATTCCTACCTAATATGAAGCTTAATTCTTCTCCTCCAACTTCCTCTTTAAGCTCCATTTATTTCTCCTTCAATCAAGGCCTTTAGCTCCTCTTTCATCATCTTCTCTTTCCTTTACAAGCTCCTCCTTAATTCTCCCTCCATCACTCCTCCTCCTTTCTTTCTCTCCTTCCCTTTTTTTTCTTTTTTTTGTGCAGGAGTAAATTTCGGCCACCCCCATACGGAAAGAAAATGGAGAAAATGAAAAAGAAAAGGAAAGAATGAGAAGAATTTAGAAGAATGTAGAAGAATGAGAAATAATTAAAAAGGGAAGATATTTCTTCTAAGCATCCAATTATTTACAAGTTTGCCACCCTCTACAAACTTCTCATCCCTCCTATACACACCACCCAATCCTAATTACAAGTATGCCATTTCTTTACATGCCATCTCTCCTTACACACACACACACACACACACACACACACACACACACACACACTATTACCTATTTACAAGTATGGCATTCCCTTTATGCACACACCTCTCTAATACATACACACGTCTCTATATCACAACATGCCATTGCAAAATTAATTAATAAGAATAAAATAGAAATAAAAATATTCTCTTTAAAATAGGCTTCACCAAATAAGCATCATAAAATATTTCATATTAAAATAGTATTAAAAATACATTTTACTGTTCACACATACCAACATAAAAATTACTTCACATCAATAAAACCAACATCACTATTCACCGCACTTCTCCATACTCACCCATTAGCATCCAATAAGGCTCTCATATAGGCACACTCATTCACGTAGACAAATTACCGTGCACACCACTGAATTACTACACACACAGACACCATTTATATTTACACGACACAATTGTTATGCATACTACTCAACATTTATCAGCAAACAAGTACAAATACTATACACACATCCATTAATATGCATACCCTAGGTATATATGCACTTGGGTCATTACAGAAGGCGGCTAGGCGGTCGCCTTTGACCCCATCCAACGCAGCTTGGTCCAGAGGAAGGTAGCAGTTCTCAGCCAGCTGCGCCGCCACTCCTCTGTCGGAAAAAACCGACTCCCTCGGCCCCACCGGGAAGCAGGGGCGGAGAAGACCCTCGCCCGACTGAGGTAAATCGACGGGAACCGAGCGGAACGCGCCCAGGTACCACTCATAAACCTCAGGGAGAGGGTTTTGATACGGCGACGAGGGCCCAACCCATGGCCAAATGGACTCAACTGAGGAGGACGGTGCAAGACCCTCAGACAGTGGAATGCCGACCTCCTTGACTTGAACACGGGCCTTCTTCGAGGCACCCGGCATGTAGGAGGATGGAGCTTGCCCCTTCGCTCTCTTGGAACCGGCACCGGAAGGCCCGACCCACTGTTTCTTTCGGACCTCCAGTACGTGATCCCTTCTTCGCGGAGCAGGGTCTGGGACCGTGACTTGGGGATGGGTTGGAGAGGAACCGGGGGCAAACCCACCTGTACAGGGGGGCAGAAGAAAGGGTCAGAACTGGCCGGAGTAGCCCCAGACGCGACAGACGTCAGCAGAACTCACCAATGGGCCACGTGGTCTTTCGCAAGTTAAGATCGTCAAAGAGAACATCGATTCTCCGATCCCTCGCAGGGACCGCCAACAGGGTCTTCACCGCCTCAAACTCGACGTCGGTTGGGTCGCCCAGCTCAAGAACCAGCGTGCCGACGGCGCTCCAATGGGTCGGGAAATCTACGTCTGACGGGAAGACGACGAAGACGTATTCCCCCTTCCAGAGCTTCAAGGAGCTCGACAGCCCCAACACCAGGCTCATCTTTGGTCGAGCACTGATATAAATCCAGGCCCCCGACTGATGATGGCTCAGACGGTAGAATTGGACGAAGAGTCGGAGGGAGGGGACCACCCCCTTCAGTACGCAGAGAACGACAAACTCGACGCTGAGCCCAATGGCGTTGGGGCGGAATTGGCATAAGGCCACTCTATGAGCTTCCAGAAACTCAGTGATGAAGGGGTGGAGAGGAAACCGAAGCCCGAACCGAAAACACTTTTCATATACCTCGACCTCCCGTGGACCAGGAAAGTAGATCTGCTCGTCGGGTTCAGGAGCCCGGGCAGAGTATGGGGGAAGAAGATAGCGGGTGCGCATATCCCCGATGGAGGTGGCACAAATGGACGAGGGCCACCCCAGAACCTCGGGGGGCACCCCTGAAAGCACGCCCCCATGACGACGAACCGCCGAGACGGACTTGCAAGCCAGGTGGGGATCAACGACGCCCTCCGGCCGACCCGAACCAGTGGCGGAGGAGGACGACATGAGGTGGAGCTCGAACAGGATTCAGTTCGACGAAAAGAGAAAGGAGAGAACGGGGGGATGACGATTGGAAAAGCCAGACCCTCGCCCGATGGATGGCGGCTCCCCTTTTATGCATCTTTTCCCCCAAGACGACCCCTCGCACAGCGGAGATGAATGCACGGGGGCACGTGGCAACATCTGGGAGCCGACAGCGCTTTGAAACCCGTGATTAGAGGGATTTAAACGGGCCGCCTCATGATGACCTCCATTTAATGAACCGACCTCGACTGGTACGCCTATCAAAATCAGCGGAAGTCACATCGGCCGAGTCGAGCCGGCTAAGCCCGAATGGCACGGACGATGGGGGCAATTGATAGGACTATTTTGGAGAAGCCCAAGAAACAGAGACCCGAGACCCAGCCATGAACGAGAAGCCCACTAGTGAGACTGGGCCCCGCCAGACGAGGCCCACGAATAAAACCCTATGTCGGGCCGGACTTGCCCAGGGGACACAAGATCAGCTCGTACTCCCCCGAGACGGCCGTTCCCCTAAATCCGCGGCTCCTTAATGACCATTAAGGGGTCCATTAATCAACACTCCCCACGACGCACGCAAGCGCCTTGAAGGAGGTGGATTGCGTGGGCATGAGTGGGGACGGACGAAGGACGTGGATCGGGGGCAATCGTGGCACGGACCCTATAAGATGGTGGCAGCCTGGCGGGAGCAACCAGGAAAGGGGATCGAATTCCCAGTATCCAGATCTGAGGTATTCCATCAACGACTTTGGCTTCTGCCATTTCTCTCCCTCCCCCTGCTCGTGCCGAGGGTCAGCGTATCGATCTCCTCTCGGGTCATACCTACCCCGCCGAGTACTCATCAGACCTTAATCTGATTTAGGTATCGGAGGGGATTCGGCCGGAACCAAGGTCCGGCCCCCCTGACGAGTTTCTCGTCTATTCAGAAAGAAGCTGATCGAGGCACCGAGGCTACCCCTTAGCACCGGACAATCACCCCCATCGCTAGCAGGCGTGGCTACCGACAGAAGACCAAGCAGCAAACAAAGCACCGAGGCTATCCCTCGACGCATGTCCAACTGAGGCCGAGCCCATCTCACAGAGCCGAGGCTCCCCCTCCGCTCTGCTTCAGCCGAGGACCGACACTCTGCCTGAATCTCACGCTCGACCTCGACTCCATCTCCGACCCACGCTAAGCTCACGTGTGCTTGGCGTGCCTAAGGGATCTCAACCGACCCCTTGACCATGTTGACCGTACAGTCCTCGATCAACGATTCAGTGGTGAGAAAACACCCGTAAACAGTGAGTACCAGAGATTAAAAAATTCGTAAAAAAATCTCCCAACATATCCTTTCAAAACAAAGTCTATCTTATCCATATCTCACTCTGACTCCTCCTCCTCCCGTGTAAAAAAATCTCCCAACATATCCTTTCAAAACAAATTCTGTCTTATCCATATCTCCCTCTGACTCCTCCCGATGATGCCTCCCTTTTTCCTCCTCCTCCACCTCATCTGCCACTATCACCATTGTAGGCTCCTCCTTCAACAGTCTCCCTCACTCGTAATTAAACTTAAAAAATCCACAAAAAAATTCAATTAAACTCAATAAGTTCAATTAAACCCAAAAAAATCTTTAAAAAATCAATTAAAGCCAAAAAAACAAAAGAAATCAATTAAACCAAATGAACATGAAACCTAATTAACATCAATTAACATCCGTTAAACCGATGTGCTCATACTTTTAAGGCTAATGATGAGTGACATATGTGGCACTCGAAAACATATCCCTGAACATCAAATATGTCCGAGCATCACAAACAAATTTTCAAAAAATTGTTGCTCAATACTAAGACTGGATCAATTATAATGAAGCATGAGCCCATATGACCAAGCACCAACCGAGCAAATGATTAGGGCAATTTGTTTGATAATGTATTTGGCAATTTCAAGGGAGGAGAAGGAGAAACATGAGGATGCGACAGAGATGAGGGGAGATCACGGTGTCAGCAACGGTGGCAGGAAGATGATGAGGAAGCATTGGAGGAGAGGAAATTATGTAGTTGTAGATGAGAAATAATGGCAAACTTGTAATTAAAAGTGTAGTTGGTTGGAAAATTATGTAATGTAAATAGAAGCACCTAACAAAAAAATTTACTCTCTTCAATCTCAGATTTCACATCACATCAAGATTCCATAACCACCTTTCAACCAACCAAAACGACTCACAATGTTTCTATCATAGCCACAGCTGTCGTCTTCAATTATTGATCTCCCAGACAATTTCACATTCAAGCCCCTCACCAACAAGAAAGGTGAAGAGCCGGTGGATCTTGTGATGACACAAACGGCCCATTTCTAAGCCTAAGATTTTCATGTGAAGGTAGAGGTGAAATCAAATGGGGAGGCCTGATCTTCACAGGTAGGTTCAAAACATACCAAAAGAAGGATATGTGTGCGACACCCCAGACTTAGGGAAGGGCAATTGGGAGTGGTAAGCTCTGGATAAAGTGGTGTAATGACCTAACAAATGTAAATATCCAACCAACGTTACAAGGAACGTAACCTACTACTTAGACAACTTGCTCAACCATGAACACAAGCTTAATCAATCCACGCAACAACGCCCTAGGGTCGAAGCACGAATAGACGGCTTTTGTGAATTTGAATCACTAATCTTATAAAGAATATTGATAAAGTAAGGTTTCACAAGAGCTAAAGAAGATAAGATATCTCACACAAGATGAGCAAAACACTCAAGGTTCTTAAATATTACTCTTGTTATTATCATTACAAGGGAGTATATACTTTATTTACAAGTAGAGCTTGGAAACTTAAAAGACTCATTAGCCTAGATATATTTAAAACACTAATTAGAGACAACTAATGGTTTTTATTTTCCCATAAATCATCGTAATGACCTAGGATAACTTAAAGACATAAATGTCACCTAAGGGAAAACTAAAAGGCATCTTTAAAATTCAAGCCTACCAATATGCATGCAAATTACATTTATAATTCATAAAATTGTGTTTCTTGACTCTTGATCTTTTCCATGCATTCAGATTTGTTGGTTTTTGTAATTCTAACTTGGCCTTAATTTTCTTGTGATTGGATTTGCACGATTAAGGCCACATTTGCTTCTTTTTAGCACAAACTCTCTAGGGCCATCAATGCTCTAACATGGGCTCCAATGCATCTTGCATTCTTTTAAGCATTCCTCTAGTCATTGGCCCTTCTCTTAGAGTTAAGTCTTCATTTTGTAAATTGACGGACTCGTTCACATCATCATTGAGCCTTCACGTAGAGTAAAGTCTTCATTTTGTAAATTGACGGGCTGGTTCACATGATCATCCATCTCTTTAAAAGGAGTCTTCTTTGACTCTTCAACATCAACATCAAAATAAGGATGTGGGTCAGAAACATTAAAAATAGCACTCATGTTATACACACCAGGTAATTGAAGCTTATACGCCTTATCATTGTCTATCTTAAGGACTTGAAAAGGTTCATCTCCTCTAGGCATGAGTTTGGACCTCCTTTTATTATGAAACCTTTCTTGCTTAATGTCCGTCGTGTGAACGCTTTAAATATTTGTAACACAAGCACATGGTGTCGTGTAGCACTATATGGGTCGAACTCAGGGAGGCGTTCGTTGATTACTGGTTTATTTCGATGTTTGAAAGCTAGAAGATCAACTGGTGGTCGAGATAAGAAATAAGGGTAAAAGCAGAAGATAAAAGCTGTATGGCTTAGGATGTCCCTGCCATTGAACTAGGGTTAAGGTTGGATTAAGAGTTAACCGATTGTTGGATTTATTTGAATTCGGAAGAGGTCGTCTAACCCAAGGGTGTTCTCATATCCCCCACTCTTGTGATGCATGATAGGATAGTCCCTTAGGTTATCTCTACCCCCCACTCTTGCGATGCTATGATAGGACTACCCTACCTATATCGATATCGACTCTCGATGATACATCGATATATGTTAGGTTCATTACGTCCGACAAGTGTCCTCAATCTTCCTCTACACCACCCTCGTGGTCAGTGATTTGGATCTATATTAGTAGGGCTCAAATCGGCGCCCGACTCTCGTTGGTCACACCGATAGTATGAGTCATTGTAGGGGTCGAAAACCCTAGATTGGTTCCAACTCTCGCCGGTGGCCAATCTAATTATCCACAAGAGGGGAGAGCGATCTACAATGACAATTGGCGTCCTAATATACCCCAAATTAACAATTAGCCGACAATCAATTAATCAATTCATCTAACCTATGACTCAATTTCAATCGGGTTCAACCCATTGCCCTAGATGAGAAACTACTCACTACCCATCAACAAGGATGAAATCAACATTGCCATGGATTCAATATGGACACTCAGTAGCAAGCAATCAAACACAATAGCAATCAAAAAAGTTTATTTCTATTGTCAATTAACAATCTAAAACAAGAACTACAAAAAGAATTAACAAAGAGCAACGGAATCTAAGGAAAGAAAACACCTGAATATTCTTCAAAAGCTCTAAAAAGGGTTAATTAAAAGCTGTTTTTGCAAAGGAGGAAGAAGACCTATTATACAATCACAAAAAGACAGAAATAACCCCCTAACTAACTCTGGCGGTGCCCATATTTACCCTAGTGAATCAATTCGACGCGACCGCATCGAAAACAATGTGGTGCGTCGTCTGGATGTGTAAAAAGGGGTTTGGTCTATAGCAACGACGTGACCACGTCGTTAAGGACGCATCCATGTCGATTCTGGATTCAATGCCCGTTTAGTTTTCAAGATGGTCGCGTGAATCGACCGTTTAGGCTTTAGCGCTTCTGAGATTACGTGGCCGTGTAGTTGAATCTGTCAAACGGCCGCATCGATTGAATTCTTCTTTTCGGCAATGACGCGATTATTTTGGAAACGCCTGCCCGGCCGTATTGAATTGGATTCTTCATCTGCTTTCTTCAGCGACTCAACCGTTTAGAGTTAGATCACGCGGCCACGTGGAATTAGATGATGAGCTACTGGGACTACCTAAGTGAAGTGGCTGCGTTGAATTGACGCAACCGTTTGTGTCACTTTTTCCTCTTCTTTTCCCCATTTTGCACACTTTAAGCTCCCGCTTCCGCTCCCTTCGCCCTTTTGCATCTTTTCACGCTTTATGGTCTCGATTTGATATTATTTCCTGAAAAGCACAAAATGGACCATAAAAGCAAAATGGAAACAAAAACGGGAAAATCGGTGGAAAGCGGTGAATGAAACAACGTAAAACATATGAAAAGGGGCAAAAAGTATATAAAAACCACTTATCAAAATCCACCAAGCTAAACTCTTTTTTGTCCTCAAGAAAGACAAGAGAGAGCGCAGATTGGAGGCATGCAATCAAGCACACAAACAATGACATGAAACTTCGAGAATTTCTAAAAATCGAGTTTATATGCGTGGGCGAATCGAAATCTCGAATTCATGGCACTCGAACGTGTCGATTTCTTTCCTTCGATAAGAATATTATCATAGGACGTCGTCTCTAACCCAAATCATCAAGTAATGTACTAGACTATGGTGTTGGATATTGGACTCCCCGGATTTGGTTTTGGATGATGAACAAACATAAATATAACGTGTACTAACACTTTGTGAGCGCAGTTATGGAGATCGTCGCCAAATTCATATGAATATCAATTACGACGTCTCAAGACTTCTCAAAGCACGTGATCGTATGCCTAAAGCTTCGTTGAAGCTTATGGACCATTTTAGAAGTCATGAAGATTCGATTGAAGCTATTGAAGATGGTATCGTCATGTTTTATTTATAGTCTTTAAGCTTCTTTCGTAGAATGTTAAGCCTTGAGTAGGTTTTACGGTTTAAATCTTCATAACGCTCATATCTTAGCTCTAGGATCTTAGTAGAAGTCCATACAATCCTTCCCGAAGCATTGCGCTTCGATTCGGGACTTCTTGTGCATGTTAGTCGGTTCAAGAAGAAGAACTGACCGACTAGATGGTGATCTAGTCGGTCGGCAAAGCTTCTTGGACCGACTAGTTTCAGTCAGTTATTTCCAAGCTCTTTACTGTTTACAGTTATTTACAGTTAGTCGGTCTAAGCTGACTCACCGATCGACTAGTTTGTGAACTAGTCGGTCAGTGATGCTTCTGTGACCGACTAGTTGAGCTTTCCATGTACATGCACTTTTGAACCTAAGCTACTGTTTATCATTAGTCGGTCGGTGTTCTTTGATCGACCGACTAGTTGATGAACTAGTCGGTCAACTTTCCTTCTTGGACCGACTAGTTTACTTTTACTGTACATGCCAATTTTTCACCTAACTTACTGTTTATAGTTAGTCGGTCTAAGCTCATTTGGCGACCGACTAGTTGGTGAATTAGTCGGTCAACATTTGTTCTTGGACCGACTAAGTCTATTTCTGCTCAGACTTCAGTTTTATCTGTTAGTCGGTCTCAGTTGAGTAACCGACCGACTAGTTGTGAAACTAGTCTGTCAGCTACTCTTCTTGGACCGACTAGTTCCTTATGTCTGTGCTTTGATCTTTTCTCTGTTCACTCATTAGTCGGTATGTGTTAATTGACCGACCGACTAGTTGATGAACTAGTCGGTCGGTGGTTGTTCTTTGACCGACTAGTTGGGTTCAGAAAAAGAGCCGTTGGAGCATTTAATGACTCGAATTTCTTTCTCTCTCTCCTCTATCCTATATATACTTGATGGGCTGCATTCATTGCTGTCAAGGCTGATATTATTGCAAGTTTAGAGATCAAGAGAAATCATTCCAAGCTCATTCAAATCTCAATCATTCCATTCAATAATCTCTCCTAACTCTTACTTCCAAAGAGAGATTCATTGAGTGTGAAGCCTTCCAAGCCAAGTGCTTGATTCTAGGTCACCAACATCCCCAAAGCTCTCCATCGCTGATTTACATCTTGGAGCTAGGGTTTGGTGCCACTTCTTCTTCCTCAAAATCATCCTTGCCCTAATTCGTAAGCAATACTCAAGGCATAGGTATTTTGTCGGTAAGAAGTTTTCTTATTTCATTTCATATTTGAATTGTAAGTTTCACTCTCGGTTGTGAGAGTGTGGTTGTGATCCCAGGTTGTGGGAGTCACAAATTACATTTTGTATGATTTTACTTGTGGAGGTTTTTCACAAGTATTTCATAGTGGAAATCTTGAGTTAGGGTTTCTAACTCAAGTATCCGGAGGGGATCCGGGTGGTTGGGACGTAGGATCACCGGGAACAAGTCAGAGAGACTTGGGTGGATCCGAACCCAGTAACATTCTATTGTTAGCATTGTTAATTTTGTTGTTGTCTTCAATTTAAGCTTCCGCAAATTGATTTGGTAGTTGTTTGCACTATAATTAGGAATTATACTCCTCGTTATTTTTAAAGTACTATTCACCCCCCCTCTAGTACTTGTGCAGTAGCTTGTAGGGCATTACATTTGGTATCAAAGCCAGATACTGAGCTATGTCTGCCAACGACAACAAGACCGTGCGTCCACCTTCCGACTATGGCACCTTCAGGAACCGTGAAGGAGCATCTTCGGTGATGGAAGGACATTCCTCAACGAGGCCTCCATTCTTCAACGGTACCAACTACGGGTACTGGAAATGCCGGATGGAAACTTTCCTCCGGAGTGCATCTCTATGGAGGACCACGATGAAGGAATACGTCGAGCCCGCCGAAGAAGACTTTGAGAAATGGACAACCGCGGAGGTCGCCGCGGTGGTAAGCAATGCCAAGGCAATGAACGCCTTGCAATGCGCATTGGAGCCCGAGGACTTCAATAAGATATGCACATGTAAGAGTGCATATCAAATTTGGAACTCCCTCCTCATACTACATGAAGGGACGAGTAGGGTAAGAGACTCTAAACTCGTTGTTGTTAACAAAGATTACGAAATGTTTCATATGCAACAGGGCGAGAAGATGAAGGAGTATTACGCTCGCTTCGTCGACATCATAAACGAGTTGGAGGCTCTCGGTAAAACCTACACCCAAAAGGAGAAGTGTTCGAAGCTTATCGAAGGACTTCCTTCTTCTTGGGAAAAGCGTACCTTCGCCATTGAGAAAGGTAATGATATGAATAAGTACACCGTAGTTCAACTAATGGGTACTTTAATGTCATACGAGGTACGCAAGGATAGCAAGCTAAAATTTCAGGAAAAGATGAAGTCCTACCTAAAGCAAGACGAGCCAAAGAAGAAGGCTATTGCTTTCAAGGCCGCTCCATCCACATCCACGTCAACCGATGATGAAGACTCGGAAAACGAGTTGGACTTGGAGTCCACGGCACTCATGGGCAAGAAGTTCAACCGTTTCTTCCGAAAAGGTAACTATAAGAACAAAGCTAAATTTGGTTCTTCTAACGCCTCTTCCTCTCCTCTGTGTTTCAAGTGCAATAAGCCAGGACACATGAAAGCGGAGTGTCCTCTCAACAAGCAAAAGGAGAAGTGGAAGGCGCCAAAATTCGATAAGTCCAAGAAGTACAAGAAAGGGAACAAAAAGGTACTTGTCGGAGCAACATTCACCGACTCTGAGGATTCCTCAAGCGGAGAGTCGGACGATGAGCAAGTGGAGCAAGCGCACATGTGCTTCATGGCATGAGAGGAGCATGATCAAGGATCCTCCTCTTCCGATGATAGTGACGACGAAGGCGATGAGGTAACTATGGATGACCTTAGGAATGCTAATTCTCAATTATGGTCTAAGTATACTAAATTAGTAAATAGGTATACTAAAGTAAAAGATGACCTAGCTAGCATTCAAACCTCGCCTAAGACTTTCATCACCAACAACGACACCGTTGTTGAAGAGTTAAGAAATGAGATTGTTAATCTCAAATCTAGACTTGAACATGTTAGCATTGATGATCTGGAAGAACATAGGATAGCGGATTTGACTTCTCAAAACTCGACTTTGAGTATTGAGAATGAGAATCTTAAATCTCGTGTTTATGTGCTCACATCGCAAGTATCCAATTTGGATACTTCTATGCGTTCTCTCACCGAGAAGTATGAGAACACATTAGGCCGAATTAATAAATTCAATAAGGGTAAGGACCATTTGGATAAAATCCTAAGTGACTTACTTCCGGCCAATCACCACATTGGTTTGGGGTATACGATGGGATGTTCATCCAAATCGGCCACTACTTTTGTTAGGCCAACTTCCGGTGACTCTACGAGTGGTAGCAAACACTCTATTGGTAGTTCTTCTACCAATGGTGCTTCCACCTCGTCCACACCCTCTTTCGGAAAGAAACCCACTTTGGGTGGACCTTCAAAGAAGGGGCATGCTTATATGTACACCAATACTATGCCACGTAGGAACACACGTCCTACTCCACCGGCTCACACATATGATGATTTTTATGCAACACATTCACGGGCACGTGCACACCATGTGAGACACCCTCACGCACGTGTTCCCTCTCATGCATATGTTCACCCACAACATCATATGAATAATTATCCACATGCACCATTCCATCATGTTCCTTATGCCTATCCACAACATGCATCACGTAGAAATCAACGTCTCATGCATGCACCCAATAGGATGAGGGCTCCTAAGATTTTCACTATTTGGAGCCCAAAGGACACAAGCATGGATGAAAAACAAGTGTATATGAATGTTTATTTTTCGGATGTTGTGCATAGTAGAAATTATATGGGGAAGTCTAAGTCTAATTGGACTTGGCTTCCAAAGGTCTAATCTTTTGGACCCAATGACCATGGGTACCATGATATGAAATTCTCTATCTTTAGGTACTCAAGGAAAAGAAAAAGAAAAGGAGCAACAAATTTAAATTTAGCTCCAAGGGGAATTGGATACTCGATAGCGGGTGTTCAAAACACATGACGGGCGATGCTCAATTGCTTTCCGGAGTGGTGCCCATTGCTAATGGGAACCGGGTAGTTTTTGGAGGCAACGAGAGCGGAACCATCGTCGGTGTTGGTAAAGTGGCTAACCCTTCTAAACCCTTAATTAGTGATGTTTATCTAGTTAATGGCTTAAATCATAATCTTATTTCAATAAGCCAACTTTGTGACAAAGGTTACAAAGTTAGCTTTGCGAAAGGATTGTGTCATATTTTGAGTGATAATAATAATTTATTATTTTCTGGCACTCGTCATAAAGATATTTATATTTTGGATCTTCCTAAGACCTATGAACAATGTCTCGTTGCCAACACAAGTGAACAACACTTATGGCATCGACGCTTTGGACATGTGAACTTTGGAACACTTTATAAGTTTTCAAAATTAAATTCCATTAAAGGTTTTCCGAAGCTCGTTTTTGAAAAGAAAAGTTTTTGTGATTGTTGTCAACGTGGCAAGCTTCCTAAATCTTCATTTAAACCTAAGAAAAGCATTTCTACTAAACGGCCACTAGAGCTATTACATCTAGACTTATTTGGGCCAACTAGAGTTGCTTCCTTACGAAATGCAAGATATGGACTTGTCATCGTAGATGATTATTCGAGATTTACATGGGTGTTTTCATTATGTAATAAAAATGAAGCTTTTGAAAACTTCACAATTTTTGTTAAGAAAGTACAAAATCTCTTAGGAACCACCATTGTCACTATCCGTAGTGATCATGGAGGTGAATTTGAGAATGAGTCTTTTGAGACATTTTGTGATGAAGTTGGTATTACACACACCTTCTCTTTCCCTCGCGCACCTCCTCAAAATGGTGTTGTTGAGAGAAAGAATAGGACGCTAGTGGAGTGTGCTCGCACTATGCTTGATGATAGCCAACTTGGCCATCAATTTTGGGCGGAAGCGGTACACACCACTTGCTATGTGTTTAATAGAATACTTTTGAGGCCCGGCACTAATCAAACTTGTTATGAATTGTTGTTTGGTAGGTTGCCTCAAGTTAAACATTTTCGTGTTTTTGGTTCGAAATGTTTTATTAAAAACACGTATGGTAGTTTGGACAAATTCGATCCAAGATCCGATGAGGGGATTTTTGTTGGATATTCTTCACGTAGCAAAGCCTACCGGATATTCAACAAACGAACCTCAACGATCGAGGAATCGCTTCATGTCTCATTTAATGAAGGATTTGTTCCAACTAGAATTTCAAATGATAATGATTCTATGGATGTTTTATGTGATTCGTTTGATAATTCTAAGTCTAATGATTCTATTGATTCTATTGAGACTAACCCCTCTAATGAAGTTGTTGAGAATGTTCCTAGTGACCAAGGTATTCCCAAACGGCTTCATACCGTTCGTGACCATCCTCATAAGCAAGTCATTGGCAATATCCATGATAGTGTCAAGACGAGATCGCAAGTGAACTACTTCGCTCATTGTGCCTTTGCCTCCTCGATAGAGCCAAAGAATGTTAATGAAGCATGCGAAGATAGCGCTTGGATCTTAGCCATGGAGGAGGAACTCATTCAATTCGAGAGGAATGAAGTTTGGGAGCTTGTTCCATTGCCATCGAAGAACCACACCGTCATAGGGACAAAGTGGATCTTCAAGAACAAAACCGACGAAAACCAAGTCGTCGTCCGGAACAAAGCTCGGTTAGTTGCTCAAGGCTACCGTCAAGAGGAAGGTATTGATTTCGAAGAATCCTTCGCTCCGGTAGCTAGATTAGAATCAATTAGATTATTATTGTCTTTTGCATGCCATAAGGATTTTAAATTATTTCAAATGGATGTTAAAAGTGCATTTTTAAATGGAGACGTTGTTGAGGAAGTTTACGTTTCTCAACCTCCGGGTTTTATTAATGAAAAATTTCCAAATCATGTTTTTAAACTAAAGAAAGCGCTTTACGGTTTGAGACAAGCTCCCCGAGCTTGGTATGATCGCCTAAAGAACTTTCTTTTGGATTTGAATTTTAAAATGGGAGAAGCCGATTCTACACTTTTTGTTAAGCATTCGAATAATGATATAATTCTAGTTCAAATATATGTTGATGATATCATTTTCGGTGCTACTAACTTTGCTCTTTGCGAAGAGTTTTCTAATGTTATGAAGGAACAATTTGAGATGAGCCACATGGGCGAGCTCAAATATTTCTTAGGTCTCCAAATTCGCCAAATGGACGATGCAATCTTCATCCACCAAACGAAGTATACGGTGGAGTTGCTAAAGCGATTTGGAATGGAGAGTGCCTCCGGGAAAAAGACTCCAATGAGCACGACTACGCATCTTGATAAGGATACGGGCGGTAAGGATGTAGACATTCGTCTATATCGAGGTATGATAGGTAGTTTACTTTATCTTACCGCAAGTATGCCTGCTATTATGTTTGCCGTATGCGTATGTGCTCGTTATCAGTCTCAACCTAAGGAGTCTCACTTAGTAGCGGTAAAACGTATTTTCTGTTATCTAAGTTACACTTTAGATTTTGGATTACTTTATCCGAAATCTAGCACATATGAGTTAATCTCATATAGTGATGCCGATTATGCGGGATGCAAATCCGACAGGAAAAGTACTAGTGGCACTTGCATTTTATAGGAAATTCCCTTGTCTCTTGGTTTTCCAAGAAGCAAAATTCCGTATCACTTTCAACCACCGAGGCAGAATACATTGCCGCCGGTGCCGCGTGTGCTCAAGTTCTTTGGATGAGACACACACTTAAAGACTTTGGTATAAATTGTGATACTTGTCCTATCATGGTTGACAACCAAAGTGCAATATGTCTTTTCAAGAACCCGGTACACCATTCCCGTTCGAAACACATAGATGTCCGACATCACTTTTTAGATGATCATGTTGCTAAAAAGGACATCATTTTAGTGTACGTTGAAACCCAAAAGCAAATCGCCGATATTTTCACGAAACCCCTAAAGGAGGACTCCTTTGTGCGGTTGCGTCGAGAATTGGGGATTATGGGTGAATCCGAGATATAGGATTCATGTTTCATTCAATAATCTTGCATGCTATTATATTTCGAAATATTTCGTTCATGCTAGACTTATTGGATTTTTCGGGATTTTATGTGATATTTTGAATTTTTGCTCGAATTCAAGTTTGAATGTCGTATTTGAGATTTCGATGTTTAATGGGGTAGTTTAGATGATCTTTGAGAGGATTGCGATGTATCGTCCAAGTGTTTTTAGGAGAGAACTTGATTATCAACTTTTGGACTCATTTGGTCGGTTTCAGTTCAACCACCAACCGACTAGATTCGTATCTAGTCGGTTAGTAGAAGAACTTAGACCGACTAACTCAAGCTTTTTGAGTTTCCTCTCCTGCTTAGCTCTTTAGTCGGTTCATGTTCAGTGACCGACCGATTAGATTGAGATCTAGTCGGTCAATAAATGAACACAGACCGACTAATTCTTGTTCAGGAAATCTTCGACTGTTCTCTGTTTGCAACTAGTCGGTTCAAGCTCATTGACCGACCGACTAGATCGTGATCTAGTCGGTCAGTGCTTGAACTGTGACCGACTAGTTGTGCCAGGGACTGTTTGGTCTTTTGAGCTCCCGACCGACTTATTCTTGTTTTAGTCGATCCTTTCTCATTCTAATCGATCGAAACCACATCTCTCCCTCAGCAAAACCCCCGACCCCTCGCTGACTCTTCGACTTCCGACCAACACCGCCGTCGCCGGCAGTCGTCTTCCTCCTAGGGTAACTCCCGATCACTCTCTCTCTCCTGTCTAGGGCTCATTTTCTGCTTAGGGTTAGGTTTTTGTCTAAGTTTGATCTCCTAGGGTTTCGATTAGGGTTTCCTCTATTCGGCTAGGGTTTCTTCGCTTTGATCTCTCGTGCGTCGTTTCTTGCGTCGATTATGGCAAGAACACGTATCCCGATCACTCCCTCTAGCCCCTCACCGATGAACGTAGAACCAAACCCTACGGAACCCGTTCAACCTTCGAGAACCCCTCCGAAACGCCGTGCCAAATCCACCCATCCCTCTTCGTCTTCGCCTCCTCTTAAGCGTAAGAGGACGGCGACTGCGAAACCCCGAGCCAAACCTCAGACCAAGCCCAAGCAAGTTATTTTCCGTGCTCCCACTCCTCCCGGTGCTTCGGATTCTGACACCGAGTACTCTCCCGAGACTGAGACTCATAGGGAACCCACTCCTCCTACCCATCCTGAGTCTAGCTCCCGACCTCGTTCGTCTACCCGAAAGCCTAAGGGAAAGGGTCTGATGCCGGTGGGCGGTGTCGATATATCGTTGTGTCGCGACGACCCTTTGTGTCTCACGGCTTACAACCGTATCGAGCATTGCCCGCTGCTTCTGGAGCATTTCGTCCAGTTTAGCGACTTCCTAGGCCTCGCCGATCTTCTTTCGTCCTCCGGTCTACTCGATTACCTTCGATATGACCCGAAGGCGAATCCTCACCCCTACCCTCGCCTAGTAAAGCTATTCTACGCCAATAGGATCCGGGGTCAGTACGATGAGACCCACTCTATTGAGACGACTGTTT
Source organism: Scilla litardierei (assembly GCA_030789695.1). Lineage (NCBI taxonomy): Eukaryota > Viridiplantae > Streptophyta > Magnoliopsida > Asparagales > Asparagaceae > Scilla > Scilla litardierei. The sequence goes on along the minus strand of CM061141.1, from coordinate 60,024,393 downwards.
TGGGGACTCCTATAGTCCTCACAGCAGAAATCTTAGGAGAGATTTTGGGTATCTCTTCGTCTGGCCTCCTCCCCTCTGATATCTCTGTTGACGATATTTCTTCCCTTGATCAGACCGTCCTTTCAGAGATTTTCCATCAGATCCCTCCCGCCATGATTGGCGTACCTTCAAAATCTTTCAAGCCGAATGCATGGGTCCTCAATCTTATTCTGAAGTCGTGCTTGCTTCCCAAGTACGGCTCCTCATCTCTACCGTCCCAGCCTTTTCTGAAGCTTATTTATGCTATTTTCATGGGGAGCTTGATTAATTGGGCTCGCATTATACTCGATAAGATTGATTCTTTCGAGTGTATTCACAAGTCCTCTAAATCGGCTCATATCCCCTTCCCGTGCTTGTTGACCCTTGTGTTCTGTCACTTCCGTGTCCCTTTGCCTCATGACGATGAGCGTCCTCTTGGTCCTCCCCTGAACGCGACGGCCGTCAAGAAATCTCTTGCGGTGCTACGTCACGTTCAGAGGACGACACCTTCAGCGTCTGCCCCTGCCTCTGCCTCAGTTGCTCCCTCTGCCACCCTTGATGATGTCGTTCGGTTACTTCGTCGCCACGAGTCTCGTTTGGCTCGTACCAAGGAGGTAGTTTGCCGTATGGCTAGTCTGATGGGTGTTCAGCTTCCTCCTCCTGTTTCTGAGGATGAGGAGATGGATGAGTTGGCCGAGGAGGACATTGAGGAGCTTTGTCGGACTTCCACTCATGCCCCCGGGGGCCCTTCTGGTACTGCTGCTGGTGATTCCTCTTCTGGTGCTGCTGGTGCTGCTTCGTCTGCTGGTGCCCCCGAGAGCACACCTGTTGCCACCGCTCCTGCGGTGGATACTCTGACTGGTGCTCCCAAGGCCACTACTGTTGCTGCTCCAGAGATTGCCACTTCTGCCGTCGCTCCTGCTGACGTTCCGGACGTTCCTGCTGATCCAGTTTCCACCACTTCTCCTGCAGAGCCTGCTGCTGCTGCAGATCTTGCCGGTTCCTCTTGAGCTTCTTTGAGGACTCTCCGATGCTCCTTAGATGATACATCTAGTGAGAGAGAGTTTGGTTAGGATAGAGTTGGGTTTTGGGTCATTCTGATGTATTTTGATATTTTTGATGATGTATTTGGATGTCTTTTGATGTTGTTGTATGTTTTATGACACTCCGATATCTGTGATATGATATTGTATTTTTGTGCCCCGATCGGTGGATCGATGTTTTGTATGTCAGTGATGTACTCTGGTTCATATTTTATATATATATATATATACATCGCGCTTGACATTTCATACTATTGTGCAAAATTTATAATTTTTTTATGCCTCTGATGTTGGCTTTCGTCGCTCGACGATATTACCTTGGTTAAATAGAAATTTCTTCTATGGAAACATAGAATTGTTTTCCATGCACTAAATTAACCAAGAATGATGATATTGGAGAGTATATTCCATAACTCAATCCGTAATATTGATTTGAGTTTTGATGATTTCGTTTTACGATTATTCGACTATGGTTTCATTGACACGCCTTAATTTTATTCGTATTCTTTTGGTGTCACTTGAACCGTCGTCGTATTCTACGACTCCCGTGCTTTTTTATTTGAGGCCATTGTTGTTGTCGTTGTTATCCTCCCGCTCTTTTTGCTTATGCCAAAGGGGGAGAGATATAATAATAACAATGTGCTAAATGAAAATTTAAAAGCATTAATCCAAGAATCTAACTTGATGTGTTAGATTCAGGGGGAGTTAAGATATATAAATGGATTTTCAAATCCGATATTTCAAATAACCTACTTTTGGTATTCGACAATTCAATAATCGATTCTCATTTATATACTTTACTCGTCTGCTTGATGCGTATTATTATTGTTTAATTTGGAATTAACGTGTCATCAATGCAGGGGGAGTAAGTAAATTTCATTTGAATTATTATTTTTGATTATTATTTATGTTGGTTTGTCATCACCAAAAAGGGGGAGAATGTTGGATATTGGACTCCCCGGATTTGGTTTTGGATGATGAACAAACATAAATATAACGTGTACTAACACTTTGTGAGCGCGGTTATGGAGATCGTCGCCAAATTCATATGAATATCAATTACGACGTCTCAAGACTTCTCAAAGCACGTGATTGTATGCCTAAAGATTCGTTGAAGCTTATGGACCATTTTAGAAGTCATGAAGATTCGATTGAAGCTATTGAAGACGGTATCGTCATGTTTTATTTATAGTCTTTAAGCTTCTTTCGTAGAATGCTAAGCCTTGAGTAGGTCTTACGGTTTAAATCTTCATAACGCTCATATCTTAGCTCTAGGATCTTAGTAGAAGTCCATATAATCCTTCCCGAAGCATCGCGCTTCGATTCGGGACTTCTTGTGCATGTCAGTTGGTTCAAGAAGAAGAACTGACCGACTAGATGGTGATCTAGTCGGTCGGCAAAGCTTCTTGGACCGACTAGTTTCAGTCAGTCATTTCCAAGCTCTTTACTGTTTACAGTTAGTCGGTCTAAGCTGACTCACCGACCGACTAGTTTGTGAACTAGTCGGTCAGTGATGCTTCTGTGACCGACTAGTTGAGCTTTCCCTGTACATGCACTTTTGAACCTAAGCTACTGTTTATCATTAGTCGGTCTGTGTTCTTTGATCGATCGACTAGTTGATGAACTAGTCGGTCAACTTTCCTTCTTGGACCGACTAGTTTACTTTTACTGTACATGCCAATTTTTCACCTAACTTACTGTTTATAGTTAGTCGGTCTAAGCTCATTTGGCGACCGACTAGTTGGTGAATTAGTCGGTCAACATTTGTTCTTGGACCGACTAAGTCTATTTCTGCTCAGACTTCAGTTTTATCTGTTAGTCGGTCTCAGTTGAGTAACCGACCGACTAGTTGTGAAACTAGTCGGTCGGCTACTCTTCTTGGACCGACTAGTTCCTTATGTCTGTGCTTTGATCTTTTCGCTGTTCACTCATTAGTCGGTATGTGTTAATTGACCGACCGACTAGTTGATGAACTAGTCGGTCGGTGGTTGTTCTTTGACCGACTAGTTGGGTTCAGAAAAGAGCCGTTGGAGCATTTAATGACTCGAATTTCTTTCTCTCTCTCCTCTATCCTATATATACTTGATGGGCTGTATTCATTGCTGTCAAGGCTGATATTATTGCAAGTTTAGAGATCAAGAGAAATCATTCCAAGCTCATTCAAATCTCAATCATTCCATTCGATAATCTCTCCTAACTCTTACTTCCAAAGAGAGATTCATTGAGTGTGAAGCCTTCCAAGCCAAGTGCTTGATTCTAGGTCACCAACATCCCCAAAGCTCTCCATCGTTGATCTACATCTTGGAGCTAGGGTTTGGTGCCACTTCTTCTTCCTCAAAATCATCCTTGCCCTAATTCGTAAGCAATACTCAAGGCATAGGTATTTTGTCGGTAAGAAGTTTTCTTATTTCATTTCATATTTGAATTGTAAGTTTCACTCTCGGTTGTGAGAGTGTGGTTGTGATCCCAGGTTGTGGGAGTCACAAATTACATTTTGTATGATTTGACTTGTGGAGGTTTTTCACAAGTATTTCATAGTGGAAATGTTGAGTTAGGGTTTCTAACTCAAGTATCCGGAGGGGATCCGGGTGGTTGGGACGTAGGATCACCGGGAACAAGTCAGAGAGACTTGGGTGGATCCGAACCCAGTAACATTCTATTGTTAGCATTGTTAATTTTGTTGTTGTCTTCAATTTAAGCTTCCGCAAATTGATTTGGTAGTTGTTTGCACTATAATTAGGAATTATATTCCTCGTTATTTTTAAAGTACTATTCACCCCCCCTCTAGTACTTGTGCAGTAGTTTGTAGGGCATTACATATGGCACATACTCAAATTCCAAGGTATTTCCTCTAACATGTCCTTAGATCAAAGGGATATGAGTCCAAGTTATGTAATGGTCGAAGAAGGGATAAGTTTGGGATAATGGGATATTGGTTGATCGAGAAAGTGGTGCTCACAACACATCAATCTTCCTTGATTCTTGATATTGCTAAGTTTATTCATGTTTCGATGTACATATTTTTTTTCTTTTATATACATGTTTTTGCATTTCTCCTTTTTGGGGTTTACAATTGGTTTGTGCAAAGAGTGTTGGGTCGGTGACTTCCAGATCAAACGACCTTATGGCATCGGGCCAAGAAGGACCACTCAGACCTACTAACTCAAACTATGTAGAGTCCTTATTTATATGCACTCCCCCAAGCTAAACCTTTTGACATGAGGCCTCAACTGTTTCTATCGTGGGGATCCGGTTACTCAGTGGCGATGGGATAATGGTGCACATATATTTTTTCTATTCACAAATGTAAATGATTTTTTTGCAAAGCATGAGTAGGTTAAGCAGAATCAATCCTCAATACTAGGTGATATGTTGTTATCCAGGTTTCGAGGGATTATACTCCATTATACTCAACTATCGCCTCTACGGTCCATGCATAAAGTGGATTCATAAGTTTCAACCTAGGTCCGTTGCAAGTATTTCTATTTTAGTGATTATGAGGATGTCTAAAGTTAGGATATTGCAAGGGAATTAAGGCTAGGGACACGTCCTATTCATATACTCAAATTGACATCGTGGAAATCAAGCGTAAAAGTTAAAAAAACGAATTTCAACTCGAGATTCCACGCATATAAAAACTCGTTTTCGAAAGATTCTCGAAGCGAATGTAGATATAAACATATGTATGCGTGATGAAGCATGATGCATGATGCATGATACGAATGCAGATACTTTTTTGGAGTTTTTGAATTTTTTTTATTTTTTTGATTTTGAATGCATATAATGAATAAAACATGATGCAAATGAAAAGGGACAAAAAATGGCTGAAAAATGGAAAATGAAAATGAAAACAAGTAGAAAATGAAAAGTAAAAATAAAAGGGGGAAAACAAAGAGGAAAATAGAAGAAAAATTGAAAAATAAGCGTGAACACGCTCTCCCCCAAGCTGAACTGAGCGTTGTCCTCAACGTGATAAAAATCAAGGAAAAGATAGATCGTGAGGGCAAAAATGTGATGGTGAGAGGAGATCCAGGTGCATCTCCCCCTGGCTGAACTGAAACTTGTCCTAAAAGTGGGAATGTGTGAAATGATGAGCCAAGTGATGGGAAGGAGTGCAAAAGGTCACCCAAACAGACAAAGCCACCATCAGGTGCTAGTTGGGTGGGCGATGTTGGTGGGATGGATGCATCTACCACAGAGGGATAGGGTGATGATGGTGATGGGAAATCTAGTCTGAACCCTAAGTAGTTTTGATGATGAGCACACCAACTGTTGTTAATATACTAATAGCATTATCTAAGTGTGTAGGTTGTTCGATCAATTAATGAAAGCTCTATGCATACTTCGAAAAAGAAGAAGCTCAACTACACTCAAAAGATGAAGATGAATTTGGTAGCTCGCATTCTACGTCAAACACAAATGAAGCTCAAAGATGAAGCTCATAGAACGTGCTCAAGTTTAAGCTAAAAAAGAGCTCAAATTCAAAGTGAAGCATGCATCTACATCAAGATCTTATTGGCTTCGAAGTATACATTTAAAGTCTAAGTGTGTGTGTGTTATTCTTTTTAGGAATGTTAAAGCCAAGATAAATTGCACACACAAAACGTTTTTTTCGAAAACAAATTTTAGACTGGTTTTAAAATCTCTTAAGTGCTAAGCTATTTGATTCAAACTCCTGTAGTCAATCTCCTAACACCCATGAATTGATTACTCTCTTTCATAGCTGAATTTCACTAAAAACTGCTCTGGGAGTCGACTACCAATGGAGGGAGTCGACTACCTGATGTGAGCAGAGTTTTCATTGAAAACTCTCTGGGAGTCAACTTGGGAGTCGACTACCAACTGCGTTTTGACTTCCCAGATTTTGCTCCTTCATTTAATCATTGCTTGATTTATAGGGCTGAAGTCAAACCTTTTTGAAATTCAAATTTTCCTTTAAAACTGTATAAATAGAGATCCTATGAGAACTATTCCAAAACAAATACTAATTCTTTCATTATTGAGCTAAGTAAAAACTCTCGTGAATTCTCAATCGTTCTCATCGCTCTCAAAATCATCATAGCCAAAAACTGGTTTTGAATTTTTGATCTTACTGCTCTTATCTAAATTCTTTTAAGATCATTTTCTTTTTAGCTATTGCAAAATTGTGTTTCAAAATCCTCTTTTTGATTTCATATTCTTCAAAGGATTTTTGAAAACTAAAGATTCTAGATCATGTCAAATTTATTTATATTCTTTGTGTGATCTAAGGATTATTTTAACTCTTTTAGCCACATAAGCACAATTGCGATAATATATTGGCTATAGAATTATTTTGGGTGTAAACCAATCTCCACCAATTATTGTGGTGAATTGGATTTTGATCTTTTACTTGGAATCCCTTTGTGATAAGGGTTATGGAAAATCCTAGCCAAGGTTAGGTGGTTGGAAATCTTAGTATGGATACTAGGTCGTTGAAAATACTAACAAGTGGAGTTAGGTAATTGTATTGCTAAGGCAATAGTGGATTAAATCTCGTACCGAATTGGTCGGGGACTGGACGTACACAGGTTGCGGGAAACCAGGATAAAATCGCTTGTCTCTATGTGTGCTTTATGTGTTTGTATTTCTTATTTATTTGTGCAAGCTAGTCATTGTCGTTAATATATTCTCAATTGTAATTCCTTGTTAATATATTATTATTGCAAAGATTATTTTTTTCCGCTATGTAAAATCTCTCTGATTGTAATTTCTTTGTTACTTGTAATTAATCTTCATATTCTTTTAAGTTCATCGTGTTGATTAAGGACCAAGCATAGATCACTCTACTTGGTTCCTTAGGCAACATTTGAAGGAAAATCTATTGTGTTCTAATTATCAAAGAAAAAGTTTTAACATATACAACACTATTCAACTCCCCTTCTAGTGTTGTTTGCCATCCACATGATCCAACACTCGGTATCAGAGCAAGGCTTGAAAGGCGATGGCATCAACATCTTTCCACTCCGTAGGACTCAACACCATGCGACCACCGTTGTTCAATGGAACAAACTATGCAAGCTAGAAGATACGCATAAAGACTCATCTAGAGTCGCTAGACATTGAGGCATGGATCGTCACCAAGTATCCATACAAAGCACCTACTGAAGTTGACAACGGAGAATGGTCTGCTGATGAAAAGAAGAAAGCCAACCTCAATGCCAAAGGCATGAACGCATTATTATGTGTTGTAACATGTAATGAGTTTAACCGTGTCTTCTAATGTGAGACAACACACCATATTTGGCATACTCTTTAGGTAAGTCACGAAGGAACCGTGAAGGTAAAAGAATCTCTCATAAATGTTTTACATTCAAAATTTGAATTATTTAAAATGGAAGAAGGAGAGAGTATTACCGAGGTGAATACTCGTTTTACTAACATAACAAATGAGTTTGCAGGTCGATGCAAAAATTTTATCATTTCAATCCCTCTTTGGATGTTTGAAGCTATAGTGCTTTGGGGCTTTGAAGTTGCAAGGTAGGAGCTTGCTTGCATATGAGAGAGTTGGGAGGAGACTTGGACTTCAAAGCTTGGATCTTTAGAGGTAGGAGTTCATAACCCTACTTATGGAATGATAGGTTTGGGATTGATATGCTTTAGATGTAGTTATGGATATTATCATTATCATTATCATTGTAATGCTTGTGTTGTCATTGTGGTTATTGTTATGGTTGTTTAATGTGTCACCTTCACAAAGGTGGTAGCTTTAATGTGATGATGCTCTGTTTCTATTTTTAGTTTTTTCATGTAACTTCAATTGGATATAACTTTCAGTGTAATACTCCAAAAATTATGATTTAACATAATCTGGAAAGCTAATTAAGTTATCTACAACTTTTATGTAGAGACTAAAATCATATCATGTATGTAAAGAGACTAAAACTGACGATGTTCATTGTACTATCATATTCTGGCAGATTCTGCACCATGTTGTTGAACGGATCATAACTTGTACATCAGATATCCAAATACCATGATCCTTGATAATATAGAATCCTAACTGAATTATATACAATTTTTATGTTGAGGACTTGCCAGGATTATGACTGAAGATAACTAAAATTAATTGATCTAGACTATTATAAATTCCAGTGTCAGGACAGATTGGGCACCTCTTGATTTGTAGGTCATAACTATTAGTGGATTGATCTAACCATGATGTTTTAAGATAATCTAGAAAGCTTATTAAGTTACCTCCAATTTTCATGTTGGGTCCAACCTTAGATTTAAACTGTGAATGGCCTATAAATGTTGATATTCAACTATATGTCCATTTTGGGTAGATTCTGTCACCCTGTGGGGTACATGTCATAACTGTCTCCATAGTTGTCCAAATTATGCATTCTTAGACAATCTGGTGAGATTATTAATCTATCTACAACTTCATGTTGAACCTTAAATCGTATTATGGTGGTAAAGACCTGATATTAGTTTATGTTTCTAGAGGCTAGACTCAGAGCAAATTCTGAACCTGCCTCATGTTTCATGTTTGTGCTTACGTGATTGTGCTAATATGTTGTTATATGTATTTCTTGTTATGTAAGGGCATGTGAACGTGAATGTGAAGATGATGAATGGTATGAAATTCCTTGTATGCCTTGTGCCAAATGCTTATTGCATATGTTTACATGATATGAAAAGATTATGGGGGCCAACTACTATATGCTATATGATACATGCTATGAGATATAAGATATGATGGCCATGCACCAATTGATATATGAAATATGTATATGAGATATGGAATGAGAAATGTAGGACACAGATGGGGCAATACACACTTTGACCAAAGTGCCATGGTATGAGTTGGGGGAAATCATCGGGAGCCACCTCTTGAATCCATAGTAGTTGCCACAGATGGAGATGGGCACGTTGTAGGCACACCAGCTTAGATGATGGGATCCGCTATGTATTTCATTGTGTCTCATGTGCATTTCATTTCATGTTTGCATCATGTATACATCATTTGTGCATCATGTGCATTATGTGTGCTATGTTGAGATGAGATTCATCAGTTATTAGCTACTTTCAATTGATGTTTACCTTCAGTTGCTTCCTATGCTTAGTTGATTATTTGCTTGCTTACTTAGCTTACACTTGTTCATCTGTCGCACTTGTCCACTTGCTACCCTTGTTCACTTATTGCACGTGTCTCCTTTATGCATCACAATGTCAGATATAGTTATTCCATCTGTAGAGTTGTGCACTCCTGCTGGACACGCTTTGACATGCACTCCCTTTTTTCCACATGTAGCAGCTAGATGGAGTTCTCTGGAGATGGCAGTCTTGGAGCAGGAGTGCAGAGTATAGTACATGGAGTGTGTTGTACATGTGATCACACCTTAGGTGGTGTTGAGTGTTGATAATGTACCATTGTACATTTAATTATATTCATATGAGATGATCGTTGGCTTTTGTCTCTTCTATTTCTGTGTTATGTTTTCTGTGTATGGAGCATTACTCTATAATGTCTCAGCATGTATGATGTGGCCTGCCTCTCTTTTCTATTACTCTTTCTTCTCTTCTTCTCTCTTCTCCCTCGTCTCTCCACGGTCCTGGGAATGTTTCAGAATTCCCGAGTATACTGGGGAGTAGGGCGTGACACCAAGCCAACTCGTGCATCATAGGCAGTATCAAGACCATGTCAGATCCCACTTGCATGGCCATCCAAATCGGCATGGCACCCGCTTTTCGGCAACGACCAGACCCTTTACAATGCTCTCCTAGCTTCCTATGACCCAAAATCACTTATCCTTCTAATACTTATTCACTGAGGGCTTCTCTTCGAAAATCCTCGGAGCCCCAGCTTGGCTATTGAGGTAGTATTGGGAATCTGTGGTCTTCTTCAGCTCGAATAATCTGTGCACTAGCACGGCTGTCACCCACCCATTGCCATATGAGGTAAATATTGTATCTAAGGCAACTACATGCATGAAGCTGTTGGGGGCCAGCTAGCATGGCACTGGATTTGAGAGTTGAGGAAGCATCAGATGAGCTGATTGAACGAGAGGCGGAGCACTGTCTCTAAATGTGCAGAGCTCAGTTTAATAGCATCCAGACAAGGTCGGTCAGGTGTCCCCTCCTGTTCATAGGGGAGCTTTAGTTGCATAAGGTGTGATTACATTCTTCTCCAAGAGCTGTCACAGGTCTGCAGTGTGCATCTTGTGGCAAATTCTGACACTCTCGGGTGCGGCGGTCCTTGCTAGATGATCTTTCCTCCCTTGCTATGTAGGTCAACGATCTTATCTGCATCTTGGGCATCCATATCTTGGGGGGAGGAAGGCTCTACCAGAACATAAGGGCTAAAGGATGGTCCCACCACAACTAGAGTAGGCACCAGGCCAGAGGGCACGACCGTCAGGGCGATAGGTTGAGAAGGAGATACACGGGCCTAGACGCATTTACGGCAAGCTAGCTTCTGCCACGAAATAGATGTGAGTTACGAAACTTGTGGCGTGTCCTAGCACCAGAATCGACAACATTTTCTCTCATTCCCTATTTTCTCCCGTTCCCTAAAGGGGATGCCCACCATTTCTGACAGGAACCTCGATAAGAGATGATGAATATCTTGATGATGATGGTGGGGTGGTTTAGGAATCCAAGACACCCGACATAATTTTTGGGAGAAACAGTAATGCAAGAAAGTGTTGGGATCTCCATGTGGATGACAAGTAGACACTAGAGGGGGATTAGTGTATAAAAATTTCTCTATATAATCTACCTAAGTTTATAAATGGAGTTACCCAAATTAAACTTAATCAACAAAAATAACTCAAGCAACAGAGTATGTAGCAGAATTGAATGAGCAAGAAATAAATAGTTGCAACACAGAAAATAGTGAGCAAGCGTAAACACGAGAATTACCCTGGTTAGGATACCCAAGTCCCACTAGGCCTATCATGCATCCAGCTACCCGAGTCCCACTCGGCTAAATCCACAATATCCCAAATAGTTCCAACACCTCTTCCCAAGAGAAAATTTCTTCTAACCAATCTATTCCTAAGAGTTAAAACTTACACACTTGAGGATTTTCACTTACACTTGAAGAACGAATACACTTTTACATATAGCCTTGCTCTGAAGCCTTGTGTAAATTGTGATGGCTATTGTGTTGATCTCTAATGAATGATGAAGTTGAAAACTTCGGGAGATCAAGAAATATTGGCCAAGAAAGATTTGAAAATATCTTTTAAAACATAGGCCAAGAAACCTTTGAGGGCATTTTGAAAGAGCATACAGATTTTTAAACTTAATTTTTGCGCAAAATTTTTATACTACAACAATTAACAATTTCAGCACATATAAGGGTGAAAACCGTTGAAAATTGTTTCTAAAAACACCCCTCCAACGGATGTAAAAAACAGCTTTCCATAAATCGCAAAATTGTGTTTTCTGTTCGTTGAGCTGATGGTAATAGATTACTATACAAATGGTAGTCAATACCCAAAACAACTGTATTTGGCTGTTTCATGGGACAGTGAGTTGCCAATGAAAAATATTCGACTCATACTCAAAGAGTAGTCGATTATCTAACAGATATATGGAAAAGTAGTTTAAAAACTTAGGAAAACATTTTAAAACATTTTGAAACCATTTATAAAGTGTTTCTATATGGGAGAGAGCTTCTAGAAAGACTTAACAAACTAAACAAAATAAAGAAAAATGTATCAAATACATTATTACATGATGTCCGTTTGATGCATTCTTGATCCATAAGCTCTTTGTCTTGCTCCAATTGATCTATGGCCTTGTTTAGATCATCATTAATTCCTTGAGTGCTTCATTTGATTTATCTTAAGCTCATGTACTCAAAGATATTAGATGCAACATTTGTTCACCATCAAAACAACATGGTGCTCAATATCTCAACAGAAAGGCGCATGAAAAAGCAAAGGGTTAGAAATGAGATTACCTTTTCTGACGAGAATGGCAAACACGACGAAAATCAGAAAGCTCAAGAGCACAATAGCAAATAAGATGAGAATTTTTTAAATGCAAGCATGGCTATCAAATGGCACAGTTTCCCCTTTTCTACCTGCCCTATGTGAAAATTATCGGGACTCGATCGTAGACGTCTGTTTTCTTAGGCAAGAGATGATCACAACCGTTCAAACCTCCATGATGGATCAACTCCCGCATGTTATGCAGCCTACCAATTGGACTCCCCACACTGACAGATGATGTTTCTTCGGTACAAGAGCTTGTCTCTTTGAATTCTGAAAGAGATATGGTTGCATCGGTCTTGTCTTTTCAGGTCTTCGAACGAAGCGGCCACGTCAGCATGCCATACTAAAGGCGACTTCACTTAGGTTCTACCCTTCAGCTTAGGTGTTGCATGTTTAAGGCAAGACCGTCCAACCAAATAGAGTTAGCCAAGGTCTTTTTACTCTTCAGCTTCTATTTGGTTTCGTCTCCTTGCCTTTTCATATCTGACTTTGGAATAGTAGCTCGGGCCGACAATGTCAAGACATGAGACGATGGGTTATTGTGGATGACGTTTCAATTGGGGCCCACAGACGGTGGGGCCAAATTGAGCTCGATAGATGGGTCCCACTCATCTATATGAGGTATCTCTGAATCAACCCACTCATCTACTCACACATGCAATCTCCTCCTTTCTCCTGCTTAAAGCTAACCTAAGCATCGGAGTTGAATCGGAGGGCCACCCCCAGCATTTCCTCTGACGTTATTTATATCTGTTTCAGGCAGCGATGAAGGAGTTCCTCGGCTCGGCAAAACCCTGTCCGGGTCCTCTGTTGTGAAGATGCCCAAATCTACAGCAGGTGTGAGATCCTTGCATCAACATCATGCATTCAGATTTGTTGGTTGTTATAATTCTAAGTTGGTCCTTAATTTTCTTGAGCTTGAATTAGCAAGACTAAGGCATCATTTGCTTCTTTTTGAGCACAACTATCTTGGGCCAGCAATGCTCCAACATGGGATCCAAATGCATTTCACATTCTTGTAAGCATTTCTTTTGTCGATGGGCTTTCACTTAGAGTTACCTCTTCAATTTGTAAATTGGCAATCGGGTTCACATCACATAGCACTGCTGTCAAATTATAAACATGTTATCTAAGAATATTAATAAATTTAAATATTCTAACTTTGTATTTTACATGCCAAACACGGAAGAAAACGTTATACAATGAAAGCAATATGAATAGGTTAATTTTCAAAAATTACCTTTAAACTTTGAAAAATAACAAAAAATTGCCATGCATTTTATTTTTTATAAATTAGTATCATGAACTTTGTTCACAAAAAACTACTACAGTTTTTCTAAACATGTTCAAATTATTTCTCCAATGTTTTATAAGTATAAAAAACCACCTCAATTTTGAATTGCATTTCAGAAGACTGCATCTATCTTGTAATAATTTAGAGAACTAGTTTGAGAAAAGTAAAGTTCAAGTTTGTTTTTTTATTATGTTCAAAGTTTATTTTGGAAAAAGATGAAACAAAGGTAATATCTTGAAAACAGATAAATAGAAAACATAAGATATATGTTGCCATATGCGCTACGAAAAATCAACCCTATCATATTTTCGCAAACAATCGGAACATTTCAATTTGCTTTTTATATTTTAAAAGCTCAAAATAAAGATGGTCAGCACTTTCATCTAACCAATGCAAATTTGCAAATTTTAAGGTTCGAAACTTAGGGTCTGTTCTTTTGTCCGAATATAAGGATGGAATTTCTTTTTTCTGTTCATCCCTATTGCTAAGAATCCTACTTTGAATTCCTTCGGACTGTTCTTTTGTGCTTCGAGATTTTTGAGTTTTCTTGCATACGTGTTCGGTGTCAGTGGGATCTCAGTGGCCTTTTGCAATCCGAGGGTTTTCTTCGGATTACAGTGGAATCCTCAGCTCGGGTGGGCCCTTCCCTCACCTCCCACCAATCAAAGCGGCAAAGCCAAATTCTTTTAATTTTTTGCTTTGATTTGCCTTACGTGTGAAATCAGATGGGGACACCGCTATACAAACTATGGATTAGCATTTTTGAACCCAATTATTTATTTTAATTATTAATTATTTTAATTATTAATTAGTTGTTATGAATCAATCATTGGGGGAGGAGCCCCCAACTCTTTATTTATAGGCAATAGGGGAGAATACAAACATGGGCCACAAAGATATGGGCCTATCTCTAGGATAGCCCAGAATCTCAACCAACACGGTTAAATAACCGTTCATAACACTCCACCTTATCCAGCCATAGGTGTGGACTCTGCTCGTGAATACTTCAGGATTCTGAGCGTAGAAGAGTCTCACATGGGGTGGATACTTCAAGATCCTAAGTTGGTGAGATTTGCCTCATTAAAACCTTTAGCTATGGAAAATCCTGTGGGAAAAACCATAGTTAAGAAAAAAGATTACAAACTCTGCCAAACTCCCCCTGATCTGTACAAGCACTCAAGCTTTCAGATCTCTTAGGCGTCTCATTCCAATCCTATGTACAAGCTTCCTAAAATTTGCAGTAGGAAGGGCTTTATTGAACAAATCTGCCAAATTGTCACATGATTGCAATTGTCTGATTTCGATCTTGCCATCTCTCTGTAGCTCGTGCGTCCAGAAGAACTTTGGTGAAATGTGCTTTGTTCTGTCGCCTTTGATGAAGCCACCTTGTAACTGAGCTATGTAAGCAGCATTGTCCTCGAACATTGTAGTAGGCTCGAGATCTCCAGTCTTCAGTCCGGTCGTAGACAGGATGTGGTGGACAACTGAGCGTAGCCATATGCATTCTCTGCTTGCTTCATGGATGGCAATGATCTCTGAGTGATTGGATGAGGTTGCTGTCAAGGTTTGCTTGATGGATCTCCAGGAAATGGATGTCCCTCCGTAGGTAAACACGCACCCAGTCTGTGACTTCGCTTTGTGGGGATCAGACAAGTAACCTGCATCAGCATAACCAGCAAGTGTAGAGGATATTCCATTTTTGTAGAAGATTCCCAGGTCTGTAGACCCTTGGAGGTAGCGTAGAAGGTGCTTAACCCCGGTCCAGTGGCGCTGTGTGGGCGATGCACTGTATCTGGCTAGCAAATTTACTGCGAACGCTATGTTGGGACGCGTGCAGTTTGCCAGATATAGTAGTGCTCCGATGGCACTCAAATAAGAAACTTCTGGACCAAGTATATCCTTCCTCTCTTCCAGCGGCCGGAAGGGGTCTTTATGTGCATCCAGGGATCGTACCACCATAGGTGTACTCAGTGGATGACATTGGTCCATATGGAATCTTTGCAACATTTTGTTCGTGTATGTGGTTTGATGTAATAGGATTCCATCTTTTAGATGTTCAATCTGTAAGCCAAGGCAGAATTTTGTTTTGCCTAGGTCTTTCATTTCAAATTCTTTTGTGAGGCTTACAAATATCTCAGTGATCTCTTCAGGAGATCCTATGAGATTCAGATCGTCTACGTAGACAGCAATTATTACGAATCCTTTTTCCTTCGTTCTTATAAAGATATAAGGGCAGACTTCATTGTTTGAGAATCATTATTGAACAAGGAACTCACTGAGTCTGTTATACCACATTCTTCCTGATTGTTTGAGACCATACAATGATCTTTGTAGCTTAACAAAATAGACGTCCCGGGGTCTATCTTTTAGTTCAGCAGGCATAGAAAAGCCATCAGGAAATTTCATGTATATCTCCTTGTCGAGATTGCCGTATAGATATGTAGTCACAACATCCATTAGCTGCATATCTAGGCCTTCCTTTGCTGTTAAGCTTACCATGAATCTGAAAGTGATCGCATCCATGACCGGGGAGTATGTTTCGTCATAGTCGATACCCGGTCTTTGGGAAAATCCTTGTGATGCAAGTCTAGCTTTGTAGCGTGCGATCTCATTATTTTCGTTTCTTTTTCAGACGAATACCCATTTGTATCCCACAGGTTTGATACCGGTAGGTGTCTGGACTATTTTCCCAAAGACTTTGCGTTTCTGAAGCGAGTCCAGCTCGGCTTCTATTGCCCGATTTCACTTTGGCCAGTCATTTCTACGTTTGCATTCAGCAATGGAATGTGGATCATAATCATTGTCACTTCCAGCGACGTGAATGGCAATGTGAAATGTGAAGTCATCGTCGACGACAGTACTCTTTTTGTCCAATATCTCCCCTGTACGTACATAATTCAGTGATATTTCAGTTTCTCCCGGCAGTTCCTCTGCAGTGGATTCTGGGAGGGGAGAGGGTATGGTTACGAGCTCGTTTCTCTGTGGGGGTATCGTCCCTAGGTCTCCGGATATTTTTCTTTTTTTTGTATTTTTATCATTGGAGCCTGATGGTCTGCCTCTTTTCTATTGAGGTGCAGCCACTTCTGCTGCTGGTGGATTGCATCCATCCTTTGAGATGTCAATCCTAACTGAAGTATTTGCAGCAGGGATGTGTGATCTGACAATCTTCTGGTTGTCAGTAAACGAATCCGGTAATCTATGAACTGTGTTCTGGATGTGTAAGATCTTCAGGATCTCATCATCACATTGTTTTGTTACCGGATCGTAGTGGGTCAGACTTTTTGTATCACACGTTAACATTTCCTTTGCGCTACACTTTTCAATGTCTAGGCCCATTTTTGGGGAAATAAGTCTCATCAAAGTCACAGTCTTCAAGACGTGCCTTAAAAGCGTCCCCCGTTTGGGGTTCTAGGTATCTTATAATGGAGGGTGAGTCAAACCCTACATAAATACCTAGGCGACGTTGAGGGCCCATCTTGGTCCTCTGGGGTGGTGCAATGGGGATATAAACTGCGCAGCCGAAGATTCTCAAGTGAGAAATATTCGGCGGCGTTCCATATGCAAGTTACATTGGAGATAGACTCTGACCTCCCGAGGGTCTTATTCTTATTAATGATGCAGCATACAGAATTGCATGTCCCCATGCATCCACCGGCAACTGGGATTTCATTAGCAATGGACGTGCAATCCATTGGAGTCTTTTAATTAGCGACTCAGCTAAACCGTTCTGGGTGTGAACAAGCGGCACTGGATGTTCAATTTCTATTCCCATTGCCAGGCAATATTCTTGAAATGACTGAGAGTAAATTCCCCCGCATTATCCAGACGTATTTTCTTAATTTGGTTGTCTGGAAAATGCGCCCGCAACTTTATTATTTGTGCCAAGAGCTTTGGAAAAGCTAAGTTGCGGGTTGAAAGTAGACACACATACGAGTATTTCGAAGATGCATCAATCAGTACCATAAAGTACTGAAAGGGCTCACTAGGGGGTGGATATGTCCACATATGTCTCCGTGTATTCTTTCGAGGAAGCTAGGAGACTCGATATCCACTTTAAGTGGTGATGGCCTTGTTATTAATTTTCCCTTGAAGCAGTGTACACAAGGGAATTCTCCATTCTGAAGAATCTTCTGGTTCTTCAGGTTATGCCCGTGAGATTGTGATAAGATGCGGTGCATCATCACAGATCCGGGGTGGCCAAGTCTATCGTGCCAAAGTAAGAATTTGGCTGATGTCGGGCACTTCAGGTGCTCCGTCAGGTTTGCTTCCTCTCTCCGAATTTTTGTATGGTAGAGGCCCGATGAAAGGCTCTCAAAACGTTCAAGTATGGTTTTAACTCCATTTTCTTGAGACGTTACATATAGTATTTCATTTTCTTTTACATTTGCTGTTTCCAAGTGGAATCCGTTAAGACGGATATCTTTGAAACTTAGTAAGTTTCTCTTGGAATTCGGAGAGTAAAGTGCATCTTTAATTTTTATTTCTGTTCCATTGGGGAGCAACAAGGTTGCATTCCCAGAACCTTCAATTATGTCCGATGGTCCTGAAATTGTATTTACAGGGCTCTTATACGGAGTAATGCTATGAAAATAGCACTTGTGCTGAAGGATCGTATGTGTCGACGCACTGTCTACCAAGCAGCCATGAGAGCATCTCATCTAAAAAGTGAGTAAACATTTGCATTCAGAAAAACTAAATTTTATTCAACAGAAGTCAAATTACATAAAAGCTCTCATAAAATAGATTGTTCTTGAAATAAAATGCTAAAATGCTAAGATAAATATAGCAGGCTAATCAAGCATATCATCTGACTCGAAGTCTTTTGTTGTGAACTTGACTGCATTGTTCACAGCCACCAGGTTTGATTCAGCATTCTTTTTCTTGCTTTGTTTATAAAGCTCCTGGAGATGCACTGGGGTCCTGCACACTCTGGACCAGTGGCCTTTCATGCCACATCTATGGCACTGGTCTTCACAATCCCTCTTGGGTGGGGGTACATCATTTTTCTTGTTGTCATTTCTGCACCAGGTGAACTTGCGCTTCCCTTCATTCTTTCGCTGCTGCTGTGCTTGGCCCTTGGCTTTTTTATGTTGTCCTCCTTTCTGTGGTCTTTCTTTTCTTTTATTATCTATCTTCTTTTTGAAGGAAGAGGAGTGGTGAGCTTCAGGTAGAGGGGCAGTGCCGGGAGGTCGCATATTGTGAGTGGCAAGGAGAAGCTCCCTGTTTTGCTCGGCCATGAGTAAACATGACAGAAGCTCTGAATACTTGGTGAACTTGCGTTCACGGTATTGCTGCATGAGTATCGCATTTTTTTCGTGAAAATACGTATACGTCTTTTCCAGCATGCGATCTTCTGAGACTTTCTTACCACACAACTTCAGGCGTGAGGTGATGCTAAAGAGTGCTGAGTTGTACTCAGCAATGGACTTGAAGTCCTGCAGTCTCAGGTTCTTCTACTCATATCTCGCCCTTGGGAGTATAACATCTCTCTGATGTTTATACCTATCTTCAAGGGCGGTCCATAGCTCAAGTGGATCTTCGACCGTAAGGTACTCAGCCTTTAAGGTCTTGTCTACATAGCGGCGAATATAGATGATGGCTTGCGCCTTCTCTATATCGATAACATTTTCTTTTTCTGTCACAGCAGCGATGAGGGACTTGGCCCGCAGGTGAAACTTTACATCTAGCTGCCAGCTTAAATAGTTTCTGCCTGATGCATCCAGCACTTCAAAATCAACGCTTGCAATTTTAGCCATTTATCTAGCAGATCACAAACATGCATGAATTAATATTTAATCAAAGAAAACATTTTCATGCGGATGCAATATTTAATGAATAGCTAAATGTGTGGATTGGCCAGTCCCACAAGAAAGAGTCCAAAGTCCATAGTCCAAATTATACAAATTTGCAGCTTTAAAAGGAAAATACGGCTTTGAAAACCATGTGGGTCCCATATGAAATCTCCAGCTTCAAACGTGGCCTCTGTCTCCATGGAAGTTGGTCTTCTTTCTTTGACATTTACATAAATTCCTCACTACAATTTCTCTCAAAAATAAAAGAAAAGTGCGGGAAATAAATTGTGGGAATTAAACAGCTGATCCAAAAACCACATTTAGCAATTCATGCAGAAATATTGTGCTCATCAACATTTTCATTCACAGACGTCGCAGGCAGTAATATTCACATGAGGATAAACTATTTAATCACTTAATAATTATTGGACCACTGTGCAACGTCATACACCATTAAGTTAGGTGACTAACGACAAAGTGGTCGTAGGATCTTCCTAATTATTAAGTTTTAAATATAATGCACAACCACGCATATAATATCCACACAATTTGCCAGAGATGTAAAGCATGTAAAAACAGTATTACGATGCAAGGGTTGTAAAGTAAGTGGGTTTAATCAATCAAATTGTTGAAGAGCCCAAAATAGACATTTTCGTTGTAGGAGGAAAAGGGGTTTCCTCATTAAATCATCCCAAATATCCCCCAAAAGTCCCCAATAAGCCCTTAAAAGCCTGATAATTGCCCCATTAGATACCGTGATTTTTCATGAATTTTTAGGCCCTCGAACGCCCTTTTAAAATTAATTTTTAGCCCGAAAAGTGCATTTTAAGGCTTATTTATAGCCTTTGCCCCCATTTATCCTCTTTTTTTTTGTAAGAGGGTAGGCCTGCGGGCCTGAAGCCCGTAGGTCGGTTGCGGGCTTCAGGCCCGCAGAATTTAAATTTTTTTAAAAGAAATAGTGGCCTGCGGGCCTGAAGCCCGCAGGACGGCTGCGGGCCTGAAGCCCGCAGGACGGCTGCGGGCTTCAGGCTCGCTGCCATTTTTTTGGTAAAATGTTGTGGCCTGTGGGCCTGAAGCCCGCAGGCCAGCTGCGGGCTTCAGGCCCGTAGCCAAATTTTTTTCTTTTTCTTTAGTGGGCCGAAAAAGGCCCACTAGGGGTTGGTTGGGGGGGTTTGGCGGCGGCTAGGGTTTGCCGCCGCCGCCGCCGCCGCCCCCTTTCATCCGCCGGCGGCGGGTCGGGGGGGGGGGTGGCAAGGGCGGGCGAACCGCCCTGAGGGCGGTCGCGGGTGGCCGCCCCCCGCTGCAGGCGGGGGGGGGGGGGGGGCAAAAAGGGGCGGTCAGAGACCGCCCTTTCGGGCGGTGTTGCCGGCCTCCCCCCCCGCTTCAGGCGGGGGGGGGGGGGAAGGGCGGTCGGAACCGCCCTTTCGGGCGGTGTTGCGGGCCGCCCCCCGCTTCAGGCAGGGGGGCAAGGGCAAAGGGAACCGCCCTTTCGGGCGGTGATTAGGGGCCGCCCCCCGCTACAGGTGGGGGGCATAGGGGCGGACGGAGCCGCCCTTTTGGGCGGCGTCAGCAGCGGCCCCCCTCGCTTCAGGCCGGGGGAAGGCGTGAACCGGGGGGGAGGCCGGCGGCAAGCCCCCGGCGGACACAAACAAGGGTTTAAACAAATTAAAACCCTAAAAGTTTGGTTTTTGGGACGAAAAAAATCGTCGTTTTCAAGGCGACAATCGATCCACATATCGATCTTGTGAGATTTAGGGGTGGGGCAATCATACGTATGATTAAAAACATCGTTTTGGTGATTTTTACCTCTATATCTGTCCTCCGGATATAACGACGGTTGCACGAAGCCTTATGCGGATGACGACGCTCGATTGAGGAAGCCTGGCACCGCACTCATGGATCTCGCGTCTCCTCTCGCCTTCGCCTTTGCAACGAACGAACAAAAATTTTGTGGAAAGAAAAAATTTTAGAGGCTCGTGCTGATAACATGTTATGAATCAACCATTGGGGGAAGGGCCCCCAACTCTTTATTTATAGGCAATAGGGGAGAATACAAATATGTGCCACAAAGATATGGGCATATCTCTAGGATAGCCCAGAATCTCAACCAACACGATTAAATAACCGTTCACAACATTAGTTAATATATTAATTAATTAATTTAGTTTTTAGTTTTTAGTTTAGGTATAAATAGAACAAATTAAATTTGGGTAGACCTCGCACCACTTTCCACCTCCAACTTTCTTCAACCAAAAGAACACACTACACGGAGTGAGACCCACCTCAACTTTCCAACTCCACAATCCAACCCTACTTTCCACCAAAAGAACACACTACACACCAATTTCTCTCTCATCAGATTCCACACTTCTCAACTTTCCCCATTTTACTTTCCTACAAAAGAACATGCCTTAGGCCTGTTCTTTTGTAGGAAAGTATAATGGGGGAAAGTTGAGAAGTGTGGAATCTGATGAGAGAGAAATTTGGGTATGAAAGTTGGTAGTGGGACCCGCAACAACTTTTTTGTGTATGTGTGTTCTTTTGAGTTTGAAAGTTGAGATAGAAAGTGAGACGTGGGGTCCACTTTTGATAAAATAATTAATTAATTATTATTAAAGAATTCAGCTGATGTTTATTAAAAAAACAAAAAAACAAAATCAGGCGTGAAAGGCAGGGAGAGAGAAGGGGGTGGGCCCCAACAATTGGGATTCCTGTGTAATTCCCGTGTATTGCGGAGATTGCTGGGAATTGGAAAAAGCTTGGCCACGTAAGCTTTCAAGGCTTCACAGATTTTTGACAAAAGAACAAGCACACCAAAATGGAGGAAAGTAAGAGGATTGGACAGTGAATAGTGTTTTTGTGAGAAATCTCTCCAACCATCCACGAAAAGAACAGCCCCTTAGGGCCTGTTTCTTTCAGTGATTTTGGGGTGAGAAAATGCTCAAATGGCCCTATTTAGACACTATTCACAAGAATCCTTCTTCACTTTCTCGTATCCTGTTTCTTTTGGCCGAAAAATTTGGCACAAGAAAGTGCTGACATGGAATCCCAAACTCCCCGAATATCTCAAACCCAAAGTTCCCGAAAAAACCGGGGATTACAGCCCGGATTCCTTCTTGTGGGACCCACAGGAGTCTCTCTCTCTTCGCAATGAGCAGGCGGACGCAAAAATTTTCAAGCTGCGGGTACAAGCTGTGGGACCCACGTGTGTTTTTTATTTAAATACTAGTCATAACCCGTGCCCGCGGGCACGGTGCATTTAAGATTTTTTTCCCGCGAAATCTTTGTCCCCCAAAAAATATTTCTATAGCCAAAATTTAAAATAACAACAAATTAGCGTAAAAAAATTTAGAGGCACGACCGCTTTCGGCGAGGAACAATAAATTCGGTGCGGGTGCCTTTGGCGCAGAACAACAAATTAGCGTATAAAAATTTAGCGGGCGCCTTCGGCGCGGGCGCCTTCGGCGCGGGCGCCTTCGGCGCGAATGGGTTGGTCAGACCTCTGCTTGACGCCCAAAAAGCTCAGCCCCCTTCTTTGAATGCACATTCGTGTATTTTTTGGGTTTCAATTTTTTTGGGTCAGCCGAAATAAAGTTCTCTTTTGCGTACTTGTAATTTAAGTGGCATTTTTTGGGTTTCATTTTACGTGTGTGTGTGTTTTGGATTTCATTTTTTGGGTCTCATTTTTTGGGTCATTTTTGAATGAAGTGTATTAAGTGCTGATGCTGCCAATTTCAAAAAAAGAAAAGCTTTTGTATTCTCCCAACAAATTTCTCTTAAACCCAAAAATTTCCCCCCAAAACTTGACAGGACACTGCCACATAGGACAAAGTCAAAAACAGCCATTAATTGTAATATAGATTATATTTAAATATTTTAGTTTAATAATTTTTCTTCCACTTTCAACTTTTCTCATCCAACAATCATAATCTTATTTTAATCCAAAGAAACACACTACTTTAGATGGGACCCACAAACAATTCTCAAACCCACTTTCTAACCCCTTTTCATCCAAAGAAACACAAAACTCTACCTCTCTCCTCAGGATTCCAACCAAGATTTACAATTCACAACAGTAAATCTCAACCCAAAGTCACCCAAAGAAACATGGCTTAGTGCAACGTGAGGGAAAAAAAAGAAGACGAGGTAAATACTAAAGGACAGAATTCCACGTTGGAACAAGAACCATCTCAATTACAACCGCAGCCTCACAGTTCCATTCAAGTGTCCGTTCCAATCTACACCCACACTCTCTGTTTTACCTCTCTTTCGTCGCGATTTAATTTAAATTACTGTAATTTATTACTTCCACAGTCGAAGGCAAAGCAGCCCAGCAAGCAGATCATCAAACAGAGGCGAAAAAGGGCAAAAAAAAAAAGGGAAAAATGAAGGCGGAGAAAAATTCACCGGTAAGGAGCTCCTTTCCATTTCTAGGGATTCAATCCATCAGCTTCGAAATCACCCGCATCTTCATCCTTCAGCAGGAGCTTGTTCCTCGCTGTACTGATTCTAATTACTGCCAGAAGTTCCTCTTAATCTCGCTTTTCTATGGTATTAACTATCAATCATTGGAAATATTTGCAGGTCCTTAAAGAATATGTAGGATGTTGATATGTTTTACCCCTTTTCGTAGGTTGATGTTGACAAAAAATATAGTTTGAAGTCGATTTTCGAGTAGGAATTTAGTTGATTAGGCTCAGTTGGCTTGTTGATTAAGCAGAGAGTCTTCCCCTTCCCCTTAAGTCGTCCATTTTCTTTATTGTTTGGGAAAATTGTTTGGGCATTTCTATGAAAAAAAACATGTTGATTTTTCGCTTTATTAGATAATATACCAGCTGTCCAATTTACCATTTTGCTATATGTAACTAGGGTTTCATGGAAATATGAAAGACTAAAAATGGTCTTCGTTGTATGTATGCAGGCATGTCGGTTTTGTTTGGCTGCCGTCTTCGTCAATCTAATTCCTTTTGGTGGAAAAGAGCATGTAATTCTTGTTTGCTTGATCAAAAGTTGATGTCAGTTATCTTTTATATCGAAATTGTTGTTCCATATAGCTATTGATTCTCGTTTGGACACAAGCATAATAAGCCAGATGGAAAATCAGCAGTCAGTATGCTTCAATGGCAAGAACAGCAAGAACGAGGTCAATAAGCCACAAGGAGTACCGGGGAATGCGCTTTGGATGGACGGCCTCATTTGTGCTTTTGAATTTATACGAGGCCATAGGTACACAAGCCCAGGTGTATCTAAAATAAGAACCCAGTCACCGCAAAGACGAGAAGGTCAAAATGTAAAGAGGCAGGTAAATAGGCGAGCCCTCAGTAGTGTAGTGGCACCAGAATGTCTAACAGACCTCAGCAACACTACCAAAGTTGTAGGAGCTGATGAAGTTTCTCATATTGATGATGACAAAGAAATCATTAGGCAAAACATCCGGCAGTTATATGATAGCCATTGGGTTCCCATTGGGTGGGATAGGATAAAAGAACTGGTCCAAATGATCCAGGTTGATGCGAATTGGGATACACAACAGCTATGCATAATAGAAGATGAGTATGATGTTACAGTTGCCGATGTTGCAGCACCATACTGGGAGCGCCCGGCAGGGCCAACATGGTGGTGTCATGTTAACCCGGCTCATCAATCCATTCATTCATGGCTAAGTAATGCTCATTGGCTGCATCCTGCTATCAGCATTGCTCTGAGAGATGAAAGTCGGCTTATCAGCGAACGCATGAAGCACCTTTTGTATGAGGTAACAATTTATTCAATGTCTTGAAAGTTGATACCTGATTTTGTATCTGAATTTGTGCATTAGATTTGTAGGCGTTTTGTTACGTATTTGTTCTTTTCCATTTTTTCTTGCATCTTTTGACATCCACCATCCAGGTACTTGATCGCCGGTCATATATAGGACTATCTGGGGTATTGGTTATGGCCTTAAAAGAAATTTTAGAGGATCATAAATGTCCATTTACATGCCAGGGGCTTACATGCCTCTATGAAATCCTAACAACGTCATGACATGCTCAATTATCTCTTAATCTAGCTATGTTAGAGTAAACAATCGTGGGCTCCCCGCTAGCCGCATTCCCCGCGTGCGTGCCCGGTCCAAGCGGTGCGTCCGCATCAGTTAGCCTCCTTAACCATTGTTATAGCTCACCATATATATTTCATGCTCCTTATCCATACCTAGCTATTGACTATGTCACACAACTTGTTTACACATCACATGTGGATCGGTAGGTTTCTCATAGTTGGTGCTGCTGCACATGCAACCATTTTTATGGTAAGAGGCTAAGATCCAACTACTTGATACAACAATCTATAGAAAGTTTACATACTGGTTAATTATTAGCCATCAAGGAACGGACGGGGTACCGGTAACCTTACTATATCCAACAGATGAAAAGTTATCTCTGTTATCTTCTTTCTGGAATGAAAATAGTCAAAAACACTGCATGATATAAAGATGGTCTTATATGCGATTCAATAATGCATCATACCAAATGGTCTAGATGGATACAATGCATATTGTCAACTAGCCGGTTATCCGGTTAGCTGGATCAGGAAAAAATTGTTAGTTATGCAAAAGAATTTGTGCAATGTTAGTTATGTTCTGAAAATATACAACAATACTACTTGATAATGATATATGAGTCAACCATGTCCCTTAAGGATTAAGTGCTAATTACATGGTAATCTCATTCTCCCCCCACACCAGAGGAATATGGAGGTCAGCTAGCCAAGGAGGAAATTTCCTTCTTGGATTAGCTCTCTTTCTTGGCTAGTTCACGCAAAATCATCTTTTCCGTTTTCGACGATTGGATTGGATCCGTTAATGTTGTCCTTCATGTTCTAAAACTCTAAACCATCAATTTCAAGTGAATACTAGTGGTTTTGATGTTCATCTAACTCATACAAAAAGTTCTATTATTACGAAACTATTTAATTTGCGACGAGTGGATGAACGAGAAAACCACATTGGATTCATTTGAAAATTGATAGTTTGATGTTTTAGAACATAAAGATCAAAATGAACAATTCATATCGGCAAAAATATAAGAGGCATAGGGTTATGATGCTAGCCAAAGAGAGTATCCTTTGTATCTAGTTGACACCCATATTTCTATGAGAATAATGGACATCATATGATATATGAGGCTAAGCATTATATACTCATCTAAAACTCCACTCTTTTTGAGATTGAAATCGTTCATTTTGATATACATATTCTAAGACATCAGAACATCAAATATTAGGTGAGCCCAAAGGTTTTATTGTTCATCTATCGATCACAAATTTAACAATTTTGCATGAATAAAACTTTTGTGACGGGTGGATGAACGGACAAAACCTATTGGGTTCGTCTGATATTCGGTGCTTTGGGTTTTAGAATATGAAGATCAAAATGAGTGGTTCTGATTCTCCAAAAATAGTGGATGCCACATATGCGGCATAGACTCATATGTCATATGATACACATATTCTATATATATATATATATATATTATTCTCTATTTCTATATATATACATACTAGGCTCCTTACAGATGAATTAAATATGTGGATGCATCCAAATTAATTGTAAAATTAAGCAATCTAAATAGAAAATCTGCGTTGAATATGTTCTAACATGTCTAAATTAACTGTAAATAAATATTCCAAATAATTTGGATATGTTTTATTCTGGCAAAATATTTGATTAATGACTATATCGAAACATTGATATTGTAAACATTTGATGCACATGTAAAACATAACCAGATCATTTGAAATTTTATTTGCAAGCAGTTTAAACATGCAACCGAATTGAATTTTCACTTACGTTGACTAATTTTAAAATTAACTTGGATGGATCTGCATATTTGGCCTATCTGAATGGAGCCAAATCAATTTATATAGTAAATAATGAGTCGGTGTTGTCCTGTGCTGTCAACACGGGTTGGGATTAAGAAATTTGTGATTTTTAAGTTTGTTCTACACATCATAGATGATCACCACACCAAAAACCAAGTGAATCCGTTACAAATTCTACGAATTCGGAAGAATAGATCTTTTACAATGGATAGATCGAGGGTCAAATGTCCTTAGGCTTCATCCATTTTTGGGGTTTTGGGTTTTCGATATGTACAACAACCCTGAAAAAACTTTTAAATTTTTTAAATAATCCATGATATGTTTGCACATGATTTCTTGTGCTGGCAGAACATATCCATATTCTTCATATATATATCCTTATTACAATTGATGGATGTTTTTGAATTTGTCCCATGTGGCAATGTCACATCGCCACATGGGACAACCTTCTTAAACCCAAAACCTAAAAAACCCAAAACCCCACCCAACCCCCCGACACACCCAAACCCAAAACACCCAAAATCACACACCGAATAAAAAACCAAAAAACCCCAAGACAATACACACACTCAAACCCACTCTTCTCATTTTCACCCGTTTTTGCACGCATCGAAACACCTGTGTGGGTCCCACGTCCTGATTGTGTGGGTTGATTTTTGGTGTGTCCAAGTGCACGGGACAAAGGCTGCTGACTGGGACAACCCCAGTCAGCAGCCCTCAAATGTATAGTAGACTAGTCATAATCCGTGCCCGTAGGGCACGGTTCATTTAAGATATTCCCATGTCAAATCTTAGTTCCCCAAAAATTTAGCTCATCCCAAGAAATTTAGGTCCTCACAAAAATCTTAGTTTCTCAACAAATTTAGTACATCTTCAAATTTTATGCTTCTCCCCGCAAAATTTTCAATTTCCAAAATTTTTGGTTCAACCCAAAATTTAGTTTTATTACCCAACATTTTGGTTGTTAATTTATTTGTTGAATGTGTGGAATTTGGTATTTGATGAAATTGTTATTTGTTATTTGGTTTTATCCCACATGGAGAACTGAGGAATTTGTTATTTGGTTATTTGGAACATGGAGAACGTGGGGTTTGTAATTAACGTGGGAAAAATTGTTATTTGAGAACGTGGGGATTTGAGAAAATTGTTATTTGGGTAATTTGTTATTTGAAAACGTGTGAATAATTAACGTGAGGTTATTTGTTATTTGTTTTTATTTTTTGGTTTGTAAAAAATGAAGAAGGCCATATCATAGTCATCGGTTTTTGTCCTAGTCATATTTTGGGTGACATATAGGACAAAATTCAAAAAAGGTCGTCAATTGTATAATAGATAAATATATGAAGAATTTAGCTGTTAGCTTGACAAGATGAACATTTCATTCTTGGTTAGTGTCAAAAACCTCACATCACATATTTTTTGGATGATCAGATCCATTCATTTTGATCATCATTTTTAAAACATCAAATCATCAATTTCAAGTGAACCTAAGGGTTTTGTTTGTCCATCTTGCTGTCATATAAAAAGTTTTGTTACTGTGAAACTATAACAACAAATGGATGAACTAGGCAACCCACTTGTATGCACTTGAATATTATTGGTTTGAGATTTTGGTGCATAAAGATCAAAATGAATGGAACCGATTATTTAAAAAAGAGGAAAGATTGGCGGTTTGAAGCTAGCTAATGAGCAAATATCGTCATTGGCTAGCTGATGCCCATATATGTATATATATGTATGTGTGTGTACGTATTCGTATACGTATACATATACGTATACAAATACATATATGTATATGCCTGTGCCCTCCAGGCTCGGAGACCGTCGTCAGCTGGGTGCAAAGTGAGACAGTCGTTACCCGGTGCAAAGTGTAAAAGGGGGTAAAATGTGAAAAGCATGCGGTAAAAATGAGAAAAATGCGAAAAGCAAGGGCCTAAGAGCAAAAAACCCGAAGGATAAAGTGCAAAAAGGACAATGGCAGAGTTGTAAATAGTGTAGAGAGGGAGGGACTTCTTTGGTGGCACACACCTCCACCCACCACCTAGGACAAACCTTTGTCCTAGTGGCACAAAGGTTTGTAAACATCCCCTTTCGTATAACACACACACACACAGTGTGTGAGTGTGAGTGTGAGAGTGAATAAATATGTTATTTTTAACATATTATTTAACATCTTGAATCACTTTGGATGGAAGAATAAACAAAAACGGGCAGTGCTGCAAGTGGACAATAATTGGTGCATTGGATCTTCCCTGGTACTGAGAATTTGAGGTATCAAATTAATGAGATTTAATAGCATTGGACATGCTCACAAGAATTTCACACTCTCGAGATACTGGCACATGAACATGGATCAGTTAAAGATATCATCACCTATCATTATCTCAAGTTCTTTCTTGGATCCATTTAGTAGTTTCCTGGGGTTGATATGTGTCCCAGAGTATGCCGTGTGTATATATAATCAAGCAGACGGTTTCTCTTTAGCTGAACATGTCTTGCATTTTTGTTACTACCCCACCCCATCCACCCACCCACCCCACCCCCCGAGAACGCACACACTCTCAATCTCTCTCTATAACCCCCACCCCATCCTTCCCAGGTGCATGCTTTAGAGAATACTTGCCTTGACATTTAATATTCATCTTGCAGTGTTCAATTCATCAAGGGGTAATTTTTAGGAAAAATTTTAAAAATAATTTTAATTTTAGACCAAAAAAATAAATATTTACAGGAATAGACCAAGTTTGACCACGTCAGCGATGAGGGACTAGTTTGGAATATGCCGCACTTGCCAAGTGCGGCATTTTTTGCCGCACTTGCTAAGTGCGGCCATTATGTCCCTACTCCACTTGCCATTATGTCCATACTCCACGAAATAGTTTCCAATGGTTCTGATATGGCCGCACTTGGCAAGTGCGGCCATATCAAAACCCAAGTGCGGCAAAAAATGCGGCTAGTGGAGTAGGGACATAATGTCAGCACTTGGCAAGTGCAGCCAAAAATGCCGCACTTGGCAAGTGCGGCATGGTCCAAACTAGCCCAGTCAGCGGCGAGGCGCGTGGCCTCGCCGCTGACGTGGCCAGACTTGGTCTATTCCTGCAAATATTTATTTTTTGGTCTAAAATTAAAATTATTTTTAAATTTTTCCTAAATCTAAAAATTGCCCTTCATCAAAAATAAAAATAATGAAATTTACCTAATGTTGATGCATCTGTCATCAGGCTATTAGTCTTGCATCTGTATTTGAATGGTAACTTCTAATTGCAGTAACTGAAAGCTACCAAATATTTGCATAGCAAAAATTTTTCTTGAGATTAATTTAAGCTTGCATTTGCAAAGAGACAAGACTTTCTATCCTTTGAAGAAACATCTCTTGTAGACTGTTCAAGCTCTGTAACCAGTTTTATGATTAGCCATAGGATCTGAAGGTAGCATTGGATGGTAATAGAGAGCAAGTATAAGAGCAAGTATAAACGCCCGCAATTTGGTTTTTGGAATGAGGACTATGTGACACCTTCTACAGCCCCCATATCACGGGATCACTCATCAGCACCCACCATCGCATGCACACATGCGCGTACCCTCATGCACTGGAAACAATGGAGATGCTCAGCCCAAAAAGCGAAAGAGTCCGTGCAAGTAATATAGATCTGGGAGTCCAGATGTGGAATCCTCGGGAGAAAATTTGTTGCAACCACAAAGCTTAAATCAAATAGAAAGTCAACGTAGAGAAACTAACCACTTTTGATGATGGTGGTGTGAATGGAGTTTGATCGTGGATTTGAATTTGTGAACTATGCGAGTAAAAGAAACTTTTGTGTATGAAAATATCTATGAAAAGTATGCACATGGTATGGGTTCATTAGGATCCATGATTTGTATTAACTTGGTTGATTAAATATAACGCAATGAATTCTCTTTTTGAGAGCAATTCATCGGAGGATACCCTTGTGGGGATTAAAGCACAATATTGAATACGATCGTTGCTAAAGTTATAATCTTTTAAATATACAATATGAAACTCCCTTTTGGAGAGATCAAAACTCACTCTTGTGGGGCGATTATCAACTCAATCACGTTCTTTTGGAAGATGAAAAAGATGATTTTAAAATAAAGATTACAACTTTATCAACGTTAACAATTTAGCACAAAGATTCAACCAAGCAAATACAAATCATATCTCCTAACTACACCATACCATGCACAATGAAAATTTAGCCACACATACTGAAAATAACTAAGAATTTCATCATATTAAATATGGTTCCAAGCAATACAAGTAAATAGAATTCAAAATACGCAATAGAGTTCAAGAATATCACCAAATACGCTCTCTTTTAGCCTAATAAAACCCTTCTTCTTCCTCTAAAAAGTCTCTGAAAAATTCCCTCAGGTTGCTCTCTGTAATCTCAGGGAATTGCTGCAAAAATCGGCTCCAAAATCGCCCAAATACGCCAAGAATACGTCACAAAAACCTTAGGAATACCTTAAATACACACATTGCGGGTTTAAAGGGGCTAACGGGTCTAAACCCGCTTCAAATTCGCGTTAAAACTCAAACCCATCGTCGGAGCAAATGAAGGCCGTTGGATCCAAGCGGGATTCATTGTGGAGCTGCCACGTGTCCCCCGCTATTGGATCCATTCGCATCGCGTCCGCATCCTTTAACGTATCCGAGTTCAGCTTGGAATCGATATCCGCCGTTGGATGTGCGATCGGACGGTCTCCAGTGCGCCACATCTCCTAAAGCTTTCGCCCGCGCTGCTCTTCGTTCGCTGCGATGCGCGCCGTTGGATCAGGCGGTAAAGCCTCCGATGATTGCCGTGTGTCCTCAAGAAGTAACGCTCCGCCTCGCTGATGCAGGCCGACCTCGTCCGTTCGATCTCGATCGATCGGTCTTTATTCGGCCGCGTCGCGCTTGATTATGGCCGTAGGATGAAAGCAGGGGCGATCCGATGCTGCCGCGTGTCCTTTGCTGAGCGATGCCGTCGCCAACCGTTCGATCAAAATCGAACGTCCTTATTTAGCCGCGTCGCCCTAATCTCATTGCCGTCTGATGCGGGCGGGAGTCACTCCGATGCGGCCGTGTGGCGCTCCAAGATTCGTGTTGGCGTATTTTAAACGTATTTCTTCCGTATTTCTTCAATTAAATGGTATTCTGCATTCAAAAATTCACAGTAATTAGCACAGATCTCAGAAAAATACAAATAAATAGTCGTTGGAATCGTGAGATCGAGACCAAGCCATGAAAAATATAAAAAGGCAGAAATACTCAATAAAATTCATACTTTGTGCACAAATCAATGGTTTTGCTCTAATAAATGATGATACGCAATATACGAACGTATTAAAGGCCAATTACGTAACATGTATGCACAAAATACGACTAGATGATGGGTTAAATAAGTAATACTCAACCCGAATCACACCCCCAACTAGCGTTTTGCTAGTCTCTAGCAAAGTGAGCGAAAAATGATATCAAATGTACACCTAGATCAACTTATCAGATCTCAAATCACTCACCATCATACTACAACGACAAAAGAAGATAACCACACACTAATGTCAAGATTTCAAGCTCATAAAATAATGGTACTCATGGATTTAAAATAGAAGAATAAGTATCTCTCAAATGGCCATGAAATCGACTTAACTTCACTATCCATTATTAGCGCATAGTATACAAAATCAATGACTACCTTTCAATCAAAGATTCTAACCTGGAGCGTAGATGTTTCATGCAGAGCAAGCATAATGAATAGCATAGTATCAAGTCATACACACATCAATCTTCATTAATAGGAAATCACACCATATCTTGTGCTTTCTTTAAGCTTTGGAAGTTTTCTTGCCTTGCTAGTTATGCTCACGTATTCTCTCTTTTCCTTCTCTTTTTAATAGTTTCGCGTAACGCGCATCAAGCAACATTCGCAGAAAAATGTATAACTTGGATCGCTCCATCAAATGAGTGGGTTTCCAGTCAATGGCTCCCAAATCAGACGATAATAGGGCATCGGCCAAAAAGGACCACTCGGACTGTACTAATCGAGCCAACCAAGTTATTTATTTTAGTGACACACTTATTCATTTTTTCTTCATTTTTTTTTGCTTTTCTCTCTTTTTGTGTGTGTGCATAAAAAACTTAGCAAGATAGCTTCCTTTTCTTTATTCTTTCACAAGAATGGGTTATCCTAATCATTTCAAAAGACAGTGTATACTTTCTATCCAAAATCACACAAAGCATGCAAATAGCAATGAATACGAAATAAAAAAACAATGCTCCAGTTACTGTGAACTATTGGTGCATGAACCTTGGTGTGTTCCATTGAAAGTATACTATTTGCTAATTCGTAATTTCTAGATTCATTAAGTCTTCAATCAATCCCACCATGGAGAAATATCAACAGAAATTTACCACGAGTACTAACATTCATGTCAAATGAGACTGAAATGTTTAACAATAGTGGTGGAGGAAAAAAAATCGCATGTGTACGGTGGTGAATAGATTTCAAGAGTTTTCATCACATGAGGTTCATCTCTAGGTAAAATAAATATTGGTGATAAGTCTTGACTCAAATTTTTTTTTCAATGCAAAAATGGAACTAAAAAAATAAAATCCTAAAAGAAAAAGAAAAAGAAAAATCCTAAAAGTTTATACCCTCCCCCCACCTTAAAATAAACATTGTCCTCAATGTTAGGAAGAGGGAATAATGGAACGAACACACCTGATTAGTTGCCACCCGAAGGTGGGTCTGTGAGGTCCATGGTGCTCGCTTCCTTGGTCCAAGTCTCATGAAAATGCTTCAATCTTTGGCCATTCACCTTGAACTCACTCCCGTTCTTTTTCATTAAGCAATAGCAATGCGCCATGTGGGAAAACTTCTTTAACTGTGAAAGGTCCAAACCACTTAGAGCAAAGCTTCCCAGGAAATATGTGTGGCCTGGAATTGTATAGAAGAACTTTTTGGCCTGGGGTGAACTCCCTCCTTAAGATCATCATGTCATGGACGGATTTCATCCTTTCTTTTGATATTTTGGCGTTGTCATAGGCATTTCTCCTTAGCTCCTCTAACTCCAACAACTGTAACCTGCGAGAAGCAAAAGATGAATCAGTATCAAAATTTAATTTCTTTATAGCACAATAAGATCTATGCTCCAATTCAACAGGTAAGTGACAAGACTTCCCAAAGACAAGACGGTAAGGTGACATCCCCAAAATTGTTTTGTAGGCCGTCCTGTAGGCCCACAGTGCTTCAGGTAAGCGCAAGCTCCAATCTTTCCTTGAAGGATTCACCGTCTTTTGTAAAATGCCTTTGATCTCTCTATTCGCCAGCTCTGCTTGACCATTGCTTTGGGGGTGATATGGAGTAGACACTTTGTGCGTGACCCCAAACCTCTTCATTAGATTAGCGAACATGCGGTTGCAAAAGTGGGACCCTCCATCACTGATCAAGGCCTTGGGCACTTCAAATCTAGAGAAGATGTTCTCTTTGAGAAACTTGAGCACAACTGAAGTGTCGTTCGACCTGCAAGAAATAGCTTCCACCCATTTAGAAACATAATCGATTGCAACCAAAATGTAAACATATCCAAATGAAGGTGGGAAAGGTCCCATGAAATCTATGCCCCAACAATCAAATATTTCAATTTCTATAACGGGGTTTAATGACATCATGTTACGTCTAGTAATACCCCCAAACTGTTGGCATGCAGCACAAGTCTTGCAATAATGAAATGTATCTTTAAACATAGTTGGCCAATAAAAGCCACATTGCAAGATTTTTGCCACAGTTTTATTCGCAGAAAAGTGTCCTCCACACACCCATCATGGCAAAATCGTATCACACTGGTTATCTCATAGTCAGGAATGCACCTCCTAACAATTTTGTCACTACAATATTTATAGAGGTATGGATCATCAAAGAAGAAATATTTTACCTCGTATTTGAACCTTTTAAAGTCTTGAAGTGACCAAGTTTCAGGAGTCTTACCAGTCACTAGATAATTTACTATATCAGCATACCATGGGGAGGTGGAAACACTGAAAAGATGCTCGTCAGGGAAGGAGTCCTTCAAAGGTACATCTGCTGAATCAAGGCCTACTGTCAATCGTGATAAGTGGTCGGCTACTAGATTCTCCACGCCTTTCTTGTCCTTGATTAGGACATTGAACTCTTGCAACAATAAAATCCATCGTATCAATCGAGGTTTAGCATCTTTTTTCGACAATAAATATTTCAAAGCAGAGTGATCTGTATAAATCAAGATAGGTGATCCCAAAATATAGCTCCTGAATTTTTCCAAAGCAAATACTACAGCCAACAACTTCTCTGTGGTTGTATAATTTCTCTGAGCATCATTCAATGTTTTCTGGCGTAGTAAATAACTACTGGAGCTTTGTCTTTCTTTTGGCCTAGGACTGCGCCAACTGCGTAGTTGCTAGCGTCACACATGATTTCAAATGGTAAGGACCAGTCTGGGACCTGTAAAATGGGAGCAGAAATCAGCAACTTCTTTAAAGTTTCAAAAGAATATTGACACTCAGGTGTCCAAATAAAATCCACATTCTGAGTTAGCAAGTTGCAAAGAGGGCGAGATATGACACTAAAATCTTTAATAAATCGACTGTAGAATCCTGCATGACCCAGGAATGATCTGATATCCCTCACACACTTGGGACTTGGTAGCTTCTCAATTACTGCTACCTTGGCTCTGTCTACCTGAATACCATCTTTAGAGACCAAATGACCAAGGACAAGTCCTTCTGTGGTCATAAAATGACATTTCTCCCAATTTAATAGGAGATTCTTCTCAATACACATGTCAAGAACATGAGCCAATTTAGCTAAACAATCATAAAAAGAGCTACCATATTCGGAGAAATCATCCATAAACACCTCCACAATTTTCTCAACCATATCATCAAAAATACTAAGCATGCATCGTTGAAAAGTGGCGGGAGCATTACAAAAACCAAACGACATCCTCTTAAATGCAAAAGTACCAAAGGGACATGTAAAAGTAGTCTTTTCCTGATCCTCTAGTGCAATCTCAATCTGATAGTATCCTGAATAACCGTTTAGAAAGCAATAGTACTCGTGTCCAGACACTCTCACTAAAATTTGGTCAAGAAATGGTAGAGGGAAGTGGTCTTTCCTAGTTCTGGAGTTCAACTTCCTATAGTCTATACACATCATCCATCCTGTGGTGGCTCTAACAGGGATAAGATCATTATTCTCATTTTTAACCACGGTGAGGCCAGACTTTTTAGGAACAACCTGTGTAGGACTGACCCATTTACTGTCAGAAATTGGGTATATGATACCTGCATCCAATAATTTTGGAACCTCGCCTTTCACCACTTCTTTTAATGTGGGGTTTAACCTACGTTACATTTCTCTTGTGGGTTTGGCGTCATCTTCCAAGTAAATGTGATGCATACATACAATGGGACTAATACCTTTTATATCAGCAATGGAACAACCAATAGCTCCTCTATGCCTCTTCAACACTTCAAGTAAAGAGCTTTCCTGTTCTAAAGAGAGTTTAGAAGATATTACCACAGGAAGCTGTTTTCATTTCCAAGAAAGGCATACTTGAGATATTCAGGTAGTGGCTTTAGTTCAGGCTTTGGATCTTTCACCTCAGATGATATTTGAGTTGATACATTTGGTGGCAAAGCCTCGAACCTAGGCTCCCATATCGCGTTGAGCTCCTTCACATTTTCCTGCACAAGAAAGATGTCATCAGTTTCTTCTACAATTGTTTCAATAATAGTATCATCACCATAAAATTCAGAGCAAATATAATCATCCACCAATGAATCAATCATGTTTACCTTTTCAACCTCATCATCCACATTTGGCAACTTGCAAGTATTAAATATATTCAAATCCAAAGTCATGTTACCAAAAGTAATTTTAAGTTGACCATACCTACAATTTATTAAAGCATTGCATGTTGCTAGGAATGGTCTACCTAGGATGATGGGAGTGGAATTGGCAGTTTGGGGTCCTTGGATGTCTAGAACTATAAAGTCTGCAGGGTAGTAAAATTTGTCCACTTGAACGAGGACATCCTCAATGCATCCCTTTGGAACTTTAATAGATCTATCAGCTAATTGCAATATAACCGATGTTGGTTTTAGCTGTCTTAACCCAAGTTGCACAAAGATAGGATATGACAAGATATTAACACTAGAACCCAAATCCAATAAAGCATTTCCAATTTTTTAGTGCCAATAGTACAAGTAATGGTGGGTGATCCAGAATCTCTAAATTTAGGTGGGGCATTTTGTTGCACAATAGAGCTAACCTGTTCAGTTAAAAATGCTTTCTTTTTCACATTCAATTTTCTTTTAATGGTGCACAGGTCTTTCAAAAATTTAGCATATGCAGGTATTTGATTTATGGCATCAAGCAGTGGAATATTTATCTGGCACTTCTGAAAAATTTCACGAATTTCGGATTGATACTTATCTTTGTTTTTCTGAAGTAGCCGATGAGGAAAAGGTGTTGCAGGTACATATGTTGCGGGTTCCTTCTCTTTAATGACATTTTTGGTCAGACCCACTTCCGTGCTCTCTTTCTGCACCTCCTCTTGCATTTGAATTTCCTCCCCTTGCATTTGAATTTCCTCATCTTGTTCAGCTTCTCTGCTCGGTGGGTCAGGTTTCTGAATTCTTTCCCATTCCTCAGAGTGGACACTGCTTGGCAAGGCTTCATATTATTACCTGCAAAAGAAGATGAGCTCATATTAGGATTCGGAATTGATTGTGATGGAAGCTTACCTTTTTCCAATGTCGCCGTAAGCCTAGCCAAGCTTTCGCTCATCTGTTGATTTTGTGTTTGTTGAGCCTGAAACTGAGCCTGTTGTTGCTGCATTTGGGCTTGTTGTAATTGAATAAGCTGCTGAAGCGCATCTCCAAATGGTTGCATCTGCTGTTGTTGCATTGGCTCTTGGTCCCTCCTTTGGTTCCCACCTTGGTAGTTGTTATTGTTGTATTGAGGTTGTCGAAACTGAGGAGGAGCTTGTTGCTGAGGTTGCTGATTGGGGCCCCAATTTAAATTAGGATTGTTGCGCCATCCCTTGTTGGAATTGAAGCCCTGGTAGTTTGTAGATACTTGGTTCACCCCCGTCGGATTGCCTAGCATGCTCTTCAAAGCTGGAAGTGTGGGGCAGGCACTGGTGTCATGGCCACCAATATCGCAAAGTGCACAAGTCTGCTCTATCTCAACTGCTTTGGCCTCTTTCAAATTCATAGCTTGAAGCTTGTTTGTGATCATTGCCTCCATCTTTGCCTCTAACGCATCCGCTGGCTTCAAATTGTATACCACTCCACGTGTTGGCTGGGAAGGTACAGAGTGGCCTCCTCTGTCGTACTCTGAAGTAGTATCCCACGTTTGCGTGTTCTCTCTGTTATGTCCTCCAAGTACGTCCATGCTTCATCTGGCTCCTTATCGAAGAATCCTCCATTGCACATCATTTCTACGAATTGTTTCATTTGAGGTTGCAGTCCATTGTACAAGAAGCCAATAATCCTGCTTTTGTCGAAGCCATTATGTGGACATGCACGCAATAGCTCATTGAACCTTTCAAACGCCTGGTAGAATGTTTCCTCGCTTTTCTGGGCAAAGTTCATGATCTGCCGCTTCAATCCCTGTGTCATGTGAATAGGAAAAATTTCTTTAAGAATTCAGCCTGCAAATCAATTCATGTAGTAATAGAACGTGATGGTAATGTATTCAACCAGTTCTTAGCCTTATCTTTTAATGAGAATGTAAACAATTTCAGATATACCGTGTCTTCGCTAGTTTTTCCATCAAAACATGTCAAGCACACTTCCTCAAATCCTTTTATACGAAGATAAGGGGTTTCCTAGTTTAACCTATGAAAGGTGGGTAAGAGTTGGATTACCCCTAGTTTGAAATTAAAAGAATTTGCATCAGTGGACAAGATAAAGCATGAAGCTGTGCTAGTCCTAGTGGGTCTAAGAAGATCTTTTAAAGTTCTAGGAGCTCCAGGTTGCACATTATTCTCATTGTTGTTGCCAAAATTTTCATCTATGTTATTATTAGCAGCCATTTCAAAGCGTCTAGTCAACCTCTGTGTCCTAGGAGTCATATGCCACTTAAACTAGCACAAAATTTTTTTTTGTTTTTTTAAAAAAGCAAAAATTTATATACAGTAAAGTGGAAAGATCTTATCGAAGGTCATCTGAATGAAATAAATTGTGGTAACTAACCGTTCTCCCCGGCAACGACGCCAAAAACTTGCTCGGCCCAAAAAAGTGCTTCTCTCAAGCAAAAGAGTCAGTGCAAGTAATATAGATCTGGGAGTCTAGTGTGGAATCCTCGGGAGAAAATCTGTTGCAACCACAAAACT
This sequence comes from Scilla litardierei, assembly GCA_030789695.1. Lineage (NCBI taxonomy): Eukaryota > Viridiplantae > Streptophyta > Magnoliopsida > Asparagales > Asparagaceae > Scilla > Scilla litardierei. Next base: position 59,985,035 of record CM061141.1, on the reverse strand, counting down.
TAAATCAAATAGAAAGTCAACGTAGAGAAACTAACCACTTTTGATGATGGTGGTGTGAATGGAGTTTGATCGTGGATTTGAATTTGTGAACAATGCGAGTAAAAGAAACTTTTGTGTATGAAAATATCTATGACAAGTATGCACATGGTATGAGTTCATTAGGATCCATGATTTGTATTAACTTGGTTGATTAAATATAACGCAATGAATTCTCTTTTTGAGAGCAATTCATCGGAGGATACCCTTGTGGGGATTAAAGCACAATATTGAATACGATCGTTGCTAAAGTTATAATCTTTTAAATATAGATATGAAACTCCCTTTTGGAGAGATCAAAACTCACCCTTGTGGGGCGATCAACTCAATCACGTTCTTTTGGAAGATGAAAAAGATGATTTTAAAATAAAGATTACAATATTATCAACGTTAACAATTTAGCACAAAGATTCAACCAAGCAAATACAAATCATATCTCCTAACTACACCATACCATGCACAATGAAAATTTAGCCACACATACTGAAAATAACTAAGAATTTCATCATATTAAACATGGTTCCAAGCAATACAAGTAAATAGAATTCAAAATACGCAATAGAGTTCAAGAATATCACTAAATATGCTCTCTTTTAGCCTAATAAAACCCTTCTTCTTCCTCTAAAAAGCCTCTGAAAATTCCCTCAGGTTGCTCTCTGTAATCTCAGGGAATTGCTGCAAAAATCGGCTCCAAAATGGCCCAAATACGCCAAGAATACGTCACAAAAACCCTAGGAATATCTTAAATACACACATTGCGGGTTTAAAGGGGCTAACGGGTCTAAACCTGCTTCAAATTCGCGTTAAAACCCAAACCCATCGTCGGAGCAAATGAAGGCCGTTGGATCCAAGCGGGATTCATTGTGGAGCTGCCACGTGTCCTCCGCTATCGGATCCATTCGCATCGCGCCCGCATCCTTTAACGTATCCGAGTTCAGCTTGGAATCGATCTCCGCCGTTGGATGTGCGATCGGATGGTCTCCAGTGCGCCACGTCTCCCAAAGCTTTCGCCCGCTCTGCTCTTCGTTCGCTGTGATGCGCGCCGTTGGATCAGGCGGTAAAGCCTCCGATGATTGCCGCGTGTCCTCAAGAAGTAATGCTCCGCCTCACTGATGCAGGCCGACCTCGTCCGTCCGATCTCGATCGATCGGTCTTTATTCGGCCGCGTCGCGCTTGATTATGGCCGTAGGATGAAAGCGGGGGCGATCCGATGCTGCCGAGTGTCCTTTGCTGAGCGATGCCGTCGCCTCGAATTAGGCCGTCGCCAACCGTTCGATCAAAATCGAACGTCCTTATTTAGCCGCGTCGCCCTAATCTCATTGCCGTCTGAACGTCCTTATTTAGCCGCGTCGCCCTAATCTCATTGCCGTCTGATGCGGGCGGGAGTCACTCTGATGCGGCCGCGTGGCGCGCCAAGATTCGTGCTGGCGTATTTTAAACATATTTCTTCCGTATTTCTTCAATTAAATGGTATTCTGCATTCAAAAATTCACAGTAATTAGCGCAGATCTCAGAAAAATACAAATAAATAGTCGTTGGAATCGTGAGATCGATACCAAGCCATGAAAAATATAAAAAGGCAGAAATACTCAATAAAATTCATACTTTGTGCACAAATCAATGGTTTTGCTCTAATAAATGATGATACGCAATATACGAACGTATTAGAGACCAATTACGTAACATGTATGCACAAAATACGACTAGATGATGGGTTAAATAAGTAATATTCAACCCGAATCAGGAAACATTGAGAGTTAGGTGTATCTTGATGGGTGATGATTCTATTCCCTCCCCCCTCCCCCCCTCCCGATTGCCACTAAGGCGTTGCCTTTTGGAATGATTCTTGAAGGATGTTGTTTCAGTTTATTTACTCTTGTCCTTTTTGGCAATTCCTTCTATTTTATCTAGCAAAAATTGTATTTGCAGCTTATACTTGTGTATGCTACATGTCTGTTAAGGTTAATGCTACTTGACACAGTTCAGATACACTTTGTTTTTTTTGCTTGACTCTATAAGCTGTTTTCCTTTAAGATTAGATGCAAATTGCTAACTTTGAGGCAGTTCAGGTCCCAGTTAGGGTGGCAGGCGGACTATTGTTTGAACTCTTAGGACAGTCAGTTGGCGATCCATTTTGTGATGAGGATGACATACCTATCGTACTTAGGTCATGGCAAGCTCAAAATTTTCTAGTAACCGCATTACACATCAAAGGCTCTGCGTCGAACATAAATGTCCTAGGGATCACAGAAGTTCAGGTACACGTATGCTTTGATCTTTATTTTTATTGTTAATTTTAATTTTAATTTTAATCTTATTAATTTTTGAGTGGGTATGCTTAGAAGTTAGAAGAGATCATTCTGAATACACAATTGTTGTTTATGGGATGTTTGATTGTTTAATGTATTTAACGTTGATTCTATTCTTCCACTATAATTACACCTTTCTATAAAAACTATTTCTTCAGGAGCTGCTTCTTGCTGGTGGCAGTACAGCACCTAAATCAGTTCATGAAGTCATATCACATTTAGCTTGCCGTCTTTCTCGATGGGATGATAGGTAACCTCAACTAGATTTCATCTTATTATGTTGGGCAGTAATCTTAAGTTAATTTTTAGTAGTTTTATCATCTGCTCATCTTGTATATTCATGATCAGAAGATAGCCATAAAATGAAATTAATCCGCGGGTTGGGGGGTGGGGGTGTGAGTGAGTGAGTGAGTGAGTGAGTGTGAGAGATGGTTCAAATGTTATTGTTACGGCGATGGAGTGCAATGCTACGAATTAACAATAAGAAGAATTGCTTTGTCGATATCGAAAAAGTAAGACCAGCTGTGTTTTGAAATGATATGAAAATAGAAGTACGGTCCCTTTTGTGTTTTTGCAATAGTTGCTTGCTTGTGGGACTTGAATTCCAGTTTTTTGCCCACTACAAAAAGACTTCACAATCATAGAAAATTATTTTATAATAAAAATGGTTACCTATATCGACCCCACCCCCTCATCAAGAGTCCGAGCAACCTACTGTCTCTTTCCTCAATTAGACAATGTTCTACCAAACGCGTCACATCGGCAACCATTGTTGCTACCCCTCTTTCCACTCCTAAAAAAGCCTCACATATCCCGCCTAAATTATCAACCCACACCTCTTCTTCTATGATATTCAATCAATTCCAACCACCCATTGTCAATTCCTCCGCTCCTGCCTTAGATTCCCTTCAGACTCCCTCTTGTCTGATCCTGGATACTGTCTGACACTGGATAAACTTTAGTGTCCCATAAAAGTGAAAAATCCTTCGTAGTAAGAAGCCCAAGACACATCATAACTATTTTCTCTTTTTTGAGCTTCATCTCATTCTCATCATTGGAAGACATCTTCCACGTCTTCGAGTCTGCCTCAAAAGCCTTTCTTTTTTTGCTATAGCGATAAAGGTTACATGGCATGTGGCTATCGTAACTCTCCTAGATATTTAATCTGTTAGGGCCTAGGCCACTCTTCGTCAACTTGTCACTATAAACACCCCTTCTCATCATCACAGACACTTTCCACCTAACCCTGCAACTCCCCTTTAGTACTTATAAAAGCAATTTCGACTCTCCATATCTCTTCTCAATTTCCATTAGTCCCACCTTAATGTTGCTTGTTACCATAGTTTGTCTCAGCATCATCGGATCGGATCTCGCATGCTCTCCTGCAAAGCTCCCATCATGCTAATCGATCTCTTTTCCTGTGAATGGTCACAACTACTGATTACACCACCCCTTAAAGATTTAGATGCAAATCTTCCCGTTATCATCTATACAAATTTCATGTGAATCTTGACCATGGAGATCTAGATCCCGGCCTCCTTATTGTCAACCTTCGGATGATCCATGTCTTCACCACTAAGTTCTCAGATGACATTCTTAAAAGGGCTGCTCACCGGGCAGAAAAAGTTATCCGCTCACACGACGTTCTCAGACACATTATCAATGATCAAGATCTAATTTTACATCCACCATGTCCTCCAACTCATTGTCTCTTTGCATAGGCCATCTCCATTGTCTCGGCCTATGCACCAACCAAGCTTTTACTCTGTGGAGCCTGAACCCTCCCTTGAAATTGTGAAGTATTACGGTTTCGAATCCTTTATGGTCGTAATGATCCATTCATGATCTCCATCATCTGAGTTAGCCCATGGCCTTAGTTCTTTGTGAAATTGGCAGTAGCATTAGATGCCACACAGGCTTAACGACTAAAACTTTTTGGTTCAATTTCCTAATTTTGATGAACCCCTTAACATATGCTTAGCTAGCCTTTCAATCTCTTTGTTTTTTTTGAGGAGATGGACAATTGATTTTGGAACAGTAGAGTTAAAGCACAACGATTGTCCTCTTTTGTGTTGAATTATAGGCCTAGTCTTGTGTTACCATAAGTAAAGAACCATCATGTGCCTTGTAAGATGATTTAATGACTTTATCAAACTTGCTCAATCTTCAGCTAATGGCTCACAACATGCTTATAACCATTACTTTAATCAAATTCCATCAATGTGCTATTCCTTTCCTGTTCTATCTTTTACTAGGCGAATATTGCTTCTGCGCATATTGCTTTCATACGAACCTGAGGATCCGTCCACTCGACCTACCTCTTCACATCATTTTCAATCCTGAAGGCATCATCACCAACCTCTCCTTATAGTTATGAATCAAACACTTCCCCTCATCATCCTTATCATTTAAGTGGTAGTGTGGATGTAACGATCCGTTTTTGAGGGCCATCACAAGTTACAATTATTATGCAGATCCTGTTGAGTGTCAGTGAAAGCAGAATATGACTAAGTAGACTATAATACCGAAATTAAAGTCATACTTGTACGAAGAGTCTTAGAACCTCTGTACGTGATCAAACACTGGAAAATCTCTTACTAACCCTGAAGAAGAAAATATTCAACAAGATTAAAAAGTAGATTACATCTAAACCAAGCTAAGAGTTTATAAGCGACAAAAACAATATCAATATCACATAACAAGAAGAGTAATCTACTGAACTGAAAAATATAACGAGTCATGGATGTCTTTAAGTGTTGGTAAAGTTAACTAATCATTTTAGGCCGTGACTCATGTCTAAGGGAGTGATGTATATTAAAAGGTTCTGTAACCCCGCTATCAGGGTGGGTAGCGCACAATTGAATATTGAAGACCCCTCGTTTCATAAGAAAGAGAAAAATTGTATATGACACCTCGTTCCATAAAAAGGAGGAAAATTGATAACTTTTGTAACATGCACCACTTCCGTCAGGAGAGTGGTAAAACAAATACGTTAACCTTTGGCACATCCACACCCCTTAGTCAGTGAGCTAAGTGTAATGTCATTCTAATTGCTGGGTTGATGTCATGAATTGTCAATGTCAAGTATTCATCGAGATCTCAGTAGTGTCCACATTCTAATTTCGAAATTACGTAGCTAGAAAGACCACTATGCAAAAGACCAATGTAACGGTGATGATGTCAGCAGTAATAGCAATTTACGTGCCAATTAGCAATGTCCAATAATAATGTCAATACCAATATTTTGCATAGGTCCTATTACATAATTTATGGGCATACATAGCAGTTAATCAATGCACAAGAAACAATCAATTTCATGTCTAAAGATAGACATTTGCTTAACGAATTAATTAAAGAAATAAAAGGAACTTGAACGATTGTTTACAATAACAAACAAAAGCTTTTATAATTATAAACAAAGATTAAAAAGTAATAATGACGAGCTCAAGTTGTTTTTAAAGAGTGGTGGGATAAGAGTCGCTTCTTCGACATGTTAACCAGTTCACGTCTACCAGCCTAGGGGGCTCCACAAAAATATATACAGATTACAAAATTAATTAGCCGCCAATTACAAAAAAACAACCAGCCTTAATACAAGTTACGCAAGAGCTGAAAAAGGCAATAGATCGCACGAACCCGAATTAAACCATTAAACAGCCAAACTAACCATTCGGCCCCAAAAATCAGGCCGAGCAACTTCGGGCTTCAAGCCCAATTTGAAAGAACACCGGTCGACCAAAACTGAAGGCAGAAGAAACAACGACGATGGCAAGGGAAGCCCCCGATGGCCGACGAGTCTGCTGAAAACCCCAACTAGAACCGAGAGAAAACAACGGCAAAAGTCACCGTGGGGCTAAAACGAAATTGCCGAACATCGTACACACAGGAAAATCCCTAGGTGTTTTGTGAATAATCATATCTCTAATAACTCAAAAATAAATAGAACATAAACGAAAAGTTGGAGAAGAATCAATCTATCTTGTTAGAGAAATCGAAGGGGTCAAACGCCCCAAATATTCAAACCCGAAGCGTTCAGAAAATCCTCAGAACAAAATCCGAATTTTTAGAGGAAGAGGAAGAGGATTTTGTATGCATAAAACCCTAGGAAATAGTCGGGTATAAATAGAGAGGAAAAACCGCGTGAAAAGATCGAAGGACGAGTTTGGATCGACTCGAAATCCTTGATGACTTGATCGGCTAGGGTTTTCGAACCCACGAGAGGGTGGCGGCTTCGATTTCGATGCGGGTTAGGGTTCGACAGAACGGGCACGCAACATTGCGTTTTTGTCGAAGGCGAGAGGCAGAGGGGCTGTCGATGGAAAATAGAAGAGATTGGGCCTCTTCCAATCCCAGGGTTAAAGCAGATGGCAGCTGGGTCTCCTCGTGGGGGTGTGGAGATGTTACAGGTTAATTTGGGCTTTTATTTTAAATGAATTGAAGACGGATTTTGGGCTGGTTGCTTCGCTGTGCTTGGGAAATAAAAAAGGATGTGGGCTCTAACATAAAAATAAAAGACCACAAGGAGGGGATGAGTAAGAAAAAGAACTTAGGCAAAATTAGAGGGAAATACTTTATAAAAATATAAGAAAAATGTTAGAAAATTCCCAAAAATATGGGTCATTACTTCCTCCCCTTAAAACAAATTCCGTCCTTGGAATTTCCAAAATGTAAGATACTAGTAATAAATGCAATAGTAAAGCTTATCATGAGATTATTGATAATGCCTCTTAAGAGGGAGGAGCATCTGTCTTTGCCGTTGACAAGATGTAAGCCTGGCGCCTCAGAGGTTGGGATGGTGGATGCTAATCTTGTTGAATGACGCTAGCAGTTGTGTTCTCATTTTTAGGATAGTCCGCAATAGAGTGCTCGGACATCCTGCAAATCAGGAACAACTTGTTGTAGTGACGACAATTCTTCTTCACGTGTCCAGGTCGTTGACAATTGTGTCACACTACGGATCGTTGAGTGTTGGTTGGAGTCCAACTCTTCTTGAATTGCGTAGTTTATGCCATTTACAGGGCATGCTTCTTCTGTTAAGTAGGACGAGTATTTGTTGAAGGGTGTCGGTTCTGCTCTACTGCAGCTGCTGGTGGTTCTTGTTGCGTCGGAGGGGCAGTCGTCTGTCGTTCTTGCTCTTTCTTCTGTTGCACGTATTTGTAGTCTCGAGCTGCGGAGAGTACTTCTGTATGAGTCTTCAGCTTCAATCCAACCAGCTATTTTTGAATCTTGATGTTCAAGCTTTCTTGAAAACGCCGAGCCCTGTCCCATTGATCAGACACCGCGTTCTTTGCGAACTTGCTGAGTCTGGAAAATTTAGCGTTATATTGTTTCACATTCATGGATCTTTGTTTCAGATTCATGAATTGGACCTGCAGTGCACTCTTGGCATCAGGAAAAAAATACACAGCATTAAATTTCTCCTTGAAGGTGCTCCATGAAATTGGCTATGCCAGTGGTCTTCCTCTGAATCCCATCACGACATGGCATCTTCAGCCAACTGTATCTTTGCCATGTCCACCCACGAATTTGGCGCAATCCGTGCTGTTTTTAGCATGTCAGCTGTGCGACGTAGCCATTCTTCTGATGCAAGAGGTCCCTCTGTTCATTTAAAAACTGGAGGATGCAGTGATCGGAATTCTCGTACTCCTCCTTTGCGCCTGTGCTCGAGCTTCCTTTGCAACGCTCTGACCATCTCCTGTAAGGTCTGGTCCGAAATCTTGATCGTCGCTCCAGACTGTTCAATGTTGTCGTCGTCGTTGTAATTGCTAACATTCCCATTGTCGACGTCATTGAGTGGGTCGTTGACGTCGTGGTTACTGTCGTTGCCGATGTTTCCATGAAGATTATGGTCGACGTTGTTGTTATTGCCATTGCCATTGTTAACGGGGTTATTGAGGTTGGGATTGATGTTGTCGATATCATTATTGATGATGCCAGATCCACTTCCGTCGCCTAAATCCTTCGTCGTGCCTTTATTAATAACGACAGAGTTGTTCGCGGTCGATCGTGCGTGACGTTTGAATACCTTCGTCATTCCGCCTATAAAAATACCACGAATAAGTATCGGTATGTTTTACGGTGTATTCTACTTAACCTATACTGTTCACGAGGTGGTCAGCATGGACCTGCATGAGCTGCCACTTGTAACGACCCGTTTTCAAAGGCCATCACAATTTATAATTAATATGCAGATCCTGCTGGGTACCAGTGAAAGCAGAATAGGACTAAGTAGAAAATAATACCGAAATTAAAGTCACACCTGTACGATCAATCGTGCGCGACATTTGAATACCTTCGTCATTCCGCCTATAAAAATACCACGAATAAGTATCGGTATGTTTTACGGTGTATTCTACTTAACCTATACTGTTCACGAGGTGGTCAGCGCGGACCTGCATGAGCTGCCACTTGTAACGACCCGTTTTCAAAGGCCATCACAATTTATAATTAATATGCAGATCCTGCTGGGTACCAGTGAAAGCAGATTAGGACTAAGTAGAAAATAATACCGAAATTAAAGTCACACCTGTACGATCAGTCTTAAAAACTCTATACATGATCAAACACTGTAAAATCTCTTACTAAACCTGAAGAAGAAAATATAAGGGGAATTACTAAGTAGATTACATCTAAATCATGCTAACAGTTTATAAGCGACAAAAACGGTATCAATATCACAGAACAAGAAGAATAATCTACTGAATTGGAAAATATAATGAGTCATGAATGTCTTTAAGTGTTGGTTAAGTTAACTAATCATTCTCGGCTGTGACTCATGTCCAAGGGAGTGATCTACATTAAAAGGTTGTGTAACCCAGCTATTATGTAAATAACGGACAATTGAATATTGAAGACCACTCGTTCCATAAGAAAGTGAAAATTGTATATGACCGCTTGTTCCATAAAAAGGAGGAAAATTAATAACTTTTGGAACATGCCCCACTTCCATCAGGAGAGTGGTAAAACGAATACGTTAACCTTTAGCACATCCATACCCCTTAGTCAGTGAGCTAAGTATAATGTCATTCTAATTGCTGTGTTGATGTCATGAATTGTTAATGTCAAGTAGTCATCGAGATCTCAGTAGTGTCCACATTCTAATTTCTAAATTACGTAGCTAGGAAGACCAATATGCAAAAGACCAATGTATCGATGATGATGTTAGCAGTAATAGCGATTCACGTGCCAATTAACAATGTCCAATAATAATGTCCATACCAATATTTTGCATAGGTCATACTACATAATTTATGAGCATACATAGCAGTTCATCAATGCACGAGAATCAATCAATATCATGTCTAAAGATAAACATTTGCTTAACGAATTAATTAAAGTAATAAAAGGAACTTGAATGATTGTTTATAATTACAAACAAAAGATTTTATAATTATAAACTAAGACTAAAAAGTACTAATGAAGAACTCAAGTTGTTTTTAAAGAGTGGTGGAATCAGATTCGCTTCTTCGACATGTTAACCAGTCCATGTCTAACAGCCTAGGGGGCTCCATAACAATATATACCAAATACAAAATTAATTAGCCGCCAATTAAAAAAACAACCAAGCCTGAATACAAGTTACACAACAGTTGAAAAATGCAACATATCACACGAACCCGGATTAAACCAGCAAACAGCCAAATAAACCAATTCGGCCCCAAAAATCAGGCCGAGTGATCGGCCCCGGATTTACATCCGGAACGATATCGTCTTACCGCAAGCGCACGGTATAACGGCGAGCAGGTATCGAACACGGGGAGGCGGTGCCACACTACATATCTACTCCTAGATTGAGCTAGACTTGCGAGTTTTATTAGTGGATGTGGATTGTGGAGTGTCGTAATGATGATGAATGCGAACGTCATGTCACTCGATGTTGCAAACTGACTCCACACAAAGAAAGAAAGAAATAAAACAAAGAGAAAACAAATGAGAGAAATATCACTAAGGTTTCGGTATCCTCGCTACTGCTTCGGGCACATTACAACCCTATTCGGACGTGACAGGACTTCTCAGAACGAGTGCCACTATCGTGGATTACCGTGTCTATCGAATTCCTATCACCCCTGATGATAGCAAACCACAACATAACTCTATAGCTCCCTCAATTTCTAGCTACGTGGTAGCGGCGCCAATATCTTGGATCACATCGATGCCACCATCATGGATCATCTTTTACGCTATAGAATACCCTTGATTATTTGGTTTATCCTAGGGTGAGTTCATCGACCACCAAGAGTTGCCAATTCAAGGATTCTAAGGTTGTCAATTTCTAGATCTGATTGTGGTAGAATTCCTTCCCTAGGCTAAGTTCCAACATTCAAAGGATCCCCAAATCTAGATTGAGTTTGGTGCCAATATCTTGGATCACCACCTCCATCAAGTATGCTGCTTTAGCAATAGGATCAAACTAACCCTAGCAATAAAACTACTGAAACATATCAATAAATATGAAAACAATACAGAACATTGCTAGCATAATAGAAAATATCAAAATAGATTCGAAGAACAAAATACTTAGCTTGATACAAGGGAGGGGCCCTAAGGCATGGCCTAGCCTCCAAAGAAAGTCTCTACAAAGCTCCAAAGAATAAGATAGGGTCTCCCTCATAATGATGGCTACAACCTTTATATATAGTCCACTCAAAGCTTATAAAAACCCAACAACCCTTTGAAATTTGGCCCAAATCTGTTTCTAGCAGCAACTTAAGTTGTGGGACCGAGTTGACTCTGACCGAGTGGAATTTCCACTCGGCCGGGTGGCAGATTCCAACATTGCAGTGTCATCTTACAGAAATTCTCTAGATTTCATCCGACATCCCTTTGGCGCGTTCTTGGCGGCGTTGGAACCGTCATGAAGTCTACTATCCATGAAAAATATGAGAAAAATAATTTGCCAACTGGAATGATAGCAGATCTCAAAAGAGTGAGGGCTTTCCTGAAATCTAGGCGCCTCACCTCACTCGACCGAATGCGGTTGCACTCGGTCCAAGTGGCCTTCGTGCTCGATCGAGCTACAGAGGCTTGAAATACGATTGAAAACGATGCTCTGAAATAATTCTTACTCGATCGAGTCACCTAGGCACTCGGTCGAGTGGGCATGTGCGCTCGATCGATCCCAGAGGGTCGCAGAAGCCTTGAAAATGTCGTCATGTCTCTTAATTAGCTCGATCGGTCGAGCGGCTTCAAGCTCGGACAGCCGCTAAGTCCTTACCTTCCTTTGCGCTTATACCCACTCGAACCGAGTGGCAAGTCCACTCGGTCCGAGTGAACTGGAAATGCTGAAAATGGCTTGGGAGCTTCATTCTTCGATCTCCTTCTTCGTTCCTCTTCTTTGGCCTTCTTCTTGGGTACCTTAAGCATGTCATCATAAGTTTTCTTGGTGCTCACATATCGCCGATCATCTCATTGACTCCAAATTGCTCCAATATCATTCAAAATCCCTGAAATACAACAAAACGCTCTCAAAGTCAAATAGTTCCAAATAGTTGTATAAAAGCGTATAAAATGGGAAAATGGAGGGTGAAATGCATCATAATGATATGCGACTAATCATACAAAATATGACCATATTACCGAGCAACTTCGGGCTTCAAGCCCAATTTGAAAGAATAACGACAGACCAAAACCGAAGGCAGAAGAAACAACGGCAATGGTAAGGGAAGCCCCCGGCGGCCGACGAGTCTGTCGAAAACCCCAATTAGGACAGAGAAAAAGAAAACATCGGCAAAAGTTGCCGTAGGGCTAAAACGGAACTGCCGAACATCGTACACAGGAAAATCCCTAGTGTTTTACGAATCATCACATCCCTAATAACTCAAAAATAAATTGAACATAAATGGAAAGTTGGAGAAGAAGCAATCTATCTTTCCAGAGAAATCGAAAGGGCCAAAAGCCCCAAAAATTCAAAATCCGAAGCGTTCAGAAAATCCTTAGATCAAAATCAGAATTTTTAGAGGAAGAGGAATAGGATTTCGTATGCATAAAACCCTAGGAAATAGTTGGGTATAAATAGAGAGGAAAAACCGGGTGAAAAGATCGAAGGACGAGTTTGGATCGATTCGAAATCCTTGCCGACTTGATCGGCTAGGGTTTTCGAACCCACGGGAGGGTGGCGGCTTCGATTCCGACGCGGGTTAGGATTCGTTAGAAGGGGCACGCGGCATTGCGTTTTTGTCGAAGGCGAGGGGCAGAGGGATTGTCGATGGAAAATAGAAGAGATGGGCCTCTTTTGAGCACAGGGTTAAAGCAGATGGCAGCTAGGTCCTCTAGGTCTTCTTGTGGGGGTGTAGAGCTGTTTATCGGGTTACTTTGGGCCTTTATTTTAAATTAATTGAAGAGGGATTTTGGGCTGGTTGCTTAGCTGGGCTTGGGAAATAAAAAAGGATGCGGGCTCTAACATAAAAATAAAAGAACCTGATGGGATGAGTATGGAAAAGAACTTGAGCAAAATTAGAGGAAAATACTTTATAAAAATATAAGAAAAATGGTATAAAATTCCCAAAAATATGGGTCATTACAGTGGAAGCTCAAAACCTTACTTTTCACCATTTTTTCAGAAGCGAAAGAAGCAAAGAAGTTACCGCCACAAGCACGGTGAATGTTGCTTCTAACCATCATAGTAAGCCCACCATCATATCATGGTCAATCGGTCATCATGTGACTTTACATAAGAGCAACCTCACCAAGATGGAGTCTTATTAAGCTAACCATGAGCTGAATTTCAAAAATATCTAAATTCTAATACATATATGAAGGCATCTCCTTTGGCAATCCGTTTCATTTGGATTCATTATGCGACTCTTCTGTTGGGCCTCCTAATCTTATGCTCCAAGGCCTTATCCAGTATCTAACGGCTCCCAATCAATTTTGTGAATTCATCCATTGGACTCTCTTCTGTCCCATAATTAATTTCCATGTACGATGCCCTCACTACTTATTATTAATCTGAGACCCAACGCTAACCTTACTACTAATAATTTTCTTCAACAAATCTTTATTCATCATCTTACTAAAATCGCCTTTGCTATTGATGTTACTAAATCATTTGACCATGTTATCCCAATCAAGCTACTATTAACCCAATCATTGCATAATTTCAACCCCTTTGACCCTCACCTAAGAAAAACCATAAACCACATCAGTCTCTTGCCCATTCAACATAATCCCGCCAAATGCCCTGAAACTTCTTTACCCAAAAACTCACAATTTCATTTTTAATTGCAACTCCTCTCCACATCTATTCCGCATTTCTTCATTTAACTTATGCCGATGACCCCATATCATCGGCTGCTCTCTTCCCTCTTCACAATCACACAATGATGGTGTATCCACTTTCTCACTACATCAAACCTCTTTCCTCTTCGTAGTAGCACGATGAATAGAGCATACCCTTCCAATCACCACTAACACACTTATACATGCAGTTAACCCTACTGACATCACTTACATCTTCAACTCAAGTCATGATCACACCATCTCTCAGCTTTCTTTCATCAGCTGCAATGTCTGCAATGGTCGAACATGTACAGTAATACTTCTTATAGTGTCATGACAGAGCTTAGAAAGTTATCAAAATCAGATACTTAGACGAAAATGCTTCAACCAAGTAGACAATCATCAAACCCAGTGCCCCCCTGGGTTTTCTCGCTATCCTGTGTGCTTATGATAATATCTCGGATGAAGAAATCACGCGACTTGAAATCCTCGAATCATTCAATCATTCAGTGACTATGCGAAATGGAAAAAAGCCATAGTGGATCAACTATTAGGTATCCTTATTGATCTCATCTTTTAGGTTTTATAAACTTCATGATTTTTTTAATTATGAATTGTTCGTGATTTCGGTTTATTCCACAAGCGTAACCACATTGTTGTGATATTGTAATGCTTCAAGAATCACAATTATGTTCTCCTTTCTCTTTACTTTGATCCCTATGTGGCACATGTTCTTTTGCTAGGAGTTATCTTGACTGTGTTGTGGGTTTTAAAGGGCAACACATTGGTTGGAGGAATGACTTCCCTGAATGTGTAGCAAACTTGTTGACACTTACCTCTATGAGATTAAAGAATTGTTCCCCTATTCTCACGTTCACCATTGCTTCAGTTTTTGGTCAATGTTTCACCAATGATCACACTTGGGTGTATAAGAAGATTGTTCAAGCTCAAAATTAGGCCATATATATTTGGCTTATCAGTAGGGACATCAACATTACTGGGTTTTATGGGGAACGATCGTGCTCAAAGCTCTATTGTAACGGCATGGCTTCATTCAACGACGTAGCTTGCCAACTTTGTTTGAATGAACACCGGTAATTGATATGCACTTTGTTGAATGGGCATTCTCATGCCAACTCAACTTATACTTATTCTCTTCATATTGAGAGGATGCTTTTCTTCTATAGTTAGCATGTGCTCTTTCTTGCATCCTATCTGATCATGCTTCTATCAATTTAAACAATGGAAATACCTTTTATAAAACCCGACCTTTTGAATCGTCTCAAAAGATGTGAGCACTACTCCCAAGTATAGTAGATCAAACAAGTATTAAAATCGTCCTAATGAGTCCAGGTATCGTATCCACGGGATAACTGACCTGCAAAACCACAAATTTTAGTTTATAAAGAGTACTAATCCAATAAAAAAGTACCACCTTTCAAATATGAGATATGTTGTCAAGATTTTAAACACTAAAAGTGATCCTAAGATAACTACGTGAAAGTCGATACTAGGGTGTTAATATGTAGAGTATGTGTCGGTCGTGATTTTGTTAGGGTGTTTGCAATCAATGATTATTAATATCTTTTTTATAACTCAACGTTTCATCCCGCAAGGGTATGAGAATGTCGGAAAATATAACGATTAAGATCATAAAATAATGTCATATGTAATCAAGTAAATTATTAATTTCATGAAGATTTTAAGCTTGGTTGCCCGCAAGGGTTACTATATGTCCGCAAAGACCGTATCACAAATAAGCCCGGAAAGGTCATATTTAATTTAACCATGTCAACAACAATGATCATACTCAAATAGTATATGTAGAAACTGATAAAACACTTGATATGACATGAAAATAGGGCGAAAAGACATTAATAACAACGATTTCATAATCCAAACTACATCACAACCAACACATAAGAGAATTAGCCAAGCAGTGAGAGAAATCAATCTTTATTAATAAAAACATCATCTTTAGTCTCTAATACAAGAATCTAATTCACTACAATAATAAAATTGAGATTTTTATCACCAAAGCCTTCAATTGAACCCTAAAATCTTCTTTTTGGTCACTGCCAAATTTTCTGGTGCTGCCAAATCCTCTGAGATGTTCCCCTCTGAAAGACATAAATTTTAAGTATTTTTGTGAATTTTTAGGACGTCGTTTGATACCCCCAAAAGTCCCCAAAATAGCGTATATATAGGCGTATGACTCCTATAGGGTTTAGGAGTCAAAACGGGTCAAAATTCGCTCCAAACCTGCTCCAAACTAGGTTTTCTATGATTCTGCTCATTGTTGATGTCATCATGACGTCATGAATGTTTTTTATTTTCAGAAAATCTTGTTTGCCTTCTAAAATGCATAGAAAATAGCACAGATCACAGAAAAATACGAAAAATAGCCGTTGGAATCGTAACTTTGAGATCTTCACCTAAAAATATGAGAAGACAAAAATAACCAGTAAAATAGCATTTTGTACATAGATTAAGAAAGTGCTTTAATAATTATTAATAATCTAAAGACGCTTGTATTAGAGGCCAAATACACATCATTTATGCACAAAATACTAATAAATGAGGGGTTAAATATGCAATATTTACTTTGAATCATACCTAACCAACTTTTTGCTAGTCTCTTGCAAAAAGAGCGACTAAATCGGATGTTTAATATTAAATTCTATCAATCGTCTATGGCTTTGCTCAATAACATGCTTTCCATCATGATATTTACCACTAATATACACAATAATAAAGAAGATCTAACCTATGACATTTTCTCTAATTTAATTTGAACAAATAACATACGATCATCGTTTTGTATAAGCAAAAGTATAACATGAAGTCATGCCATAATTTTCTTATTTTCAAGGAATTAGCATTACCTAAAAATTGTCAGATTCATGGGTGGAGTCATGCCATCATTTATTCTTCTTTTTTGTTATATAAATATATATATAACGACTTAGAATGATCCATATAATGAGTTTTTGGTTAATGTCTCCTAGACCAGACGACCTTTGGGCTTTAGGCTTAGAAGAGCCCATCGAAACTAATAACTCGAATCAACCAAGTTTTTATCATCTCTTTTTCTTATGCACTCCATATTGTTCATCTTTCGACGTGAATCTCCAATGCTTCTTGAGTTGTGAAGATGTGGTTACTTAAGAAAACTCAAGGGAACAGTGCATTTTATTCTTTTTTCTCATTTTTTCTCTTTGTTGAAAACACTTCAACACACATTCCTTAGACATAATCTTTAGCATAACTAATGGCCAAATTCCTCTTCAATTCGAAAACTAATCCAATCAATTGCATCCACATAAACTTACACACCACGATAACTTGCATGAAATGAATTCAAACTATTTCAAGATAGTAGTCACGGCAATTGATTTTTTTTCCATAAAATGCATATTAATGATTAATTCCATGATGGAAAAATAATTAATTCAAGACAAGCAATGTCAAAAATTCAATTAACGCATAATCATCCGATAAAGTGATATGTGAAGGAGGGTTAGATGATGAACACTGGTAATTGATTCTTTTCTCTCATTTTATTATTTTTTTAAAAAGAAAAAGCCTAAGATCTCATAATCCCCTCAACTAAATATGGACATTGTCCTCAATGTCAAAAAGGATATGCGTTTATTTGAAAGTAATTATCCTGAAAAGCATATAAAAAAATCTATGCTACTGGAATGAACACACCGTTGTCAAATGGCGGATCGTGGATCTTTAATGGTGGAGGAAATTGTTACATCAGCTCATTGCGCTCCTCAACGAGCATCTTTCCTCCACTAGCTAAATTAGACAACATCAACATAACTCTCAGCATCTATATAAAGTGTTCACATGTATCCTGTAATAGATGAGTTACGTCAGTCCAATTAAGTCTCAAATGCCTTTCAACAAAAATATTCCAAGTGTATCAAAATAAGTAATAAAAGTAGAGCTTGTTGATGACTATTCCCTATAAAAATTGCACTACTCTTGGTATAATGCTTAACCATGGGGGAGAGGAATGAATGATTTAGGAAAAAAATTGGGGGAAAGAACAGGTTTGGCTCCATATTGATAATCTTTAAACTCATGTCCCTAGTTGTCTCCTCCTACTGCTCATCCAAAATTGCTTGCTTGTCCTATCCTTTGTACACACCTCCTGTTATGTTAATATTTTGATATGTGCTTTCAATGTGACTTGGCTCGCTCGGTATACCTGCAATAGAAGATGAAACCATACTAGATATTTGGAGTTGAATTTGATTACTTTCTTCTAAGCAAGTGGCAATTGAAGTAAAATTTTCAATTGTTTGTTGAATTTGCCGACTCCAAGCAAGGAAATTTTGCTGGAATTTTTGGGATTTAACCTCTTGTGTCTGAATGAGCAATTGAATTTCTTCTTTCAAGGGTGATGCAGACTAGGGTTTGTATGGTGGAATTTGGGGAAATATATTGAGAGAAATTGGGGAAAACAAGATAACTAGCCAATTTTGGGAGAGTTGGCCCTTCTCCTAACTTTTGCTAAGTAAAAAGCCTAAAGATCTCTTCTAGATCTCACTGGAGAATTCTAGGAAAACGTCAAATGACGGCTACAATATTTGATACCCTAACCTTAGCCCACACCCTCACTTATATAATATTTAGGCGTGGTGCATACAACAAAACTAGCAAAACTAATTGTGCATAAATAAATTCTCCCAAACAGTCGGTGCGCATAGAAAATTACTCCTTCGGCTTCTACGCCTTCTCTCATACGTGATGACCGTATCACTACGCCTCCAGAAGTTTCACCTTGTCCTCAAGGTGGAAATCAGGAAATTACTGAAATATCTTATCATAAGGCTCCCAAGTCGCCTCGCACTCTGGTAGTCCCGACCAACGGATCAACACTTCCTTCGCCCCAGTAGCTCTCGACTGTACGCCTGTAACCTCCTCGGGCTCCAATAAGACCTCCATGTCGTCTGTCAGGATCGGTGGTAGTGTAGCTGACACCGCATGATCACCATTCGCTCGACGTAACTGTGAGACGTGGAAAACTGGATGGATGCGAGTAGATGGGGGTAACCTCAGTCGGTAGGCCACCTTGTCGATCATGGCCTCAATCTTGTAAGGCCCATAGTACCTCGCTGCTAGCTTCTCGTTGAGTCGCTGAGCCATCGAACGCTGTCTGTAAGGTCGGAGCTTCAGATACACCCGCTCTCCTACTGCAAACTCCACATCCCTGTGATGCGCATCTGCCTTCCCTTTCATGATCTGCTGGCTCGTGACAAGTGGTGCCTCAACTCTTCCAGGACCCGATCTCCCTCCTCCAGCTGCTGCTCTAATCCTGATACTGGGTAGCTCCTCTGCTCTAATAGACTAAGTGGGGTGGATCCCGGCCATAGACAATCTGAAATGACGTCATCTTCGCTGCCGGATGGTACGAGGTGTTGTACCAGTATTCTGTCCACATCAGCCACCCGGCCCACTTCTTGGGCGTCTCTGAAGCAAAACATAGAAGGTATGTCTCTACACTTCGATTTACCACTTCGGTCTGTCCGTCCGTCTGCAGATGGTAAGCGGTACTCCGTCGAAGTGATGTACCCTGTATCCGGAACATCTCCCTCCAGAAGTGCTCAAAAACATCTTATCCCTGTCCGACACGATGGAGCGAGGATATCCATGTAGCCGTACCACCTCCCTCAAGAAGACGGTTGTCACTGATACTGCTGTAAATAGATGGCGAAGTGGAATAAAGTGGCTGTATTTGCTGAGACGATCAACCACAACAAATATAGTCGTGTAGCCTTTCTGATCATGGTAACCCATCCACAAAATCCTTTGAAATGTCCTTCACACCCACTCCGATAACTCCAAGGGCTGTAAGAGGCCTGCAGGTGATGTCGCGTGATACTTGTGACGCTGGCATACGTCACACTCTGACACTAACTGCGCGACATCCTTCCTCATGCCCGGCCAATAGAGCTCCTGAGCCATCCGCTGGTACGTCTGATACCCCCCTGAGTGTCCTTTCACTGCACTGCTGTGGAACTCGTGGAAAAGAATGGGAATGTGTGCAGACATACGAGGAATCACCAACCTCCCCCTGTACAGAAGTGTCCTCCCCTTCAACGAGTAACCTGGGAAGTCTCTTGATCCCCGAGTAATGGCCTCTCTAATCTGTCGCAGCCCCTCATCTGCCTCGATCTCCGCTAGCGATGGTTCACTCCCCAGCATCACCGGAATAGATAGGGCTACCACCTGCACCCCCCCATCTCGTCGTAAAAGCGCATCAGTCGCCTTGTTGTCCGTGTCGGGTTTGTAGTGAATCCTCGAACTTGTATCCGCTCAGCTTGGATAACCACCTCCGGTGCTCCTCGGCCACCATGCGCTGCTCCAGGAGGTACTTCAGACTCCTCTGGTCTGTTCGTACCACGAACTCTCTTCCCAAAAGTACGGCCACCACTTCTGTATTGACAACACTATAGCCATCAACTCTCTCACATAGACGAACTTCAGCTTGGCCCTTGCTGACAAGACTTGACTGAAGTAGGCGATCAGCCTCTGCTCCTGCATCAGCATGCCCCCAAGCCAAAACCTGATGCATCAAACTCCACCACGAACTGCTTCCCGAAATCCGGGAGTGCTAATACCGGTACTGTCGTCATAGCCTGCTTGAGGGCCTGGAATGCCCTCGTAGCCTCCTCTCCCCAGCGGAAACTGTCCTTCTTTAGTTGTTCGGTAAGGGGGCCATGCCAAGGTGCCGTACCCCTTCACGAACCTCATGTAATAGCATGTGAGCCCAAGGAATCTGCGTAAAGCTCGTAATGTCTTCGGCTGCGGCCAATCTAACATAGTAGCAATATTCGACCGATCGGTCGCCACTCTCTCTGTCGAGACGATGTGCCCCAGTTACTCCACCTGCGCCTGTCCGAACAGGCACTTCTTCTGATTGGCTTGTAGCTGGTGGTCTTCTAACTCTCGCAAGACTATCTCCAAATGGCCTAATTGATCCTACAGTGAGTTACTGTAGACTAGAATATCGTCGAAGAAGACCAAGACGAACCGCCGCAGATAAGGCCTGAAGAACTTATTCATCAGTGACTGAAAGGTGGCGGGGGTGTTCGTCAGCCCAAAAGTTATGACGATGAACTCGTTGTGGCCTTCGTGAGTCCTGAAGGCCGTCTTCTGTACATCCTCCGCTTTCATACGAATGTGGTGGTATCCAGACTTCATGTCTATCTTAGAGAATACCACCGCGCCGTGCAACTCATTTAGCAGCTCATCGATCACATGGATAGGAAACTTGTCTGATACAGTTTCATTATTTAAAGCTCGGTAATCAACGCAGAACCTCCCACTGCCGTCCTTCTTCATTACCAGCAACACTGGGCTAGAAAAAGGGCTCGCACTAAGTCGTATGAGCCCTGCTTGCAGCATCTCATGAACCAGCTTCTCGATCTCATCTTTCTGCACTTGTGGGTATCGGTACGGGCACACACTAATGGGGAACACCCTCTCCTTAAGCACGATGGCGTGCTCATGATCCCTTGGTGGCGGAAGACCGCTAGGTGGCTGAAACACCCTCTCAAATCCATGGAGCAGCTGCTCTACCTCTATTGGTATCACCGTCGTCCCCTCTGTTTCCGCGGACATCATCCCCTGTAGCTCGATCAGAAATCTACCTCCCTTCATTTGGACTGTCTTTGTCATAGTCTTGTAAGACACTGACGAACAACACAAGCTCGGGTCACCCAGCAGTACTACCTTCCTCCCCTCTACCTGAAACTCCATCCGCAACAGTTTCCAATTAAACTTCGTCTCCCTGATAGACTGCAACCACTGCATCCCTAGAATCAGGTCGATGTTGCCCAAGGTCATAAGCAAGAGGTCACCTGTGATCAGCACCTTCTGTATGGACACCGTCAAGTCCCGACAGATGCCTCTACTCTGCTCCACCTTGACGGTCCCCAACATGACCCCAAAGCCATCTGTCTCCGTAAGCTGGTTCCCATGTCCCTTAATCACCTTAGGGGATATGAAGTTGTGGGTGGCCCCACTGTCTATCAGGATCACCACGTCCATGTCCCGAACTCTACCAGCCAGCTTCATAGTGTGGACCAGTGTAAGTCTCGCTATAGAGCTGAGTGAAACCTCCTCTGCCTCCAGGAGCAGGGGCTCGCTGCCCTCTTCATGCTCCATCGCTCTCCCTCTGCTCGCTCTTCATCTAACTCCTCAGCGTATACCTCGTATACCTGCAAGACCTGGTTGCAGCATCTGTGCCCGGGATAAACCTCTCATCGCATTTGAAGCACAACTCCTTCACCCTACGGTCCCGCATCTCTGCATCTGTCATCCTCTTGTAAGGCCCACGACCTTACTCCCCTGGCCTCCCTCCGTCCGCTGATGTACCTCCTGCAGCGCCAGGCGGTCCTTCTGGAATAGTTAGTGGTCGGGGAAAATGCCCTCCAAATGCCCATCTGGCACGGCGCTCCTCCGCCATCTTGTCCTCGACCGTCTGTGCCAGCTCCATCTGTCCTCGAGCCCCTGAGGTTTGAGAGTGCGGAGTTCAGCCTTAATGGTAGGCTTCAATCCGTCCAAGGAAAACCCCTCGAGAGACTCTGCAGGCATCCCACACTCTCTACTAGTAAGTATCTCGTACTATTTGATGTAGTCACACACCGTCCCGACCTGCTTCAAAGCATGCAGCTGCTTGTAAGCTCCTCCTCCCTGGGAATCTCTGAATCGGTGTAACATTGCCTCCTTGAACCCGTCCCAGGTCCTCAAAGGTCGTTGTTGCTACTTCCATCGCCACCAATTCAAAGCCTCTCCCTCCAAATAGGGTGCGACCGCCCGCAACCTCTCCGCATCCGTCAGCCTTGCCATCTCAAAATACCTTTCTGCCTTGTAGATCCACCACGTGGCATCATTACCCTCAAATAGTGGCATCTTGAGCTTCCGTATGCGGTTATCCGCACGTGGATCCCCTTCGTTGAAACAATCCGGCTGCTGCTAGCGATAGTGATATCCAAATTTGGCTCCTCCATGACCTCACCGCCTATTCTCCCTTCTATCTCGCTCCTCATCCTCCTCATACACACCATGATAGCGGTTGGGCTCCTTGTACTCCAGGTCATGTCTCATAGCTCGTCGTCGCCTTCTCGGAGCCCCATCGCTGTCATCGGAGTAATCCGGATCCCGCGCACCCTGCGCGCGCGCCTCACGGTCACGGCCGCCCCCTTGCGGTATGCAGGGGGTTCCTCGAAGCCCGCACGGCCCGCCAGTGGCCTGCGGAAGCCCTGGCGGGGTCGTCCGCCATCGACGACCTTGTGGCGGGGTCGCTCGCCTTCGGCGACCCCCAGATGGGGTCGCCCGACCTCCGTGGCCCCCCGCGGGGTCGTCCGTCGTCGGCGGCCCCCAGGCGGGCCGCCAGGGGTTCGACAGCCCCCTGGCGCCCCCTAGGGTTGCCGCATGCGCGCGTCGTCTTCGCCGCGTCGCTTGTTCCTCCTCGGAGCTCTCTCCTAGGTTTTTGGAGAGATCCTCCTGTCACTCGTCGTCCTCGAGATCCAGATCTGGATCTCCTTCTCCCAAGATCACCCCCTCTTGATTGGGGATCATCGTTGCCTTTCCTCTCGTTGTACGGATCTCCTTCGCCCTCAGATCTGATTGGTGATTCAGATCTGAGGTTGTTCCTTCCTTTGAGTGTGAGATTTGAGGCGTGGCTTGCGCCATGAAGTGCGCGCGCATCTCCTTCATCTGATTCAGGCTGACGTTGAGCTTCCCATGGCGTCGATCTTCTCTTTGAGCTCCTCGGTCTCTTTCTTCCTCTCAACGACTTCCGTATCTTGCATTTCCTCCAAA
The DNA here is from genome assembly GCA_030789695.1 of Scilla litardierei. Classification (NCBI taxonomy): domain Eukaryota; kingdom Viridiplantae; phylum Streptophyta; class Magnoliopsida; order Asparagales; family Asparagaceae; genus Scilla; species Scilla litardierei. Next base: position 59,961,627 of record CM061141.1, on the reverse strand, counting down.
GATTTTGCCGTAGATGATCTTATTGATGCCATTGGATCACCGCTCTGATACCAATTTGATGCGGACTATGGTTTGTATGGTGGAATTTGGGTATATTGAGAGAAATAGGGAAAACAAGATAACTAGCTAATTTTGGCAGAGTTGGCCCCCTCTCCTAGCTTTTGCTAAGGGAAAAGCCTAAAGCTCTCTTTTAGATCTCATTGGAGAATCCTAGGAAAACGTCAAATGACGACTACAATATTCGATTCCCTAATCCTAGCCCACACCCTCACTTATATAATGTTTAGGCGTGGCGCGTACGACAAAACTAGCAAAACTAATTATGCATAAAGAAATTCTCCCAAACAAGCCTGTGCGGATAGAAAATTACTCCTTCGGCCTCCTACGCCTCCTCTCATACGTGATGACCGTATCAAAGGGTTGCAAGGGTACATCTACGCTTTGCACTCCTTAATCAAGGCATGCTCTAGTGTCGTCGCAAGAAGGTTCTGTTGGCTCACTCTCTGAAGTCTTACTAATGATGTGGTCATTTTGTTGTAAGGACTCCATATACTCACAGCTTCTGTCGGCGTCATGACTCCCAAAATTTCATGTAACTTTGGTTGTAGTCTGCAGTAGAAGGAATCCATAAGCTCTTTCTTTGTGTACCCATGCTGTGGATAGCCCGATACTAGATCTGTGTACCTCCTTCAGGCATGATAGAAAGTTTCGCACTCTCTGTGATTGAAGTTAACAATCTTGGCTTTCTCCTTTCTATACTTGTGCAAAATAGCATACTCTACATCTTACCAATAGTATGTGCCATAGAATTCTACATAAATATATATATTTGATTTTAAAAAAATAAAAATAAACTAATAAAAATCCTAAGCTATAAGATGGAAGGATCTCACCAAATATTCTGCTATACAAACTGAAATTGTAGATCACAAGTATCGTCGTCATCGGCAACGTCGTCAAAAACTTGACTCGTTTCAAAAGATGTGAGCACTACTCCGAAGTATAGGAGATCGAACAAGTAATAAAGTCCTGGTGAGTCCAGGTATCATATCTATGGGAAAACTGACCTACTAAATCACAAATTTTAGTTTATAAAGAGTACTAATCCAATAAGAAACTATCGCCTTTCGAATATGAGATAATGGTGTCAAGAGTTTTAAACACTAAAAATAATCCTAAGATAACTACGGTAAAGTCGTTACTAGGGTGCCAATATGAAGAGTACGTGTCGGTCGTGATTTTGTTCGGGTGCTTGCTATCAATAATTATTAATATCTTTCCTATAACTCAACGTTTCACCCCGTAAGAATATGAGAACCTTGAAAAATATAACGATTAATATCATAAAATAATGTCATATGTAATCAAGTGAATCATTAGTTTCATGTAGATTTTAAGCTTGGGTGCCTGCAAGGGTCACTATATGTCCGCAAAAACCGTATCACAAATAAGCCTGGAAAGGTCATGATTTAAGTATGTCAACAACGATCATACTCAAATAGTAACAACGATTATACTCAAATAGTATATGTAGAAACCGATAAAACACTTGATATGACGTGAAAATAGGGCAAAAAACACTAATAACAACGATTTCATAACCCTAACTACATCACAACCACATATAAGAGAATTAGCCAAGCATTGACTTTATTAATAAAAACATCACCTTTAGTCTCTAATATAAGAATCTAATTCAATACAATAAGAAAATGGAGGTTTTTATCACCAAATCCTTCAATTGGACCCTAAAATCATCTCCTTTGGTTACTACCGAATTTTTCTAGTGCTGCCACCTCCTCTTTGACGTTCCCCTATGAAGGACACAAATTTTGAGTATTTTTTGTGAATTTTTTGGACGTCGTTTGATACCAAAAAGTCCCCAAAACAGTGTATATATAGGCGTATGACTCCTATTGAGTTTAGGAGTCAAAACAGGTCAAAATCCGCTCCAAACCGGATTTTCTGTGATCCTGCGCATTGCTGACATCATCATGACGTCATAAATACTTTTTTATTTTAAGAAATTCTTGTTTGCCTTCTAAAATGCATATAAAATATCACAGATCTCAGAAAATGGAAAAATACCCCGCTGGAATCGTTAATTTGAGATCTTCACCTCAAAAATATGAGAAGACAAAACTAACCGGTAAAATAGCATTTAATACATAGATCAAGAAAGTACTATAATAATTATTAATAATCTAAATACGCTTGTATAGAGGCAAAATGCGCATCATTTATGCACAAAATACTAATAAATGAGAAGTATGCAATATTTACTCCGAATCACCTTTCAAAGTCGCAAACATATAGTTCCAAGTTTCCAACATCCAGATTGTACGTCCATAATCAAAATTTTTGGAACAGCATCCACCCAATACAGCCGAACACTGGTTGTTGGCTCGTATACAAGCCCAGAATGCCTCACAAATTTCTCAAAGAATGGAATAAGAATACATTTGGTACTATCATTGCCAAAAAATCCTTCTTAACTCTATCTCGATGTAATACAATGGTTGAATCTAGACCTCTCGACTCCCATGAAACTCTAACTCGGAACAACTTAGCATACCAACTTGGAAACATCCATAATAGAGCAGAGATTACATGGGCACAATGTTCTAGAATTCAATGGTTCAAAGAGGGAGATTCCAATACTAAATACTTCCATTGTACTGCTACCATCGCTGCCATAACAATGCTATCTTCTTTATGTATGCCAATGGTACTGCATACACTTCTCTCATAGATATTTTAAAGATATTCATTGAATTCGATCATAGCCTTATTGGCACCGCCAACATTTTACTTAAAGAGACTAATTGGAACCTCCTATATCCCATACGGATTGGAATTCTAGCAATGTAAAAGAACCATTCACAGTGGAGAAGATTCCTCGTGTCATTTTTAATCTCAATACTAAAGCCCATGGACCAGTTGGTTTTAATTTTCTCTTCTTCCGAACTCTTAGCCCTTGGTATTTGAAGCTCTTTACGATGATCTTCATCATCTAAATACGGCAATCATTGAACATTATCCCTAAGGAAGGTTCATGTATTCTCGGCAATCATTGAACATTATCCCTAAGGAAGGTTCATGTATTCTCTGTAACGTTTTTCCCATTATCCTAATCCGTAGTATATATAAAATCATTGCCAATGTTCTTGAACGATGTTTTATCCCTTCGTGGATCCCTTATTGATTCCACTTAATCTGCCTTCATCAAGGAGATGCATGCACATCCTTGACAGTGTTGCTACCGCACTAGAGACCATTTCATCTTGTGCTTGCTAACATTAAAATTTCATTCACTTTTTAAAGATCGACTTTCATAAGGCCTTCACTATGCTAGATTGGGGCTTCGTATCTACATCATTAGAGGCACACGGCTTTGGTGCTCACCTGTGTTCTTAGAGTCTTAATTGCATCTCTTTGGCCATCTCTTCTATTCTCGTTAAGAACGAGATAACTCCTTCAAATGCAAGAGAGATATCTGACAAGGCGGCCCTCCTCCTTCATTTCTATTCATCTTAGCTGTTGATGTTTTGACCAAACATATATGCCTAGCCATACAAGGTTGGCCTTTATCCAGAAAGCAAGCTGACAACTAGGCCACCGTACTTGCCACTCTCCCGTATGCCGCGACACACTCCTGCACGTATGCCTAATAATATGAGATCCCACATTCACTTAAAGATTCATCTATGTTGATTCGAGTTGATTTCGGATCTTTGAAGCAACTTCCAAAAATCCATCATTTATAAATTTGGACCTTGCAATGGGGAAGGTATCACCCAAGAGTCCAATGCACTCAATTGCCAGGAGGGTTCTTTCCCATTCAATTATTTGGGGATTTCAATTAAGCATAAGAATATCAAAAAAGTTGATTAACAACCACTTATTGCACAAATAGACCATTGACTATCATGCTGGAAAGGTCACAGTGTATCGTAGGGGGAAAGACTTGTTCTACATGACTTGGTACTCACTTCCCTTCCTCTCTATATTATGTCATTCTTTCACTTGCATCACTGGGTCTTTAATTGAAAAGGCAACTGTGGTATCTTGGGCGCCGCTTGCTGGATTAGTTGGAAACAAATTTGCACTACGAATGAAATTGGTCGTTTGTGCGTATTACACCTTCACAACTTCAACATTTCAATTCTCTCTAGATGGCTTTGGAAACTCCTTACTATGCACTCCACTCCCCAGGGACATACTTGTCCGTTGACGGTTCTATGTCAGGTCACATCCCCATGATCTTATCACCTATCGTTCCTGCAAGTTGTCACCGTTTTGGAGAGGAGTCTTAAAGTCTGCTAAAACCTTTGGGCTGGGCTTCAAATTCCAGTGCGGGTCTCACCCGTCGTTTTTGATTTGACTGTTGGACTGGTAACCACCCAATTTGTTATTCCTTCCCGTCCCTTTTTGAGCTTACTATGGATAAGAAGGCCCTGATGGAATCTCTTTTCATCAACCTATATTGAACTTTTCACTTCTCTTCGATCCTCTCCCATGTGAAGCTCATGCAACTGCAACTGCTTCTCATCTTCTTCACCCCATCAAGCTCAATGATATGCCGGATTCTATCAACTGGCCCTTCTCTTCATCTAGTATCTTCTCTCTTTGAACTTTGTATGCTGCTCTACAACCCACCCCACCCAAAGAGTACACGATGGCTATCATTTGGCAGGTGAAAATACCTCCTAAAATAAGGATCCTTGCTTGATTGGCCCTGCAGGACAGACTTCTCACAGCGGAGATTCTTTCTCAGCAATGTATTGCTTAAAGCTTCGCTTGGATCTGATAGGAACCAAGAAAAAGAACTGATTTTTATTAATAAAAACTGAAAATAAAGATACATTGATCACAATTATAGGGGCGATCACCCTCCTAAGACGCCAATTAAAGAGGACGGCCGCACTCTCCTGGATCTACCTAAGGAATCTCTCGAAACAACTCAATAATCAAGCATCCCCTAAATGACGGCTAGCCCTAGTTTAAATAAGAAACCACTCTCCTAAACAATGACAAATATGCACTACAAAATAATCAAAACAAGGAAAGTCGCAATTGCCCCTAGGTTGGCTCCCCCTTGCGCCCGCGTCGGCCCGTGGCCCCCTTGGCCCGTGCCCTTGGCCCGTGGATCTAACATTACTCCGCCCTTGAAAATCCACCTTATCCTCATGGTGGTGCATGAAAGTACCGGCGGTGCTACTCCGAGTGGGAGTCGTCTTCCCCTCTGATCCCTTCATCATCCACGTCATCATCCCCGTCTGTCTCCGCTATCAACACTTGCAGCTTGCGACCCCCACAGCGATGTCCGGGGGTAAAGCGCTTGTCGCATCTGAAACAGATCCCTTTCTGCCTCTTCTCTCTCATCTCGATGTCGGTCATCCTCCGGAATTGGCCCCCCCAGCTGGTGGTGTGCTGCTCTGCTCCCCAGTCTTCTCCGAACTCGTCTGATCTGTTCCGATAATGATTTTCACCCCTCCGGCTTCGGATGTGGAACCTCGCTGCACGTGGCCACTGTAACCGCTCCCGACTCTCCTCTCATCTGTCTGGACATCCTCTACCATCTATGCCATCTCTATGACCTCGGTTAGCCCCCAGAGTTTGTATGGTCGCACTGCGGCTCGAAGACTCGGCTTCAAGCCCTTCATGAAGGTGCCCTCTAATGACTCATCTGTGACCCCGTGTACTCGTCCGGACAATGTCTCAAACCTCTCAATATAATCCAGTACTGGTCCGTCCTGCCTGAGGCCATAAAGCTGCTCGTGAAGGTTTTCCAGGCAGGGATCTCTGAACTTCTCCAACACGAGGTCCTTCAACTCCTCCCAGCAGCAAATCTGTTGCCTCCGCTTCTTCCACTGGTACCACCCTAAGGCTTTCCCCTCCATACAAATGGCTGTCGCCTCCAGCTTCTGTGCACCGGTCATGTGGTGTGCTGCGAAATATCTCTCCGCTGTGAACAACCAGGCATGCAGATCATCCCCTTCGAACAGTGGCATCTTCAGCTTCCTTACCCTGCATTCTCCTCCAAAGTGTCCCTGACCGGGCCTTCCCTCAGTACGGTGATGCGGGTGATAGTGCTACCGCCTCATCCTGTGTCTCGTACTGTCTATGTGGCACTCTCCGCGACCACCATAGTCCCCTCGAGGGCCGCCACGCCTACCCTCAAAGTCGTCCCATTCTGCGTCATCTCCAAATTCAGCCACAAATCCTCCTCCGTCATCGTAGTACCCCTGTCCCTCTCCGGGGTCAAAACCCCGCCAAAATCATACGCTGGGTCCTCCAAATAGGGCTGAATTTCCCCCTCGAATTGCTGTTGTCGCTCGCACAGCTCGTTGGATGCGTCGGGGGCCCGCCATGGCCCAGAAAAAGTTCCTTGGAAGGGCTGAGGACCCGCGGGACCCAGGTGTTGCTGCCCTGGGCCCGTGCGGCTCTGTACCAGCCCGCAGGGACCTGACGGTGGCCGCCCAGGCCCGCGGGGGCCTGGCGGGGGCCGCCCACGCCCGTCGAGGCCAATTCGGCCCCCGCGGCCTGGGGAAAGCCCCACGGGGGCCGGCGTGGGTTCGCCGGCTCCTGACGAGGCTGAGGGGGCCCGCCGTCCCCCTTCCCGTCGTCCAGGGGCTCCGTGGAGTGCCCCTCTGCCTTGCGCAGATCTTGGGGGCGGCGGCTAGGTTGGCTGGCCCCCCTCCTTGCCTCTTCCGCCTTTTATCGGATGCCTTCGCCGTAATCTTCCCTCCACGGATCCTCCTCGTCACCTTCGTGTGATCCCTCCTCTTCGTAGGGTCGATCCGCCTCTCAATCCTCTTCTTTCTCTTTCCCTTTCGTCAAAGGTGCCGCCTTTGATGATGAATTAGGGTTTCCTTCGCCGTAGTTGATTGCCGACTATTGGAGGATGAACTTCGTAAATTGTTCTTCGTGCTGGGATTGATTTGCCGCCAAAGTCTTGATGAATCCGTCAACGACTTTATTGCCTCCTCGTTTTCCGCCAACGATATTTTCACCCCTTCGATTTCGCCATTGAATTTCTCCTCCAAGGTATCAAATTTGTCATTCGATCTCGTTGTCGGCGCCCCCATGGATCGTCACGCGTTCTGATACCAAATTGATAGGAACCAAGAAAAAGAACTGGTTTTTATTAATAAAAACTGAAAATAAAGATACCTTGTCACAATTATATGGGCAATCACCCTCCCAAGACGCCAATTAAAGAGGACGTCTGCACTCTCCTAGATCTATCTAAGGAATCTCTCGAAACAACTCAATAATCAAGCATCCCCTAAATGACGACTAGCCCTAGTTTAAATAAGAAGCCACTCTCCTAAACAATGACAAATATGCACTACAAAATAATCAAAACAAGGAAAGTCGCAATTGTCCCTATGTTGGCTCCCCCTTGCGCGCGCGTCGGCCCGCGGTCCCCCTTGGCCCGTGCCCTTGGCCCGTGGATCTAACAGGATCTTTTGTCAATTCCATCAGGAGACGACCACCCATCTCGTCTTTTAATGTGACATTAGTCGCTACCTATGGCAGCCATTCTTGCAACATTTTGGTCTAACCAAGCCCACTTCATTCAGAGATGTGTTCTCGCTACATGCCCCACTCACCTCAGAGACCGAGGGGAATCAAATCTCTCTTGCAGTCATTTGGACGTTGTGGACTGAAAGGAATTCGAGAATCTTCGCTGCTCGCAACCAGCCAGCTGAAGCTTTTCTCCAATGAGTTGGATTCTACACCAATATTTGAGCACTTTTTTAATCTTCTATTTTTCTTGCCAATGGGATCAAATCTATCTTTCTTATTGTATCTGGCTTATTGCTGGTAAGTCATTCATGTACCTCCTTTGTTTATCATAAATAAGCCAGGATTTTTGGGTTTGAGATCCAAACTTCCATATCAGCAAAATGAAAAGAGAGGTATGTGCATGAAATAATGGGGACAAGGGGTATGCAGCCGACCCCGACAAGCTTTTCTTCAGCTGTTAACACGAGCTAGAAATAGAAGACTATCTGTATATCGAAATGATGGTTAGTCTAATAGCACCTGCTTAATCCTAGTTGACGCTTAACCTTTGATTAAAAAAACATAGAAAGCAGTGTTGAATTGGTATCCGCTAATTTTCTGTTCCTTCAGTTATCAAAAATGAAATAAAGTATATAAAATGATAAACATCCATATTCTTCTGATCGATTTCTTCTATGATTTAGTCAATATTCTTCTGAATTAAAGCATTTTCGTTCTGAAAACATTTCATGGAATCACATCTGGATAGCTGTTACACATGGCTTAGCATGATTTTTTTGCGTATTCAAAGATGAACATTTGAATTCATGATTTATGTACTTTCTTTGGTTGTGTACACCACACATGTCACGGCTTATTATTTCTGCAATTGGAGGCAATTTTAAATCAGTGTGATCTCTTCTTCATTACCTTAGCAATGAAAACATATTTTGGGAATTGTTATTCCGTTAGTCTTTCCCAGATCTTACTCATATCTGTTAGAATTAATTATTCTGTTGTAATTTTGCCTTCATGCTGTTGTTATCTATATTACGCCTATTTAACCAGCTCATGAATGATGTTCTTGGCCATGTTGTAGATTGTTCCGCAAGTTTGTTTTTGGAGCAGCAGATGAAATTGAGTTGAAGTTTGTAAATAGGTACATCAGATGCTTCTAATAATATCCGCAATGCTGAAAACTTTTCTTTTATGTCGAATCTGACGACACAGTTTATTTTTGTGTATATTCTGTAATGCTGAACACTCGTAATGTTTGTCTATGTGACCAGGAGAAATCATGAAGATCTAAATCTGCTGAGTCTAATATTGAACCAAGAAATTAGAAGATTGGCTACACAGGTACTTGCACAACACATTGTGTGTGCCAAAGCTTTAGTTTTTTTGTTACAATGCTTGGCATAACATTTTCATTTGCACTACTTACAGTGCATAAAGTGGGGATATTATATAGTAACTGTATCTATCATGCAGCTGGCCACTATTCTCTTAGGATATTACCATCTGTTGGTCCATCTAATTGAAATTTTAAGGTTTCATAATGGTTTTACTTTAGGCTACTTTCTATTCTTTGATCTGTTTCTTTCCGTACTATAATGAAATTTCACCTCATCTTATATTTTTTTATTCTCAAAGGTTTGATCACTGGATTGTTTCATTGCGAACATGCAATTAAGTGCCAAATTTCTGTTTTCCCCCATCTTGCAGGCATAAATAATATAAATAAAGTATCAAAAGTTCATCTTATATTTGTGGTGGGGGAAGCCTTAGGTATTCAATTGAAGGATACATAAAAGCTACAAAGTTCGATTTTTGGGAAATTGTTCGTGTGGATATAAATTTGTTTGGAATAAGGTATGTTGAGGAAGACTATTATGGAAATCACTTAGCTTTGCAAGTAGTATTTCCAGCGTTCCCTCTACGTGGACATTGGTTAGAACTGTTAACATGAATTTTTGGTATCCATTCTTAGATGACTAATACAATGTAAGACTGCAAGCTGGAGATTGCTAGTAATTCAGCAAAAAAAACTATTTTTTATTCTAGATGTCTCTTTGCATGTAACGACAGACTGGTAGCTTTTCTCTAAGGAGATGAAACACAATGTCTGATATGTATCATATACCAAAGGCAACAACAAACCATTGGTTCTGGTGCCATTTGCCAGCAAGGCCTAAATTAGGGGTTGCGCACTAAACTAAACTAGTTGATCTATTGGAACCCAATTTAACCCAAAAGGATAACCCCTTATGTAGTCTTTGGTCTCAACTTATTTATTCATATCGTTATGATTTGTGTCTCACATCCTTCTGAGTAATTAAATCGATGACATGACAAAGGAATGGAAGATTGTGTTTAGTCCCATATCGGATAAAATAAAGGATGAACATGTGGTTAATTATGTTTGGATTCATGATTCAAAATGATTAATCTTTTTGAGTCAATATGTATTTCAAGCATATTAGCCACGTTTATCTAAATTGATATTTCTTCTGATGGGTCTATCTGTTCCTTTTGATGGACCTACCCATTTTACAAATTGGTATCATAGCATTGTTAATATTTCCAACCAAGTTCATTTGTAGCAACGGATAAACCCATCAGACGAAAATATGCCCATCAATTTAGATGAATGTGGTTAATATGCTTGAAACATATACTGACTTGAAAGGATTAACCCTTTTAAGTCATGAATCCTAATATATTTAACCACATGTCATCCTTTTGAGTCATTTTGTTACGGATTATAAAAGCACATAAGTAAACCGTAGTTGTATAAGAAAGAAAAGTGAAGACGTAACAACACAGATGATACAAAATATTTACGGCGGCGTTATGGCTTACATTCATGGATGGTGACAGTTTGAAGTTCAATATATCAAAAAGGAAGAATATAAAGTAAGAGCGATCAATTGTTAAAACCCGAACATACAAATAAAGCTCCAGAAGAAACTCCCAAGTTTTCTTGTACAAGTGGAGAAATAAGACCCATTTAAACTTGATGCTCTACAAGAGAATACAATGATCATTTATATAGAAGATTTCTATAGTCTATTATCTCTAATCAAATAGGATTAAAACAACAATATTATACCAATTTGTGTTTCCACTTCTCTGGCATGAACTACCATTTATATGAAATAAAAATTGAGTTAAACTTAAGTATTATCTTTAGCCAATAGGATTAATGTGAATCCTATTCAAATTATATCATGCGAGTATCAAGCAAAAGAATCCAACATAAATTATTACCTTTTTTCCTTAAATCAATTAGGAGTCTTCAATGCGGCTTATGCATGAATATTGCCAATTGTAATTTTTCTCCAACGTAACTTTGGATTCGAATACATATAGCGTTAGAATTATATTAGCATCAAAACTCAACAAATATCAATTGCTTCCTCCATAAGGACTTCATCAGATTAACAAACTTGTATAGTTGCAAGTGCTTTAGGTTTTAAGATCGCATTCTTCACATCAAACATCAAACTTGGTATCCTATCTTTTCCAACAAGTGCTTCTAGAAGATCTTGTTATATTAACGGTGCCCACATCTTGATGCATCACAGACTGAATCTATTCTTCTCATCAAACTTATTAATCTTATGCTTCATAGATGACATACTTTGTTCTTAAAAGACATGAGAGACCTGCTCTTCATTCTCATGACTTGCGATAGAATATTTTCAGTACTTGTAAGGAGATTCAAGTTTAAGGTTTGGGTGCAAAGGGCTCATATCAAGAAAATCGACATGGTCGATCAAAAGTAGATGTGGAAAATTCCAAATCTAGAAAGAGGTCAAAATCTAAATACTAATTGAAGAACATTGAGTGCCACAAACAAAAGGTACACATAAATTTTGTTTGCTTAAAGAAAGTAAAAGATAAGGAGAAGTCACATGATAACTAATTGTTAGCAATAGCATTGCAGAATTTTTTTTCAAGATATCGATGCGATTTTCTTAATCACAGATCGTGCTCATCTAATTGACAAGTAAGTGCCGGATTTGGATTTTCCTTTCATATGTACTCCTATCGCAGTTGGTTTACCATAAATAGAAAAGTTAATGACGGAGTTGTTTTGATAAGAGATGACACACCATACAAGATAGTTGGTATTGAAACTATCGGGATCAGGATGCATGAGTGGATACGGAGAACTTTTGGAGAGGTTAGGTACATATCAGATTTGAATAAAAATTTGATCTCGTTAGGCATTCTAGCAAAAAAGTTATCCTTATTGGTTATGATTTTGGGTAAATGATACCGAATTTGGACCACAATTCTAAACTCAAGTTGGTGATTATCATAAATGTGACTTGATGAGAACTTCCTGCTTCATCTGAAGATCTGAAGAAGGCTGATGTCCTTTAGAGAAATAGAGTGATATTACCAAGTAGGTGGAGTTTGAAGAAAATTCAAAGATTAATCGGATCCTCATTATAGTTCGCTCTAACCGCACAGATATACATGAATCCATTTGTAAATATAAAGCTTACGAGGAGCAATAATATAGTATTACTATTAGTCATGAGAAGCGGCAAATCAGATAACATCATAGATATGATTATGCTCATCAATTATCTTATGCATTGAACATGACATAGTTTTTCCGTAAGCTTTCAGTTATTCAGATGTCATTGTCAGTCAGGAATATGCACATTGGACTATTACCATGAAGGAAGAAATGGAGTTTCTTTAAATGAACCGGATTTGGGAGCTAGTCAAATTGGCAAAAAGAAGAAAGATTGTTGATTGCAAGTGGATCTTTAGGGAAAAATCGGAAACTCTAGGGGTTGAAGAAAAATGTATAAATCACAACTTATCGCTTAAGGCTACAGTCAGAAGGAAGGTGTGAATTTTAATGAAATGTTCTCTTCGATTATGAGGCAAACATCCATCCGTGTACTATTTATCATAATTACCTGATATGATCGTGAATTTAAGCAACTTGATATAAAGATTGTGTTTATGCATGGTGAGCTGGAAGAAGATATCTTGATGAGTTAGCTAGAGGGGTTCATGGTCCAAAGAAAAGAAGATTATTTGCAAGCTAATGACGCTCAAGCAGTTTTCTGCCTGTGTGTGTGTGTGTGTGTGTGTGTGTGTGTGCATGGATTAATGGGTATCATACGCCATATGAGAGGGTGTCTTATATGCCCTCTCACATAAAGGGGGTCAAGTACAACAAGTACAAGCACACGTGGGCTTGTACTTGCCCCTTTTATGTGAGAGGGCATATGAGACACCCTCTCATATGGCGTATGATACCCATTATTCTCATATATATATATATATATATATATATATATATATATATATATATATATATATATATATATATATATATAGGGGCAAATGTGCCTGAGAACGTGCGCAGGTAGAATTACCTGCGCACGCCCCCTCTGTTCGGTGTTTGTAAGTATTTTTTTTTGAATATTTTTTTTGCAGTAGCTATATATACTTGTTATGAAGCTCCCCACAAAATTTCAGGTCAATCCGACACCGTTTGAGCCTCCGTTCATCGATTTCAAAAACGTTGCGCAAAACTGTCCAGAATCTGGACAGTTTTGCGCAACGTTTTTGAAATCGATGAACGGAGGCTCAAACGGTGTCGGATTGACCTGAAATTTTGTGGGGAGCTTCATAACAAGTATATATAGCTACTGCAAAAAAAATTTTCAAAAAAAAATACTTACAAACACCGAACAGAGGGGGCGTGCGCAGGTAATTCTACCTGCGCACGTTCTCAGGTACATTTTTTGCATATATATATATATATATATATATATATATATATATGTTGACTAGGATCCATTCGAATGGATCAAACATGCGGATCCATCCAAGTGGAATTTAAAGCTAGACAATGTAAATAGAAAATCCAACCGTTGGATGTCATCTAACATGTCTAAACTAGCTTCAAACAAAATTTCAACTAATTTGAACATGTTTTGCCCATGCATCAAGTGGTTGCAAAATCGATGTTTTTGAATAGTTATAAAATCGGCTAATTTTGCAACCACTTGATGCATGGGCAAAACATGTCCAAATTAGTTGAAATTTTGTTTGGAGCTAGTTTAGACATGTTAGATGACATCCAACGGTCGGATTTTCTATTTACATTGTCTAGCTTTAAATTCCACTTGGATGGATCCGCATGTTTGATCCATCTGAATGGATCCTAGTCAACATATATATATATATATATATATATATATATATATATATATATATATATATATATATATATATATATATATATATAGCTTGATAATTGCTCTTACTTCAGGACGCTTAATATGGTGCGCTTAATATGGTGCATATATCTATTTGTTGATGTATGTTGATGACATGCTTTTCACATATCAATACATGTTTAATATTAACGAGTTAAAATTAATTTTAGAATAAGAATTTGATATGAAGGAACTTCATACAACCAAGAAAATACTTAAGATGCAGATTCACAAAGATTAAAAATCAGGTGAACTCTTGGTTTCTCAAAAGAGTTATATTCGGAGAGTTTTGAATCAGTTTGACATGAAGAATGCAAATCTCGTGTCTACTCCACTCGCTGCACACTTTCATCTTTCATCTTTGCTCCCCCCTTTGGTTGAAGTATAAGAGAAATGCATATCTCGTGTACCTTATGCCAACAGCATTGAAACAATGCTATAATTTGCATTGGTCTAGATATTTCACAAACCGCCAGTGTTAGTAGATATAGGGGTAATTTTAAGAAGCCTCATTGGGAGTCCGTGAAATGGATACTTTGGTATCTCAGAAGGATAACAAATGTTGGTTTGGTTTATGATAGCAAGTCTAGTGATAGTTGCAATCTGATCGAGTATTCAGATTTTGATTATGCAAGTGATTTAGATTGAAGGAGGTCTTAGGTACGTTATATTGCAGATTATACTAAGCTGGAAAATGTCTCTGCAGTCAACAGTTGTTTTGTCTACAAGATAGAGTATATGATGGTTATTGAAGTAGTGAAAGTGATAGAAGACATCTGGTTAAGAGATCTGATATGTGATCTTAGTTTACACCAAGTAACTATCGTGCACTATGATAATTAAAATGTAGTTCACTTAACTAGAGATATCATGTATCACGAGAGGACCAAACATATTGATGTCAGATACTACTTCATCCCAGAGTTAAAAGTTATCAAGATGACGAAGATTGGTACTCAAAATAATTCAGCTGATATTATGACCAAGCAAGTTCATTCGTGCAAGTTCATACATTGCTTGAACTTGCTCAATATTTTTCTTAGAGAATGCTGAGCCTTGTGGGATGTTGATGGTGGTAGATGTGTTTGTTTTTTAGTTACTCGATGATGTTCGGGTTAAGGTAGAGAATCTGTGTTCTATTATCATCAAGGTAGCGATTTGTTAAGTTTTTATGTCAATAAAATTTGGTAGGGATTTGAATCCGAAGTTATGTTAATAAAGAATTATAAGTGGTAATCTTCATGCTTGAGCTGAATCGAAAATTCATAATTGGTTTAAAAAAAACGATAATAATTTGAGTCAAGTTGGAGTCTTTTGCTTAAAGTTCACATGAGAAAATTTGAACATGATTCAAATTATTTCTATTGGCTAGAAGATAATATTTTAAGTTGAATTCAAATTTTATTTCGTGCAAGTAATGGTTCATGCAAGAGGTGCAAATGCAACTTGATATAGGATTAGTTGTGTTAATCCTATTTGATTAAAGATAATAAATTATAAAAATCATCTGTATAAATGACATATTGTATTCTCTTTTAGAGCATGGAGCTCAAAATTGATCTTTTTTCTCATCTTTTATAAGAAAATTAGGAGTTTCTTCTTAGGGGTTTAGTTATTGTTTTGTACTCTGTAATATAGGGAATATTGAGCTGCTGCCATCCGTGGATATACATCATAGCACCGAATCACATAAATCTTTTATATCATCTACGTTTTTACTTTTCTTTTCTGTTTTGTGCCACTACAATTTGCTTGTTATTCCGTAATCCATAACAAATTTAATTCTTTTGGGTTAATATGCATTTCAAGCATATTAGCCACATCTAAGTTCGTGAGTTTAGTTCCCTCGATGAGCCTATCCTCTCATATAAATTGGTATCAGACTTTATGGTTCAATGGAACTTTATAAAGGATGCATGTTTGATTGCTTTAAAAATTCTGTTTGCGCATGTGATTGTTTGTGCTTGGGATGGAGTCTCCATACCTTGCCATTTACTTTGAGACTATATTGGCACGTGGTTATTTGGGCTTAAGGTGCAGCTAGACACTTTGTCCTCTATTATACATATTATCGACTTTGATGGTAGTCGCAATCTTATTAGTCATATAGTGGTATGACTCTGTTCATGTGTAGAGTTTGTGTTTCATCGTGCTTTGACTTTAGATGCGACCATGTTCAATTTACGAAGTTCTAATGACATATGACACCTTTTGGTTAGGTTTGAGCGTATGCGAGATAATGTGAAGATTTGTTAGGATTTATCGCTTGCATCTTTTCGAGTAATTGAAGTGATTTTCTGGCAAGGGAATTGAAGATTGGATTTAATCCCATATCGAATAACACAAGGGAGTGATATTTGGTTAAATACAAGGTTTGATGTCGCGGTTTCGGTCTCGATTTTGTTCTTCCAGAAATTTAGGTTTCTGTATAGGTTTTGCCCGTTTCGGTGGTTTCAGAGATTAGTTTCGTTTCGTCCGTACCTGTAGTTTCGATAGTTTCATTTCGGATATTGGTTTCGGTTG
Source organism: Scilla litardierei (assembly GCA_030789695.1). Lineage (NCBI taxonomy): Eukaryota > Viridiplantae > Streptophyta > Magnoliopsida > Asparagales > Asparagaceae > Scilla > Scilla litardierei. The sequence goes on along the minus strand of CM061141.1, from coordinate 59,945,332 downwards.
CGGAGATGTTTTAAATTTGTATATTCACACAGTGACATATTATATATATGTATACAATATTTTATTCATATAAATACACCGATAATTTATACTAGGTATATAGGTGTACAAAATTTTTAGCTGAAACTCGGCTAGCCATGTATTATTTTATTAATATAAAAGAATAACAATAAAAATGATAAGGCATTAATATGAACTCATATTACAAAAAATGAATAAAATAAAGATCAAGATAAATAAAACTATGCTAAGTCAAAACATGTCCGAATCTAATAAAAAGATGACAAATTTAAATATTGTTGCTTAAAATATTTCGAATATGTGATAATCTTACATTCTTTTAATTCAAAAAAAGAATTTTCATTGTAGACATCCAGAATACCAGCAGTAAAAATAGCCATTATAAGGCATATATAGTCTATAGATAATAGAATTTTAAGGCATGCAATGAAAAATTGCACCATCTGTAGTTTGAATCAAGCGTGCACGTGGACAGATACAATGCTTATGATATTGGTTTTTAACCTGATTATTGAGCAAGCAACCTAGTCGACACAATGCCAACCAACAATATGTATTGTGTCGAATCCGTTGCTTTCTTCATTAAACGGATTGAAGACCATTATCATAAGCATTGTATCTGTCCACGTGCATACTTGATTCAAACTACAGATGGTTCAATTTATCGTTGAATGCTTCAAAATTCTGTTGTCTATAGACTCTGTACGCCTCATAATGATCATTTTTACTATATTAGCGGTATTCTGGAGTCTTGCAATGGAAGTTTTTTTGAATTGAAGGGATGCGAGATTATTACAAGTAAGACACCTTTTTACTAGGTGCTTGCAATTGTCTCGACTTGAAAAGGGAATACGAACCCTTTATTACTGGAAGACACCTTTTCACTGTGAAAAATATCTGCGCTCCCTTCTTTTGGGCTTCGGAACATGTTATCATATCCTCGGTTAACTTGTAAGCCTAAACGAGTTAACATATATATAACATGTAAAAACTTGTAAGCATTTATGAAATACGTCTTACATTTATGAAATACATCTATCATTTATGAAATACATCTATCATTTATAAAAATACCTTTAAATATATATCTACATTTTTTGTATTTTTCTATATTTTTATATTCACATTACATATTTTTTTGTATTTTTCTAACATTTTTATAATTAAAAATTTTTAAATAAATTTTTCTACCATGTTCTATTAACATTACACATTTTTTCTATATGTTGTTTCTGTATTTTCCTAATTTTTTCCCGTATTTTTCCTGTTCACATCACACATTTGTAACACAAATTAACTAAGTAACTAATATAAAAGACTAACAATAAAAATGATGAGGCATAAAGCTGACCTCATAATACAAAATATGTATAAAATAAATCAAAAATATTAAAATAAATAAAATAAATCAAAAGATACAAACATATCATTCTAAGTTAGTATCATTCAGGTGTGGTGCAGACCGGGTGGTGCAAAGTAGTATGGTGGATAGAAATATTGCATCTGTTCCGGTCCTAAAAATGATATATTATCAAATGCGGAGGGCCGGCTCGGCTGGATGACATGCATGTCATAATTGCCTTGACTGCTGGATTGCCCGACTGCTCAGTCACATTCGAACGGTACCTATATTGACTACTATCATAATCTGCATAGACATTTTTTGGTCTCTTTAAGCTTCATGTCCAAATATGTGACAGCTCTCAAGCAGAGGGTGAAACAACACCACGACCCACTTCCGCAATAGCATCTACCATGGGCTTGTAATATGGACTATTTGTTATATTGTTAGAATGTGGTTGAAGCAAAAAAAGTTTGGCAATAATTCAACCGACAATGGACTTAGCATTTTTCATGAATGAATTCTTTATGGTTGACTGGCATTTATCCTTATTCGTTAAATAAAAAGGGTTGACACAATGTTTGAGAACACCGATCGGTCTACTAGTATGTTCAACAATGCGAGCAGAACCACACGCGAACATACTGACCATTCTGCTGACACGATTAGCCAATCTGGCTATCCCAGAGGCCCCAGACGATCCTACTTTTATCCTTCTGCTAAAATCTGGAAAATTAAACATTATACATTAAACATTTCTGTAATAACTAACAAACATTAAATATTAAACATTAACATTAGCATTTAAATATTAACATTAACTATTAGTATTTTTGTAGTATTTCAATAATATTTTTCTAACCTCTTTTTTATAATTTCTTACCTCTTTTTACTAGAACTTTTAATATTTTAGTATTGAATATTTATTAGTATTTTTAATAGAAACTAGAAAGTACTTATATAATTTGTTAAGCATAAATGTATTAGTTTCTAAATGTTTTAGTTTTTGTGTAACCTATTTTTATAATTTCTAACATTAATTTCTTTAGTATTTTTAGTATTTTTTTAGTATTTTTAGTATTTCTACATTATTTATTTTTTATTTTTCTAACATCTTTTTAAAGTTCTAACATCTTTTACTAGAATATTTAATATTTTTAGTATTTTTAAGCATTTTTTAAAGTAGAAACTTGAAAGTGTGTATTTAATTTGTTAAATGTATTAGTTTCTAATTTTTTAGTTTTTGTCTAAGCTATTTTTAATAATTTCTAACATTAATTTCTTTAGTAATTTTAGTGATCTTAGGATTCTTTACTATTTTCATTATTTCTTTAGTACTTTTAGTATTTCTTTGATATAAAATGCATAGCATTTATTAGTATTTAACTATTTTTATTAATTTCTATTTTCTAACATCAACTTATTTACTATTTTTATTTATTTTGTATTTTCAATAATTTTGTAGTATTTCTTTAGTATTCTTTTAATTTGAAATACATATGCTATTCACATTACACATTTTTCCGTAAACACACGCACTTATTCATACCGGATGGCACACTTGTAAATAAAATTCATTAACGAGTAGAATGCGAATAGCGGGACCCTTAAAATGTTATCTTTCGGTAAAAAATATTACATTATTTACAGGTTGGCCATTCCAGTTGTTCTAACGTTAACAAAGCTAATGGCAAACATGTAAATAACGCGATATTTTCGACTTTTTACGTGTCATTGACTGTGCTGAGCAGAAACCGCATGTGCCACACGTGCGGTCATAGTAGAACTACGTCCTTAGCCATCTTGTTTACAATCATTTACAACTTTGCCATTCCATTTATTCTTGTGTTAACAAAGCTAATGACATACTTGTAAATATCTGGAAATGTATAGGCCATTGTGTAAATGTTTTAGCCGTGTTTTAATTAGATTTTTAGGGCCTGTTCTTTTGCCCGATTCCGCAAAAATCCCGCTTGCTCTCGCACTGTTCACCCTCTTTCTCAAGGATTCTCAGCTCAACTTTCCCAATGCTGTTCTTTTCTCGCCTTGAATCTCGGAGGGGAAACTCCTACGTGGAGGGGGCAGTGAGGATTCTCGCCTGCTTTGGGGTTTCCTCTCGTCGAGCTGCGATTTCGTGAGAATCCTGGCGCTTGTGGGTCCCTCTTATGTGTGATCACCTTCAATGCTTGTCGTTTTGCTCCATCTGCCTCCTTCACTGCTGCCTGTGCGCCTTCGCCCCATTTGCCGTCTTCCTTGATTGTGGAGGTGGGGTTGCGAGTAAACCCTAAAAATTGTTCTGTGTCGCCCCTTTCTGCTCAAAGCGATCGCCTTTTTGGGTTGCCGAAGAGATCCACGGCTGCTGGATCCACGGGGGTGCCCAAGGCCGTGTGCATGTGCAGATCGGAGCTTCGCTTGAAGATTAGAAGGATGTATTGAGGTAAAAATTGGGTTTTTACTTGAAATTCGTTTAAATTTTTCGCATTTCTTGGGCAAGAAGGCCGAAATCCCTAACTGTCTTTCTCTACCTTGCTTCATACGATGGATGGAGCTGTTGTGGGTAGCCGAAATTGATCCACGGTGACGAGGATCGTACGGACTTTCCACGGCAGCAGCATCTCCTTGAGGGGAGTAGCAGCGTGAATCGGTTGGACTGTGATCGTCGCGGAAGGTATAATTTCGGTCTAAATTTGTGTGGTGGCTTGCTAGATTGTTTTGATGCAACGAGAATGCTGCCGAAAGAGCAATTTGTGATGTTATTCGTGGGATGTTGAGTGGGAAATGTTGGGTATGTAGGCAGTGGCAGGAAAAATTAGTCGAAAAAATGACATTTGTGCACAACAAATCTGCGAGACACAACATACAACACATGATTTTTGCAATACACCACATTGCATGCAAGCTGAACCCTTAACTGAAGTCGGTTACATTATATAAATTGCCCAATGATGAAAATACACAATGAAAATGAGTATTGTAATTAATGATGCCTTGTTGGTGCATTGCTTTGGGACGCTTGATTATTTTCAAGAAATCAGCAATGCGTAATTGATGTCGGTTTATTCTGAGGGCAATATGTTCATGATTCATGCATGGCATGTAATGGGGGTGAGTGTTGCAGATATCAGTAGTATGAAATGAAGCCCAATGATGACACGTAATAATTTAATACGTCTGATTTACGTATTTCTAGAGTACAAGCAGGCAGGATGGTTCCTTTATTCAACATATTGCGACGAACAGGCCCTTATGTGAATAGAGGAAAAATAAAAGAAGGTGGATGATATGGTGCTATGGGTATAAGCAGCACATGACATCTTCATTACATGGGTGTATAGGAACGAGAAGGAATGAAATTTAAACTTTTTTCGTGATATGTTAAGATGAAGGAGCAGCCGCCTGGACACAAAGATGGAAAATAAAAAAATTATTACCCGAGGGCTCAATTAATTTTACTGTCAACTTTCACTTGTTGATTGTGACTCAGCCACATGTTTTTATGTTTTACGTTATAAAGTTTTTTGTATGGTTCAATATTTTATAGAATTGGTGTGGGAGATGTTTGATTACTGCGTGGCATATAAAATTTATGGTAGCTTGTTATCTTTTGTAATTGCTCTATTATTTTTATAATTTCATAAGTATGTATCGCCTTATGCATGGTATTATCTTTGTTATAAATACGGTTTAGATGGATCACAATGGAGATCAGTTGGGTTGTGAAACATGTGAAGCGGCCGCGTTGATGATCGTTTTAGTCTTGGTAAACTTGTTACTATACAACGAGGGCAGGACAAACCGATTACCTAGAGAGCCATCTGAATTGCGTGAGCATCATAGAAACTCCCACATGAATAGAATTCTGGACAGGAGTGAAAGTAGTTGTTTACACTACTTAAGAATGCGGAGACATGCATTCATAAATCTGGCAAATATATTGAGAGGGAGGGGTCTTCTCAACGACACTGTTTATGTGTCAGTAGAGGAGCAGCTGGCAATGTTTCTTCATATCGTTGGTCACAAGTCAAAGAACAGAGTAATGCAAGTTGACTTTATCTGGTCAGGTTCTACAATTAGCAGGTACTTTAACCGAGTAATGCAGGCAATTGGCAACTTGCGTGAGACGTTTATGAAGCAAGCTCCTAATGAGACGCCCCCTGAGATTATCAATAATCCTATTTGGTACCCATATTTCAAGGTAATGGCTTATTCTTGGGTAGTAACAACATATTAGATGTATTGAGTGAAGGTTTATTTAGTATTTTCATCGTTGATTGGTCTTGCAGGATTGCATTGGAATGATTGATGGGACCTATATCGATGCCATGTTATCACTCAATCTTGTTCCTCGCTTTAGAGGACGTAAAGGGGTGACACAAAATGTCCTCGCAGCTGATTGATGGGGTTGTTGTGTGCTTGTCCAGGCCATTTGGCTTGTGTCTGCTGCCCTTGGAAATTTTTGGTGCTTGGCCTGACAGTTTTGAATGTGGATGTCATGGCAATTTGAGTCATACAGCTGATATATTTGTTTTGGGCTTGTGAAGGCAAGTTGCTTGTCCTGGGATTTTTTTTCGTCTTCATTTTTCATGTTTCAGCTGCACCTGGGATGTTTTTGTGCATGTCCTGACATATGTTGTGGGCTTTTCCTGGCAATTTTATTCAGCATTGTGCAATTGTATTGCCCATGCCCATTCATTTGGCTTGGCCTTGGAATTTTTTGGTTCCTATATTTGCCTGGTTTCATCATCAGTGGGGATTTTTTGTATTAAGTCATGATCAGGTTTTTGGGCAACTAGCTTGCAAATTCCTTGTCCTGTCAAAATTGTTTCAGCTTCTTTTTGTTCCTTTCAGCTGCAGGTGGACTTGTTTTGGGCTTGTCTTGGAATTTTTGGCTTTGAATTGTCATGGGTTAATTCAGAATTTCCTTCCCATGTGAGTAGCCGTGGCATGCATGGTTTCTTTGCCTCATAGCAGTGCACTATAGGTGAAATCTATGAATTTTTATCCCAATAGCCCAATGATGCAAAACATGAAATAGGTGAAAGACACTCTTAATTTCCCAATTATATGGATGGTAGGCAGGATGGTTCCTTAAGTAAGGAGCAACCGCCAACAACCTAGTTGGGCAAATGATGAATATAACTTCCTGAGGGCTATAAAAGATTCCTAGTTTTCATTCTATATGCATTGCGTATATGTTGCATTCCTTGTTGCATGTCCATATGGCTGAAGGATTCTGGGATATATTGGCTAAATGGGCTTGTTCATGTCCATGTCCATATTTTGGCTTATTGGGCTTTTTTATGGCTGTTTTGTATATGTTTCATGTATATAGATTGGAATCTGGGATCATTTCTGAGGGCTATACGTTTTTCTTTTCATTCTAATTGTGAAATTGAAACATATAAATTCCTGAGGGCTATACGTTTTTCTTTTCATTCTAATTGATAAGCACATGAATTTTATTTGCTTATGGGTTTTTACATGTCAAAAATACTTTGATGCTTCTGAAAACTGGCGGATACGTTGACATCATGGTTTATTATATTTTCCTAGGTATGCCTTCAACTTCCCCATATCAATTTATTTATAAAATTCTTTTTCTACTAACACTACACACCATTAATGTTGCTTTTGTTTATGTTTTTCCAGATACAAATGAGTTCAGGCTCCAACACTTCTATTCGCTCCCGCCTTCGGAATGCGAACAGTGTACCTGAGTTGGATACAGATGATGGAGACTCCAAGAGGTGCCACTGTGGTAAGTGGGGACCGAGGAAGACCTCTTGGACTCTTACGAACCCTGGCAGACGGTTCTGGATCTGTCCGTCTCGCGTCGGCAAGTATGATTACTTCGAATGGAAGGACCCCCCTCACGGTGAGTGGTCGTCGTTTATTATCCGGCACTTAATGGAAGCGAATGAAAGAGGAGGAATACTTGAAATCCTTGCGAGCTTACCTACTGAGATGAGGTGGGGTGAGATTGACAGGAGGTTGGCTCGGGTCGAAGGTCAATTGGAGATTAACACCGCTAGAATGGATAGCATGCTATCCGAGTTCAACTCGCTGAAGTTAGTTCTGTATTCTATCCTAGGTCTAGGTGTTATTATTTTGCTGATGTTGTATAACAATAACTAATGCGTTGGATTGTATGTTGGTTGTCGGTTGGAACGTCTATTGCTGATGATCTTTTTGGGTTTATTTCATAAAGTAGATTTGGCTATGGGAGTACTTGGGATTTATAACTTTTTATACATTCCATGTTTGTATCTTTTGCTTGCAGTGTTGCATGACAATATTTTTGATATCGTGTTATGTTTTGGACATTTCATTTTTTGTATCTGTTGCTGTCGATATTATAGTTGCCATGACCTTACGTTGGATCCACGTAAGAATGTACATGCCAATTTACGAATATGTTCCTTTCCTTGTATCTTGTCAATCGATCTGCTTGCGTGGATTTTCTTGCTTGTCGTTCTTCCCAATTTTTATTACTGTGTCCTGCCAGTTTGCTTGTCTATACTTATGCTTCGTCCAGGCCATTTTTACGTATATTGTCATCATGGCAATATTTTGGAATGTACGTGACATTTTTTAATCTGTCGCATGCCTGGCCGCATTCCACTATTACTTTTCATTCCGGTATTTCATCGGAGTATTGTTGTATTGGGTTTCTGCATTGTACCTGCAAGTGTAAAAAAATACCCCAAAATGATCTCTTTTTATTTAGGAGGTTAACCTTACCTAGGTTCACCCCATCCTACATTCCAACTTTCCTACTCCAACTTTCTTTAACCAAAAGAACACACTACACAAAGTAGGACCCACCTCAACTTTCCATCTCTACAATCCAACCACACTTTCCTACAAAAGAACACACTACACGAGCTTTTCTCTCTCATCAGATTCCTCACTCCCTCAACTTTCCCAATTTAACATTCCTACAAAAGAACAGGCCCTTAGGGGAAAGTGCAACGAAATACCTCTTTGATTCGATTGACCGAGTCTTCCACCCCTTTCTCTACGAAAACCCTAGAACCTTCTCCCACGGCGGTGCTCGAAAACCTCTTTGTTTGCTCTGTGACGGTGCTCGGCGGTGTTTCTTCACAACACTTCGACGGCGGCGGCTAGGGTAACGTCCAATATAGGCGGCGGTGATCGGCTCCCCTTGCAGCATCTAAGATTGGAGCTCCTTTGACTATGGAGGTCCGGCGGCTAGGGCATCTTCCAAGATCGGCGATGGTGCTCGACGGCTAGGGCAGCGTCCAGATAAGTTTTTTTGTTTTCTTCAAATTCAATTGATGATCTCCGTTGATTCGTCTTCTTCTTTTATACACAATTTGATGTGTTGATTGATTATTCATGAGGGTGTTACTATGCCTTCACAAGTTACATTCACGGTGATTATCTTTTCATTCCTGGTGGGTTATCACTCTCTGTTCATACACGAGGGGTTATCCATGTTCAATCACCGGGGTTATCACTCAATGTTCAATATGTGGGTTTATTCATGAGGGTGTCACTATGCCTTCACGAGTTACATTCACGGTGTTTATCTGTTCATTCGCCGGGGGTTATCACTCTCTGTTCAATCACGAGGGTTTATCCATGTTCAATCACGGGGGTCATCACTCTCTGTTCAATCACTGGGGTTTATTCATGAGGGTGCCACTATGCCTTCACGAGTTACATTCACGGTGTTCATCTATTCATTCAGGGGGATATCACTCTCTGTTCAATCACGTGGGTTTATCCATGTTCAATCACGGGGGTTATCACTCTCTGTTCATGCACGGGGGTTTGACTGTGATAAAGTGTGTTTACTTCAAATTTTCCCCGATGTCCTCTATTTCTTCCTCTCTTTCAAGACGATAATCCTTTTGAGTCAATATGTTAGGATTCATGACTTAAAATGGTTAATCCTTTTGAGTCAATATGTATTTCAAGCATATTAGTCATATCCGTCTGTATTGACGGGTCTAGTTCCGTCTGGTAGATCTACCTGCTCCTACACATCCAATCATCTCCCCATCAATATGGGACTAAATTACACATGTTCCTTTTTAACAAAGTCATCAATTTACCAGGAATGGTGGTTTCTCTCGGTTGGCATTCAAGACTTTTCCAATAAATGTGGGGTGGGAAGAGCTTTAAAGAAATAATACGTCACCATATTGTTATCAAGTACTGGAAAGCCTTTTTATTTAGTTATATCTAGTGAAAGGGGAAGTCGAATAATTTTTAGTTGATTAGATGTCAACGGAAAGAGGAGGTTACGTCTCCTTGGGTACATTCTCAATCTTTAAAAATAGTGCATTCAACATGCAGATAGATACCTGAGGGTTAAAAAAACAATGTGTATGTTTATTCAATTCACACATACAGTGTGTGTTTCTATCATAATTTTTTGCATCATTGCTAATGTCAATTTTACTTTCAGTAAAAGTAACTTCCATGTCCAATTGTATTCAACTCTCTTAAATGGGTTTACGACGCAGCTTCAGGATCTTAACCTAAATTCTATCATTTAATGGTCTACAGTATGCAATTCAGGTAGAAGTCATTCAAATGTTGATAAAAATTCTTTGGGGTGCATGTTGTGATCTTGAAATGGGATGTCATCTTCGGACTGTTAAGTATGTGGTTTGCACTTATGCTAACAGGCATTCATGGTCTGCAAACATCTTAAAAGAACATCAACATATTGCAGTTTTAACATTTTGATTCAAAAGGGTGCATATAAAATTCATTTTTGCAACACGATGGTGCTAGGTAATAAAATATGATATATTTGCTTGCATCAGTTCTATGTTAAAATTGAAACATGAGCTGTACACTTTGGAATATATGAAAGTGTGAATATAGTATGAATGGGCCATAAGAACTTTCGGCAGTTGAGCAAAGCTGAGCCAAGATCTTGCGATATCACTTAAATCCTGCTTGTTTATGTTTTAATTTTTTGTCAGGTTATTAGAGTTAAATGGTCCCTTCATACAAGGGAGGAGATTGTATTTGAGTTGCTCCAGCATTTGCGGGGAGTAAACACAAGATGTTTGTGGAGGGGATAAAGAACAGTACAAGGGAAATGTTGGAGGAGCAAGAAGCTGTCCGTGGACGGCTCTTCACAATCCAGGATGAATTGCAGAGTACTGTCCGTGCATGGTTGCAGACAGCTCTTCACAATCCAGGATGTATTGCGGAGTACTGTCCGTGCATGGTTGCAGGTTTGTGCCAAGTATTCCTTTGAAAACGGTGTGCTTCTCACGTCCTAATATTCATACCCGTTGTCGAATTCAAATATATAGATACAAAAGGTACACATGAAGTTCTTTGCTTAAAGAAAGCAAAAGATAAGGAGAAGTAATATGATACCTAATTGTTAGCATTGCAGAAAAAAATTCTCAGGATATCGATGCGATTTTTCCGTCACAGATCGTGCTCATCTACTTGACGAGTCCCGGGTTTAGATTTTCCTTTCATATGTACTTCTATCAAAGTTGGTTTACCACAAATAGAAACGTTTACGATGGAATTGTTTTGATAAGAGATGACACACCCTACAAGATAGTTGGTATTGAGACTATCAGAATCAGAATGCATGATGGGATAATGAGAACTTTTGGAGAGTTTCGGTACACATCAGATTTGAATAAAAATTTGATCTGTTTAGGAATTCTAGCAAAGAAAGTTATCCTTATTGGTCATGATTTAGGGTAAAGGCTACAGAATTTGGACCACAATTCTAAACTCACGTTGTTGATTAGCATAAATGTGACTTGATGAGAACTCCATGCTTCATCTGAAGAAGGCTGATGTCCTTTTAGAGAAATAGAATGATATTACCAAGTAGGTGGGGTTTGAAGCAAATTCAAAGATTAATCGGATCCTCGTTATATTTGGCCTAATCGCACAGATATACATGAATCCATTTGTAAATATGAAGCTTACGAGGAGCAACAATATAGTATTGCTATTGGTCAAGAGAAGCGGCAAATCAGATAACATCGTATATATGGTTATGCTCATATCTTATTTTATGCATTGAACGTGAAAGAGTTTATCCCCCTAAGCCTTTTCTGTAATTCAGATGCCATTGTCACTCAGGAATCTGCACATTGGACTATTACCATGAAGTAAGAAATGGAGTTTCTTTAAATGAACCGGATTTGGGAGCTAGTCAAATTGGCAAAAAGGAGAAAGATTGTTGATTGCAAGTGGATCAAAAAAATCGGAAACTCTAGGGATTGAAGAAACAATGTATAAATCACAACTTATTGCTAAAGGCTAAAGTCAGAAAAAGGTGTGAATTTTAATGAAATATTCTCTTCGATTATGAAGCAAACATCCATCCGTGTACTATTTATCATAATTACATGATACGATCGGAAATTTAAGCAACTTGATATAAAGATTGTGTTTTGGCATGGTGATCTAGAAGAAGATATCTTGATGAGTTAGCTAGATGGGTTCATGGTCCCAAGGAAAAGAAGATTATTTGCAAGCTGATGAAATCTCTATATGATCTAAAGAAGCATTCCTGCTTCGGGGCTTCCCCCACGGATGAGGGGACGTTGCCACGTAGGACAAAGCCGTGGCAACACCCCCTCATTTGTATATAGGTAGATATCAAAAAACCCGTGCACACGTGCACGTGGACTGAAAAAACCGGTCGGAAATGGGGGAAGACGAAAAAGTGTGGGTGTGTGGGGGGAGGGTCCATGGGGGGAAAAATGCAAAAACCGGGGTTGTATTTGCAAAATTCACCACATACTCTCTTATCCCTCATAATCTCATCTCTTATCCAAATTCTCTTGTCCAAATTCTCTTGTCCAAATTCTCTTATCTAATTTCTCTTGATAACATCCCTCTTTTGTATATAATTTATATATATATATATATGATTTAATATAGAAAAGCTGCCAATGGATCAGGTGGCAAGACATAAAAAAGGTGGAGAGTACAAGCCCCCATATGGGCTTGTACTTGTTGGGGCCCATCCCTTTGTGTCTTGCACCTGATCCTTTGGATCAGGTGCCACCTGCTCTACATTAATCCCATATATATATACTAGCAAATAACCCGTGCACGTGGACTGAAAAAAATGGTCGGAAAAGGGGGAAGAATAAAAAGTGTGGGTGTGTGTGGGGAGGGTCCAGGGGCAAAAATGCAAAATCCGTGGTGTATGTGCAAAATTCCCCACCTCTTCTCTTATCTCTCAAAATCTCATCACTTATCCAATTTCTCTTGTCCAAATTCTCTTGTATAATTTCTCTTGTCCAATTTCTCTTATCCAATTTCTCTTGATAACATCCCTATTTTATAGAATAGATATGTATGTATGTATATGTATGTATGTATATGTATATATGTATATGTATACTCTTGTCCAAATTCTCTTATCCAATTTCTCTTATCCAATTTCTCTTATACAATTTCTCTTGATACCATCCCTATTTTATTGAATAGATGTATGTATATGTATGTATGTATATGTATGTATGTATGTATATATATGTATGTATATACTCTTGTCCAATTTCGCTTGATAACATCCCTATTTTATAGAATAGATGTATATGTGTATATGTATATGTATATATGTATATGTATTAGCAAATAACCCATGCACACGTGCACGTGGACTGAAAAAAATGGTCGTGAAGTGGGGAAGAATAAAAAGTGTGGGTGTGTGTGGGGAGGGTCCATGGGCAAAAATACAAAACCCGGGGTTGTATGTGCAAAATTCCACACCTATTCTCTTATCTCTCAAAATCTCATCACAAAATTCCACACATCTTCTCTTATCTCCTAAAATCTCATCACTTATCCAAATTCTCTTGTCCAAATTCTCTTATCTAATTTCTCTTCTCTAATTTCTCTTGTCCAATTTCTCTTGTCCAATTTCTCTTGTCCAATTTCTCTTATCCAATTTCTCTTGATAACATCCCTATTTTATAGAATAGATATGTATGTATGTATATTGATGTATGTATATGTATATATGTATATGTATACTCTTGTCCAAATTCTCTTATATACTCTTGTCCAATTTCTCTTAACCAATTTCTCTTGATACCATCCCTATTTTATAGAATAGATTTATATATATGTATGTATGTATATGTTTTTTTTGAAAAGTTAGCGATTTTATTAAGAAATGTACTAGAAATACAACATGATAGCTAGTAGGCATGTGTTTCCAATAGAGGAAGGATAGGGCACAAGCGCCGTCACTCCCCACTAGTGATCCCCCATCCTACCAAGAACTATACATAAATCATAAATGAAGAAACAAGGAAGAAAGAAATATAATGGATTACAATCAGCCCATGTCTCTGAATTCCCAATTAGCAAATGCTTCAGTCTCCGCTGTATTAGTTGGTTCTTGATCCTGCATAGCTACTCTGATATCCGCTGCAATCTCATCGAAGAGGACAGTTTTACATTTCTTCTTGTTATCAAATATTCTCTTATTCCGTTCCCGCCAGACATGCCAGACTATAGCTGTAAGGGTGGTTTTGGCCAATATGCTGAGGACACTCTTATTGCCAAAATTGTCTAGGTAGTATTTCCCCACCTCAGAGAGGGTTGGATCAACTAAAGTTTTGACGTTCAATTTCAGCAAGGCCCGTCTTAAAATATATCCAGAATAGGAACACCCAAAGAATAGATGTTCAGTATCCTCAGCATTGTTACCCTCACATAGTACACTGTTGACCGGAGTGTTAAGTCCCCATTTGTTGATCACAACTCTGGTTAGCAACTTCCCTCTAAATGCCCTGAGCAAGGTGAGTGAAAATTTAGGAATATGATTATCGTACCAGATCAGCTTGTGGAACTGGAATGGTACACCCCGCTTGCGAACTTCCTCCCATGCTTGCCGATACGTGAACCCAACATCGTCAGATGAAGCACTTGTAGCCGGTTGGGCTACACTAATCGACGACCAGGACCAAGTGTCCAAACCAGGCCGCAGCTTGATATTGCGAAGTAAAGGGGCTGCCTGGGCAATTTCCGGATGAGCAATCCAGCCGCCCAAAGACCAGTATTCCCTCACTTTTTTCAAAGAAGAATTCGGTGGGACTTCAAAAACAGCGTTGAGCGGCCCACAGTCTAGCCAATTGTCATGCCAGAAGAGCGTTGAGCGCCCATCTTTGACCCTCCTCTTAATAAGTTTCTGTGACACGCTTCTACAGGCAAGCATACGTTTCCAAGTTCCCGATTGGACCACCAATCCCTTTGCCGCAAAAAAATCAACACCCGCTGAATACTTAGACCTCATTTGTTGCGCCCAGAGTGTATTGGAGGTGAGGAATCTCCATGTCAATCTAATGCCTGAGGCGTAATTTAGGTCTTCCAACAATCTGATGCCAACTCCTCCTTCCTCCTTTGGTGTGCAGATATCCTTCCATGCCCATGCACGAGAAGTACCCCAGATGAAACGCCTGCATGCAGCCGAAATAGTCCTCAGGATGGTGAGGGGATATGGAAGGCCTGCATCCAAAAGGCAACCATGCCGTAGATGACCGATTTGACAAGCTCAATTCGCCCTGAAATCGACAACATTGAGGAGGACCATCCCATTAACCGCTTCTTACATTTGTCCACTAGCCTGCTGTACTGGGGAGACTTGGGGTATTTCGAGGAGAGAGGTAAACCCAGGTAGGTGGTAATAGTGGTTGCATGTTTGATACCCAGACAATCACATAGCACGGCCTTGTGCTTAGTCCCCTTGCTAAACAACGCGGAGCTTTTATCCCAGTTGACCTGTAGCCCAGTGTATCTAGTAAACACGTCAAGCAGGTCTTTGATGCCCATAAAAGATTTCTTATTTGCTCGGCAAAACACCAGAAGGTCGTCTGCAAATAGGAGGTGGGAGATTGTGCCCATGCACTTCATTGGCTGAATAGCGCCACTATATAGAGCCTTGGCAGATAGAATGGAGAATGCTTCCATGACAATTACGAACAAATAGGGGTAAAGAGGGTCACCTTGCTGAATACCCCTGTTTCCGCCAAAATACCCCACAGGAGATCCATTTATCATGACAGAGAAGGTCGTTGTAGATATACATTCTTTGATCCATTTTATAAAAGTATCTGGAAAACCCAACTGATGAAGGAAGTAGAAGATAAAGTCACGGTTAACACTGTCAAATGCTTTCCTGAGATCCAGTTTTAAACAGGACCTTCCACCCATTGGGTTGCTGAAGTCTCTGATCTGCTCATGCGCAATTAAGGTGGAGTCTGACAAAAGTCGTCCTTTGAGGAAAGCAGCCTGATTTGGAGTTATCAGCTCATGTATGACCACCCTTATCCGGTTGCAAATAATTTTACTGATTACTTTATATAAGACATTACAGCAGGCAATAGGTCTGTAGTCACCAAGCCCCGTAGCATTGGAGCTCTTGGGAACGAGTGTGAGATTAGTGTGGTTTACCTGCCTCAGTAGCTTGCCTGATCTGAAAAATGATTTCACCGCATATGAGATTTCATCTCCAATGATATGCCAACAGTTATGAAAAAAATAGCCATTAAACCCATCTGGTCCCGGGGCCTTATTTGCTCCTATTTGAAACACAACCTGTTTTATTTCCTCATTAGAAATCCTTCTGATAAGCCACACCGATGCCTCCTCTGTAAGAATACGCTTCGGAATCAAAGTTGGGAAAGTGGTCTCGTAGTGAGACTGAGTAAACAGGTCTTTGTAGAAAGAAAGAGCATCATTCTTTAGGTCCTCAAATGATTTATTCTGCTTGCCATTCACATTCACTAAATGGCTCAAGTTATTGTGACTCTCCCTAGCTTTCATAGCATTGAAGAAGAACTTTGTGTTCCTATCCCCCAGGGACAATCATTCCTGCCGACTCCTTTGGCGAAACATGTTCTCTTCAAGAGCAATTGCAGTAGCCAAATCCTTCAGGACCGAATGTTCATCTGCTTGAATGCGTGCATTTGAATGCACATCAGGGGAGCTCCGAATTGTTTCCAGCCGTGAACGAAGGGTCTGCACCTGTTTGGACGCGTGGTGGCCAGCTGACCATTCCCGCAGCCAAGTCTTGATGCTCTTTAATTTTTGCACAACTCGGAACAATGGGGTTCTAGCAAATTGGCCACCCCAGCATTCTTCAACTATCTCCAAAAAACCTGGGCACTTGGTCCAATAATTATAGAATTTAAAAGGCTTTGGAACGGAATGTACCTTCGTGTGGAGATGTACTACCATTGGGGAATGGTCACTAGTGTGAGGATCCAGATAATCAAAATAAGATTCCGGTAGTAGTTTGATCCACGATGTATTACAAAAAATTCGATCTAGTTGTGCGGCAATGCGGGAAACCCCCATCCGATTGTTACTCCAGCTGAGTCTGTTCCCAGTACTTTTGAGCTCCTGTAATAAACAAGTGGTGATGCAATCTGAAAAGTCTTGAGTCATATTCTCTTCAAGCTTCCTGCCCCCACCTTGTCTTTCGAGAAGAGCACACTGTTGAAATCTCCCCCCACCAACCAAGCAGAATTGCGAACAAGTGTAGCATCAGCCTCTAGCTTCTCCCATAACTCCTTCCTCTCCACAATAGTGTTGCGGCCATACACCCCCGTAATATAGCAGGACAACCCCCTGCATTGGCACATTTAACAGTGATGTGCTGAGCTGAGCAGGAGATAAGAGAAGGTGTCCAGATATCAGGATTAAATCCCATTAGAATCCTCCCTCCTGAGGCAATGTCAAAATTATCGATAGAAATCCAACGTTTTGGAATAACAGATTTATTATCGCCTCCCCTAGACTTTAGCTTTGTCTCCAGGAGAATCACTGCCGAAGGCTTTATTAAACGAAGCCTATCCCGAAGGTCCCTACGCCGTATAGGGTTATTGAGGCCTCTCGCATTCCAAAGGAAGACTGTCATTGGAAAACAATTGGTTTAGTGCTACTCCCTCTGACCCTGGAGCTTTTCCTTGTGTAGGTCTCTACTAGTAGATCGGTCTTCTTTTTAGGCAGCTTTCCCTCCACTCCTTGACATAGATTCAGTTCATATTCCCATCGCGGATTGTCAATAGCCAGCTCATTGGGCACCGTATCAATATCGTCACAATGGTTATCCTCAAGAAGCGAGGGAAGCCCAGCCATTCCTTTGTCAGCCCCCGAATCGCATAGGCCCCCTGAGGCCGAATTATCCATCTCCCTTTGGCAATTGTTGTTTGCATCCCCAGAAACAGGGAATGAACACTCATTGATACTACCATCCCCTAGAGTAGCCAATCCTCCAGGTTCAAAATCCAACTCCTGAGAATTAGAAGAACACTCCCCTCGTTCAGCAACAAATGCCGCAGGTGCCAGTACAGTCCCCATATGCGCCATATTCGTGTCTACACTCGCATCAATTGGCGAAGGGTTTCCACCTGATACATCCGGGTTTTTCCCCCTATCATCCTGAGATACCCCCTGCTCCAGAGAGTGAGAAGGTGACCGCATATCATCATTTGGAACAAATTGAAGACTCGGCAGGATTTCCCCATCCTCAGGAACATCCGCAGCGCCAGTCTTGCCTGAAGAAATGTTGCCCTCGTGATGTTTATCGATCTCGCCAGTGGTACGCACTCCTTCAGTGCCCTTCTGATTACCATCTCCTTCAATAACCTTCGGACCGGCGCCTTGCTTATGGATTGAAGGGAGCTTGGCCAAATCAGGACATTGTTTGTCCGAGTGACCAAAACAAACACAGTGGGAACACCTAGGTGGTTCTCCCTCCAGTTTCACCTCAATTTCAATGGTAGGCCCATCCTCAGTGCAAACCGTTACCGGTTGGGTGATAGGTTTCTTAGCATGAATTTCCACTAGACACCTTGCATAAGAGAGTCGTTCCTTCTTTGCAGTGAGCTTGTCACTGCAAAGAAGAAACCGATTGGGTGATAGGTTTCTTAGCATGAATTTCCACTAGACACCTTGCATAAGAGAGTCATTCCTTCTTTGAGTGTGATAGGATCCTTCACGGCGGTCCATGGATGTTTGATGGGAGGCTTGTTGTGTTACAACGTTGGAATTCAGCTCTCACACATGAGCGTGACATTCTATCCTCTGTCCCTGTCTGGGTCCAGTTGCATGGTGTGCCACTAGGAATGTGGACCCTGGAGATCATGAACTCTATCGCGTTTGTTATTGGTCGTATGTATGTATATGTATGTATGTATATATATGTATGTATATACTCTTGTCCAAATTCTCTTATCCAATTTCTCTTGTCCAATTTCTCTTATCCAATTTCTCTTGATAAGTGATAACATCCCTATTTTATAGAATAGATGTATTTGTATATATGTATATGTATACTCTTGTCCAAATTCTCTTATCCAAAAACTCTTGTCCAATTGCTCTTATCCAATTTCTCTTGATATCATCCCTATTTTATAGAATAAATGTATGTATATGTATGTATGTATATGTATGTATGTATATATGCATATGTATATTTATGTATGTATATACTCTTGTCCAAATTCTCTTGTCCAATTTTTCTTATCCAATTTCTCTTGATAACATCCTTATTTTATAGAATGGATGTACGTATATGTATGTATGTATATGTATATTTGTATGTATATACTCTTGTCCAAATTCTCTTATCCAATTTCTCTTGTCCAATTTCTCTTGTTCAATTTCTGTTATCCAATTTCTCTTGATAACATCCCTATTTTATAGAATATATATAAGATTAATGTAGAACAGGTGGCACCTGATCCAATGGATCAGGTGCAAGACACAAAAAGGTGGAACCCAGCGAGTACAAGCCCATGTAGAGGCTTGTACTTCTCACCCTTTTGTGTCTTAGCACCTGATCTATTGGATCAGGTGGCAGCTTTTCTACAGTAAATCATATATATATGAAAAAAGAGATCTAGGGTGCCATCTAAGGAGGCACCCCCATTTCCCTCCATTTTCCACAATTTTTTTTGAATTTTTTTCATGGAATTGTTGTTCACATCATGGATGATCAACATACCAAATTTCAAGGTATTCCAATACTTTTTGAGCCTCCATCTACCACCTACAATTTCAACGGTCTGAAAACGTGCTGAAAAACCCATGAAGTTGCAAGGTGTAGATGAGTGCTCAAAAAGTATTAGAAACTCTTGAAATTTGGTATGTTGATCATCCATGAGGTGAACAAAAAACCCATGGAAAAAAATTTCCAAAAAAATACGGGAGATGTTGGGAAATGGGGGCGTCTCCTTAGGGCGGATCCCTCCTTAGATTGAATCTAAGGAGGCACCTTAGGATCCGTATGAGAGAAGCTTTACGTATGATAGCCATTATTCTCATATATATATATATATATATATATATATATATATATATATATGAGGAAGGATAAAATGACCCCCTAATATAACCTCCAAATATAACCCTCTCTCTTGGCCGCACGATCGATGTAGATCAACGGCACGGATCACCCAATGGTTGAGAGAGATGATGGAGAGAAATCGCGAGAAATTCAACTTCTCGCTCAAAAAGTTTCAGATGTTACTTAATTAATCCTCTTAGTTTATCCACCCTTCTCCCCACTTTAAAAATGAATTCCGGCCAATCGAGTGGACATCTTAACATAAAAATTAGTTTTTCCGTCCCCCCTCGTCCTCCTGATCAGAACGCGCAATGTGAAGCCTCGATTTCGGTGAGGTTTCAGTGACTGAACCCAAGGTTTCAGTGCCTGGGCGGACTGAAACCAAGGCACTGAAACCTTGGGTTTCAGTCACTGAAACCTCACCGAAACCGAGGCTTCACACTGCGCGTTCTGATCAGGAGGACGAGGGGGGACGGAAAAACTAATTTTTATGTTAAGATGTCCACTCGATTGGCCGGAATTCATTTTTAAAGTGGGGAGAAGGGTGGATAAACTAAGAGGATTAATTAAGTAACATCTGAAACTTTTTGAGCGAGAAATTCAATTTCTCGCGAGAGAGTTGGAGGGGGCGATCCGGACCGCTGATCCGCATGATGGAGGGCCACGAGAGGGGGTTATTTTGGGGGTTATATTTGGGGGTCATAAGATCCTACCTCTATATGTATATGTATATGTGTGTGTGTGTATTGCATGATAGTTGCACTTCAAGAAGCTTGATATGGTACATATATCTATTTGTTGCTGTATGGTGATGATATGCTTTTTGCATCTCAAGAGATGTTTAATATTAACGAGTTAAAATAACTTTTAGAATACGAACTTGATATGAAGGAACTTAATGCAGCCAATAAAATTCTCAGCATGTAGATTCACGGAGATACAAAAATTCGGTGAACTCTTGGTTTGTCAAAAGAGTTATATTCAGAGAATCAACTTGACATGAAGAATGCAAATCCCATGTCTACTCTACTCGTTGCACACTTTCATCTTTCAGTTGCGCTCCCCCTAGGTTGAAGTAAAAGAGAAATACATATCTCATGTACCTTATGCCAACATCATTAAAAGTATGCTATAATTTGCACCAGTCTAGATAAATCACAAACCGTCGGTGTTAGTAGATATGAGGGTAATTTTAGGAAGACTCATTGGAAGACTGTGAAATGGATACTTCGGTATCTTAGAAGGACAACAAATGTTGGTTTGGTTTACGATAGAAGGTCTAATGATAGTTGCAATCTGATCTGATATTCAGATTTTGATTATGCAAGTGATTTAAATCGAAGGAGGTCCTAGGTTAGTTATATTTTCACTCTAAGTTGGAAAATAACTCTACAGTCAACAGTTATTTTGTCTACAAGAAAGACAGAGTATATGATAGTTATTGTAGCAGTGAAAGTGAAAGAAGCCACCTGGTTAAGAGATTTGATTTGTGATCTTGGTTTAACCAAGTAACTACCATGTATTATGATAATTAAAAATGTAATTCAATTTACTAGAGATATCATGTATCACGAGAGTGTTGGATATTGAGTCTCCACCTTGTGGTTATTTTGATGATGAGCAACATAGTATGCTCCTAATGTTTTCATTGAGTTTGTGTATGGGAATTGCATTTTAAATATAGGTGATGCAGCTATGATGATCACAAAATGAGAACCATGAATTAAAGAATGAAGGTCAAACCTTTATGATGGAGAAACTTATATGTTGGTGCAAATAGATCAAAAGGGCACACAATCAATGAGCATCCAAGACTAGGTGGCTAGGAGCATTGAAGAAGAAGTACAAAGGCTATGGTGATCAAAAGCTCAAGTGAGCTAAGGCAAAGGACAAAGAGTTGCATCCTTAGATCAAATATAATAATGTAATGTCTTGAATTTTATTTGAGACTTAGGTATATGTTAAAGCCTTTTAATAAAGCCCACACACACTTAGGATTATATCACAAATGATTTAAAAATGTTTTAAAATATTTTTCCTAAGTTTTTCAAACTAAATTTCTATGTATCACATAATAGCCGAATAGCCAACCTATGATAGCCGACTATTCTTGAGCAGAGAAAAGCTGGGAACGTTCTGTTCTGTGATAGCCGATTATCACACATGGAAAGTCGACTATCAGGCCCAGAATAGCCGACTATCTGAGCTCAACTACTACAATTTGACTTTTTTTATTTAATTACCTATATAGCCGTTTGTAGCCGTTAGAGGGGCATTTTTAGGATTCTATCTTTAGCAGAATTTCATCTTTATATTGAGGATTTGAACTTAGGTTTAAAAAAGAGATTTGATGAAAATTAGTGTTTTTTCAAAGAGGTTTTCAAAGTTCTCTCTCAAGCTCTCAAAATATCTTCTTGGCAAAAATTTCAAATAGTTTTCAAATTCCTTTTGGCCTTGACTCTTGATCTACCAAGTTTCTAAAGTTCTTACCTTTGAGATCAAGTTCATCCTATAGCAACACTTCAACACTTGGGCTACAAATCGAAAGGCTATGGTAATTCTTCAAACGCGTGGCAAGTTTGTTTCTCACTTGGGTGTAGTGAGGGTAACTCCTCTTGTAGTAAGGTGAGTTGTAAAAACCCGCAGGTTGTGAGGCAATGGAAAATCCTTCTTGTAGGGAAGTCGGTGTGAGTTGTAATATCTCATTGGAGGTGAGGCTGCTCGTTGTATTATTTGGTTTAAATAGTAGATTAAAGCTTGACAGAGATTCGGGGTCTAAGATGTACCTGGTAGTGGGGAACCAGGATAAATCGTTGTTGTATTTGTGATTGCTTTCTTGATTCTTTACTTGCCCTTTATTATTTCCAATGTGCTTATTTCATTGTTGCAAGTATTTGTTCATTAAGATTGATATAAGTAATTCTATGTTAATCTTAGGGAGATTTCTAAAGGATAAATTTTAATTTGTCAATACACTATTCAATCCCTAGTGTATCTCTGTCATCTCAGGTCCTAACACTGGGTATCAGAGCGAGGTTATAAATGGCGTCAACCGATCGTTTCTTCGAAGGTCAATTAAGCATCCGACCACCACTTCTCACCGGATCAAATTATAGAGGTTGGAAGAATCGGATGCAAATGTATCTACTTTCTATCTCTTCTGAGATATGGAAGATGATGGAGAATCCTTATGAAGCATCCACCATTGAGGAAGAAAACTAGACCAAGAAGGAGACGGATAAAGTGTCACCCAATGTCAAGGCGATGTCTACTTTATATTGCGGCCTTGACACAACGGAGTACAACTGCATCTCCATGGCTACCTCCGCATACCATATTTGGAAAATTCTCGAGGTAACACATGAAGGAAATCAAAAAGTTAAAACTTCTAAATATTTTTTATATGTTTCTAGGTATGAACAATTTATGATGGAGAAAGGAGAAACAAGCTCGGAGATGTACTTGCGGTTCACTGAGATTATCACCATCCTTGTCGGCCTAGGGAAGAAGTACACCTAAGAGATCACGCGTGCAAGATCCTATGATCACTTCTACCTGAATGGCAATTCAAGGCATCGTCAAGTCATTGAAGAGGGAAATGACCTCACCAACCTATCCTTGGAGGAGCTCATCGGCAACCTAATGGCATACAAGCTTCACATACAAGAAAGAGCAACAAAGGAACAAAAAGAAAAGAAGAAGATCATCGCTTTCAAAGCCACGTCGGAGATGGAGGAGTCCGATGATGAAGTCAAGAATGAAATGTTGACATAAATGGCACTAATCTCTAAAGGATTCAAAAAAATCCTCATGTACTTAAGTTTCAAAACAGAAAGTTTAATTCAACTAACGAACCAATTTGCTATGAAAATAATATGCCTGGTCACATAAAGGAGTGTTCACTAAGGAAAAACAGAGAAAAGAGAATGAAGTCTTACAAGGTCAAAAGGTCATAGAGAAGCTTTAGGGGCTTAGGATAAAAGCAATGGTGAAGAAGATTTTGATAGCTCATCGTCCTCCGAAAGTGAAGGAGAAGTAAGAAAAAGGAATGAGAGGACATATATGTGTTTCATGGCACGAGGAGATTCATGGTAAATTTTAACCCGAACTTTAGTTATAGTAATAGTAATGATAATGAAGACCTTGATTATGACGAGGAGTTTCATAAACTTTATGCTAAATATGAGAAAATACTTAGAGAACGTTTAACTCTCAAAATGAAGCATAAATCATGTGAAACTAATTCTCCTGATCTTGAGCTAGAAAAGATTTGGGAAGGAAACTTAAAATTGATTAGTAGGAATAAAGAGCTAGAAGAAAAGAATAAATTGCTTAGTCTAGAATATAAAGACCTAGGAAATAGGTTTAGAGACTTAGAAAAGAACTTGACCGTCATTAATGCAAAGAACGATGACTTGGTTAATAATGTAGCTAAATTCAATAAGGGTAAAGAAAGATTAGATAGCTTAATTAGCTAACAAAGACCATCATATAGTAAACATGGCTTAGGTTACAACGTGAAACTCAAAATCCTAAGATTTCTCATCATCAAGCTAGGTGTGACGACCCGTATCCGTTACCACCCGTATTTTAGTATAAATACCTTCAAAAACAGTTTTAAATAATCAGATACTTAAACTAATTAAGTTTTTAAGATACTATTCTTAAATAACTTTTTTTACTAATTACTTCTATTACTTTTACTAATTACTTTCATCAATTACTAATGATCCTTACTAATTACTTAACTAATAACTTTTACTAATTATCATTTACTTTTACCCCTAATTATCATCTTCGCCTAAATTTTAACTCTATTTAATTTATTTTAATTAACCCTAACCATATCCATCTACCCGTAAACAAACCCCCATCATCATTTAAATCCTCAACAATTCTAACCCCAACCGACACACGTTGTCGGCAGACCACACGAAGGAAAACGTTTTCAGGTTTCCCTTGTTCGTCCGACAGCCGACTCCTTGCTTCATGCATCTTAAATCTCAACAATCAACCACATCTTTTCTTCTAATCACAGCACACAACCCTTTGTTATTTAATTTCAATCCTTTCTAAACAGAGGAGCACCCAACACCTACGGCTCACCCACACCCCCTTAAATTCGCCAACCCACAACAGTGATTCTCCTCTTCAATTAGAATTAACCCTTTCATTTGACAGGCAACTCACCAGATCAACCCCCTTATTAACCCACCGCCCAAAAGTGGGTGAGATCCGACATCCTTTATTATCTAAACCCCATCCCATTTAATTTAAGACCCCACTCCATTAATCCTCTTCTTTTGTAAAGGAATCAAAATAAAACCCAACCTTTCTCCTAATCACTGCAACACATCTCCCACTCACTCACGCATGGGAGAGGGGAGCCAAAGAAAAAGGAAACACATCACATTTTTACACTTCAAAAATCTCATTCCCTGCATTCAAACCCCCAAGCCAAAAAAAAACAACTCCTCATATTTCTTCTTCCTTCATGAATCAAAGAAATCCAATCCAAGGAAGAGGCCCACCTGAGACCCTCTCCCCTCTGATGAGCAACCGCATGGCTGCCCTGAGCCACCCTGAGTCGCCGTCGCCATCCAGAACCACGCGTCTCGAAGCTCCCGACCTCTCTTCCTCCTTCCTCCCGACGGCCCCACACCCGCGCCCCAGCCTTGCCACCTGACGCCCCTTGCCGAGCCAAGACTCGCGGCAGCCGCCTCCAGATCACCGCCTCCGCCCCTGCAGCGTGCCACCCCGATCAGATTCGCACCGCCGTCGAAATCCACGCGCTGAACGGCGCCACCACCCTGACCCGCTGCCGCACGCTCCATCGCACCACTCTGCCGCCAGATCCGAGCCGACGTCCCCCTTCGGTCTCCCCCTCATTTGCAAAAGAAAGAGACAGAAAGAACAATCGAAAAGAAAGAAGGACAGAACAGATAGAGGTGATAGTTTGGTGAGAGTTATATATATTAATAGAGTTAAATTAAGTCATAGATTTATTGTCACATATTTTCAGTTGATGGTTAATGATAGTATCAAATTATAAAATTAATGTTAATTATTAATATCTGTTGGTTTAAGTAAAATTATTTTCAGTTATAGTTTTTATTATTAGTTAATGTTAGTTAATGGTTAATGTTAGTATTCAGCACATTATATAATTACAGTGTTAAATAACTTTAGGTATATTATATATATTATTATTACAATATTATATAAACCATATTTTAAATAAACCTTCAATTTATTAGCATATGGGTGTAAGTTTGTATGTATCATTAATCAAATTCTTTTAACTAATTATTTAGCCCATGGCACAGATAAATCGCGCCTCTCTCTACGATCACGATTCCGTCGTCGGTGAACCCAACGCTCGTCCTCCTCCTTATATCTACGCATCGTATAGTAGGTTCCTCACATCACTTTCATCTAAATAAATTAATATGGGTTAATGCAAGCGTGCATTTTCCTACCTGTTGTTAAATGTTACTTCATTTAAACTGCTTTATGCCATGCTTATTACTCCTGCAAATTAACTGCTAGAAATGCCTGCTAGACACATGAAAGAACTTGAAATCATGAATTCGTGCATACTGATAGGCTGGCTCGTGTTCCAGCAGAACATTCGTGAACTTGCGCCCTCGATGGCGAAATCTTGAATTCGTGAATTCGTGAACTTGATTAGGCTGGATCGTGTTCTAGCACAACATTTGGATGGGGTTAGAGTTGAGCGGCCACTAAGCATGCGTGAAAGGGTCCCCTTCAAGAGCACCACTTATACGGTGGGTGGCGTCAATCACGATTATACCCCCGTGAGAAGGATCGATTCACTCACCATGATTTAAAGGCATGAACCCTAGGTATGATAGAAAACATATGCATCGAACTTGAATTGATTGTCATTACTCCATTTGCACACTAGAATTGCCATATTGATAACTGCTTTGATTTGATATCTTTAAAACTGACATGCTCATAATTGCATTGTTTTAAATTCCTTAGAACTGCCATGTTCATAAATGCTTGCTTAAATTTCTTAGAACTGTCATGTTCATAATTGCACTGCTGGTTAAACGTATAGCTGACATTAGACTGCTAATTGCTATCATAAATTGTGTACCCTGCTAGTTTCTCTCTTACCATGCTTATGTATAATTGCCATGCTCACCACGCTTTACTTTGTGCACTACACCCTACTATGCTCACATGTTTGTGTTCTGTTAGTAGACAGTGCCATTACCCTGTTATATTCTTTTAATTGTTTAAATGAGATTGATGCTTGGGAACCTACATTAGTAACCCTCACTGACGAGCATTGTATTTGTGTTTTAATGCAATGTCCGTCGGGTTCTGAGGGTATTTTTGCAGATCCTAGTTACAGTGTAGCATGACCCACTAGTGGCAGGATTTCTCACAGGAAGATAATCTTAGGCTACTTTTCCTTATAGTTCCATTGTATTAAATTTATGTAATGTGTTGTAAGAGCCATAAGGCCTCTCTTCCTTTCATTATTGTTGTATTCCATTTCTGAGACGTTTGAGATTGTAAATATAAATTATCTGCGTTGTTTTGAGTATGCATGAAAGAACATGCAAGAATTCACACAGACGCTTATTGTGTTAAGTCAAGGAGGAAAGAAAAGCAAAAGTACATCCTTCATACTTGCACATGCGGACCCGCCCGCGTCCTCGCTCCCAAGATACAATGGGAAGCGGGGCGTGACACTAGGGTTCCTAAAACTACAAATGGATATGTCAGTTTGGATTCCCAAAATTGGGAATGTCCAAATGAAAGAAAATTACATCCCTAGTTTTATGGACAATGTTCATTTCTGTAAAGGTTATATATTTTCTTATGAGAAATCTAAATCCAAATAGGTTTCGTTTCTTATTGGTCGATATCTATATTATTTGTGTGACTAATCCCACTGACCCAAAAAGGGGTTACCAAAATTATTTGTTTGATTTTGAGATACCAAAATTATAAGAGATTAGTAGAGGAGCTCCCAATGAATGTCAAGTCATATGCATGGATTAAAGGGAGACCCAACTTCAATGATGCAACTTTTGAGTGGGAGCCCATGTAAGAAAAATTTCTTTTATGCAAAATAGAATATTTTTAATGTCATTCTTTAATCACTTGGTGAGATTTGTCACATGAGATGTGTTTTGTTATTATCACTTGGTATATTTCACTTACATCTCTTAGCATCACACCCATGTTGATATTGAGTCGCATACACTCTTAGAGAGAGATGTATGTGGGAGAATCTTTTTGAGGTTATAATTGGTTCTCAACCGGGGGAGAACATTTTTACCTTTTTAATGATGCCAAAGGGGGGAGTGAAAATGTGATATGGACACATGCACACATATACATGGCATTACATAGTTTTTATGCAATATATTATCATCAACAAGGGAGAGAATGTTATACATTGAGTCTCCACCCCATGGTTATTTTGATGATGAGCAACATATTATACTAATGTTTTCATTGAGTTTGTACGTAGAAGTGCATTTTTAATATAGGTAATAAAGCTATAATGATCACTAAACGAGAGGCATGATTCAAAGAATGAAGGTCAAACCTATATGATGGAGAAGCTTATATGTTGGTGCAAATAGATCAAAAGGGCATAATCAAGGAGCATCAAAGGTTAGGAGGCTAAGAGCATTGAAGAACAACCACAAAGGCTATGGGGATCAAAAGCTTAAGTGAAAGACACGACATTGGACAAAGAGTTGCATCCTTAGATCAAATGTAATAATCTAATGTCTTGTATTTTATTTGAGTCTTAGGAATATATTAAAGCCTTTTGATAAAGACCACACACTTTGGATTATACCAAAAATGATTTAAAAATATTTAAGAATATTTTTTCTAAGTTTTTAAAGCTAAAATCACATGTATTACATAATAGCCGAGTATCCAACCTATGATAGCTGACTGTTCTTAAGCTGGGAAAAGCTGTGAACGTTTTGTCCACTGATAATAGACTATCACACATGGATAGTCGACTATCATGCCCAGAATAACCGACTGTCACCCAAGATAGTTGACTATCTGAGCAAACAGCTATAATTTGACTTTTTCCTTTAATTACGCATATATCTGTTTGTAGCCGTTGGAGGGGCATTTTTGGGATTCTATTTTGAGTAGAATTTCATCTTTATATAGAGTATTTGAGCTTAGGTTTAAAAAAGAGATTTGATGAAAAATTAGTACTTTTCAAAAAGTGTTTTCAAAGTTCTCTCTCAAGCTATCAAAATATCTTCTTGGCCAAAATTTCAAATAGTTTTCAAATTCCGTTTGGCCTTGATTCTTGATCTCCCAAGCT
Organism: Scilla litardierei; assembly: GCA_030789695.1. Taxonomy (NCBI): domain Eukaryota; kingdom Viridiplantae; phylum Streptophyta; class Magnoliopsida; order Asparagales; family Asparagaceae; genus Scilla; species Scilla litardierei. The sequence continues at coordinate 59,916,286 of CM061141.1, read as the reverse complement.
TTTAAAGTTCTTATCTTTGGGATCAAGTTCATCCTATATCAACACTTTAACATTTGGGCTACGAATCGAAAGGCTATAAGTAATTCTTCAAAAGCATTGGAAGTTTCTTTCTCACTTGGGTGTAGTAAGGGTAACTCCTCTTGTACGAATGTGAGTTGTAAAAGCCTTGAGTTGTGATGCAAGTAAAAATCCTTCTTGTATGGAAGGTGGCGAGAGTTGTAATTCTTTATTGGAGGTGAGGTTGCTCTATTTGGTTTAAATAATGGATTAAAGCTCGGCAGAGATTCGGGGTTTGGATGTACCAAGTAGTGGGGAACCATGATAAATCGTTGATGTATTTGTGATTGCGTTCTTGATTCTTTACTTGCACTTTATTATTTTCATTGTGCTTATTTCATTGATGCAAGTAATTGATGCAAGTATTTGTTGATTAAGATTTATATAAGTAATTCTATATTAATTTTAGTGAGATTTCTAGAGGATAATTTTTAATTTGCCAATACACTATTCATCCCCCTCAATATTAATCTATATTAATCTATATTGATGGATCTAGTTCCTTTTGGTAGATCTACCTGCTCATACATGTCCAATCATCTCCCCATCAATATGCGACTAAATTCCGCATGTTCCTTTTTAACAAAGTAATCCTTTTACCCGGAATGGTGGTTTCTCTCAGTCGGCATTCAAGACTTTTCCAATAAATGTGGGGTGGGAAGAGCTTTAAAAAATAATACGTCACCATATTGTTATCAAGCACTGGAAAGCCTTTTTATTTAGTTATATCTAGTGAAAGGGGAAGTCAAATAATTTTTAGTTGATTAGATGTCAAAGGAAAGAAGAGGTTACGTCTCCTTGGGTACATTCTCAATCTTTAAACATAGTGCATTCAACATGCAGATAGATACTTGAAGGTTTAAAAAACCATGTGTCTATTTATTCAATTCACACATACAGTGTGAATTTCTATCATAATTTTTCTGCATCATTGCTAATGTCAATTTTACTTTCAGTAAAAGTAACTTACATGTCCAATTGTATTCAACTCTCGTAAATGGGTTTACGAACCAGCTTCAGGATCTTAACCTAAATTCTATCATTTAATGATCTACAGTATGCAATTCAGGTAGAATTCATTCAAATGTTAACAAAAATTCTTTGGGGTGCATGTTGTGATCTTGAAATGGAGTGTCATCTTCGGAGTGTTAAAAATATGTGGTTTGCACTTATGATAACAGGCATTCATGGTCTGCAAACATCTTAAAAGAACGTCATAATATTGCAGTTTTAACATTTTGATTCAAAAGGGTGCATATAAATTCATTTTTGAAACACGATGGTGCTAGGTAATAAAGTATGAAATATTTTCTTCCATCGCTTCTATGTTAAAAATTGAAACATGAGTTGTACACTCTGGAATATATGAAAGTGTGAATATAGTATGAATGTGTCATAAGAACTTTCGGCAGTTGAGCAAAAGCTGAGCCAAGATCTTGGGATAGCACTTAAATCCTGCTGGTTTATGTTTTAATTTTGTGGCAGGTCATTAGAGTTAAATGGTCCCTTCATGCCAGGGAGGAGATTGTATTTGAGTTGCTCCAGCATTTGCGGGGAGTGAACACAAGAATTTTGTTGGAGGGGATAAATAAAAGTACAAGGGAAATGTTGGAGGAGCAAGAAGCTGTTCGTGGACGGCTCTTCACAATCCAGGATGTACTGCAGAGTACTGTCCGTGCATGGCTGCAGGTATGTGATAACTGTTCCTGAGAAAACGGTGTGCATCTCATGTCCTAATCTTCGTATCTGTTGTCGAATTCAAATATATAGATCGATGTTTGTTCTGTTATACTCCAGGAAAGTAATTTGTCAAATCATTATTACTTTCAGTTTGAACTGATGCAGAAATGAGAGTGCCTCTCTTTGAGTTCAGCAAATATCTCGTGGGACAAAAAAAAATGGCTATCACAGTGAATTTTTCATTACCCTAAGCGTTCTGTTTGTGGTTTGCAGGATAAAAGCCTCCGGGTTACTCACAATTTAGGAATTTTTGGCGGTTGCGGCCTTGTCCTCTCCATAATTACCGGTCTCTTTGGGATCAATGTGGATGGCATTCCAGGGGCACAAGGGGCTCCCTATGCGTTTGGCGTGTTTGCTGCAGTTCTCTTCTTTGTGGGCTCCGTGCTGATTGGACTCGGGATGCTGTACCTAGGCCTGAAGAGGCCGATCACAGAGGAGCAGGTCCAGGTGAGGAAATTGGAACTTCAGCAGCTGGTCTCGATGTTCCAGCATGACGCCGAAAATCATGCCAAACTTAGAGAGGGGGGCAGCATTTCCAGGCACAACTTGCCGCCAACGGCTGCAGATATGCTTTCGGACGCTGGCTATGTGCTCATTGCATGAAGACATCATTTTTGTCGAGCGTGAACAAAACTGCAACAAAGAGCAGAATCCCGTTCCTCATTTGGTATGATGTTAGTTTCTCTCCTTTCCCTGCCAAAATGAAGTGTTTGGTCATCGTATTTTTATTAATAAGGAAACTCTGCAAGCTAGCCTGAGGGACTTAATTCTTATTGATGTTTTGCATCTATTATTAATTGAATGTTCTCCTGCAACCCATCGTCATGTTTTGTGAGTTTAGGAAAGCTTTTGTTGGCTCGACTCTACCCAAATAGTTTGATGAGAAAACGAGTACCATAGTCTTGACATTGCGGCCCAAAGAATAGCTACTATATGCAAAACAAGTCTCGACTAGACACATCCTACAACGAGAAAGAAACCCGGGCCGAACAAAATTTCAATTTGAACAAGCCGAGACACAAATCCTATAATAAATGTTGAGTTTTGATGTTAATAGAGTTAAGAAATTATATTATTACAATTAGCAATTTCCATGCATGTGCCAATCGAGTTTTGTTCCTCAGCTAATAAGCCCTAACAAGTAAAAATATCATTATCACGGTCACACGGCAAAAATCACAACCAACCCCAGATGCGCAAAAAGCAAAAGCGCATCCGATGCGCTTCTTCTTGGCAAATTGCTCCTTTTCTGCCTGGTTCAAATCTCTCATTCTCTTGCAAGCCAACTCTGTTAGCCCCTTGATTTGGAGATAATTTGCTGCAACGAGGAGATCGAAGAGAGCATCCTTATCGAGCGCCTCGATGAACTTGGCATCCCAAGACTAGAGACATTGCTCGTTGTTGTTAGCACCTGCGACGGTTGCGTGCACATAGCAGTAGTCGATGACCATCGGAAGGATGTTGCTGGTGATGCCGGGGAGAGCGGTCTCATGGCTAGGGCTGTCTTGCGTCGAGATTAAGCGACGAATCGTGTCAGAAATCATTCCAACTCTTCCATCCACCTCGAACTCTGTGCCGTCGGAACATCTTAATACGATGTGGGAGGAAGAAGAAATAGCCATGAGCGCAGCTAACTAGCTTTTGTTGTGCGTCGAGCAGAAGCAATCAGATCGCCGAAGTATCCAGCACGAAAAACAAATAGAGAGCAAACAAAAGATTTAGGACCAATGGAACACTTCTCTTAATTTCAATTAGGAGATACAAAAGATACTCAACTACCCCTGAGAAACCCTCTCAAAGATGGCTCTCTTAAAGATGACTCTCAATAATCCTATGGAACTTCCAATTGGACCTCATATAAGTTTTCCAATGCTTCAATAGAAGCTCAATTGGATTCACAATTTTCGATGCTAAATAACCAAACACTTGCCCTCCTTTTATACTAGATGAAGGGAGAGGAGTTGGTGCATCAACTCCCCATTGGGTTGGTGCACCAACCCCCTTGGGTTGGTGCACCAACCCCCTTGGGTTGGTGCACCAACCAAGGGCAGCCCATATGGGTTTATCAAGACAACAACCACAAATCTCCACCTTGGCGAGATATTAGGTTTATGTCACACAATCGACTGGCAACGCTCCTCCTCGGTGAGAATCATCTCGTGTTCCCGCCATCTTGCCTTGAAAGGCTCATATGACTCCGCAGAGCCTCATTACCCCAGAAGGGGCCACCAAAGTTATCTCATATAGTCAACATACAAGTCCGAGCCTGTTACGACCTAAAGATCGTAAGAGTCCGACTCCCGTCCGGATCCGCTGACATACCCCTTTAACTCTCCCCTTCATGAAAGGGCCGCCACCCCGGAAGACCGAAGCTACGCGGGAACGGGCGCGCCTCGCAGCACTCCCCCCACCCGGCCGAGGCCCGCCAGGGGCAAGGCGCTTGGGGAGCGCCCGGACAATACCGCCGGATATGCTGACATAGGCATGTGCGTATCCTTCCGTTCCAGCGGCCCACAACCCACGACCGAGAAGGGGGCGCGGCCGGGCCGAACAGCCCGAGCCGGTCGACCCGGCCGGTCCCCATGCACCACGGCGCCAGGTATAGCATAGCCAGACCTTTAGTTCGTCACCAACGACAAACAACCTAGGATAAGGACACGACTGACACTAACGCCGTCCGACCATCTGACAAAGCATCCCCTGGCGGTTGAGCCGACTGACAATTAATGCTTTCGGCCCTGACATCCCGACAAAAGCATCCCCTGGCCGTTGCGCCGTCTGACAAAAGCAGGTCAGGCACTCCTGTTCCTGACATCCTTGTCTGAAGCTCCCGCTGACAACCGAGCCAGCTCAGCACGTCGAGTCAGCATGCCAGGTCAGCCCCGCCTAGTCATCTCCCGTCAGGTATAAATACCCCCTCTCCTCTTACGGTGAGGGGGCTGGCAAATTCTCTCTCAATCTATCATTCACACACGAGAGCAAAGGTCGTCCATATCTTTGTTCTCCCACCTATAGCTCGCCACGTACGGTCGACACACCGTTAGTCCGACCGGCGTGCCTAGCCCCCGTTTTAAGTCCTATTACTGACTTAGGCATCGGAGGGGCTAAGGGTTGGACCCCAACCCCGCCCTTCTGACGGGTCGCTCGTGCTGCAGGAAAGCTCGCCCCTTGGTCGACATCAACTTCAGCCTCCTGCCATCCAATCTTCCTCCGCCGCGTCCGGTGAGATTCGACTCCGTGGCCACCCCCGGCGGCAAGTCCAACCTCTTCACCCCACTAATCACTTGTTAAACAGCCCACCTAAACCCTCTTCTTAACATAACCACCGTGCCCTTGCTTCTCCACAATACAAATTCATTGTACGCGAGTTCCACCTCGTAACAATTGGCGCCGTCTGTGGGAACGAAGGGTCACACCCATGTTAGACTCCATGCCGATCTCTCGGAACCCTGACCACGGCAAGGATCCCGTGGGTCAGGAGCCGCTCTCTCTACTAATCACCCCGACGCCCGACCCCCTTCTGGGGATGGGCACCGAGACTGACCATACTTCGGCCCACGCCGTCCTGAAGAGCTTCGAGGCCGTCACACAGGCCAGGGGAGGCTATCCGGCGGTGGGGGCGGAGCCTCAGTCCGACCCCTCGGGGCCCCAGAACGTGAGGCGGAATCTCCGCCCTCAGTTCGAGGAGGAGGGGGAGAACGGGGGGCTCGCCGAGGAGGTCGCGGCCCAGCAGAGGCTCCTGGAAGAGGAGATGGAAGTTGCGCGGCGGTGGAGGCGCTTGGGGGAGGCGGCCGCCGTGCAAAGGCGTTGGGACGAAGCGGCCGAGACCGCCCGAAGGGCCTACCAGGACGAAGAGGCCGCCCGCCACCAGCTCCGCCTCGTCATCGCGGAGCGCGAGAGGCTAAGGAGGGAGAACGAAAGCAACCGAGAAATCCTGGAGGTGACGGCGACGGGTCGGCGTCTCGGGGACGGGCGGGGCCCGTTGTTGGCCAGGTCCCCACCAGGAGGAGGCAGCCCGCATCGCCTGCACCACCCCTCCGATTGCCTACGCGAGGAAGCCGTTTGTCGACAACTACGCTTCCTCACCGCCGAGCGCGAAAGGCTTCTGCGGGAGAATCAGGAGCGGATGGAGGCCCGAGGGGAGCTGGCCGGGAGGCGATGGTGTTGGGAGAACCGTAGCCCGCGACCCGTCGAATCCTCGACCCGAGGAAGGAGCCCCGCCAGGCGACCGTCGGGCTACTCCCCGGGGCCGGAGGACCGTCGGCGGCCGAGGCGCGACAGAAGCCAGACCCCCGAATGGCGGAGAGGGGATGCGCCCGATCGCCCTACCTATCCGGAGGAGGCCATGCCGCTTGCACGGTGGATCACGTCCGCTCCGAGACCCATAAGGTTCAACCCCCCCCCCCCCCCCCCCCCACTTGGCCACATACAACGGAAGAGGCGACCCCCTCACGCACGTGCAGCAGTACCGGGGGGCAATGGAGGCGCAGGATGTGGATGAGGCATTCCTATGCCGGCATTTCTCCCAAAGCCTGAGGGACACCGCGTTGGACTGGTACTTCGGCTTACCCCCGAGATCCGTTGGGAGCTTTGGCGAGTTATCCCACAAGTTCTGCCAAGAGTTTCGGGCCGGACGGACGAAAGAAGAAGCTCTTAGACTATCTCAGCACGATAGTCCAAGGAGAGGGAGAGACAACGGGCAGATACCTCCGCCGCTTTCACGATGAGAGACGGGCGGTGGTGACGTGCGGCGATGAGGTGCTTATGCTGGCCTTCAAGACAGGGCTGCGGACTCGGCGATGAGGTGCTTATCCCTGCTCCAGGATCCGCCAGCCGACTATGAGGCGTTGGTTGCTATGGCGGAGAGGCATGCGTTGGCCGAAGAGACTCTCGGCACAAAGGCCCTATTCCCCCCAGCGAAGCCGCTCCAGGGCGAGCACCGGCCTCACCCTCGGCCGAGGCTGGAAGAGGGGCACCGAGGTCCCGACCGGTTAACCCAACCAAGGCACGAACCGGTGTTGCAACGCCCGCAAGACCGTCCTGGCCCGGCGCGCGAGTTCACCCCGGCCCGCGGCGCCACCCGAGCCCTCCCAGGATAGGAAGGCCCCCTGCGGGCGCACTACACGCGGCTCAACGCCCCCATGATGGAGGTTCTGGCCGCGGCAACGAGAGCCGGGTTACTGCCGGAGCCTCCCCGGGAGATGAGGTCGGATCCGGCGAAGCGGGATCTCCGGAGGTATTGCCGATATCACCGTGACCACGGTCACGATACCGACCGTTGTTACACTCTTAAGAGAGAGATCGAGCGGCTGATCCAGGCGGGCCATAAGACCGTGCTTGGGCCAACAATTTTGGCCCGAAATCCTTATCGGACCGGGCCGGCCCGGCCCGGTTCATTTTCGGACCGGACCCGGGCCAAGCTTTTCAGCCCATGGGCGGCACGGCACGGCACGAAAAGCATTTGATCGCCCCACTTCAATTTGACCACACACCAATCTAAAGCAGATTTCAGTAATATACATTCATTTATGGTGTTGAGTCCGTCATGAATCTTATTAGATCAAGGTCCAAATATCATAAATTTTAACAACTTCCTGTCAGCGCCAACTTTGATGTCTTCGGATCTTGGGGGTCGATCTTAGTTTCCGAGAAGAGACAAAGAACCACCAAACATGTTACTTCATCTTGCCAAATAAATGAAAACGATGTAGGACACATCACCTTATGCAACCCACTCAATCCTCTTCTTTCGTGCTCCATTTCGATGCATCTTTAAGCATATGAGACAAGTTTGTGTTTAAAAATATGATAAATATCGTCACAATACATAATTTATTCAACCCTATCGGACCGGGCCGGGCGGCCCGAATTTTTATCGGACCGTGCCCGGGCCTCTCCGAAATGGCCCGAAGTCTTATCGGGCCGGGCCGGCCCAGTCCTTTAAGAAAATCGGACCGGGCCGGCACGGCCCGATAAGACCGGGCCGGCCCGAATTGCCACCCCTAATCCAGGCGGGCCACTTGGGAAACTTCGTGGCGGACAGGCGGGCAGCGGAAGGAGAGAGAGCCCCCCCGGAGGGGCGGGGGCCAGAACCGCCGACGGACCGCGATCGGGGGGAGCCACGCCCCCCCCCCCCCCCCCCCCCGGGGCGATCATGCGAATTGAGATGATAAGTGGGGGGCTGTCCCCAGCGGGGACGTCGCCCACGATCCCGGGGGCCGGTGCCCGACAGGTGATGGCGGCGGGCGACGGCCGCCGGCCGAAGTGGAGGAGGACGCACCGACCCCCTATCACCTTTACCGAGGGAGACCGGCAGGAGGTGGGGGGCCAGAGCAATGACGCCCTCGTCGTCGAGGCTCGGATCGGGGCGGTTGCCGTCGGCCGGCTCCTGATTGACACCGGTAGCTCCTGCGACATCCTGTTCCTGTCAACGGTCGAGAGGATGGGGTGGGGGCGTGCAGACCTAGAGCCCTGCGCGGACCCCATTGCCGGCTTCACCGGCCATATGATCCCCATAGTGGGGACGATCACCCTGCCCATGACTCTGGGGGAGGAACCGAGGGTCGTCACCAGGTGGACGCGTTTTGTCATCGTCGACGTCGCGTCGGCGTATAACGGAATCATAGGGCGTCCATACATGACGGCCATCGAGGCGCTCCCCAGCCTGCAACACCAGATGATGAAGTTCCGGACCCCCCGGGGGGTGGGACAGGTGCGAGGAGACCAGGAGGGGCCTGGGGACCGCGACCGTAAGCCAGCCCGGCGTAGGAGCCCGAGGCGGGCCCTGACGGTTCTCATCCCCGACGAGAGGGAGGACTTCTGCGACCAACGGCCGACCCCGGCCGAGGAAGTCGAAGAGGTTCCCGTAGCCTCGGATGAAGAGAGAACCGTCTCCATCGGGACAAAACTCCCGGCCGCCCCGAGGACGGCTCTCGTCACCTTGCTCCGGGAAAATGCGGACATATTCGCATGGTCACCCGCCGACATGCCTGGGGTTGACCCGACGGTGATCACCCACAGGTTGAATGCGGACCCAGAAGCCCGACCGGTCCGACAGAAGAAGAGAAGCGCGGGGGGCGAAAAGAAGAGGGCGGCCGAGGAAGAAGTATAGCGGCTCCTCGAAGCCAAATTTGTTCGGCCGGTGGACTACCCGGACTGGCTCGCCAACGTCGTTCTGGTGAAGAAGCCCAATGGAAAGTGGCGCATGTGCGTCGACTTCACCGACCTCAACAAGGTATGCCCAAAGGACAGCTTTCCCCTACCCCGGATCGACCACTTGGTGGACCAGGCATCCGGCTACGAGTTGTTAAGCTTTATGGACGCCTTCTCGGGATACAACCAGATACTGATGGCGGAGGAGGATGAGGAAAAGACGTCTTTTGTCACCGATAAGGGCACCTTCTGTTACACCAAGATGCCCTTTGGACTGAAGAACGCCGGGGCGACCTATCAGCGGATGGTAGACCGAATATTCGGCCCTCAGGTGGGGCGAAACCTGGAGGTCTACATTGACGACATGCTGGTAAAGAGTAGGAGGGCCCCCGACCACCTCGCCGACTTGCAGGAAACTTTCCAAAGGGTCCGCCGGTACAACCTAAGGCTAAACCCCGCGAAGTGTATCTTCGGCGTGCAGTCGGGAAAATTCCTGGGCTTCATGATAACGAAGCGGGGGATCGAGGTGAACCCCGACAAGGTGACGGCCCTCATCGGTATGGCGGAACCCCGGACGATCCGGGACTTGCAGCGACTGAACGGCCGGATCGCTGCTCTGGGGCAATTCCTATTGAAATCTGCGGAGAAGTCGCTCCCCTTCTTCAGGGTCTTACGCACAGCCTTTGGCGAAGCTAAGGACAAAAGGAAGGTGATCCCGTGGGACGACGACTGTGCGCGGGCGTTCGCGGAGCTGAGGGCTTACCTACAGAGCCCACCGCTCCTCGCACGGCCGGAGGAAGGCGAACCCCTAGGGTTGTACTTGGCAACCAACGAGGAGGCCGTTAGCTCCGTCCTAATCAAGGAGGAAGGGGGGGTGCAGCGCCCTATTTACTATGCCAGCCGGATCCTCCGGGAGGCGGAGACTCGTTACAGTCCTATCGAGAGAGCCGCCTACTGCCTAATCACCACAGCCCGAAAGCTCCGACCATACTTCCAGGCCCATCCCATAACCGTCCACACCGACATGCCCCTCGAAAAGAACCTGAAAAGACTGGAGCGGTCGGGGAGGATGCTCAACTGGAGTGTCGAGCTCAGCGAGTTCGACATAACGTACAAAGCCTGGACGGCGATCAAAGGCCAGGCGCTGGCCGACTTCGTGGTGGAATGCACCGCGGGAGTCCCGCTGGGGAACCAGCCAGAGCTCCCATCGGCGACCGCGTCCCCGCGGGGGACCGGGGTGGGCGAACCCTCAGCGCCCTCCCAGATGGACGTGGGCGAATTGTGGACCATCCACGTCGACGGCTCCGCGACGGGATCCGGGACAGGGGCGGGTATCGTCATTCAGACCCCAGACGGATGCTCGTTGGAATACGCACTACGCTTCAACTTCCCGGCAACTAATAATGTCGCGGAGTACGAGGCCGCGGTTAACGGGTTGAAACTCGCTAAGGCGGTGGGGGCGACGAACGTGTTGCTCCTAAGTGATTCACGGCTCGTCATCCAACAGATCATGGGGAGCTTCGAGGCCCGAGAAGAAACAATGAAGCAAGACCTTAGGTGCATCCAGATCGAACTCCGCAAGTTTAAGAAAGCGGACGTCCGGCACCTGCCCCGCTCCAACAACCTCCGGGCGGACGCCCTGTCTAAGCTGGCTTCCTCCTCTGCGACCGAGATCGGGAAGGCCATCTACGTCGAAAGCCTATTGACGCCAACCATTGACGAAGGAGAACTAATGTGTACGGGCACGATGACTAGTGGGACCGAAAAGGTGCTTCTCTCAAGCGCAAGAGTCCGTACAAGTAGTAAAATCTGGGAGTCCAGATGTCGAATCCACGGGAAGAAATCTGTTGCAACCACAGCTCAAATCAAATAGAAATCCAACGAAGAGAAACTAAACACTTTTAATGGTGGTGATGGTGGTGTGAATGGGGATACGTGAATGATACGAACAAGGAAAATACGTGAGAACAAATATCTATAAAAAGTATGCACATGGTATGGGTTCGTTAGGATCAATGATTCGTATTAATTTGGTTGATAGGTATAACGCAATGAATTCTCCTTTTGGGAGCAATTCACCGGAAAATACCCAATATAACTCAATGAATTCTCCTTTTGGGAGCAATTCATCGGAAGATGCCCTTTTGGGGGTTCAAACACAAAATTCAATGAGATCGTCGCTAAAGCTATAATACGATATGAAACTCTCTTTTGGAGAGATCAAAACTACGGTATGAAACTCCCTTTTGGAGAGATCAAAACTCACCCTTTTGGGGCGATCATCAACTAGATCAATTCTTTTGGAATCTGAAAAAGTCGATTTACGAACAAAGATTACAATTTTAGCGACGTTTAACGATTTAGCACAAGGAATACAACCAAACTAGCACAAATAATATCCCCTAACTACTCCATACCATGCACAAATAAGTTTTAGCTACTCATAATGCAGAAATAAACAAGTTTCATAGCCAAATACTTCAAGTTCATAGCAAAATACAATAGAAAACACCAAAATACGGGATAGAAGTTGAAGAAAATATCACCAATTCTCCTTGAAAAGACTTCAAACTCTCTGGAAATAATAAAACAAGCCTCTGGAATTTTACAGAATTTTTCAGAGGGGAAATACGGCTCCTAGAGCCTCCAATACGCTCAAAATACGCCCCAAACTGCCTGAATACGCTCAAAAAACCCTAAAATACCTTTTATAAAGAGATTGCGGGTTTGGGGAGTGCTAACGGGTCTAAACCCGCTCTAATATCGCGCCCGAATTCATCTCGGCCGCTGATCTGGAGCGGCGCAATTCGTGGCCGTCCATCGCAGCGGGATCTAGCGTGGCGTCGACGCGTGTGCTTTAAGATGCGTGCGCAACCCGTATCCATTTCGAATCCGCATCGGGTTAGCTCCTCGCCGTTGGATCGAAATCGGATGCTTCATAAGCCGCCACGTCGCTGCTTCTGAGTTCGAATGCGGGGTTGACGTCGTCCGTTGGATCCAAATCCAATGCTTCGGAAAACGCCACGTCGCCACCCGCGTTCGAAATCGCGATTCGAAGTGGAGTTCATCTCCACCGTCCATTCGAGCGGGACCTCATGGATGCTGGCCACGTGGCCAGGAAATCGTGCCTCCGCTCCGCTGCTTCGGGGCTGATCGCGTCCGTTCGATCTCGATCGAACGGCCCCAAAGTCATCCGCTTTTGTATCCGCAGCGGTTCGTTCTTGGCCGTTGGATCGGCGATCAACGGTGGAGATTTGGCCGCGTGTTGCGCCAAGATTCGTGCGCCGGCCGTATATACGTATTTTAAACGTATTTCTCTATTTAAATGGTATCCTGCATTCAATAAATCACAGTAATTAGCACAGATCTCAGAAAAATACAAATAAATAGTCGTTGGAATCGTGAGATCGAGACGATGCTAGGAAAAATATAAAAAGTGCAGAAATACTCCATTAATTTCTGTTTTTTGCTCAAATAGTGTATTTTCTCTAATAAATAAATGCGTAGAAAATACGTATGAATTAGAGAACAATGTAGCATCACATGAGCACAAAATAGGGCTAAATGGGGGGTTAAATATGTAATATTGAACCCGAATCACACCCCCCAACTAGCGATTTGCTAGTCTCTAGCAAAAAGAGCGATTAATACGGATGATCAATAAAATAATAAGTTCTTTCGATTGCTTATGGCATGGCTCAATAGTACGCTTTCCAACATGATCTAGACCATCAATATACACATCCATGAACAAAATCAATCTCATGATATTCTCTAGTTTAATTTGAATAAATAACATGCAAGCATCATTTTGCGCAAGCGAAAGTATAACACGTCGTTTTGTTCTAGTTTTCTTGTTTCCAAGGAATTGGCCTATCAAAACAATCGTTCAAGACATGGGTATTGAAGTTGCTTAGTATATTCACCATTTCTTTTCTTTTATTCGTTCCGCGTAACGCGCATCAAGCAACATTTGCGGAAAAAGGTATAACTTGGATCGCTCCATCAAATGAGTGAGGTTCCGGTCAATGGCTCCCAAATCAGACGATAATAGGGCATTAGGCCAAAAAGGACCCATCGGACTGTACTACTCGAGCCAACCAAGTTATTTATTAGTGACATACATATTCATTCATTTTTCATCATTTTTCTTTTCATTTCTTTTCTTTCTTTTCTTTCTTTCTTGTAAGCAACTCAAAACCCATTCTTTCGAACATAAACATTAATAACCATGGCCACATTCCTCTTCAACTTGAAGACTATTCTTAAAAATCGTGTATACTTAAGCTTTTTCATCACATTAGCATGCATGAAATGAATTCAAACTATTTCGAGATATTAATCATGGAAATTGAAAGCTCTCATGAATAGTATATTAGCGGTAATTCCATGAAGGAAAAAAAATAATCAACTCAAGCCGCAAACAATTTTAAGAACAAAATCAATGTATAATCATCCGCATTCGAGGCATATGAAGGAGTTTTAAAAGATGAGATTTGGTGATTTATTCTTATCTTAACCTTATTTTTTAAAAAAAATTGAAAAAAAATCCTAAGTCTCATACACACCCCCCAACTAAAGATGGACATTGTCCTCAATGTCGGAAGAGGCACGTGTTATTCAAGCAAGCAACCTAGAAAGCATATAAAAACTACATTACTGGAAAGAACACACCGTGATCAAATGGCGGATCCCGAATCTTTAATTGTGGAGGAAGTTGTTCAATTTGCTCCTTGCGCTCCTCGGCGAGTAATCTTCCTCCAACGACTAAATTGGATCCTAGCAACGTAACTCCCAGCATCTCTATAAGATGTCCACCTATATCCTGCAAGAGATGAGTCACGTCAATCCATTTTAGTTTAAAATTCTTCGAAATAAAATTATTCCAAATGTAGTCATCAAAATAAGTGAAAGAAATTAAAATAAGTTGACGACTACTCCCTGAAAGATTTGCATTACTCTCTGTACGATGCTCGATCAATGGGGAGAGGGATAAATGATTTTGGGACAAAACTGGAGGAGAGAATGGTTCTGGCTCCATGGCGATAATCTCAAAACCTTTTTCCCTAGCTGTGTCCTCCTCCTGTTTATCCAAAATTGCTAGCTCGACCTCTCTTTTGCACACACTTCTTGCCATGTAGATATTTTCATTCGTGTCATCAATGTGACATGGCTCGCTCGATATTCCTGCAATAGAAGATGAACTCGTATTATATTCTTTAAATTGAGTTTCAAAAGCATTACCTTCTTCTAAGCAAGTGGCAATCAGAGTAAGATCTTCAATGGATTTCTGAATCTGCCGACTCCGAGCAAGGAAATTCTCCTGGAATTGATGGGATGTGGCCTCCTGTGTCTGAATAGTCTGGTAAGCTTCCTCTTTCAAGGATTGCAAAGGTACGTCTACGCTTTGCTCTTCTTGATCGAGGCACGAAGGCTCCGTTGAATCGCTCTCTGAAGTCTCTTCCACAGTTTCTTCGTTTTCTTGCAGAGACTCCATGTATTCCCACGCCACTGTCGGCGTCATGTCTCCCAATAATTCCTGCAGCTGTGGTTGTAGTCCATCTAGGAAGGACGCCATAAGCTCTTCATTTGTGAACCCATGCTACGGATAGCTCGATATAATGTCTGTGAACCTCCTCCAGGCCTGAAAGAAAGTTTCACAGTCAGTTTGATTAAAATTAACAATTTTGAGCTTCTCCATTCTATGTTTGTGTGCATTAGCATATCGTGCATCGTAAAGATTGTTTGTGCAATAGAAGTTCATATATTCCATTTTTTAAAAATTAAAATAAAATAATATAAAAAAGTTTATGTACAAAAAAGTGGAAAGATCTCACCGAAGGTCCTCTAAATGAAATAAACCGTAGTCACAAACCATTCCTCCCCGGCAACGGCGCCAAAAACTTGGTGGGACCGGAAAGGTGCTTCTCTCAAGCGCAAGAGTCCGTACAAGTAGTAAAATCTGGGAGTCCAGATGTCGAATCCACGGGAAGAAATCTGTTGCAACCACAGCTCAAATCAAATAGAAATCCAACGAAGAGAAACTAAACACTTTTAATGGTGGTGATGGTGGTGTGAATGGGGATACGTGAATGATACGAACAAGGAAAATACGTGAGAACAAATATCTATAAAAAGTATGCACATGGTATGGGTTCGTTAGGATCAATGATTCGTATTAATTTGGTTGATAGGTATAACGCAATGAATTCTCCTTTTGGGAGCAATTCACCGGAAAATACCCAATATAACTCAATGAATTCTCCTTTTGGGAGCAATTCATCGGAAGATGCCCTTTTGGGGGTTCAAACACAAAATTCAATGAGATCGTCGCTAAAGCTATAATACGATATGAAACTCTCTTTTGGAGAGATCAAAACTACGGTATGAAACTCCCTTTTGGAGAGATCAAAACTCACCCTTTTGGGGCGATCATCAACTAGATCAATTCTTTTGGAATCTGAAAAAGTCGATTTACGAACAAAGATTACAATTTTAGCGACGTTTAACGATTTAGCACAAGGAATACAACCAAACTAGCACAAATAATATCCCCTAACTACTCCATACCATGCACAAATAAGTTTTAGCTACTCATAATGCAGAAATAAACAAGTTTCATAGCCAAATACTTCAAGTTCATAGCAAAATACAATAGAAAACACCAAAATACGGGATAGAAGTTGAAGAAAATATCACCAATTCTCCTTGAAAAGACTTCAAACTCTCTGGAAATAATAAAACAAGTCTCTGGAATTTTACAGAATTTTTCAGAGGGGAAATACGGCTCCTAGAGCCTCCAATACGCTCAAAATACGCCCCAAACTGCCTGAATACGCTCAAAAAACCCTAAAATACCTTTTATAAAGAGATTGTGGGTTTGGGGAGTGCTAACGGGTCTAAACCCGCTCTAATATCGCGCCCGAATTCATCTCGGCCGCTGATCTGGAGCGGCGCAATTCGTGGCCGTCCATCGCAGCGGGATCTAGCGTGGCGTCGACGCGTGTGCTTTAAGATGCGTGCGCAACCCGTATCCATTTCGAATCCGCATCGGGTTAGCTCCTCGCCGTTGGATCGAAATCGGATGCTTCATAAGCCGCCACGTCGCTGCTTCTGAGTTCGAATGCGGGGTTGACGTCGTCCGTTGGATCCAAATCCAACGCTTTGGAAAACGCCACGTCGCCACCGCATTCGAAATCGCGATTCGAAGTGGAGTTCATCTCCACCGTCCATTCGAGCGGGACCTCATGGATGCTGGCCACGTGGCCAGGAAATCGTGCCTCCGCTCCGCTGCTTCGGGGCTGATCGCGTCCGTTCGATCTCGATCGAACGGCCCCAAAGTCATCCGCTTTTGTATCCGCAGCGGTTCGTTCTTGGCCGTTGGATCGGCGATCAACGGTGGAGATTTGGCCGCGTGTTGCGCCAAGATTCGTGCGCCGGCCGTATATACGTATTTTAAACGTATTTCTCTATTTAAATGGTATCCTGCATTCAATAAATCACAGTAATTAGCATAGATCTCAGAAAAATACAAATAAATAGTCGTTGGAATCGTGAGATCGAGACGATGCTAGGAAAAATATAAAAAGTGCAGAAATACTCCATTAATTTCTGTTTTGTGCTCAAATAGTGTATTTTCTCTAATAAATAAATGCGTAGAAAATACGTATGAATTAGAGAACAATGTAGCATCACATGAGCATAAAATAGGGCTAAATGGGGGGTTAAATATGTAATATTGAACCCGAATCAGTGACGTCATGGATGACCCCCATTATGAAGTACTTGGAGACGGGGGAACTGCCCGAGGAGCGAATGCTGGCTTAACAGGTGGAGAGGCGGGCACTGTCATACGTACTCCTCGACGGAGTGATGTACCGCCGCCGCCGCGCCAATTTCGACGTCCTGCCCTATCTGAAATGCTTGGGCCCGGAGCAGGCTGAGCAAGTCATCCGCGAGGTACACGAAGGCTTCTGCGGAAACCACCATGGCAGGTGCACCATCGCCCACAAGATAATGCGCCAGGGATACTATTGGCCGACAATGATCCGGGACGCGGTACAGTACGTCAGGTGGTGCGATGCGTGCCAGAAATTCGGCCGACGGACGACTGCACCTCCAGCCAACCTGATGCCCATCGTGAGCCCGATCCCCTTCGCCAAGTGGGGACTCGACATCCTTGGGCCTTTCCCAAAGGCCTCCGGAGGAAGGAAATATCTAGTCGTCGCCGTGGACTACTTCACAAAGTGGGTGGAAGCGGAGCCGCTAGCGCGTATCGCGTGGACAGACATGAAGGGCTTTATCTGGCAATCCGTTATATGCCGTTTCGAGATTCCCCGCTCAATAGTCACGGATAACCGAAAGCAGTACGATTGCGAAGGCTTCCGTGACTTCTGCTCGGGCTGGGGGATCAAACTCCAGTTCGCGTCAGTCGCCCACCCACAGTGCAACGGAATGGCGGAGGCCACGAATAAATGCATCTTGAACCCAATGAAGACAAAGGTGGACGCCGCCCTGGGGGCATGGGTCGACGAGCTGCCGGGAATCCTATGGTCCTATCGTACCACCCACAAGGCCTCGACTGGAGAAAGCCCATTCATGCTAGCGTACGGATCGGAGGCGGTCGTTCCCGTGGAGATTGGCGAAGAGACACTCCAACTAAAGCTCTTCGACGAAGAGATCAATGGGGAGGGACTCGGCCTCAGTCTTGAATTGATAGACGAGGTAAAAGACCGGGCCCTGACGAGCCTCGTCAAACACAGCCAGAGGATGGCGCGGTACTACGACTCCCGGGTGAAGCCGCGGACTTTCAGGATCGGCGACTTGGTCCTCAGAGACGCCACCTTCTGCCCCAAGACCGCCCAGCGGGGAAAGCTGGCCGCCAAATGGGAAGGGCCCTACACGGTCATCGATATTGTCGGACCAGCCACGTACATCTTGGCAACCCCTGAAGGGAACGAACTGGCCCACCCTTGGAACGCAAAGCATCTGCTAAAATTCTACCAATAGTTGTGAGTTTTTCTTTTTCATACATACGAAATACACATCTACCCGCTTTCCCCAACCTTGTTGTTCCTACATAAGTTTTGCAGCATAAACCTCCGAACCTCTGGGGCAGGGCCAACCCTAGCCACCCAAACCAGAGAAGGGCACGGGCCGGGCTACGCGCCCGCTCCCCCCCTCAAGACCTCTGGGGCAGGGCCAACCCTAGCCACCCAAACCAGAGAAGGGCACGGGCCGGGCTACGCGCCCGCTCCCCCCCTCAAGACCTCTGGGGCAGGGCCAACCCTAGCCACCCAAACCAGAGAAGGGCACGGGTCGGGCTACGCGCCCGCTCCCCCCCTCAAGACCTCTGGGGCAGGGCCAACCCTAGCCACCCAAACCAGAGAAGGGCACGGGCCGGGCTACGCGCCCGCTCCCCCCCTCAAGACCTCTGGGGCAGGGCCAACCCTAGCCACCCAAACCAGAGAAGGGCACGGGCCGGGCTACGCGCCCGCTCCCCCCCTCAAGACCTCTGGGGCAGGGCCAACCCTAGCCACCCAAACCAGAGAAGGGCACGGGCCGGGCTACGCGCCCGCTCCCCCCCTCAAGACCTCTGGGGCAGGGCCAACCCTAGCCACCCAAACCAGAGAAGGGCACGGGCCGGGCTACGCGCCCGCTCCCCCCCTCAAGACCTCTGGGGCAGGGCCAACCCTAGCCACCCAAACCAGAGAAGGGCACGGGCCGGGCTACGCGCCCGCTCCCCCCTCAAGACCTCTGGGGCAGGGCCAACCCTAGCCACCCAAACCAGAGAAGGGCACGGGCCGGGCTACGCGCCCGCTCCCCCCCTCAAGACCTCTGGGGCAGGGCCAACCCTAGCCACCCAAACCAGAGAAGGGCACGGGCCGGGCTAACGCGCCCGCTCCCCCCTCAAGACCTCTGGGGCAGGGCCAACCCTAGCCACCCAAACCAGAGAAGGGCACGGGCCGGGCTACGCGCCCGCTCCCCCCCTCAAGACCTCTGGGGCAGGGCCAACCCTAGCCACCCAAACCAGAGAAGGGCACGGGCCGGGCTACGCGCCCGCTCCCCCCCTCAAGACCTCTGGGGCAGGGCCAACCCTAGCCACCCAAACCAGAGAAGGGCACGGGCCGGGCTACGCGCCCGCTCCCCCCCCCCTCAAGACCTCTGGGGTAGGGCCAACCCTAGCCACCCCAAACCAGAGAAGGGCACGGGCCGGGCTACGCGCCCGCTCCCCCCCTCAAGACCTCTGGGGCAGGGCCAACCCTAGCCACCCAAACCAGAGAAGGGCACGGGCCGGGCTACGCGCCCGCTCCCCCCCTCAAGACCTCTAGGGCAGGGCCAACCCTAGCCACCCAAACCAGAGAAGGGCACGGGCCGGGCTACGCGCCCGCTCCCCCCCTCAAGACCTCTGGGGCAGGGCCAACCCTAGCCACCCAAACCAGAGAAGGGCACGGGCCGGGCTACGCGCCCGCTCCCCCCTCAAGACCTCTGGGGCAGGGCCAACCCTAGCCACCCCAAACCAGAGAGGGCTACGCACCCATGATCCTCGAAAAATCGAAAGAAGACAGGGGCGCATTAACCGGGATGAAATGGCGTCAGTTCCCGAGTAGGCGGCCCCGATGTGACTCGACAAAACGAAAAGACGCTCGAGAAATACGCCACCATTAACGGTACACTCCAAAAGAGGTTCCGAAAGAGCCACCTGGCAAAAGCAGTTTCCCACGGGCGTGAATCCGAGGAGCCCATTGATAATGCCAACTCATCGCAATAAATACGGGGGAAACCGTCAGCAAGATCTCCCTATAAAGACGCCACTCACCCTTCCGAAAGAAAAAGAACAAAGAATCGGAAGACATGAGAAATCGGCACTTATCCCCCCCACCCGCTGGGAAACGGGCTGAGATACAACGCCCTAACAAAAGAGAGGTCACCGGCCATCAGTGGTTACCACCGCCCAGGGCGGCGGTTCACGCCTCTCCACCACCTCCAACAGGATATTCCTCTTACAAACGGATCGCCAAAAGGATATTCCGCTTACACAAGGGAAATCCACCTTTCACGCCTCCGTCCGCCCTAAACAAGGACGAGTCGGAGAAAGGTAGGCATCTGACCCCCGCCGGTAGGAAAAGCGCGAGCCCCCCGGGCTGGCAAGCCAACACCTGCTTGCCGTCGACCACCGGACGGGGACCTCGGCAAGGCTGCATCCCCGACGAGCCCAAACGGCGAGTCATGGCGTGTCAGCCCACCCCGGCACGATCGGGCCCCAAACCCCACCCTCAAACCCAAGCAGCGAGGCATGGGGGGAGGCGGCCCGACCGTCAGGGCTCCCCCCACCCTCAAACCCAAGCAGCGAGGCGTGGGGGGGGGGCGGCCCGATCATCAAGACCCCCCCCAAGACACAAGCCCCAGAAAGGTGGCTTCCCTGGTGATCCCCCCCAGTGCTTCTACCGGACCGAGGAGACCTTACAACACTTCAGCACGGGAGGCGGTCGCCGAGCCCATCGGCCATCAGATTCGCTCACCTCTGCGCCAAGAACAGCTCGAGTAAAAAGGCCGACCCGGCAGAAGAGGACCCCTAGATCCGGAGGTTGTTCACCGCTGGCGAGGACAACTCTATAGCCCATCCTAGGGCTGGATCTTACCCCACAACGGGCGATAATCTAAGTACTCATGTACACGCCATAGATCAGTTCTTGTAAATTTAAATGAAAACATTCATCCTTGTCGGATACGCTTTGATTTTCCTAGAATGCCATAGCGTGAAGCACCCCCCCCCCCCCCCCCCCCCGCCAAGTGCCGGGCGAGCTCACCACCCTTCACGGCGTGGAAAGTAGGAAAGGCGCAACGCACTCCCTGGACTAGCTTAGGACGCCCAGAAAGTTTACACCCGCGGCTCGAACCCCTCGATACTACGCTTCGAGCCAAGACCCCTCGCCAACTAAAAGTCAACGACAACGTTCGATCAAAGGGGAACGAGGTGAACTGAGGCCTGACCTACGCCAAATCATGCTAGGGCGGCATGTCTCATCCCATACCTTCTCGGCGATTCCCCGCCCCGCCCAAAGACAACACAAACCATCAACATCCCCTTCCCCCAGACCTCGCTATCTCGGACAAGGGGATGTTGGGGGCATAATTAGTAATTGTGTAACTCACGCAAGAAGCCAAAACAGGCAACCCAGCGGTAAAACACGACGAAGACCGACGTTCCCATAATGCCTCGGCCCAGGCCGCACAGCAACCAACTACCCAGGGCCGGCCCCCCAAACCACATCTGGATTCCCCCAGGTTAGGCCCAACATCCTCAAAAACTCAGCCTAGGGGACAAGGACAAGGACACGTGGCCCGGGACGGACCGGTCGCAAGCCAGAAACCGCGAAACAATGCCTGTCGAATATACGCCTAGTCTCGACAAGACAGCGGCCCAGTCTCGTCAAGGCAGCACCACGATGCGACTCGACGCAACAAAAGGACGCTTGGACAACACGCCATCAGCAGCAACACGCCCCCCGAGAGGCCAGAACTGACAACCCGTGTCGGATACCGCCAGGAAAAAGCGCGCGTTTCCCAAAGCGCGTGATTCAGCGGAGCCCATTAATGGCACTAGTCCTTCACATTATCCACGGAAAACCCTTTCGCAGAATCCCACTATAAGTACCCCCCTTCAGAAGTTAGGGGGAGGGGGAGATAGACAAAAGGGATTCACATCCCCTCACACCGGGTATGAAACGGCCCCGAGCGCCCCACCGAGCTACGAAGAAGGCTGATGACCACCGACGGGCCCCACTTCCCCCGACAGTGACCGCCATAGCCCCACGACCCCTGATAGGATATTCCCCTTACACATAGGAGGCCCCACCCGCCAGCCTTCCTCCTGCTCGTTACCGGATTAAACGGCAGGTCCGGAAGTCTAGTCGCGGGCCGCAACACCCCAATTAACACCCAGCCTACGGCGATCCCTACGGGGTGTGAGGGCGGAGACCCCCAACGGCTCCCCCAGCGACGCCACCACCGCTACCTCATCCTCCACCTCCCCCGGGGTTCCCCCTCGATGCACGGGATCCCTGGTGGGGCCGGGCAACCCTCCAGCTCGGCGACGGCGAGGCAGAACGCAAGGAAGCGAGGAAAGGGAAAGGGAGAAGGTCCCCCTGACAAACGAGGGTCAACCCCCCCCGAAGGGCGGACCACCACGGGGAGGCATCCCTGATTAAACCAAACGGTGATTCCCGGCGCGTTAGCTCGTCCCCGGACAATGAGGCAGTAGGAATTCAGCGGTCAGTAAAAAGGAAGACCACCCCGCAACAAGGATCTGCTCACCCCGATGTAGCGGGCGACGAATGTAAACAACCTTCCGTCCCAACCGCAGGTTGGGTCACACCTGCCCTATTGTTGTAAATATCATCTAGATCTCCGGTAAATGTTGATGAATAATATTCCTCCTTACGGACTCCTCCCCCTGAGCCCAAGCGCGCAACCGCGGGGAGGTCCACCAGGCACAGTGCGGCCGAAGCCCCGCGAAAATTACAAACACGTCCGGTAAACACATCTCAGCAAGAACCATAACATTCTCAAAAAGTCGGGCTCCCCCTAAATCTGACCTAGTCGCCACATACAACGGCACATCGTTATAGGGCAGCGTCCCGCTTGGTTCCCACTCGGGATAAGACCTCGCGATCCCGCAACAACGGGACACACCCCGCGGGAGCGGCGTCACCACCCCTGAGCTTGGATCCAAGTCCGAGTCAGGATAGAGGGCAGCGTTACGCCATCCGAGCCGAGCCGGGCTTCCACCTCACACTCGAATGCTGGGGGCAATTGTTACGACCTAAAGATCGTAAGAGTCCGACTCCCGCCCGGATCCGCTGACATACCCCTTTAACTCTCTCCTTCATGAAAGGGCCGCCACCCCGGAAGACCGAAGCTACGCGGGAACGGGCGCGCCTCGCAGCACTCCCCCCACCCGGCCGAGGCCCGCCAGGGGCAAGGCGCTTGGGGAGCGCCCGGACAATACCGCCGGATATGCTGACATATGCATGTGCGTATCCTTCCGTTCCAGCGGCCCACAACCCACAACCGAGAAGGGGGCGCGGCCGGGCCGAACAGCCCGAGCCGGTCGACCCGGCCGATCCCCATGCACCACGGCGCCAGGTATAGCATAGCCAGACCTTTAGTTCGTCACCAACGATAAACAACCTAGGATAAGGACACGACTGACACTAACGCCGCCCGACCATCTGACAAAGCATCCCCTGGCGGTTGAGCCGACTGACAATTAATGCTTTCGGCCCTGACATCCCGACAAAAGCATCCCCTGACCGTTGCGCCGTCTGACAAAAGCAGGTCAGGCACTCCTGTTCCTGACATCCTTGTCTGAAGCTCCCGCTGACAACCGAGCCAGCTCAGCACGTCGAGTCAGCATGCCAGGTCAGACCCGCCTAGTCATCTCCCGTCAGGTATAAATACCCCCTCTCCTCTTACGGTGAGGGGGCTGGCAAATTCTCTCTCAATCTATCATTCACACATGAGAGCAAAGGTCGTCCATATCTTTGTTCTCCCACATATAGCTCGCCACGTACGGTCGACACACCGTTAGTCCGACCGGCGTGCCTAGCCCCCGTTTTAAGTCCTATTACTGACTTAGGCATCGGAGGGGCTAAGGGTTGGACCCCAACCCCGCCCTTCTGACGGGTCACTCGTGCTGCAGGAAAGCTCGCCCCTTGGTCGACATCAACTTCAGCCTCCTGCCATCCAATCTTTCTCCGCCGCGTCCGGTGAGATTCTACTCCGTGGCCACCCCCGGCGGCAAGTCCAACCTCTTCACCCCACTAATCACTTGTTAAACAGCCCACCTAAACCCTCTTCTCAACATAACCACCGTGCCCTTGGTTCTCCACACTACAAATTCATTGTACGCGAGTTCCACCTCGTAACAGAGCCATACTCGAACTTGACTCCAATATCGACCTTCATAAGCTTGTCCGTCGAACAGTCACTAGTGCCAAGTAACTCCAATCCGATCCTTGGCTTCATCAATCGTCGTTGATTCCATCTCAGCACACCAATCTTTCCTTCGTCCACAAAGGTCGTCATTGTGCTCCATCTCACCGAATAAAGTCGGAGACTCATCACACCTGACAAAGAAAGCAAATGAGACCCTTCTTGTAGGTTGTCATCTCTCATACCTTGATCTCCAAACTTTGATGGAATCCATTTGCTGTGCAAGTTGTGGGGACAAGGTATCTCCATCATACGGACTTGAACCATCACCTCTATTAGCACCACCTCTCCAAAGATCATCCAATGACGTCATCTTTGGTGCATGCGAGCTTGAGTCGGTAGCTTGCTCATCTGGAACTCTCGTCGTCTTCATCATCACAGTACCATTCAAGTAAAAGAGGTTGCCTTCACGCTTCCCCTTCATCAGGATCATTGCTCCTCGTTGTAAGGATCTTGTCTATGGGAAAACACTAGAAGGGGGGTTGAATAGTGTTTATGCAATTTAAAAAGATAGTTGCACCAATTTAAATGCAATCCAACAAAATAATGCGAAATAGAAATTAAACCCGAAATGAAACACACGCAAACACAGAGATGTTTCAAGGATTCGGATTACCCAAGTCACTTCCCGACTTGTTCCTGGTAATCCTACGTCCCTTCCACCCGGATACCTCCGGATACTCAAGTTAGAACCCTAACTTGAGATTTCCTTAAAACCCACTTATAACAACCCTACAAGTGAAATCAAACTACAGTCGATTGACCTTGACTCCCACAACTTGGGAGCAAGAAAACCGCTCTCACAACCTGAGAGCAAATTCAAATAATGAAAGTTATGAAATATGAAAGCAACACTTACAATCACTCATGCCTTGAAGTAGAACTTGAAGGAGAAGTGTGTTGTGTGTTGAAGACTCTCTTGGAAGAGAGGAGAAAGCCCTTTCTCTTGACTGCACCAAATGCCTAGAAGACAACTCTTTGGTTCTAGGTTGGAGAGCAAGAGATCAAAGATTGGAATTCTTAGGGCTTTGGATTTGAGAGCTTTTAAACTTGAGAATGAAAGCTTGAGAGATTTTGCAATAGCCTAGGTAACCTTTCAATGGAACAGTAGAAGGCCCTTATATAGGTTTCTTAAATCCACAAAACAGATTAGGCAAAAACCATTTAGGAATCCGTGAGAAAAATCTTAACGGATAGAATCTGCGCTCGCGACAGTCGACTGTTGAAGAAACCACAGTCGACTGTTGCACAGTCAGCAAGGGTAGTTCAGAATTCATAACGGTAACTTACCACGTGGACAATCGACTGATGAAGCAAAGACAGTCGACTGTTAAACCAACATGCGATTGTAAATCCTTCTACAGGCGACTGGCTGAAAGATGGGTAAGTTAAAGAATTCTGGAAATCTTCTGAGATAACAGGACAGACGATTGATGAGGATAAAACAGTCGACTGTTAATCAGAACAGGCGACTGTAAATCCTTATACAGACGACTGTCAAATACCCTGAGAATTTCCAGAGAGCTGAGTCAACAAATTGGCTTACAGACAGACGACTGTTGCAGCATAGACAGTCGACTGATCCAATGGACAGTCGACTCTATATTCAACATTAGTCGACTGGCCGTAAAAGACAGATCAACAAAGTTTGGGCAAATGACAGACATGCGACTGATTCACAACATACAGTCGACTGTCACTTGGATAAGCGACTGTAAATCGTTCATGAGTCGCCTGTGGGAAATAAGACAGAGAAGCCCAAAACTAGATTGTAATAGTTTGTGCATAGCAGACGACTATAGAACAAAACACAGTCGACTGTTTTTGAGACAGGCGACTGGAAATTGTTCAGCAGTCGACTGTTATAAACAATACAGACACAATCAAAAGAGAAATGAATTGGAGTCTAAGGACAATTGATCTAAAGATGTCCTAAGACTGAAATGAGTATGTTTGTGAGTGCTCCATCAATGTTTTACTTCTAAGCTACATACTAGAAGAGATAAAAGAAATTTACATTGACGAATTCTCTCTTCTATCCATCGTATGAGCTTGAAGTCTTCATGGAGCTTCAATCATCATCTACGATCATCCAATCCATGTCATTTGCCTTCAATGATCTTTGAGAGTCATCCATTGCAAGTAGATCTTCATATAATGCCTAGGCAATGGATTAACTGCAAAATAGGGTATTAGTCACAAGTATTTATGTTTACTCATCATTAACACCAAGTATGGAGAAGTCCAATACTCAACACTCGTGTCACCTTCAAAGTGCCGTCCTCCATAGTCACTTTGCCACCATTGGCTTCAAGTGAACCAAGCGATATCAAATTATACTTCACGTCGGACACATAATGAACATCGCCTATGTCCCGTGTGACACCATCACTCATCTTTATGCGGACCATGCCAATGCCGTCGTGGATGCTCCATCGTCTCCAACACGGACTTTACGATTACTACCTTCATGGAAAGTAGCAAAGTACTCTCTGTGGGGTGTCATATGGACCGAGCAACCTGAGTCGAGTACCCATCCCCCTTCATCACCCCATCCGTCGCACCAACTAGGACTAGGGGTGGCAATTCGGGCTGACCCGATCTTATAGGGCCGTGCCGGCCCGGTCCGGTTTTCTTAAAGGACTGGGCCGGTCCGGCCCGATAAGACTTCGGGCCATTCCAGAGAGGCCCGGGCACCGTCCGATAAAAATTCGGGCCGCCCGGCCTGGTCCGATAGGATTGAATGAATTATGTATTGTGACAATATTTTATCATATTTTTAAACACAAACTTGTCTCATATGCTTAAAGATGCATCGAAATGGACCAGGAAAGAAGAGGATTAAGTGGGTTGCATAAGGTGATGTGTCCTACATTGTTTTCATTTATTTGGCAAGATAAAGTAACATGTTTGGTGGTTCTTTGTCTCTTCTCGGAAACTGAGATCGACCCCCAAGATCCAAAGACATCAAAATTGGCACTGGCAGGAAGTTGTTAAAATTTATGATATTTGAATATTGTTCTAATACGATTCATAACATTGGACTCAACACCATAAATGAATGCACATTACTGAAATCCGCTTTAGATCAGTGTGTGATCAAATTGAAGTGAGACGATCAAATGCTTTTCGTGCCGTGCCGTGCCGTCCATGGGCTGAAAAGCTTGGCCCGGGTCCGGCCCGAAAATGAACCGGGCCGGGCCGGGCCAGTCCGATAAGGATTTCGGGCCAAAATTGTTGGCCCAAGCACGGTCTTATTGCGCCGGGCCCGTGCCGGGCTATCGTGCCGGGCCGAAAATTGCCACCCCTAACTAAGACTCACTCCCTCACCAAATTCTTTTGACGATGTTGGCGGTAGCATCCTTCTTCTTATTGGCCTTTGAGCACTCCCTCGCCCAATGTCATCTTTCATTGCAAAAGGCACATTGATCCCTCTCGATGTATGTGCGCGGAGCTCTATTATTGTCCATTGTCACGGATATATAGTTCCCTTTGCGGCCTCCACCTCTTTCGTTGCTCCGACCTCTAATCACGGTAAGCGCTTCGGACCTTTGGCCCCCTCATCTTCTCATCATCTTTCTTTCTAAATTCATTGATAGTAAGAGCATTGGAAACTTCATCGAAGGAGATAGATTCTTTACCATAGGTTAAGATCGAAACGATGTGCTCATAATCTTTATTCAGGGAGTTAAGGAGAATCTTTGCCTTGTCCTCATCTTCCACCTTGACTTCGATGTTTCTCAAATCTGTGAGGAGTTTGTTGTAGTAGTCGAGGTGTTCTTTAAGTGAAACTCCTTCCTCCATCTTGAGGCCAAAAAGCTTCTTCTTTAGGTGTAGGCAATTCTGAATGTTCTTCTTCATGTGCTTCTCACCAAGCGCATCCCATAACGCTTTCGCGTTCGTCTCCTCCATGAAAGAGTACTTCTTCTCCTTTGTCAAGTAGAGTCGGATCGTGCCGCAAGCGGTCCGGTTCATCATCCTCCACTCCGAGTCCGACGTCGTAGTCGGAATCTCATCTAGTACTTGATCTTGACCAAGTTGGTTGAAGATGTCAAGTACTTCGCATCTCCACATGCCGAAGTTGATACGCCCATTGAACTTCTCAATTTCGAACTTCGTATTGTATACGATAGTTCGCGTTGTTGAAGATTGCGCCATTGAAGTAGAAGCGTCGTCGCCATCTTTGCTCATCTTATTCGTCTAGATCTTCGTTTCCAAAGCTCTGATACCAATTGTTGTGCGCCGAGTAGAAGCAATCAGATCGCCAAAGTATCTAGCACGAAGAACAGATAGAGAGCAAACAAAAGATTTAGGTCGTCTAAACGACCAAGGGAACACTTCTCTTAATTTCAATTAGGAGATACAAAAGACACTCAATTACTACTGAGAAATCCTCACAAATGGCTCTTTCAAAGATGGCTCTCAATGATCCTATGAAACTTCCAATAGGACATCATACAAGTTTTACAATGCTTCAATAGAAGCTCAATTGGATTCACAATTTTCGATGCTAAATAACCAAACACTTGCCCTCCTTTTATACTAGATGAAGGGAGAGGTGGTTGGTGCACCAACACCCCATTAGGTTGGTGCACCAACCAAGGGCAGCCCAAATGGGGTTATCAAGCCAATAACCACAGCTTCCAACGTTATCGCAAAAGAAAAGAAGATCAAAAATCACGGTAAGAAAAAATAATAATAATAAGAAAGCTTATTTTTGTTAATCAAAAAATCTCTTTGTTTTCTTTTGATCATAACTACCTTTTAATTAGAACCATATATATAGCTTTCGGCATCACCGAGAAAATTAACTTCTATTAGAACACAAACTCCAAATCCAAATCCAAGTCTAATTTTGCAATTTTTTTGGGTGAACTTTGATTTTCATGTATCCTTCTCCGACGCTAAGAGTGTTTTATATGCGATAATTATAATTATCCACGTAATAGTGGGCGATTTCTGTGGGTCCATCGGCTCAATCCCATTGGAGCGGTCTCTCCTCCTTACACATGTAACACCCACCTATCGATCGATCAGGTTCCATTCAAATCTACGGCCCAGATAAAATATTGACTCTACTTTATATCCTCGGGTGATAAATAAACGCGCAAAAGGCATATAGATATTTTTTTGTTAGGCTATGGAAAAGAAGTAGACAAATGGTGAAGTCCACAGCCATATATATATATCTATATTACAAAAGAGGGAGGTTTTTGAATCTTTGTCCCATGTGGCAATGTCACGTCGCCACATGTGACAACCTTCTTGAACCCAAAACCTAAAAAACACAAAACTCCACCCAACCCCCAAAAACACAACCAAAACCAAACACCCAAAATCACACATCCAAGCAAAAACAAAAAAAAAACCCCATGACACTACACTCACTCAAACCCACCATTCTCATTTTCACCCGCTTTTGCACTCATCGAAACACCCGGCTAAAAAAATTGAAACCAAAAAAAAAAAACACAGGGAATGAGCAATCAAAGAGGCGGGTTGAGCTTTTTGGGCGTCCGTTTCAATTAACCCCTCAAGCACAGATCCGAATGCGCCCGCGCCGAATTTATTGTTCCTCGCCGAAGGCGGCCGTGGCTCTAAATTTTTTTACGCTAATTTGTTGTTCTTTTGAATTTTGGCTCTAGAAATATTTTTTTGGGGACAAAGATTTTGCGGGAAAAAATTTTGAATGCATCGTACCCGCGGTACGGGTTATGACTAGTATATATATATTATATTAAGAGAGTTATAAGTCTCCTGGATCCCAAAGGACACTCACTAAGAGTTGGTTTAATGGTGGATGATAGTGGGTGGAGACCAAAGGTCTCCTCCATTCATAACACTCCTCATCATCAATCCATTCTTAGCACATAAATTCTTCAGGATCCAATACGCTAATATGGGATGGATACTGCTGGATCCAGAGTTACCGTGTTTGCCTCGTTAAAACCTTAGCTGTAGAAAACCCAGTGGGAAAAATCAACAGCTTAAGGAAAAAGAGTACAATACATAAGTGACTCCCCCTGATCCGTACAAGCTTCATGCCTGTTGGTCTTTCAGCTATCGCATCCATATACAAGCTTTTTAAAAGTACATCTAGGCAATACCTTAGTAAATAGATCAGCTAAATTATTACAAGCCTGAATCTGCCGTACTTCAATCTGCTTCTTCTCATGTAGCTCGTGCATTCAGAAGAAATTGGAAGAGATGTGCTTCGGCCTGTCGCCCTTGCCGGTCGTCACTAGAATGTGATGAATGACTGAACGAAGCCAAAAACATTCTCTGCTAGCTTCATGGGTCGGCAGAAGCTCTGAGTTTGGATTAGACTGTTGTAGTAGGCGATTTTTGTGGGCGATAATTATAATTATCCACGTAATAGTGGGCGATTTTTGTGGGTCCATCGGATCAATCCTATCAGAGCGGTCTCTCCTGCTTACACCTGTAACACGCACCTATCGATCGATCAGGTTCCATTCAAATCTACGGCCCAGATAAAATATTGACTCTACTTTATATCCTCGGTTGATAAACAAACGCGCAAAAGGCATAAAGATATTTTTCAAAAAGATATTTTTTTTCGTCGCTCACATTTTTTCCGCTTCTTTCGGAGCAACACGAGGCGGTTACTTCGTAATACAGCGATTGTCCGCTCTCAGCTTCTTCCTCATTTCACAGAGAGAGAGAGAGAGAGAGAGAGAGAGCGGGAGAGAGCTTCTAATGGCGACGGATTTGTTCGCTCTGGTTCTTGGACCCGTGCGCATTGTCCCGAGCTGCTGCAACCTCGCCGCTCGCCTTCGGAACGCCGGCCGCGCTCGATCGGCGGGCGTTTCTTGCAACATGCGCCAGCGAAATCACAGGTCAGCTTCTTTTATATCGATCCTTCTTCTTGATTGATATTCTCCCATTCTTGTTTCCGATCGTCGATTAGAGTGGAAATGCGAGGTCTCCTTCTCGCTGATGCTCTCTCTTCATGCGGTGGTTGTTAATGTTTAGGTCCTTTTTCGATGATGATGCTTTTCTTGATGAATCGTTCGATTTAGATTGTTTATAATGGGCTTTTCAACGATTCGGCTTCGTTCTCATTTCCTACCGTTTATACGACCGAATTCGTAATGCCTTCTTGATAAATCGTCTTATTTAATTTCTTGACAATGAATACTTGAACAATTTAGCTTCATCGTAACGAACTCTTGACCGATTTAGTTTATTGATGGCCATTATTCACTGATTTAGTTTATATAGATAGCAGATTCTTGGCCGATTTAGTTTCTCGATAGTGGATTGTGGCGTTTTTCTGTAGAAGAAGGTGAGAGCGGCTAAAAAATGTGGAGGCTAGAGATACTAAGGAGGTTATTACACTTAATCACCGTATTTATTTGAAGAAAAAATTTAGGTATCTTACTTCTGATGTTTGGCTGCTGTTTGATGCTTTATCGATGAATTGGAGATTGTATTTTCCGTGATTTGCCATCTTTATTCAGAGAAAAATACTGGAAAAACATCTTTTAGTTGGCTTTTATGGCTTACGGGCAAATTGGATGCTAAGTGAAATCGTTTAAGGACTATTTTTTTGTAAAAGCAAAAAATTATAAAAAATTTGCAAAATCGACCAACTTCAAAACCAATAAGCAAAGTAGTCCAGCTTTCTTCCACGTCTAAGTCCCGTTTACGGGGAATTTTCATCATTTGGCCATGGTTGCCAACCGCGGCCAAATGCCAAATGGTGTGAGTGCGGCCCCCCCCATTTAACGCTGTTGGCAACCGTGACCAAATTGACATCATAGCTATGCCCGTGACTAGAGTCACGAGCGTGTAAATTGACGGCGGTTGTCAATCGTGGCCCAAATTCACACACTTAACTCCTTCGAGGCAGCAACTCTTCTCATTCGACTTTCGCAAAAAAACCCGTCTTCCTCAAAAAACCCAGAGCGGCCGACCCATATTTTATGAATAAAAAAGCTTCAATCAAGCCATTACCTTCAAATATCACCCGATCTGACACTAGAGGGCATCGGAGAACAAATGAACAACCAGATCTAGCTTGAATATCCATCATTGTAAGTTTTATCCATCCCTGTCTATAAGAATATTTTTTGAGTTTTAGCGAATTTTTATATACATGTGTTCTTTGAAGTACATAATGAAAAACGTAAAAAAGAAAAAATTGACTTAATTTTTTCATATAGATGATTATAATTAGACCATAATTATGAAGGTCTTTGTGCATAGTGCTGCGGTGACTCTTACAGGTAAATCCATAAAAGTTTTTTGCAGCTAGCTAAGCTTCATCTTGGCCCTTTGATTTTTCTGAGGATGCTTGTCCAAGAAGCCACTTCAAATCTCCCAACTGGTACATCTGTCATCTCTCCATATGGGGATCCCGTCAATAGGTAGGACTGTTATGACTGTCACGTCTTGTAGTGTGGTCGTCATCTCACCTTGGCGAAGATGGAAGGTATTGGTCTCGTGCATCCATCTCTCAACCAACGCTGTAAGTAGTGCATAGTCTAAACGTATCCACTTCAACATAGTACATACGTGTAGTCTGGCCATTTCAATAGACAATGACACATGCTTATTTATTTTCCGTTCAGAATGTCTGTGCACGTGATCCACAACTAAAATAATATTCCACTGTAACCAATAAATGCGAAAATTTAATTTCTTCATGCAAGACTAATGAAAATTTCTACCTTTCATATCACGATGATTATTCATACATGCCCATGCTGGATATGTATAGAACGATGTCGAGTTTGGTCATACAATGCTGCATCAGATACGGGAGCTGCCTCCTCTCTGAGATGCAATTCTATAATTTGTAAACAAACTTGAACATTACTAAACATATACTTTGGAACTTATAATCATAATTGATGTATAACCTTACAATCACAATATTTAACTAAGCATCTGAAATTGATATCTCAAATATTTCTATAACTGTAATTATAGGATTGGCTGAAACCCTTTAAATTCCTCCATGCCTCAAATGTAACATCTGAAATTGATATCTCAAATATTTCGATAACCGTAATTATAGGATTGGTTGAAACCCTTTAAATTCATCCATGCCTCAAATGCAACGACATGAAATTCTCCCATCACCTCAATTTTGACAGCTTGTCCCAAGTCATATCTATCTTAGCTGGTTCTATTTGATGTGTGTGCGTGTGCGTGTGTATATATATAGAGGTTGACTAGGATCCATTCGGATGGATCAAACATGCGGATCCATTCGGATGGATCAAACAAGTGGACTTTAAAATTGGGCAACCTAAATGGATAATCCGCTCCGTTGGATGTGATCTAAAACGTCTAAACTACTTAAATAAAATTTCAAGTCAATTTGACATGTTTTGTCCATCCATCAAGTGGTTGCAAAATTAGTTGATTTTATGACTATTCAAAAACATTGATTTTGTAACCACTTGATGGATGGACAAAACATGTCCAAATGACTTGAAATTTTGTTTGTATGCAGTTTAGACGTGTTAGATCACATCCAACGGAACGGATTATCCATTTAGGTTGCCCAATTTTAAAGTCCACTTGGATGGATCCGCATGTTTGATCCATCCGAATGGATCCTAATCATATATATATATATATATATATATATATATATATATATATAAAACTGTGTCGGCCAAAATTAGGCCATGTACCTATTTCTTGACCCAACAAGGGATCAAGACCAATGAGAGTGTATTATTCGGCTGTGAATGTGTGGTGGCTGAACAATTTAAACAACTAGCCATTTATGATTCTCGGATTGAGGTTGACAACCGAGTAATGTTTGCTAATTCATATTCAAAAATTCAAACCAACAAAATCATGAAGAAGACCGATCAAGAGCTTACCAAGATGAGATCGAATATGATGGTGGTCTTGAAGTTGGATTCGACGGCCACGGGTTGGGGACAGTCGATGGCTAAAGTCAAAATGGGGGCAAGAAGTCGATTTCGGTTTGGGTTGCTTTGCTGCCAATTAGATACCTATGGCAATAATTCGATTTCGGTTGCGATTGGCAACCGCAGCCAAATGGAGGGACCTGCCGTGGTTTCCAACCACAGCCACACCGTGGGACCTGCCGTGGTTTCCAACCACGGCAAAACGGTGGGACCCACCACTAACTCACATCGGCCAAATCCACAATTTTTTCCGTCAGCACCCAGTTACCTGCTAAGCGCTGACGTGAAAGAAAGTTGGTCGATTTTGTTTATTAGTTTTGAAGTTGGTCGAGTTTGCAAATTTTTTATCATTTTTGGCTTTTTTTCAAAAAATCGTTCATTGTTTAATGGAGCACATGGCTTAATTGGTTGATTGGAGAGTTGGACTGATTTGGGGGTGACTGAAATTGTAAAACATTAAAACACTTGATTCTTAATTGCTACAATAAAGAAAAGAAAAAAAGTTAAAAAATAAAAAGAAAACTAGTCAACACTTCACATCAATAATTGGATACACGATTGGTTCTATTGAGCAATGAATACTAAATTAACCACAATATTAAAATATATACAGATAACCAAAATAAAAATTATTGAACTACATATAATCACCAAAAAGGTTGTGTGTTTACACTGTCTAATCTGATTCTTAATTATTATAAGCTTTTAAAAAAAATTAAAAGGAAAATGGAGTGGTGAAGAAATGACAAGAATAACAAATCTGATGGAGATTTGTTCCTCAACTAATACATCCTAATCAGTAAAAATATCATTATCACGATAAATAGCGCAACCAACCCTACATATGGCCTTCATATGGAAAAAGCAAAGAGCATCTGCGTTCTTTTTGATTAATTGTTCTTTTTCCGTCTAGTTAGCCCCTTGATTTCATCATTTTGCAAGCCAAATCTGTTAGCCCATTGATTTTGAGATAATTTGCTCCTCCTTATCGAGCGCCTCAATGAACTCGGCATCCCAAGACTTGAGATATTAATTGTTGTTATAAGTTGTTAGGGTTGTCTTGCATCGGGTTCAAGCGACAAATCATGTTAGAAATCATTGTAACTCTGCCATCCACATCAAACTCTTTGCCGTCGGAACATCTCCGTGGGATTTCAAACATAGACCCACATCGGCTAGACAAGGGGATTTGAGGGGTATAAATGTGGAAATTGAATCTCCATTGGTATGATGCCTTTTGGGGAGAGCCCAAGAACAAAACCATGCGGGTTTTGTGAAGGCCCAAAGTGGACATTCTCATACTAATGTTGAGATTATGAGTTGAGCCCATATTTAAACCCCAACAATCTCAATGTGATGTTAGTCTCAAGCGAGAAAGAAGGAGTAGCCATGTGCGCAACTAACTAGCTTCATCTAATTTTGTGATGAATCTCGATTGATTATGTGAGAATGCCAAAAGATGGAAGTTTAATGATGATCAGAAATTGCTGAGGAAAAATGTTTACTAAAGAAGATACTAGAAAAACGTTCATAGAGGAGTTACGGTTTGAACTGTATTTGTATTTTCCATGATTTACTATCTTTTTGCCAGGGCAAAATAGGGGGAAATCATCTTCTAGTTGGCTTTTATGTTTTACTGGTAAATTTGATGCTAAGTGAAATTGTTTAATGGAGCACTGGGCTTTTTCGGTTTATTGGTGAGTTGGACTGATTTGGGTGACTGGAGAAACCCAGGAGGCTAATAAGATTACCGTTTATTTTGCACATACAGAGTTACCAATAATACAATACAAACATACATGGAATGAAATATACACGGACATATATTAACAAAAATATATACAGCATTAACAATTTCTTTCCTAGAAGATGTTTAACCTTAAAGAAGAGACTAACAGTTCTATAGAAAAGATGAGGTTGATTTATATACTTTTGTGGCTTGGAATCAACCTTGGAATTTCTTGGGTCAACATGCCAATACTATTAGATCTCATTAGAAGATCTTATGCTAGAAATGAGCTAAAATATACTAAAATGTACTTTCTTTATTCCTTGGATGTTTAATTTACATGTTGCATTTGCGTGGAGAGAAATATGGGTATTTTGGTAGGTTAAAGAACTTTTGGCTCAAAACTTTTGCACTTTTGGTAGCTTAGAAATCCATCACTTGGAATTTCTGCACTTATTATTTAAACTATTGACTGACAGCTTTAAAAACTTGGAATTTTTCTTCATTTTTTTTCTTTAAGATAATGTTTCTATTTGGAGTGCCTCAACCGTTTGAGGAAGGTGACTTTTTTTGTTTAAAGTAAACTTCAATATTTTCATAAAACTACCATTGTGTTCAGAAGCTTTGGTCAAGTCAATGAGATTCTTCACAGATTTCATCTCCAATGATTTCCATGTTGAAATAACTAATGAGATAATTTGCAGAATCATTTTGAGAGCAAAATGTACCAATTGTTGGTATGGTGCAGATGCGTGTGTGTTCCTGCATGCATGCATGCATGGAACATAAATAAAGATAAGGTTTAAAAAATATTTATTTCAGAAACACTTTTAACAGATTATGTGTCAGTTTAGAATAGAGTAGTTTGCATTCTACATAATTTGATGAGGTATTTTTCCTATGTTCAGAAGTATTAGCGATGGGTCAAAGTGAGCCTCTACCGATGATGCATCTAACTTGTTTGTTTTAACAAATAACAAGCCCTACAACTGGATTGAAGAGAACTAGTTGGAAAATATGATACAAAACACCAAAAATATCTTGGGATTAATCCAGAATTTATGGGGATTTTTTGAAGATTTTTTGGGAATTTTTGAAAGACCAAAACAGTGATTTATTGAAGTCCAGTCCACTGGAATAATTCGGGATTTAATCTAATTAAGCCTAAGTGAACAATGCAGGCCCAAGCAGGCGGACGAACCACTTGTACGGGCGCAACCCGATCGTCGCAGCATGTGTGTGGCGCACATGCATACGTGCAAAGCACGTCAGCAACGTGGTTCACGCTGGGGACATATGGCGAGATCGGCACCATACCATTGGGATCCGACGGACAAAAGTGCGCTGGCACGGTGCGAGTTCTCGGGGTGCGACGTGGCGGCAATCCGTTTTTACTGCCTGATCCAATAGCCAAGAGTGCATGTGCAATGCAGAACGCAGATGCGGGCGGGATTCGGATTCGAATCCAAACCCAATTCGGACAGACCCATTAAGGCTATACAAACAATATTTTGGTTGGGGTTTTGATGCAATTCCCGAGTGGGTTTTGCAGATTTTCTTGTAAAATTTGCAGCTACATGCAAAGAAGTAGAGGGCAAATGTGGGGCCAAGGAATAGGTTGATTGAGAGCCAAAAACCATTATTTCCTTTTTGAATTGTTAGCGAGTTTGATTTCTTCCCTTCTACCAAATACTATATATTGTAATCCAAAGATATTGAAGCATTGGTGATCTCTCCAACTTGTCATACATCGAGAAATGAATGAAACCAGTCTAAATCTTTGGTATCAGATGCGTATTATTCTTTTTTTGCGTTACCTTCGTATTATTGATGTGTTTGCGGGGTTTGTAGAGAATGTCGTTTGCTTTGTTTGGTGCCACAACGATCTTGGAAGGCGTCACATTACCTGATGATGGCGTAATCTCGAAAGACCCTCAATTAACTATAACCAAAAGTTGTACTATAGAAAGAAAACATGCATGTGATGCAATCACGCAGTCTAACCCTTTTGAAAAGGGGCACATTGTCAGACCCATATCACAATAATGTCATACCGATGCATTTCATGTGGCAATTAGTATCACCTTAACAAGTTGTATCAAAACCCAACAATTGGTATCAGAGTAAGGGTCTTGGAACAGTTTAAGACGATAGCAGAGAGTTCTTCTACAAAAGATGGCACAAAAGGCAATGTGTTTGAATCCGTATGCGGGTGGCTCGTATGTGACGATTGGAGGAATGCACTACAAAATTGAAAAGTTCAATAGTAAGGAAAACCTCGATATATTACAGTACCAGATGAATACTATCTTGAAAAAGGACCGTGTCCACAGGGTGTGTATGCCACGAAGACTTTAGCGGCAGATATCTCGAAAAGAGAGAAGATGGAGATGGATGACTCGACGATAACAACCATCCAACTCAGCTGATCAGACGAGGTGATTTATCAGGTGTCCGAGGAGACTACGACCAATGGATTATGTGAAAAGCTCGAGAAGCTGTACCTGAAGAAGTCGCTCACCAACGGATTTATCTTGCTGAAGACATTCTTCAATTTCAAGATGCGAGACGGGACCTCTTTGAAGGATCATATGGATACCTTCAATGGATTAGTGACGAAGATAAGGGCCATAGGATTGTCTGTAGAGGCGGAGCATGAGGCGACGATTTTGCTCCTGTCATTGTCAGAATGATATACGATATTCATCAATACCATGGTCTATAGTCGTGATCTCTCAGTCTTGAGGACGTGAATGCGGGGCTCTACATTAGGGAGTTGAGAGATCAGATGGTAGGAGTTCTAAGCGAAGGAGTTTCAGACAGCCATGACCAGCTTTCTTCGAGACGAAGCAACACGAGAGGCGACAACAAGAGGAGATCGAGATCGAGGACCAGAGACATGATGTGTCATATTTACAAGAACCCAGTCATTGTAAGAGAGACTGCCTAGAGAGAAGAAACAGAGGCAAGAAGGATATTCCATCATTGTCGTTAGTTGTAGTTGTCCAGACAGAGGAGATGAGAATTGAGGAGGCATATGATGTGCTTACATCATGCTTTACAAATGTTGCGAATCATGCTTGGGTCATGGATTCGGGGGCATCGTTTTACATGACACCAAATAGAGAGTGCTTTCATACCTATCAGAGGAAGAAGGATGGATCGGTCTTTATGTGGCAACAATGAAAAGTACAAGCTGTTGGAGTTGGTTCAGAGGATAATGATATTCGATGGCATAGTGCACACACTCATAAATGTGACATGTTTCAGAGCTGAGGAAGTCGCTAATTTCTTTGGGGGTGTTGGATTCCATGGTTGCAAAGTTGTGATAAA
The DNA here is from genome assembly GCA_030789695.1 of Scilla litardierei. Taxonomy (NCBI): domain Eukaryota; kingdom Viridiplantae; phylum Streptophyta; class Magnoliopsida; order Asparagales; family Asparagaceae; genus Scilla; species Scilla litardierei. The sequence continues at coordinate 59,877,364 of CM061141.1, read as the reverse complement.
AAAGGAAGCTCTGAAGATATCGAATGGTTTGATAATGGTGATGAGAGGCGTTAGGTATTTATATATGCTAAAGGGGACAAATTTCATAGGAGATTCCAGAATGGTGTTAAGAGTTTGTAAGAGACTGATTCGACCAGGCTGTGGCATCTTTGACCTAGACATGTCACGGAGAAAAACGTAGAAGCTTTGATTAAGTGTGATCTGATCAAAGGAGTGAACTTCAAGGAGCTGTAGTTTTACAAGGATTCTGTCAATGGTAAGAAGACGAAGGTTTGTTTCTGTAAGGAGAATATTGACACAATAGGGTTGCTGAGTATGTTCACACCGACATTTTGGGTTATGGACTAGTTCACTCTTTAGGTGGAGCCTATTACTTCATATCGTTCATCGATGATTACTGTAGGAAAGTTTAGGTGTATATGATGAAGAAAAAGTCAAGTCATTTGAAAAGTTCAAGACATGGAAGACCCTTGTGAAGAATCAAACGAGAAAGAAGCTGAAAGTGCTGAAATCCGGCAATGATGGCCAATTTCTTTTGTTAAATTCAATGAATTCTATGAGGAGCAAGGAGTAACGATGCACTTAACTGTACTAGGGTATCCGTAGTCGAATGGAGTCCGAGCGAATGAATATGATATTTTTATAGAAGGCTAGGTGTCCCAGATTTACGTCGGGTTGGTTGAAGGGATTTTGGGCCAAAGCTATATCAACCGCATCTTATTTGATAAACAGAATTCCAACTTTAGCTATCGACAAAAAAATTTCAGAGGAAGTTTAGACAGGAAAACCAATGGATTTAGATCATTTTCAGGTGTTTGGATGTACAGTTTATGTCCAAGAGAAAGGTGACAAGTTCATCATCAATGGAAAGAAGTTTGTCATGTTAGGATACATGGATGATGTCGAGGGTTATAGGCTTTAGAGTCCAAATGCAAAGAAGATCTTGGTTGGTCGATAAGTGACATTTGATGGGTCGACGATGTTGCAAAGAAAGGCTTCAGGGAGTGCCGAAACTGGTGAAGGTAATGATGTTCCGAACGAGGGGGATGTACTTATTCCAAATTGTAGGATCATCAGAGATATTGGTAAGGAGCAGCAGTTGATGGGGAGAGTCCATATAAGTTTACTATTGCATGCATCGACGGTAGTAGGAGTTCTAGTCGATGTGGAGATTCTAGAGATACCGTGGATGGCTCGATTGCTAGCAGTGTGGGACGACGAACCGTGAAGACTCATCTCGCTATGATTACATGAATGCGGCTTATGCATTGCATGCGCATGGAGATCATATGACACATATGTTGCGATGGATGCATTGAGTTTGGACACAAACTCAGGGTGGTGGTATGCTGGGAAAGATGTCGACGTATTAGTGCATCCCAAGGAAATTCAAGAGAAGGAGAATATGACCGAGGACATGTCGGCAGCGAAGTTTGAGTGGTGATCAAACTTATTTTCTTTGAAGTGGTGCTATGGTGCCACGAGGTGGCATGGAAATACACTACGAGTTTTGATTCAGGTATGGATTTAAGAGATACATCGAATTCGGAGATTCACCTTTGGAGAGGGGTTTGTTGGATACTTGGTAAGTTGATAATGCTTAATGCAAAGCTCACTAGTCAAGTGTGATGGCCTTATGATGATGTGGTTTATTTTTTGAACGTGGATGATATGGAGTTTTGGCTTGGTTTGTGCTTTATGGTGTGTTTGTATCAATATGGAGTACTGAAAAATATAATACAAAATACCAAAATATCTCGGGATTAATTCAAGATTTATAGAGATTTTTTGGAGATTTTTGTTTGCCTGAAACAAGGATTTATTGATGCCCAGTCCATCAAAATAATTTGGGATTTAATCTGATTAAGCCCAAGTGAACAGTGAAGCGCAAGCATGCCGACATCCCACTTGCACGGTGCAACCCGATCACCGCAGGACGCGCCGGTGAAACGTGGCAGTAGTGCGGTTCGCGTTGGCGACACGTGGTGAGAGAAGCACCGTTCCATTGGGATTCGATGAACGAAAGCGCACTGGCACGGTGCAAGCGCTCGCTGGTGCGACGTGACGTGAATCCGTTTATCATCTGATCTGATGGTCAAGAATGCAAGCGCTCGCTGGATGTCCAAGCGCTCGCTGGAACATGCATGATTTAGTTTTGAATCTGAACCCAATTCGGATGGACCGGATGGACCCGTTAAGGCTATATAAACAGATTTTGGCTAGGGTTTTGATGCAATTCTAGAGCGGTTTTGTCCGGATTTTTCATGCAAGTTTGCAGCTACCTGCAGAGAAACAGATGGCAAACTTGGGGCTAATGAGTGGTTGTTTGAGAGCCAAAAACCATTATTTTCTTCTTTGAATTTTTAGCAGGATTGGTTGCTTCTCTTTAACCAAACGTCATATGTTGTAATTTAAAGGTATTGAAACAATAGCGAAACTGGACGCATACCAAGAATTGGAAAGTACTAGCATAAATCTTTGGCATCAGATACGTATTATTCTTTTGTTTTGTGTTACTTTCATATTATTGATGTGTTTGTGGGTTTTGTAGAGATCATCGTTTCTTTTATTTGTTGCCACAACGATCTTGGAATTTTGCGAGGTAATTGGTATCATCCTAACAAGTGGTATCAGAATACAACTGTAGTACATTGTTGAACTAAGTGCAATATAATACCAATGATTTCCTTTCTTTACCGTTTGCTATGTGAACTGTGAGTAAACTCAACCATGACACACACAACCCAGGAGCAAAAGGACTTGATCAAATAAGTGAGATGTTGTGGTGTGTGTGTACATTTTCTCAATTCATATCCAGACATCATTTTTTGAATGCTAAGATGTCATAACTCTTAAACTATGCCTATAAATGGACAAACTCATTTGATGGACGTGGGATAGGTGAACTGGCCATTGAGGTAAATACATTGTAGTTGCTCAACAGAAACAGCACGTGTAGAAATTGCTTGTCACTAGCTTGCTTTATGCGGAACGCGGCAGCTGTCCTATATGGTTAATATTAACACCCCCCTCCTATGACTTAAAACTTAGGGGTACAGCTAACAAGCTAAGCATCTGCATACTAATGAGATTTCCTGTTTTAAACTATATCAAGATGACATACATCATATTTCCATGTGAATTTACCATCCTAAATGCCCGGTTTTACCTCCTATGACTTAAAACTTAGGGGTACAGCTAACAAGCTAAGCATCTGCATACTAATGAGATTTCCTGTTTTAAACTATATCAAGATGACATACATCATATTTCCATGTGAATTTACCATCCTAAATGCCCGGTTTTAAAAGGACTACTGTGTTGGCCCTCTTATCCCGCACATTTGCCGAAAATTACGTTTTCAGCCACATGTTTATCAAAGATGTGATATCAAATGAATGAATTTAATTGAAGAAATTGTATAGATTAATCATCAATACCCAAGCCCCTTCACATCACAGTGGTCTACTTTTTATTAAGAAGGTTCATGGAAGATTGTGATGAATTTTATGACCCATTTCTAACATCCTAAGATTTTCCGCCTAAAATTATAGATCCGTCTCCGGACCCCCCCCTAAATTACAATTTTACCCATATAACAGAAATTACAGATCTGCCATTGGTTGTCGCCGCACCTCCAAATCTATCATTACTTAAAATGTTAGGATTGGGATGCGATGACCAGCTAGTGACAGATCTATAATTTTTGGGCACCGCAGGCAAAACTGTAACTTTGAGGGTCCATTGGTAGATCTGTAATTTTGGACGAAAAACCCTAGGTCAGTGGTATTTTAGTAATTTTAGGGTGACGGTTCATTAGGAGAGTTTATTATAAATAAGAGGAGAGAGTTCTTGAGATGGAGATGTTGAATCAAATTTGATACGACCCGCTTGGGATTTAGGGGTAAAAATAGGATTTCTGGTGGATTTTGGGGGAAAGGAGGGATTTTAAGGCTAGAAAGTGGATGGGGGGTGTGATTTTTATTGATTTTCAATAATGATATAATGATGTTGGGCCTCTTTCGAGAGGACAACTTTCCTAGCCTTTAATTTGAGAGAAAAGGCTTAACCCTACTAAGATCTAAGTTTCTTACTCCTAATCCATTCTATCTCTCAATGCTTTTCTCAATCTTTCCCCTTATTTATAATAAATTCTCCTAATGAGCCGCCACTCCAAATTTACTAAAATATCACTGACTAAGAGTTTTCAGCCTAAAATTACAGATTTGCAACTGGACCCCCTAAATTACAATATTACACATGTGCCCAGAAATTACATATCTGTCATTGGTTATCGCAGCATCCCTAAATCCATGGATTAAGGTTTCGACCGAACCGAGTGGTTCCGGCCGTTTCGGATCGGTCTCGGAGGGGACCGATTCGAAACACTCAAGGTTTTCTCGGTATCGGTCGAAACCTTACGGTTTCGGTCGGTTTCCGCGGAAACCGGTCGAAACTGGGCAGTTTCGGCCAGTACCGACCTCGAGCAACGTCAAACTTAAAAAAAGAAGTAGAAGATTGACAAGAAACTCACAACATCCAAAAAAGAAGAAAAAAGAAGAAAAAAAGAAAACGAAGAGGAAGAGGAAGAAGAGGGGGGACTTACCTGAGCTTCCGCTGCCGCTCTTCTGTCGCCGCCCTCCCGTCGCCAAGTTGCTGGAGAGAGAGAACCATGACCTTCTTTCGATCGAAGCTGCTGGAGATCGAGAAGGCCTCATCCTTTTAGAAGCTGCTGGAGAGAGAGAGAACTACTCTTGCATCGCCGAACTCCACTCTTGCATCGCCGCCCCTCCTCGACGAAGTCGTCGTCGTCCCGCATCGACGAAGTCGTCGCCGTCCAAGAGAGATAGAAAGAGAGCAGTTGAGAGTTTTTTTGGATGCATCGGAAAGAGGAGGGATTTTTTATAACGAGTGGCTGATTTTTTGTAATGGCTAGCTTGTAAATAAGTGATATGTGCATAGAGTAAAACAGTGGGTGCTCTCAGATTTTTTTGTAAGGCCAACTTGTAAGTAAGTATGTGCGCACAGTAGAGCGGTGGGTGCACAAAGAAACTCTTAATTTTTGTTTGCCAACTTGTAAATAAGTGGTATGGTTGCAGAGTAAAACAGTGGGTGCGGAAAGCAACTCTAATGGCAAACTTGTAAATAAATGAACGGGAGTGGCTGATTTTTTGGAAATGCAAACGTGTGAACTGATTTTTTTGCAATGGAAAACTTGTTAATTGTTATAAACGGGCTTTGGAGGCCCAACCCGTTAGTGGGTATCCACCCATTATGTAACCCTATTACTATAAATACAGGGCTACGGGGTTCCGTAGCCGCCATGGTTTACAACACGTTATCAGCACGCTCGAAGCTAAGCCGAACCCCTGCCGACGGACGAACGCGACGCGAACGGGCTTCCTTCACCGAACGTCGCTAGATCCGGCGGGTAGGATCTAGAGGTAACCCTAAAACCCTAGATCTAAAATTTCATATGCGCATATGTCGAGATCCAAAATTCTTGGATCAATTGTTTAATGCGAAATCGCCGTTTTTATTGTTAAAAAACACCTTTTTACGATAAAAACACTGTTTTGAAGATCAAAAATAGATTTTTTCCCGTAAAAATCAGATTTTTATCATCTTCTTCCCCAAAAACCCTCGCCCGCCGCCCGAAGCGGCGGCAAAAACCTCGCCCGCCGCCCGAAGCGGCGGCAAAACCCTCGCCCGCCGCCCGAAGCGGCGGCAAAACCCCCCGCCGCCAGCAGCGGCGGGCGGCCCCGCCGCCAGCAGCGGCGGGCCAACCCGCCGCTGCGACGGCGGGCGGCCCCGCCGCTCCCGCCGCTGCCAGCGGCGGGCGGCCCCGCCGCCAGCCAGCGGCGGGCCAACCCGCCGCCGCCAGTATATGATTAATACTTTAGTTTCAAATATTTGATAGTATTTGTATGTTTTTAAGTATATAAAATTACCGATACGGACGAAACGAAACTCACTTTTGAAACTACCAAAACGAACGATACCGAAGCCTAAATTTTGGAAAGAGCGATACCGCGACCAAAACCGAGACCTAAAACCTTGCCTAAGTCTATCATCACTTTGCCCCCAAAGAACCATACTGTCCTTAAGGTGAAGCATGAAGTCCATGGACCACGCTACTCCAAAAAAGGGCGCTCGGTCCACCCTCTACTGTCATATGGTTTGCCACCTTCTGGGCCTCGTGTGATCCAGCTGAAAATTCATGGACCTTCTTTGCTATTGTCGGACCACTCAAGATCTCTACCGCCTTCTTGGAAGCTCGGATGGAAGCCATATTGATCGTTACGCCTGCCTGAAGGTCTGTCGTGTCCAGTGTTCTAAATATCGGTTCACAATCTGATATATTAATCGCGATATCGGATTTAACACATGGCCGATATGATATGGAGAGATTCATTGCAGTTTTCGATTTTTAAAGAAATATCGGCGATACATCGTTTTGAAACCGATATTGCGGCCAATATTTCTCTTTCGCCGCTATTCACTAAAATCGGATTCACGCTTAGCAGCAAGCGGGTCACGGGTCAGTTGAATTTTCAGCCAACCCGACTCGTAACCGTTACATGCTTTTATAAACCAACATCACGATCGAATCGTTCGAGCGATCGAAAAATCAAGGCGAACAAAAACCCTAAAATGTTGGCGACTCTTTTCCACGCATCGTTCCCGCTTCTCTGTCGACTTTTTCGTCTTCTCCGTCAACGTTTCCATCTTCTCCATCGAGTGTTTTCGCTTCTCGTCAATTTTTTTGCCGACTCGTCAAGTTTCAAGGCGATCGGACTTTCGGACATCATCGCCTCGTCGTTAACTAAGTTTCACGGGTCAACCCTCATCGCCTCGGTGCCTCATCGCCGCGGTGAGCTGCTCTGCTCCGAAGTCGGTTCTCTGCGACTGCGAGACACCTCCACACTCTGCCTTGATGATCTGCTCTGCCTCAATGGTGCCTCTGCTTCGAAGCATCTCCACGCAATGCCACATAGTGACTCAATGAGTTTTTAATTTTCTATTTTTTGGATTTTTAGTTAAATTTTTTTCAGATTTTTTTCAGTTTTAAGTTCAATTTTTTTAAGTTCTTATTTTTCTCTTGGAGGCTTGTAGCAAAATCCCTAATTTATCAAATTCTGGAATTTGGATCCTTCCACCGATTCTATAAGTTCATCTTTGGCTTACTTTGTTTTCTTTGCTTGCTATTAGATAATATTTGCTATTAGATGTCGATGACATTGTGAGAGTAGGATACAGATGCATGCATTCATGCTTATATAATCTATTAATATGCAATGTTCCAACACACATTTGTGCTTGATATTATGTTAAATATGCGTTGATATGAAATCTTTTGGAATTTGTTGGAAGAGTAGGTTATGTCCATATCTGTCCAACCAATTTAACACCTCTATATAGTTTATATCTTCTTAGTTACATCTATGCCTACATATATCATCATTTTAAGCCTCTGATATGACACTCCGATATTTAGTCAATATCCTTGATATTCGCAATCCAATATCAAATTTCCTAAGCCGATACGTGACAGATATCCGATATTTAGAACACTGGTCGTGCCTGAAACACTGTCGACCGGTCCTGAAAAGACATCTGTCTTCAAAACTAGGCCCGTAGGCCCCTTGGAAAGCTGTCTGGGGTTCGTCGGGTCTGGGGCAGCCCACACAGGACTCGTGGGCCACTGTGCGGCCCTGGCTTGATCGGCCCACTAGGAGGCCGGAGGCTCCCAAGGGTCGCCTTTCTCTTGGGGGCTGTCGGGACTTTCTCCCTTGTTCTTCGGTTTGGTCTGCCTCCCTCATGATTGTATGTGAGGATTTCATCCCCACGACATGAGCTGCCATCGATTTGTTGGAGATCTTCAATAAAGGGGACATCTTTTCACTTTCCTTTGGTCAAAGGTGTCGCCTTTAACCCTAGAAATGTGTCTCTGTTGTTGTCAGCGATCGGATCTGAAGCTGGATTGTCCTTTTGATGGATCTCATTCTCACAAGAGGCGATTTCTCCTTTGTCCTTGCCCAAAGGCGGTGCCGTTCGCTCGGGATATGTGCCGTTGGCTACGTATTTCTTCAGTTCTGGCTCCGTCATCTCTTTCTCAGGTGAATGTTGACTAATCATCCCCAACTTTTGCTTCAACACGGACTCCATCCTATCACACTTTTCATTCATTCATTTTGCCACTGCCCGATGTCATTTCTTCCAAGCGTCAACTTTTCTCGTTGTTATAATGATCGACCATTTTGATACCGATTTGATACGACTCTAGGGATTTTAGGGGTAAAAATATGATTATTGGTGTAGTTTGGAGGGAAAATGGGATTTTTACGGTGAAAGGTGGGGTTTAGGGCTAGAAAGTGGATTTGGAAAAAAGGTGATATTTTTAATGATGTTCAGTAGGGGATATAATGATAGTTAGACTCTTTCGAGAGGACCGCTCTCTTAGCCTTTACTTCGAGAGAAAAGACTTAACTCTACCAAGATCTAAGTTTCCCACTCCTAATCCCTTCTCTCTCTCAATTATTTTCTCAAATTCAGCATATATTCAATATTCTAATTTTCCTCCTTATTTATATTAAAGTCTCCTAACAAGCCGTCACCCCAAAATTACCAAAATACACCATACCTTTGGTTTTCAGCCTAAAAGTACATATCTTTCCCCTAGACCCCTTAAATTACAATTTTACACATATATCCAGAAATTTCAGATTTGCCATTGGTTGCCGCCACACCTCAAATCTTTCCGAATGTTAAAGGCGTGCCTTCATGTTAATAGCCGTGCACACAATAAATAAAGAAGCTCAGAACTGAAAGGACGGACTGTTTCACTTAACAGAATTTCATGAATTTTGTTTTTTAAGTATATGGCTAAATTGAATTATTATTTTGTTCTTTATCTAATGTGCATGTGCTTAGGCAATATTGGAACAAGAAATTCATGTGTCTGCCAATGCCATGTAATTATTCTGGTACCATGCTAAAACATGAGTAAAATCTTTAACCTATTGTTGCAAATTTGTATTCAAATACATGCAGTTCCCAGCAGAGGAGACAACAAATGAAAAAGGTTTCTACCAAACGCTTGCCAGCGAACATAAACATACAGCCGCATGATGATGAACGTGAAGAAGGTCAAAATGTTACCAATGATTACAATGTAGATGCTCCTTTGGATACTCCTTCGAGTTCTATTACTGATACCAATTTTGTTACGGAGATTGATGAGACAATAACTTCCTTAGTGGAAAAAAATATTCCGGTACTTCTTTCCGTCATTGTAGTTATATGCAGTTCCCATGATTAATGGTTTTGTGATCAGCTACAGTTTTTACTGCTTTTGTAGCTTTGAAGTTTGAATACATTTTTGTCAGCCATGTTTGATGTTTGTAAAATTATTTAGGTTATCCATTTGATTTAGCAGACAAATTATGGTGCCTGGATGCGTAAACGCCTATTTATTCAATGCATTTCAGGAGAGCCGTTTTCTCGTTTTCTTGCATAATTTGTTTCTTGCTTATTGTTTAAATTTCTGACGATCATCGTACCAATAATTCACGTCTTTTGCCTAAACTTAAGCGGAGTTATTTTGGAAAATAGATTTTTGACAACCTTCTTCATGAATCTATTGCTTTATAACATGATACCATACTTAGGATGCAGTAGTTTCTTTTTGATGGAAATGAATGATGCATTGATTTGAGTCGCCTCAGATGGTTGGGATTTGGCTGCTTCTCCATTATAGAATATAATAACTTTCTGGTGGCAGCTTCATTTTGAAGGAAGAGCTCCGCACTTTCTTTTTTGTTCTGGGCCATTATTGTGTATTGAATAGTTTTGCCTTCTTGGATGTTGATGATGGCCTTTTACTCATTATAACATTTTTCATCTTTGGGATTTAACTTTCTCTATGAAGCATAGTCTGGTTTGCATACACAACACAAATGGGCTTCTATATGATATCACAACATTGTCCATTCTTTGCTTCTATATGATATCATAGCATTGTCCATTCTTTGCATTTATGTGTCTTTAGACTCTCTAGGCATAACCCAAGAAAATGTGTTTTTGAGTTATGCAAGCATTTTCATTTTGAGAATGATGGATAACAAGCTGGACCACTTCCGGATTGATTATTGTTGCTGATAGCTTCTGCAGTATTTTAGTGGAAATATATCTTGAACTCTTTCGGATATTTCTACATCAGGTGCACTCTATGGCAACTAAATACACACAACATAGGTTCATTCAACCTGCTTCTCATTTTCTTAAGAATCAGTTGGGCCTGGTCAACACCACTGGCTTTTGTTGGGAGTGTATGCGAAAAGCATGAGATTACGGTATGGTCCATATTGGATGTGAGAAAGATATGTATATTGTTAACCAAATTCTTGTTGAAAATGCTTCAAACTTGTTTTCTGGGCTTGACATGGCCATGTGGATTTGGCATGGCCGTGCAAAGTCCACAGAAAATGTCAGTTTTCTTGGTAGACTGTGACACGGCCGTGCAGAGCTTGGCACGGCCGTGCACAGTCAACAGATGTTGCACAACATATTTCGCAGGCGTGACACGGCCGTGTCGATTTCCGCACGGCCGAGTCGACTGTAGCCGGGCCAGACTAGTTTATTTGAGTTAGGTTTTAATTTAAAACCTAATCTAATCGGATAGCTGAGATACCATACAACCTTTGAGACTATTTAAACCCTTCTGAGGGTTTATTTTTGATAAAGCGAAGAGAAATAGAAGCTATTGCGTGTCGTCATCAAGTTTCTTCTTTCTCTCGCGTCTTGGAGCTCTATGCATGATTTAATGAGTGACTTCTATTGATTTCTATTGAAATTCATTGTAATCTCTTCTTGGGATTCATCTTTTCGGGTTGAGTGATTATTCGTAAGAGTTTTGGGTTTTATTTTCTTTTGATGAGATTTAAGATCTCTTTTGAATTTGGTGGAAGATTTTAAACTCCAAGTTTGGAGTTATTAATGCTCTCTTTTGTTGAAGAAGATTAAATGAGTCGGGTGTAATTGATCTGATCTTATTAGTGGAAACAGTTATTGGAAAGCTGGATGTAGGCGCCGATAGCTGGCCGAACTAGGGTGAACTCTGTGTCGTTTGATTTGTTACTTTTCTGCTTTTGTTATTTTTTATCTTGCTTGTTTGGTTGGATTGTGTCGTTGTCGTTTATCTCTGAAAGATCGCGACATATTGATTGTTGGGTAGCTATTCGTCGAAAGGCTTCCGCTGTCCTAGATTGGTTATCCCCCCAACAAATGGTGTCAGAGCGTTCAGGTTGTCGGAGATTACACAATGGCAAAGTCTTATTCAACAGTTCTGTACAAGATCGAAAAGTTTACAGGAAATAATTTCTTCAATCTATACTGCATGAGGATGAAGGCTATGCTCAAGCACAAGAAGCTATACAATTTATTTTTTGACAAGAAATCTATTTCAAAATTTGTCACAGACTATGCGAGATTAGTGGTAGAGATAAAAGCCCAACCGTAATTCAGATTGTTCTATCGGACAAGATCTTTTGCAAGGTTGCGAAAGAGGAAACTACAGAGTCGCTGTGAAAAATACTTGAATCTTTGTACCTGACAAAATCACTTATATGGAAACTGTATTTATTATAGAAATTGTTCATGCTCAGAATGAAAGAGGGGACATCGCTACAAGATCATCTTGATCAACTGAATTAATTGGTATAGGATTTAGAAGCCGTTGAAGAGAATGTAGGTGATGAGTGCCAAGCAATTGCATTGCTATGTTCTTTACCTGAGGAGTATTCACACTTTGTTGAGACCATGATACACGCGAAGGACAAAATCTCTTTGGAAGAGGTCGAGGAAGCTCTATGCTTGCATGAGCTCAGAAAGAAGGTGTCGAGAGGCGACACAAGTGCTGATGATCGGGATGTAGCGTTCTGATGCGGACGCCCCCTAGCCGTCGTCCCGCTTGCCGCAAGCCGCACCCGGGTCCCACTTGATGCTTAGGCTTTGGGATTTAGTTATCTAGGGGTATTCTAGTCTTTTCAGACTAGATTAGTAAATCCCCTATTTTCTATTTATTAGGGCTAGCCGTCTTTTATTTTCTTTATGCTTATTTTGTGAAAAACAATTGTAGGCATCTCTTGTGAAGGTTTTAGGCTTTGTTCCGTGCAACCAAAGCTAGGAGAGCGAGTTTCCTCTCGAAAAAGACTCAATTATCAATCTATTTCTTAGTTCTTCGCAATCTAAAGTCCACAAATTTCCTCTTTTTATATTTTCCACTTTAAAAATCTGAACTTTATTGATTCGATCCACAGGATCGTATCAAATTGGTATCAGAGCGTTGAGATCCGATGGCGACAATCACGAGGTCAAAGGCGGATGGCGTGGATGAGAAGGTATAAGGGCTTCGGGAAGAATTCAACCGGGAGATTGAGGGGTTGAAGAAAATCCTAGGGGAATCCATCAAAGATCATGCACATTCACAGGAGGACATCCAAATCGAACTTCGGGCGATAAGGAGGGACGCCGCGCAAGCGGGACGCGACATCCAAGGGCTAAAGGAGGCAACTTCAGATCTGAAAGAGGCAACTTCAGATCTGAAATTTTTGAGGGAGGCCACGTCGTCGATTCCGAAGATTAAAGCTATGCTCCAAGCCCTAACAATGGAGAGAGGAGATCGGGGCAAGAAGACTCAATGGGGAGAAAACCAAGGAGAATCAACGCTTGAATCGGCAAACCAGGAGCAACCGGAGGAGACGACGGCTACAATGACAAATCTGGAGCAAATCGCAGCCGCCACGAACCCTAGCGGGCCCGGACAGCCATGGGGAGAGGCCGGGAGGCTGTTTGGAAGGCCGGCAGGCCCATCTGGGCCTGCGGCCAGGGCTGCAGGCCCTTCAGGGCCTGCGGCACAGCCGACAGGCCCTTCAGGGCCTGCGACAGGCCCAACTGGGCCTGCCGCAGCTGTTACAGGCCGGGCCTGTTGGGACCCCTGCAGGCCTGTTCGGGCCTGCAGCAGTCCCGGCAGGCCCAAACAGACCCGCGGGGGCCCCATGGGGGCCTGCCGCAGTGCAGGCAGCCCCCTGGGGGCCCGCGACGACGCCGACAGCCCCCTAGGGGCCCGCAGCAGCACAAACAGCCCCTTGGGGGGAAGACGGAGGCGGATGGGCCCGAGACGCGACGATTGGGGCTCCAGTAGCCCAATTTTGGGGACCAGAGGCTCATCCACAGGTACCGAGGCCGCAGGTTGATCCCAGGCAGGCTTTTGATGGCTTTCCGGGGCGGGGACAAGGCCCGGGAGGCTATTTTGGGGGCCGGACAGCACCAGTACAGCCACACAGAGGGGCAGGAGGGCCCGTGTGGGCACGACAGCAGGAGTTCCCGGGGTATCATTACCAGCCTGAGACGTGGGAGAGACCCGTTTGGCCCGAGGAGTTGTACGGGGTTGACGGGGGAGGATCAGCAGAGACGGTCGGCGGAGGATTCGACCGTGGGGGTGACCGCGGTAGAGATGGGGGACCTCAGGGGGTCATCAATGCAGATCGCCGCCTTATGAAGCTGAAGATACCGATTTTTGACGGCACGGATCCGGATGGGTGGATCTACCGGGCGGAGCGTTACTTCCAGGTGATGCGGTTGACGGAGGAGGAGGTTCTGAGGGCCATCAGAATCTATTTCGAGGGCAAGGCGTTGGCCTGGTACAGATGGAAGGTGGCGCGGAACCCCTTTCGCACTTGGGAGGAGCTGTCCGCGCTGATACTAGACCGGTTCCAGGAGACTCCAGGGGGAGATTTCTATGAGCAGTTATCTGCTTTGAGGCAGGAGGGGACGGTCAGGGATTATGTGGAGAGGTTCGAGATGCTGAATAGTAGGGTGAAGGGGGTGACCGACGAGGTGATGATTGGGAATTTCATGAGGGGGCTGAAGCCCTCTATACGAGCGGAGCTGAGGATGCAGAGTCCAGGGACACTGGAGGATGTCCTTCGCCTGGCCCACAAGGCGGAGGAGAAGCATGCAGAGGAGAGACGCATTCGAGGGACTTGGGGAGCCCATGGCCAGCGTAGTCCGACAGCACCGGCCCCACTTCCGGGGGTTACAGTAGCACCAGTGGACACGGAAATGAAGAGAGAGGAAACCCGACCAGTGATCCCTGGTAAACGGATGACTGAGGCTGATATGAGGGCGAGGCGTGCTGCAGGCCTCTGTTTCAGATGCGACGAGAAGTTCAGTCCCGGTCATCGATGTGCGAGCAGGCTGATGCAGATTGTGCTAGAACCGGACGAGGGCGAGTATGCAGATTGTGGGGAGCCAGTGATGACGGAAGAGAGCGAGGTTGAGCACGCACATCTGGATGTAGCAGAGGTGTCCCTGAACTCCTTGGTAGGGGTGACCACGAACCATACCATGAAGTTGGCAGGACGATTGGACGACGCGCCGGTGACGGTACTCATAGACAGTGGGGCTACCCACAACTTCATCTCTCGACATTTGGTGGATCGTCATAGGTTGCAGGTGAGCACCTTGGAGACGTTTACGGTCCTCTCAGGGACAGGGAGGAGGGAGGAGAGCAGTGGGATGTGCAAGGGGCTGAGTCTGACCTTACAAGGGGTGCAGATCATGTAGGACTTCTTGCCCCTAGAGTTGGACAATATCGATGTGATTTTGGGCGTGCAGTGGCTGAGGGGGTTGGGCGAGGTGAAGATGAATTGGAAGCAGCTTAGGATGGAATTCCAGGAGGGGGGGGTCGCACGGTGGTTCTGACAGGTGACCCTATCCTCTGTTTTCCCTCAGGGGCCTTCAAAGCCAGATCTCCACCTTGAGGACAAGGTGGCTCTTTTAGGGGGAGGTATTGATGCGGACGCCCCCTAGCCGCCGTCCCGCTTGCCGCAAGCCGCACCCGGGTCCCACTTGATGCTTAGGCTTTGGTGATTTAGTTATCTAGGGGTATTCTAGTCTTTTCAGACTAGATTAGTAAATCCCCTATTTTCTATTTATTAGGGCTAGCCGTCTTTTATTTTCTTTATGCGTATTTTGTGAAGAACAATTGTAGGCTTCTCTTGTGAAGGTTTTAGGCTTTGTTCCGTGCAACCAAAGCTAGGAGAGCGAGTCTCCTCTCGAAAGAGACTCAATTATCAATCTATTTCTTAGTTCTTCGCAATCTAAAGTCCACAAATTTCCTCTTTTTATATTTTCCACTTTAAAAATCCGAACTTTATTGTTTCGATCCACCGGATCGTATCACGTTCTTTAGGGGTCGCAAGGGTAGGCGATCCAAATCTGTTTTCAAGACTGGGAGACCCAAGTTCAATGATCAAAGTGGTAACAGCCAGGCACGCCATTATTGCAAGAAACCACGACATTGGAAGAACAACTGCCCATAGTTGAAGGCTAAAGGTAAATAGTCTGCTGAGTCTATAGCAGCGTTCAGTGGTGCATGCATAGATGCTGATAATAGAGAGATATTGGATGTGTCTTTTTTGAAAGACAATCGGGCTTTATGGATTCTTGATTCAGTGTGCGATTCCCATATGATTCTGCTACGAAGTCACTTTGTGACAAACACTCCTAGTGAAAGACCAGACATATACATGAGAAATGGAGCTATGTCTAAAGTGATAAGAGCGGCACAATGCAGTTCAAGATGCATGATGGAGCCATTCGATCACTCACAGATGTTAGGCATGTACCAGATTTGCAGCGAAAACTTATTTCACTAGGAGCCTTGATTGGTGTAGGTGTAGTGTGGTGTTCGACTATGCGTGTCCAGAAGAAGTCGTTTTGTGATGGCAGCAAAGTAGATTGGTAACCTTTATAGGCTTCAGGGTTAAACGATGTTGAGTTAGATGTCTAGTGCACCAGAGAGATCCAGCGAAAGAGTAGTTGGGACTCATAGGGATGTTATGACAGAGAAGCGAGGTCGGTTGCAGGATGGGATAGCTGCGGTGTGCAGCAAGGGATCGTCTGGTGACGGAGTCCAGGTTACATCCCATTGTAGTTCAACTCCATATGTGGTTCAGATTGTCTACAACGAAGCAGGTGTCTTCAACTCCTCCATTGCTGAGCGCAAGGAGGAGGTGGGAATTCGGGTAGAGCAGTTACATCACATTAGTTAGCACTCACGTAAATGGCGTGTGTGGCATAGCTCAAGGTGGGTGAGAGGTAATTCGTTTAAGGGATCAGCTGGAGTGTGTAGAACCAGTGGTTCAAACATGATCAGGAGCAGATGAACTCTCAAAGATGCTGTGGTGAAGTCATACTGGAGAGTTAAATCCAAAGTTAATGAGTTAAGGACGTCAAAGCCAGATGAAGATGGTGCTCTCACTTCATGTTTGGGAAAGACAGTGTCGGTGCTTCCTCAGAGGATAGAGACAGACCAACTCAGGCGGTTATTGTGGAATGCGGCCATGTGTCGACTTCGGGTACTTCGAGAGACAGATTTAGTGTCACTTCAGTCAATGATGGAGCCTTAAGGTCACAGTGTCAATCTCAAAGAGAGAGATTGCCACAAGTAGGGTAACAAGTTTGGTGCAGTTCTTCGAGCTCAAGAGTTGTCTGAGCTCGAAAAATCTCTTGGAGCGTTGAAGCATCAAAGGATGCAGTTCCCGATGACATGTTGATGTTTCCATGATCAGGTAGAGAGGTCTGGAATCTGGATAGAGTTGTGTAGAGCCTGGAGATGACATAATCTGATGGATGAAATTTGAAGCAGGTTAGATATTGTTGAAAATGCTTGAAAATTGTTTTTCTGGGTTTGACACGGCAGTGCAAAGTCTATAGAAGCTGCCAGATTTCTAGGTAGACTGTGACACGACCGTGCACAGTCAATAGAAGCTTTGCAACATATTTCGCTGGCGTGACACGACCATGCTGATTCCTGCACGGCCGTATTGACTGTAAACGGGTCAGACTCATTTATTTGAGTTAGGTTTTGATCTAAAACCTAATCTAATTGGGTGTATTAGATACCATACAACCCTTGAGACTATTTAAACCTTTTCGAGGGTTTATTTTTGATAGAGCGAAGAGAAATAGAAGTTATTACGTGCCGTCATCAAGTTTCTTCTTCCTCGCGCATGTTGTAGCTCTAGGGCATGATTTGGTGAGTAACTTCTATTGATTTCTATTGAAATTCATTGTAATCTTTTTCTTGGGATTCCTCTTTTCGGGTTGAGAGATTATTTGTGAGAGTTTTAGGTTTTTTCTCTTTTAGTGAGATTTGAGATCTCTTTTGGTTTTGGTGAGAAGATTTTGAACTCCTAGTTTGGAGTTATTTGCGCTCTCTTTTGTTGAAGAAGATTGAAGGAGTCGGGTGTAATTGATCTGATCTTATTAGTTGGAACAGTCACCGGGAAGCTGGACGTAGACGTCGTTAGCAGGCTGAACTAGTGTAAACTTTGTGTCGCTTGATTTGTTACTTTATTTGTTTTTTTATTTTTTATCTTGCGTGTTTGGTTGGCTTGTATCGTGGTTTTTCTCCGAAAGATCGCGGCATAGCGATTGTTGAGCAGCTAATCACCGGAGGGCTTCCGCTGTCCTAGATTGGTTATTCCCCCACAATTCTAACCTAATGCTCGAATAGGGTTTGCCCCCTTTGTGTCACCTGGGTTCCAAACTATCAATTTAACTGATCTTTGTTGTGGATGTGCACTCGACAAATAGTTTTGAAGTCATGGTTCAGCTGGGGGCTTGTGGTTTTGCTTTGTGTTTCTTTGAGACTATTGGCATAGATTAGAGTTCCAAGTTCCAACACGTGTTCTTGTTTGGTGGCCGAGTGTGACTTAGTCCACCATGCTCTAGTGCTCCATTGGAGCTCACATGCTAGCACACTTGATTTCATGGTGTGACTTGGTTTGCCTACAAATTGTTTGTTGGGATCATTGTTGCTGGACACTACACATGAGCGGGATGCTTGTGTCTGGAAAACCGATGTCTGACACCAACACTGTATGATGTTCAAAACCACATGCTACTGTCATGTCAGTATCCCACCACACCACCTTCTGAGTCCGTGTGGTCATATTCCATGTCCTTGTCAACGCTTCCTAGATAGGGAACTTGATAGAGGAGATTGCCATTATTATCTCAATGCACAAGATGGATTCATGCATCTGACTTCCAAAGCTTTTGGAGAATGCCTTGCCGCTGTTTTTATTGTAGTTTATTTTGTTTCTTTCTTTAAGCTGTAGATATTTTAGGTCAATTTGCCAACCATGTTTGATCTTCTTTCTCGCTGATCAGTGTTGATTAAGCATGCATGATGTTTGTTGTAAATACGTTCTCTTCACAAATGTTAATCTGGAACCTCCATTTTAATGGTGTAGATTAACTTTATTTTAAGATTAACTTTATTTTATATCCCAAACCTTGGATGATTAAGCATGCATGATGTTTGTTGTAAACAGGTCATTTCATCCGAGTTGTAGCTTGTTGAAAGTAATATGCCAGGCTAGTAATGCAGTCACTTGACATATTACTGATATCATACTCTCTTTATTTATAGCATCAAATACATGCAAACCGAGGTGCTATATAACCCCTTGTTATCGTAATTTGTTTAACAATGACCTCACTTGGTATCTTAGTTATAGCATAGGACAGGTGAATTTTAAGCATCAAATACATGTCAATAAGGGTGTTATATGGGCACTTCACATCCGAATTTGTTTAGTAGTTAAGTCACCTGACATCTTGTTTACATGATCGAACTCTTTTGTGACTGTTGAGCATCAAATACATGTGTGTTATGTGAGCTCAGCCCTAAAAGATAATTCAGATGGGGGTGAAAAGTGGCAGAGGGATCTTCATCTTCATTATTATTTATTTTGTTAGTTTGACTTATTTGTTGCAGAGCGGGGATAATGATGAAGGGTATAGAAGTGGAAGACAGAAAAGAGGAGATGGAGGACAAAAATTCATAAATATTCGTCCTGAAGATCTGATAGACATGATAAGAAATGCCGAAAAGAGTAGGGAACACTATGCCATGCTATTGAACTTTTATCCTTAACTTCCATTATCTCAGTTTATTGGATAGTAATTGACTTCTTTTCTAACCGGTTTGTTTTAGATATTTTGCTTCTCAATCAAGCTCGTGTCAATGCATTAGAGGATCTTGGCAAGACTCTGTCTGAAAAGGAGGCTTTGCAAGCTGAAATAAATGTTCTTGAGATGAAGTTGGCAGAAACTGATGCACATATTAGAGTTGCATCTTTGGAAAAGGTGAAGGTTGAATTTCTTGAAAATCACCTTGAGATGCTGAAGAATGAAATGTCATCAATGAATTCAACCGAGGGAGGCAACTTTGGTGCAAATGCTGGTGAAATCCAGAATGCTGAATTTCTTCCATTGAATGTCATTTCTTTGCCACTTAATGATGAGCTTAGTTCCTTAAGGAAAGAAAATTTGTTACTTATGCAAGACATACAAACTCTGAAGGCAAAACTTATTGATGTTGAGCAAACTGAGGAGCGTTTATTGATGCTGGAGAAAGAAAAATCTTTACTGGAGGCAGCAATTAAAGAGTTGGAATTTAGACTTTCTGTTGCCCAGGAAAATGTTTCAAAACTTACTGTTGTAAAATCTGAATGTGAAACTTTATTGGAGAAGGTTGAAAATTTACAAGCAATGCTTGATAATGCAACCCAGCAGGCAAATCATGCGGTTAAGGTATTGGAACAGAATCATGAGCTTCAGAGGAAAGTGGAGAAGTTAGAAGCCTGTTTAGAAGATGTGAATGCAGCAAAAGTTTCATTTATCAAGTCTGAACAGTATAACGAACAATTGCAACAAAAAATTAAAATTCTAGAGGAGCGACTTCTATCGTCAGATCAAGAATTACAGTCTAATGTTCAGATGTATAATGAATCAGTTAAAGACTTTCAAAATATGCTTATCAAATTGGAAGAAGAAAACAAGAGAAAAGACATTGAAAAACCTGTTGATGACATGGCTTGGGAATTTTGGAGTTATTTGTTGCTTACAATTGATGGTTGGTTGCTTGAGAAGAAAATCTCCTCCACTGATGCTAAGTTGCTGCGAGAAATGGCATGGAAAAGAGATGGTCAAATTCGTGATGCATATTTGGCTTGCCAGGGAAAGAATGAGAGTGAAGCTGTGGGAATGCTCCTCAAACTAATAGTATCCCCAATAAGGTATTGTTGTTTCCCTATAGAATTAACTTCTGTCAAGGTAAAAAAAAAAGAGCTAATATTTTCATTCTACAGGCCTGGCTTGAATATTGTTCATATTGCAGCTGAGATGGCACCAGTTGCGAAGGTAAATCTAATCAATTAATTAGATTCATTTATACTTCTTAAATGTATAATGTTTTCGTGCTTATAAATTTCTTACAGCTCTCTGTTCTTATTAAAGTATCATAACACTTCGCGTCCAACGCTCTTTTTTGTCCTTGATTATTTCATGGAATCATGTTTAGAATCATGTTAAGGAAAATATTTTTGACTCTCCTCGGTATCAAGTTCATATCTCCTCGGAAGTTGGTGTTCCATATTGTATGAATGCATTCGATAATATAACTGTTGGTAATAGAACTGCCCGTATTACATTTTACCCTGTTCTATTTGGTAAAGAAAGAAAGGGTGATATGGTATTACAATAATCTAATTGAAAATATAATGGTTAGTAGTAGCACCCTGTCAAGCTTTTGTGTTTACTTGCTTCCTTTTCAAATCCAGAACCTACCAAAAGCTTCTTCTTTTCAGAACCATCAAACGTGTTTGCATCAAGGCAAGACGACATATTTTAAACTATCATGTGAAACCATTTCCATCTGAGTTTCACAGCTTAGGTTTACTGCTGAAGTTTTGTCACTTGGAAAATATGTATAGAGACCATAGCAGAACACTGATGATGGAATTTAGTTGTTACAAGTCATGTCGTGGGAACAGTTTCAAACAGTTTGTGTAGAAACGATTGTGGAGTCATTTTGTCCTTTGTTTTAAGATGTATCATGAAATTCTTTGTATAGTTTGACTTTTATTTAAATAGACTAATCTGTTAATGCAAACCAACCATGTATTTTTATAGCTATGCAACTCTTTTCTTGATATTTGCCGAGCTTTTAAAACCAACGAAACTTGAATTTTTTAATAATAAATCATTAGATGGGCTAAATTTGGTATCCTTATGCTATCCCTTTGGTTTTTATTGTACGTTTTTTGATCCATCTAACAAGGGAATGACTCAGTTTTCTGTTCTGCATTTAATCCTAGTGTTTTATGGCTCTCTCTAGGTTGGTGGCCTAGGGGATGTTGTTTCTGGCCTTTGTAAAGCTCTTCAGAGGAAGGGTCATCTGGTGGAAATTATTCTCCCAAAATATGATTGCATGCAATATGAATGGATTGCTGATCTGAAGGTCCATAAAGTTCTTTTTACCTGTGCTATTTTGATAGGAACTTTCCAGATTCTACTATAGTGTGCTAGGCTTTTGATTAGCTAAGTGCAAATATTGGTGTTCCTTGCAGGCTATAGATGTTGACATGCAGTCATATTTCGATGGGCAGTTATTCAAAAATAAAATTTGGGTTGGGACTGTTGAAGGTTTCTGCACACAGCTCAGTATATTAACTCTTACTTACTGGTAAAGTATTACATTTAAGTATATGCTTATTAGAATTGCTAAATGCAGGTCTTCCTGTATATTTTCTTGAGCCGCATCATCCAGCAAAGTTCTTTTGGAGGGGACATGTCTATGGAGAGCATGATGACTTTAAACGTTTCTCGTTCTTTAGTCGTGCAGCCCTTGAATTTCTTCATCAATCTGGGAAGAAACCTGATATAATCCATTGTCATGATTGGCAGACTGCTTTTGTTGTAAGCATAAACACCATTATCCTGATGTTTTCTGAACAACGTTACTATCTATGTTCTTTGACGTTTTGGTCTAATAATTCAATATTTGTTCATTCAGGCACCACTTTATTGGGATGTATATGCAGCTAGGGGATTTATTAATTCAGCTAGAATCTGCTTTACCTGTCACAATTTCGAGTATCAGGGAACAACAGCGGCCTCAGAGTTGTCCTCTTGTGGTCTTGATGTCCGACATCTAAAGAGACCAGACAGGATGCAAGACAATTCAGGGCATGACAGAATTAATCCTGTTAAGGTAGTATCTTCAGAAATTTTCACTTTTCCTGAAAATGTATTTTAAGGTGGCAGTATCTTCAGAAAGTTGACCCTTTTTCTATTTCAGGGTGGTATTGTATTCTCTAACATTGTTACAACTGTTTCACCAACGTATGCTCAGGAAGTGCGCACTGCAGAGGTAACTGTTATGGTCTTATTTTCGGACTTGGAAACTGCTTTATATTCACATATAATTTTTATGTATGTTCTCTTGCTTTCTAAGGGTGTAACTGATTACCAAATTTCAAATGTATTGGAAACTCATCAAAAAATGTGACATTGTAGATGATATGGCAATCCAGTTTAGTGGTGTGCAAATAAGAATCTAATCTCACAGAATATCAAAGCTATTGCAAAGGGCCAAGTAAATACTTTTATTGTGTATGCCGCAAATCATAACAGCAATCTTGTTATGTTCCCCCCATACTTAAAAACCTTCTTGTAAATATATCTATTCAACGTTTTCTACTTTGGTTCCTTGATAAAGGGCTTCATAGACACTTTGATCATTGTCATACAATAACTTTAACTCTGTCACATCCGCCCATGAGGCATTCAGATTCTCTGAATCAGGTTTTTGTTGTCATATGAAAATATTTGCATGCTTGAGAAAAGCAGTGCAGAACCATCAGTTATGTATAATGATGATGTATGCACTACTATGACCATCAGTGGGAAGTTCTTGTACTTGTTCATGTTTCTCTATTATCCTACAGTAGCAGCAGCAGACCATTTGCATACATCTTTGGGGTTAGAGCTATATCAATCCTTCTGATGCATTAACCTGTCATGGCTAATCACCTTTCTGATAAATTAATAGCGAACTCAATCGATTATATTACGTCTCATGTAGTTTAAATGTTCAGGGAATTTCATTATTTTATCCATTCCCTGTGTTTCTTGGTACACTCTTTTTGTTTGATGGAAATCAAAAAAGAAGATCAACACATACCTTTGCAGCGGAATATATTAGCAGAATATATTAGGATCGAGAGGAGGAATTACGATGCTTCAAGGATCGGGCTTGGAATCACATAGGGAAACCAAAGCACCTCTTACCACCAAGATTTCCAAATCCTGTCTTTCTTCTTGAGAGAAATTTGTTGGGAGAGAACGTATATTTTCCATGAGGAATACGATGTGTATTTAGGAATAAGAAGAGAAGTAAATTAACGTTGGAATCCTTAATGTTGTAAAAATGACGTCTCTCCAACGATAGGGTAGTTAGGATTATAATTTTGCATTATAATCCCTTAACTTCACTTAATTTTAATTATCACGCAAATGTTAATTTAAACTATATATAAGCCATTCAATCCTTTTAATTATTACATTTTAAACCCTCAGGTTAAACCAGTTATGTGCGTACCCAATTTCAACATCTTCCACTCGTACATGATGAGATTGTTACAGAAACAACATGTGAAGACTTTTTCATATTTGGTAACTTGGTCGTGCGACCTATAAGCGAACATATGCAAGTTTGTTATACACTGGTAAGAGATACACAATTTTCCTCTTTGTAATCCAATCCTCTAAAGGTTCTCGGTCGCTTATAATACCACAGGTCTAGTTCATTGTATCAGTTTAAGTATTCCTGGTCCCTCTTTTATTTATTGGCTTTTTGAGAAATACTTATACACTTCCATATTGGTGTCTCTATTTCACACAGATTGACCAGTCTTTGAGATCATCAAACTAAATATCAACAAACTTAGCCTTTTCTTTGCTTTCAATACCCTAAGTCTCAACTCAGCTGCTTTCTTAGACACCTTTTTAGACCGAATCAATTGTGGTCATAACAAATATGCTAAAGTAGCCGTCACCAAGATTGAGGCTTCGAATACTGGTCATTAAGTCAAATGGTATTGTGAGGAAACCAATCCTCTAGGTACTCATACAGTAGAGAAGTAATGATCTACATTTTCATTTTCCATTATGGTCGACTCCAGCACATGTATGAATCACATGCAACTGTGTATTGTGTATGTCTTATGAGCAATTCATTTCAATACCATTCAGACTTCAGTTAAATGTACTCATATATATAACACTAAACTCTACAACAATTTATTGCTCTAAGAATTTGTGTCTGACTTATAAATAGGCTCAGATGAATCTTGGAGAATCGGTTCATCTCAGTCATTATTTGTGTGTGTGTGATGACCTATCTTGAAACGTTCTTATTCAAGGTGACTTACATAAGAGGATTAAGTCTGATTCCTGTTCGTTCACCTTCATCTAAGAACGTTAGAGGCGATTGCTTGTATGAGAAGTCCAATCTTCCATGCTTATTCGACACACTTCTTATGTACTCTTTACATATGCATGTGTTAATGAATAACACTATTGGCAAACATATATTATTCCAACACAATGAATGAAGTAAACATTTCAATTGAACAACATCAATATTTTACAATCACAAATATTTCAAATTTTATGCAATCTCAGATCTTTTACATGTTTCTTAAATACATTTCTGATGATGAGCTTATTAAGAGGATCAACAACCATATTGTGCGTTGATATATATTCCATAATGTCTCTTACCGAATGATATAATATGTCGATATGCTTGGTACGACTGTGATATTTTAGGTCCTTGGTATAATCTATCGCAGCTTGATTGTCAGAATATACAATCATTTGATCTTGCTTTACACCCAAATTATATAGAAGCCGTCATAACCAAATAACTTTCTGGACGTCTAGTGAAGCAGCAATGGATTCTGTAATGACCCGGTTTCGGGGGCCATCACAAATTTACATTTATTATGCAGGTCCTGCTGGTTACCTGTGAAAGCAGAATAGGTCTAAGCAGAAATTAATACCGAATTTAAACTCATACCTGTACGATTAGTCTTAGAAACTTGATGCACGATCAAAACTGGAAAATCTCCTACTAAACCTGAGGAGAAGATAAATAACGGGATTAGAAAGTAGATTACAACTAAACCAAATTAGCAGTTTACAAATAACGAAAACAGTACAAGTGCTATATCTCTGAACAAGAGAAATGATCTATTGAACTGGCAATGCATGACTTTTTATTGTTAGTTAGGGTCTAACTTACCCATTCTAGGCCGTGACTCATGTCCAAGGAAGTGAGATGCATTAACTAGTTCTGTAACCCCGCTATTAGTGTGGATAGCGGACAATTGAAATTGAACCCCTGTTTCAGATGAAAGAGGAAAATTGCATTCTAACACTCATTCCATAAAAGGATGAGGTAAATTGATAATATGACACACTTCCATCAGGCGAGTGGTAAAACGAATACTGTCTATAATCACATTCACTCTCCTTGGATAATAACCTAACTGTAATGTCACATTAATTGTTGGTTGGGTGTCAGGCATTTCGTGAGTTCTCGGTAACGTAATCAACAACAAATCAGTTAAAGTAAAAGACTGAAATAAGAGACTTAATAAACAAATTAATTAAAGTTAAAGACTTGTAATTGTAAACGAAAGATAACTGAAAAGAAACACAGTTATTTTTAAGAAGCAGTGGGATCAGATTCATATGGCATGTGGTCTACCAGCCAAAGGAGGGGTTGCCGTAGTTTTGAAATATATACAGAGTAACATGCCCTTAGACCGAAGTAGCAAGGCACTGAAAATCGTAGGTAATACTCACGCCGATAATATCCAGAGAACCAGGTCTATGCATTGCTAGCAAAATGGATGAAAGGCATATAAGCTAACCATTAAGGAATATATTTAGCAAATAGGCTACAGCAGGGGCCCGTGGCCCATGAAAGCAAAGTACACATTTTGGCCCGGGAGCAACCCGATGGCATGACCCAAAGAAAATCAACAGTGAACTGCACCCAACAACAGGGGAAATCTCGAAAACAACAGCGGAGGCTTTCAACAATGAGCGATCACGGTGGCGACAGAGACCTCCTAGCGGCCGACCAAAATATAGGAAACCAACAAGAAAAACGAAGAAGGCAGAGTTCGTAGTGCCAGGCTTTCATAAGAAAAGGATTATTCGAATGAGTTTGAATCACCACATCCCAATTAACTTCAAAAACGATAAAATTATAAACTGAAAGTTGGAGTGGTAGTAATCTACCTCAATGGAAAATAACGAAAGCATCAACAGATCCTCAAGATCCAACCACGAAGAACTCAGAAAAACCCATGTCAAAGTACAGAAATTTTAAAGAGGAGAAGAAGATGATTTCGTATGAAACAACCCTAAAATCCATCAAATATAAATAGAGGAAAAATCACGAAAGAAAGGGGATTCGGATCCCGAAATCTCCGGATGGAGATCTGATTGAATCGGATGCATCGGCTAGGGTTTCTCTTCGAGAGAGAGAGAGAGAGAGTCGGGTCGAAGGCGAGAGAGGCGGCTTCGAAGACCTGAGGAGGGTTTCGCTTCGGATGCGGGTGAGGAGCGCCGTCTTCGTTCGCACGAATGGATCGGTTGGACTTCTTTGTCGAAGAGAGCGAGGGCGGCCTGTCGAAAATGAAACAGCGCCCTAGGCTCAGGCGTTCTTTGATTGGAATGTTGTAGTGGGCCTTTTGGCTGAGTAATGAGAAATAATTGGATGAAGGAATGGGTTTGATTTATTAAATGTAAGAGGACCTCTTGTGACATTGGAGTGGGCTTGGGCCTATATAAAAAAAGTGACCTGAGCTTATTTAGTTGTGTATGATGGGACTCTTCAAAGACATGATTTAAATAGGAGCTGGCCTGCCTAAGTGAACAAGGGAAAACAAAATAAATGAAAAAGCTAAAATTGGGCTTTCATTAAACAGAATTAAATAAAAAAATTAAGAGAGTAATTAAAGAAAAATGTTTTGAAATTACGGGTCATTACAGATTTTGTTTTCATGGTTGATGGAGCTACACAAGTTTGTTTTTACTGCATCATGTTATGTCACCATCTCCTAGCAAGAAAACATATCCCGATGATTTCCTCTCATCCATATCTCCCCCATAGTCTGTATCAGTACAACCTTCCTGTTTGGTGGATGAACCTTTATAATACAAATTGTAATTGGCTCTGTCCTTCAAATATCTTATGATCCTCTTCACAGCCTTCCAGTGTTTAGGTCCATAATTCGATTATCGACTTACCAATCCTATCGCATGACATATCTGGCCTTTTGCACAACATAGCATACGTTACGTCACCCACTACATTTGCATAAGGCACTCTTGACGTATTGTTCTTTTCGTCTGCCGTGCTAGGACAACCATCTAAACTCAATTACGTCCTTTTTTGTTGGAGTTTTAACTGGATTACATTTTGACATGTTGACTGGTTCTAATACTTTATTGATATATGTTTCTTGCGACACTGTAAGAAATATTTTAGAACGATTCCTTTGCAGTTTTACATCAAGTACATAATCTGCTTCTCCCATGTCTTTCGTTTCAAAGTTTGATGATAACCATATATGGTCATCAGAAACTCCATGTCATTACTAGCTAACAGAATGTCATTTACATATAATGTCACGATGACAAATTTGTTCTCATGTTGCTTCACATAAACACTATGGTCTTCTTTTCGAAACCAAATGAGGTGACATCCCTATGAAATCTCGGGTATCATTGCCTAGATGCTTGTTTAGGGCCATATGTTGATTTATGTAATTTACAAACTTTGTTCTCCTAGCATTTAACAACGAAACTTATCGACTGATCCATGCAGATTTCTCATCTATTTCACCATTTAGGAATGTTGTCTTGACATCCGTTTGGTGAAGCTCTAAGTTTATATGAGTAATTAAAGCTAGTATAAGGCGAATAGAGATAAATTTGACAACTGATGAGAAAGTTTCTTCGTAATCTATATCGTCCTTTTGGGTATATTCCTTTGCCAACATACGAGCTTTATACCTTTCAATGGACCAATTTGTCTTCCTTTTTATCTCGAGAATCCACTTGTTTTCCATTACTTTTCGATTAGGTGGCAAGTCAACCAGTTCCCAAACTTGGTTGACTTTCATGGAATCTATTTCTTCCTACATAGCGCTCTTCCAATAATCTCCATCATGACGAGATAGAGCTTCTTTTACACTCTAAAGTTCCTTTTCATCTTGAGGTACCATAATTAAGGCTTTCACTTCGATTTCAAATCTACTTCAAGAAATCTTAACCCTTTGCCTCTCCCAACTCACTCATCAAGTTGAGAATTTTGAATGATTTTTCTATTGGACACACTGCTCATACTAAATTCAGGAACTTGAACTTGAGTATTCTATTGTACCTCAAATGATTTAACGTTTACAACGAGATCTTCCAACTATGAAGAACATCTTCATTTCTAAATTTGCCTTGTTTAGGAAACATATCTTCTAAAAACGTGGCATCCCTTGATTCATATTCTGTGACAGCGATGTTTGCTTGCTCATCCAAGAAAACATAACACTTTGAGTGTTTAAAGTATCTAATGAATATACTCCTTTCCTTTAGGTTGTAATGGTCCAGATTTCACGAGTAAATTTCTGGAATTTTTGCGTTTTTATTCTAATTTTTCTGATATTTATTTTTCGATTTTTCCTCTCGCTTCTCTTTTACTTATTCTCTTTCATTTTAATTTCCATTTCTTTTGGCCGTTCCACCACAAACCCAAGCCCACAGGTCTACAGCTGCCCAAAATCTTATCCTCTTCTTTTCCTTCCACTTTCTTTCTCTTAATCCTTCTTTTCCCCTAAGCCCGAGCCCAAGATCCAAAGCTCATCCCTTAGGCTATGTTTGGTTTGAGAGAAATTGAGAGAAAGAAAAATGAGATGAAAATGAAATAGAAATGGAAAGAAACGAAAAAAGAAATCAAATTCTTTTTCATGTTTTGTTATTGAGGAAAATTGTAAAGAAAATGATTTCTCGTTGTTTATTAAAAGGAAAAGGAAAATTAGATAGAAAGATGTTAGTTATATTAATATTATAAAGTGTCTCATTTTAAAAAGTTTTTCAGAAAACATTAAGACGATTTTACGATTTTAGTTATAATTAATACCTCAAAAATGTTTTTCAGAAAACGGTGACATGATTTCTCAAAAGCTCTTCTTTACCGAATCTTTTTCTGAATTAATCAATCAGTTGAGACCATGAAAGGTTTCAAAGGACGTAAATGAATAATGTCACGCCCCGCTTCTCTAATATGGAAGGTGAGACGTGAGGAGGTCCGCTCAGACGTGGAGCTGTGAAGCTGCAGTCTAATAAGCGTTTGTAAAAATTTCGAAAAGGTAGCAGGTCCTTGCATTGCGACGAAACAACAACAATAATAAAGCAGATAAAAGAACATCCACCAACAACATCCAACAAATATTACAACATCGCAGAATAGTCACAAAAGTACAAGCCTGAACAATAGGCCTAAAGCATGGCCAAACAAAACAAAGAGAGATAGGTGCTACACACCAAAACCTAACAGCAACTAAGGAAAGGTAACAACTAAGGGGAGACTCCAAACGAGTCTAGGACTGGTCACCAGTGTCCTCGAACTCGGTCTCAGCAGGGACCTCAAACTCAGCGTCCACGAACTGCTCGTCCTCTGCTACCTGCTCTGTCTCAAAGTCTGACATGTGACACCCAAAGAGAAAAGGGCACATGTCAGCAAAAGTCTCCCAAGGGAAGCGGAGAACTTTTGTGCAAAGATATAATAAATTGAAACAACTAACAGTTCTAATATAATGAGGTGATATGATATTTTAAGGATGCATCAATTTTAATATGACATGAAGCATGCAATACAAGTAACAGAAACACGAAACATTATCCATTCACTTTGTGCATAGAGTTTACGCCTTACAGCTGAAGTGACTGTACGGGTACACTTCTACGCTGAGGGGTCGCTTAACCCTACCCCTCCACGTGTATCGAGCGTTGGTTTCTCAACAACACTGTGCTCGCTTCTGGATCACGAGCCAGGAAGTGTTATTGGCATAGGGTTGTGCCCACAAAGCAGGTGTCTAGCCTCAATAGTTACAATTATTGTAGCGTGTGCTACACAATCACGATAGAACAATTTAATACATGACATGACATGGTAATAAGCAGTTAAAGTGCGTACAGTTAATTGAAAGTAAACGTGACATGATAGCATGAAAAGATAGCATGTTAAAGGTGTCGGATCTAGCTTCGTTGTCAAGCTAGATCTAGTAAGGGCGTCTAGGCGACTATCATTTCACCGCCTAGTCTCTTTTACACAATTTTACAAATTGGCCTAAAACATGGCCTAAATAATTACTGGCAAGTATCACTTGCCTGTTTCCGGTGGTATCGGTTGTCGTGAGTTCGTCTGGACGGGTACTACGTGTTGGTACTTCCGGTTCTCTGTTTTGGTTAAACAAATTACTGAATTAGATTTTTCGTGAATAAACCCAATATTAAAGTAATCTCTAAAATGGGTCCGTCTAATTGAATCGGGTTCACTGGCTAGGGTGATGTTTATTTGTGTTACACTAACCTGATACACTTCATTTTGTTTAATATTAGTAACCCAACATTATTTAATCTTTTAATAAGTAACTGAAATTAAGCTAACTAACAGGTATCAGATTAATCACTAATAACCTATTAACCAACCTAACACCAATTAAAGGGTTATTATCATGTTAACATTCCGTTTAATACCCCTAACTACTCATACATTATTAAATACCAAAAACTCTTTCTCTTATACTATAGGCTAATGGCTTTCTTTCTTAATCTCTCTGACTCTTCAATGCCTGAAATTAACATAGGGTGTCCTCATGTCTCTTACTTATTATTATTATTAGCTATAGCATGTCCTTTAACTTCTCTCACTGTCACCGCTTTCTCTCCTATATTAATTAACTCCCTCTTTAATAGCTAGGCCCTCCTCAATTCTTAGGCTCTTGTCTGTCTATTTCTTTCTCACTTCCTTTCTTATACTTTCTCAGCCTCTATCTTTTTCTTATTCATTTGTTTTTTTATATGATTCGTTTTAAAATTTTCATGGCAGCAACAATGGCAAAGGGGAGGACTTACGCACATGGAAGAGGAGCGACGCACGGGAGGGGTTTCCAGGCGGCGGCGGCGGCTCCGGCGCGAGCTCTTCGGCGGCGCGGGCGGTTCCCCAGCGGCGGCGCGCGCAGCTGGGTTGCGGGAATGGCCGGCGGCAGTTGCTGGGCGCGCGCGCTTCAGGCGAGGGTGATGGGTCGACCAAGGGAGGAAGGAGAAGAATGGAAGAAGAGGGTTTGTTTTCAGATTTGTTGTTCTAATTTCAGATCTAGGGTTTGTAAGTTTTTGTAAAAATCTGAACTTGATCTCAGATTTCTCCTCTTTAGCTTTCGGTTTGGGGTTGATGTTTGGATGTTAGATTTCTATTTTGGTTTTGATCTCTGGTTTAATTTTGGCTTGGATGATTTGCAGGGAAGAGTTGATTTGCGTACGGATCTGAAATGGCTTTGGCTTTTGTAGGAATCTGAAGTTGTTTCGGATTGTGTTTTATCCCTCTTTCAATTTCAGTTTGAGTATTGGGGAAATTGGGGCTGATTTGTTGGTGGATTTGGGTTTGATGAAGTTGTTGGTTGATCTTGAGGATGGTGAACTGATTTGGGAGGAACTGTCTGGGTTTGGTAGAAATGTTTTTGATGAAAATGGGTTTTGCAGATTCTGTTTTGATTTGGGTTTGTAGGTGAATTGGTGAAATTGGTTTGGGGCTGATTGGGATGAAGATTAGGGGAGAAATTTTGTTTGGGAAAACAATTTTGGTGATGAATCGTTTTGCAGAGGAGACTACGAGCTTAAGAAGTTGAGCAGGGGGAACACCTTTTCCCATTATCAAACCAGACATTAATATGATTAGGATAGAATTTATTAACATCTTTAGACTAAGGGTAGAGACGTACTGCTTTGCTCAAACGAAAACAAAGAGAAATGCAACTTTGATTTCAGAAGATGTATCTAGTTGTTTAAAACGTGTGTGTTGTCGTATAATTAAGGGTTAATGCATTTATGTAATTAAGTAAGTTTAACTAGACAACAGTAAAAATGAAAAAGTAATTAGTGAAATTAATTAAAGTAATTAAGATTTTGTAATTAGTAAATTGTAATTAGCAGAATAATTAAGTTAAATTATTATAGTTAAAACTTAATGGTAAATATTGACGACACTGTAAAACGAAAACATTGACGCGCTCGCGTCGACACGTACGGACGAAAAGTTAACTGGATAACAGAAATAAAATACTGGCACGCACAAACGAAAACTCGCCTAAAAATACCGGCCGTTACAAATAACAAAAGAAAATTGAAAAAATATTAGATGAAAAAACTGTTGCCAAGGATTGATCCCAGGTCACCTACGTGACATCAAGTGTACTCACCACTACACAACAACATTCTTATTGTTGATGACTTGTCTTTCTAATGTTTTTGGTCACTTTCCTTAATTCTATGGAGGCAAAATAGGAGAGAATTTTCGTTGGTTTTTTCTTCACTTCCCCCTCATTTTTTCTTTTTTGATTTTCTTTCCAACCAAACAATGGAAAATGATTTTTCATTTTGTTTTCTCTCTCTTTCTTTCCTTTACTCCCAAACCAAACACACCCTTAATATAATTCCACCCTCTTTATATTTATTCCTTGTTTTCTTTATTTCCTTTAATGAAGCCCATGGCCCGCCTCTTAAATCTTCTTTCTTAATTCTTTCTACTCACTTCAACAATGCCTATTGGTCCAACTCACCCTACCCTTATCAAATGAGCCCTCTTCTTTCCTCTCTCCCGATGAAAACAGTAAACCCTCGTGCCTCAGCCACTCCCAAGCGAAACCCATCAGCCCCCGCCTCTCTTCGACAAGGAATTCTTCTTCGATTCGATCTCCTCTCTGACTCGAACTCCTCCACACGATCTCTTCACGCATTTTCTCTCCCTATAAATATTCTATACTTTTGAGGGGGTTGATTATGCAAAAATATTTCTTCTCTCCCTCGAAAATAGTTGTCCGATTTCATATTTCTTCTCATTCGCTTATTTATGTTTTGGGGGCTTTCGGTCTCTTGGATTTCTTGGCCATCGAGGTAGATTATTCCTATTCCAAAGCTTTCAGTTTTTGTTTTAATATCTTGCTTTAACGTCCAGAAATCATATGAATTTGAAAAAGTATTGGATTAACGTATTTGTTGTATTTTTATGATGTGATGATTCATAAATCCTTAAGGGTTAAACCCAATTTTCGGCACCCTATTTGGCATGGCGGTGACCCTCGTCATCGCTCGACCTTTTTCTTCTTCAGTTGCATTCTTCTTGTGCAGTTGGCCATCAGCGTAATGGCTTTGTCACCGTCGCCTCGCTGCCGTCGCGTTGTTTTTCCATCAGACTTGCGCTAAGAACATGATCAACCTTAGTTGTTTTGGTTTTGACGTTATCTCACTGGCGATCTTACCGTCGTTACTTTGTTGTATGTCGTTTAGCTGCTTACTTTTCTCCGTTGGTTGTTTGGGTTCCTGGGTCTTGCCCAGCTGAGGGCTTTCGTGGGTTTTTACTGTTGTGGCCTTTCTAGGCATATTGCCTTTGATGATGTATTCTTTGCACGAGCTATGGCTTCTATAGGCGGTGTTTGGGTTTGGACCTTACTGTTAAGGCCTGAGGTTTGTTTTGACCATGTGCGACAAACCCATTACTTCTTGGCTGGTAGACTGTAGAATAAATTTAGGGATGCCAAAATATGAATCTGATCCCATAGACTTTATTTCTTTCATTTCTTTTTGTAAAATATTTTAATATCAGTTTTAAATCAATTTTCAGATTTAAGTGTTGTGCAACATAATATCGATATAACTGTTTTATGCCTTGATACTGATACTTTGACACATGCCATGCTACAACTATTGATAACCAGACTGGAATACTGAACGTTGCATAGATTCCTTAGCTATGTAAGTTAGGTCGATTAGAACATGGACAACTACTGATAATGTACTTAATACCTGACATTGACAACGCATGCCATGAACTTAGAGGACTCCTAGATGGCTAAAACTGTCGCATTATTCTCACAAGACATCTATTACAGAATAGAAAGTGGACAACCTTATACTTGATACTGTAATTGTATGGCACTATGTTAGTATTTTAATGGTTTCTTTATATAATTCTTGTTACTGAATGACTGTTTTTGCTACATAGATTGCATATCACATGTATATAACTTGATAGTAGCTAATTATAAAAATGAATATGAAACTATTACATAGTCGTTGCATGTCAACAAGTATGTAATATTGTACACTGAAATACATGCTCTTATTTTTATTCATGACATTGATATTGCTCATTAAATATTGTACAAGCATGGACATTGTGTCTGATCATTGAATATTATATATTGATTGCAAACTCTTGATATTGTGAACGACCATGGTTGTGAGCTAAGTGCTACATGGAACAAAGTGACACGGTACACCGAGGGACACCTCTTGAATTCATGAGAGCCACATCTAGAATTTCCTCTCATAACAATACCTGAAACCATTACAATATCAGACACAGTATTAGTTATAACACAAACACATGACATGAAAGCAGTACAATAGTTACAGTATCTTCGCACTATACTTGACTCTCGGGTTTAGGGTAACTTATATTAAAGAGTGCGGGAGCGATTGGAGCCATGCTTTCGGCTTGCATGTGGGAGGATTTTCATTTTTTGTTTCTTATTTAATGGATCATGAGTTCCTCTCCTGTTTCTTTGTTCTTAGACTTGGTCCGGGGTCGCACCTTATGGTTCAAGGTGACTTCACGTTGCATATCGTGTTATCCAATATAAGTCACATCACTAGCATATGACAACACAATTTAGTGTATAGATAATACTTGTAGGATATAGTCTCTTTTGTTTGAGTTGCTGTTATAATTTCGTGTTGCCTTGGATGATCATGTTAATGTTAAAATATTTTGTTTGCTTATTAGTGAGGTGTTTCCTTATTTATGGTTATACAATGTTATCAATCGTCACTATTGTTGTCTTTCTGTTTATTAAATAATATTTATGGCATGCATTCTTGTCCTCTAGTATTGTCATAATGTTATTTTATTTGTTCTTTCTCCATAGTATGTTGCACTTGTTTAGTAGTATACTTTACATGCATGTGCTTGATCATATTCGTTGCTCATAATCAGTAGTTACTATCTTTGCCTTGCACACTTATTACTAATTTGTTTCGTACATAAACCGAAAGCTTGGATATAGATGTAATCTACCGTTTAACCCAATTCTACATCTCTCAAGAGTTGAACATATTTCATATAAAGTTTTCGAGTTCTAGGAATGGCTTTCTTTGAATCATGCACGTAGATTCTCAGGTATGTTTTTAATATATTTCTATTTTGCCTATTCTGTTTTCACTGGTAACCAGTAGGAACTACAAATTCTTGAAAATTAATGACCTCTAGAAACCGTTGCGGTACATGGATTCTAACTTCACATACTGGAATTTCTATTTTGATTAGAAACCCCAAAAGTCCCTCTTTAGCCAAGCGATCTATCCTGACTTTTCCTATGTGACCTAATCTAGCATGCCATATCAATGCATCATTATCATATGTTCCAGACGAAAATGTTAGCATATATCCAAAAGAATAATTATTAGTATTTAAGAAATGCCAAACCATTAAAATAAGTACCAGATCCATAGAATACATTACACAAACTTATTCAAATCATATTGTCCAAACAACAAATCAAATCTAAACTTAGCTAAGGTTATAACAGAGACTAAGTTTTGCTTTATATCAGGAGTGTACAACACATTGTGCAATAATAAGGTCTGTCCTTCGCACAATTCTAATTTGCATGTACCGACTCACTTTACATCTAATTTGTTGATTTGTTCACATACACCCACATGTTTTCACTAGGAACACGATGGTACTCCACAAAGTAGTCTCTGTCTCCTGCATGTGGTCTGTCGCTCTTGAATCAACAACTCATCAAGTATTAGGTTCTATGAGCATAACAAAACTAGGCACATACACACTATGATAAGAAATAGAAAAGAATCAGAAGTTACCTTCTTCGGCTAAGAACAATCCCGAGCGAAATGTCCCTTCTGACAACTGTTGTAGCACCCCAGCTTATCAAAATTCATTTTCTTATTCTTCTTATCAACCTTCTTCAGCCCCTAGAATTTTAAAGCAGCATCCTTGCTGATTCTAGGAGAATATTACGTTGATCGTATTTTACGCATATATAATGTCTACTTGGTCTTTAATACGTGTATTTTTCTAATATCATTTAATATTAGAGCATATCGCTTGTTTTTACGTAAAAGACCATTTTAAGGCCTATTTTGTCTCATTCTTATTTTTCAGGTGAAGCTTGCAATTTTCCGAATCCAATGGCTATTTTCCATATTTTTCGGAAGTTGGAGCACTTTTCTAGGATTTAAAAGGCCAGAAAAAGAAAATAATAATAATAATAATAAAATAAACAAATATTGCGGGCGCCCGTCCGCCCGTCAACAGACGCGGGCGCTTGCAGCCTGCTTAGACAAAGCGGGTAGGCAGCCCGCTCGCCCTCTTTGACCACGCGGGCGCCCGCTTGTTGGTGCCAGCCAGCCTGAGCGGGCACCGCCAACGGGTCGGGCGAGCGGCCCGTCCGACCCGCGGTGCCCCGCATACTGTAAGAGAGGGGGGAGCAGGCTGCGGGTTTTGTAACCTGCAGACCAGCGAGCCCGCAAGCCCGCAAGCCCAATAAAGCTTTAAAATGCGTATTTAATGGGTTTTGAGCATAACTTGAGCATTCTAAGCCCGATTTGATGCGGTTTTGAGCAGTGGGGCCTCCCCCTAAACTCCAGAAGAGCTGGAGCAGCTGTGGGAGAGATTTGGAGACGTTTTGGCATCGTTTTGGGTGAAAAATCTCCATTCTTTTCTTGTTTTAATTAAGTTTTAATTAAGTTTTGTAATGAAATGATGTTCTTATTAATAAAGATTGCTCTTTTGTTACCATGGCTGGCTGAACATTATATGCGTGTGTTGTGTAGTTGTTAGTGTTGATTGATTTCATGTATCATGCTTCTATTGCACTTGAAATATCGAAGTCGTTGTATATGTCATTTTTCACCTTGTATTTTAGTTATGCGCTATCCGAGAGGAATCTGCTTAGGATGACATGCTGCGAGGCATCATCTACATATATGTCAACCTTGTATTTTAGTTAGAGGCATCATATACATGCACAAACCCGTAGAAGGGCCCAAGGAGGGTGATGAACCGTGAGGTTCATCTGTTTATTCTTTGTTATTTAGGAAAATGATCGTTGCAATGGTTATATAATTTGCTACAAAATTACCGTTCTTTTAAAGTTAAATCTTCTGATCTCCATACATTGGCATGGATGAGGGATTGCGTTACCTATGGAGAGTGATTATCATGATATCCTACAACTCTAACGAAAACACAACACGCACACTTTTACCATATCACTTTTTCACGTTATTTACTTTCGTAAATTTTAGTACACGTTTTATCTCAAATAAAAAAACCAAACAAAAATTCACATTGAAAGGGTGGTTTATAATTCACCAAATAATTTCCACGCTTAATTTCAGATCGTAAAATTTGTAGATTAGATTTGTCCCTGAGGAATACAACCTTGAACTCACCAGGATTACTACTTGACCGACTTTTTATATTTGGGAATATCACTACAACTTTTTGGACCAGTCACTTGCCTTTGTTCTTCTTCTAGAACATTTTGTTCTTGAAATTTCCTCTCTTGAAATTTGACTCGGTTACATAGAAATAAGATTGCTGTTTTAGGAAAGATAACCTTTCATCTTTCAGCTCTATTTGACATGCCACATCATCAAAAGTCTTGATACTTTCATTATGAGTCAAGTTAATTTTCATATGTTTCCAGGAGCCAGGCAAGGAACTAATTATAGCTTGTATTTGTTTTTCAATAAGGTTGCACCCAGCAGCAGCTAGCTCTTTAATTATTTTGGATATCTCTCGAAGATGTTGCTTAATTGTCATATTTGAGCTCATATTATAAGTAACTGTTACGTCCCAGAATCGGGTACCATAACAGGGTAAACTATACAACAATGCATGTACTTGCAGTTACCAGTGAAAACAGAATAGTAACACAACGGAAAATGCCATATAAATTAACAATCAATAACTGTCATCCAAAAGTTTTTGAAACATTGTAGCACAACCAAAACACTCACTCACCATGAATACAATAATGGTCTAACAAAAGAAAACAACTCTATCGAGAGCCTGACCTCAAAAGCCCGCGTCATCTACTGGAAACTCAGCCTCAACGTGTTTGAAACTTTCTCGTGGTCGTCTCATCACTGGTAGAAAACCACAGTATGAAAAACAGGAAGTAGACAATGTTTACAAAATCATTCGATCAATATGTAATAATACAGTCTTAAGTAGAACGGTAAAAGAAAAAGTAAGTCAGTCGAGCTAACTCAGAGTTAGATCGAAGTCTATAGTTCAGTCACCAAGATCGACTTTTAGTTGTTTAGCACATAGTAAAAAGACTGGAGGGTGGACTGAATCACCATGTACCACGGGCGAGCTCACCTAGACCATCATTATCATCTGTATGTTCCCATAAATCACTTCCCGAGCCCCAGCCTTAAGTAGTGGAGAACCCAGTCATTATACATGCAATCATCCATTCCGGGTCAGACCGGGCCATTTCAAACATGCAACCAAGTCAATGGTCCAGTCTCTTCAACCAACTTTTAATTATGAGCTCTTAAATCCCCATGTGTTTAATAGATCAGTCTATTTCATTTCATTAGTTCAGTGCTATTCTATAAGTTGTAAGTAACACTGTGCGCTCAATAGATCGGTCTCAGTAACAATCATATCAATGATTTAATAGTTCGGTATCAATATCAATTCGCACAACCTTTATTACAACTTAGTCATTCTATCAGTTCGGTTGGTGACAATTTGGTTAAAAGAGTTCGGTCAAAACAGTCCTATCAATTATCAGTCTAGCTACACGATCCAATTCAAACAGATCTATAACATTGCAGTATGGAAAGATAACTTATTAGAAAAGTAAAGAAAACATAGTTCGGATCAAATTCACAATCGGCATTATTCTATCAAATTGAATATTCTGGCAAGCCTAAAGACTGACAGTTCATTAAAGAGTTCAGCTCGATAAATAGGCCGGATCAATAGTTAGATCGTGTCAAAAAGGTTCGGTGACCAAATAGGTCGGCCAAACAAAACAGATCAACAAAATAAGGTCGAGTCAACTGATCAGGTTGGCATCACAAACGAGTAGAGGGATGTGATACAGATCTGTAAATACTCAAATTAGGTCGGCAATAACTGAATATCAGAGTAGACAAGTGCACAGACCGATTCAATAATCTGTTAGGTCGGTGCTCACATTTAAATTGTAGTCAAATAATTCAAGATGATAGTAGTCACGTCGGCCAAGGAATAATAACAGTACAGGTCATCAACCACTGTCAAAGTTAGTAGCAGGATAGATTGGCCAACTAGGTATATCAAACCAAATCAACTTAGATCAATATTAACAGGTCGGCAACGATACGGAACAGATCGATAGGCGATGGTTCTCAAACTAAGGGTTGTGGTCGAGCGATAAATGGGCTTAAACCAAAGGACAATTTTTGCAAATATGCCAAATTTAAAAATTAATATGAAAAACCGACCTATTTTTTTATTTAGCAAAACCGACCTCTTTTGGATTTGGGACCAAAAAGAGGTCGGATTGGGGGCTGGGGCACGTGTGTGGCCTCGGCCGCATCTTCAGAGTGCGGCCGAGAGTCGCACTTTGAGAGTGCGGCTCACAGCCGCACCTGAAGAGTGCGGCTCACAGCCGCACCTGAAGAGTGCGGCCGAAGCCACACAAACACAGAAACCTGTGACCTTGCGGGCTTCTGTGGATCTTCTCCAATTCATCCGCTGCGGCCGCTCCTTCGAAGTCCGGCGGTGCCAAATTTTTTTGGTGATTAATCGGCTTTATTTCAGGTTACTTCTAATCTCTATGTTATATTATTGAATGTTTTTTGTGATTTTTGTACAATCTAGATTGAAATTTAGGGGTTTTGAGATGAATCTAGTTGGTGAAATTTTATAGGTTTTTATAAAATGGAAGAGGCTGGACCCATTACTAATGTGGTCTTGTATGACCAAGCACGTCATCGTTCTGCTGATGTAGTGCAAGGGCAGGTAAATAGAAAGAATTAATAGTCAAAGTATGTAATTATGATTGAAAGGAAAATAATTAAGGTGTGAATTATATGTTTGCAGGAATCGATAGCAATTGTCGATTATGGACAAAAACATATAAAGTGGAGATTAGATCAGCGCGCGCGACCTTATATTGAAGCCTCCAGATTACACCTATGTGCGCGCTTGTGTTGGGTCCGGTTGGACCACGCATTGCTGACGGTTTTGGTTGAAAGATGGAGGCCAGAGACAAATACATTTCACATGCGCCAGGGAGAGATGCCAATCACGTTGCAGGACGTGGCAGTCATCACAGGCCTACCGATTGATGGAGAACCCATATATCAATGTGAAATGCGAGATAGCAGCTGGGGTGCGTTGATGGAGAGACTACTTGGACAGGATACCCCACAAAGGAAAGCAGCCAAGGTAAAACTTAGTTGGTTACGTGATACATTTACTGATTTTCCTGAGGATGCAGATGATGTGGACATTCAGCAGTATGCACGGGCATATCTACTTCATATGATTAGAACCTTGATGGTTCCGGATCCAAGCAAAGGATCTATAAATCTCCGTTGGTTGACAAAGTTAGATAATTTTGAAGAGGCCGGTCAATATTCATGGGGAAGTACGGTGCTTGCGCACTTGTACACGGAGCTCAGCAAGGTGGCATTAAAGCAGACAAAGGCTTTATATGCATGAGGGTTATTATTGCAGGTATAAATTTTTTTGTTAGCTACAATAGTGATATATCTATATATATCTATATATTTCACATTCTGAGGAAAAATTCATATTTATAGGTTTGGAGCTGGGAGAGAATGTATGTAGGAAGACCAAGGCTCCTGCAGGATGTATTTGCTGACACCGTTCCCTCTGGGTTCAGGTGGAATACGGGAAAATCATTCATGGAAACTGCTCATGGGAACCTTGATACATACAGAGACCAGTTTGACACATTAGAGAGTACGCAGGTGTGTATATGTAAATTTTATAACGTCGGTGATCAATTGATATATAATATAGTACACTGATATATTTGTGTACTTCATGCCTAATAGGTTACATGGGAGCCTTATGGAGAGCGATCCGAGCAGCTGTCGGTGTTATGTCGCGAACATCCCGAGTTATGGCGAGCGAGGGTACCCATATTCTGCTGGGAAGCACGGGTGATGCATGCACCCGACCGCGTCATGCGACAATTTGGTTTACGGCAACACATCGCATCTGCACTCCCAGTCTTAGCGGGGAAGCCAAGACCAGCGCAGCCAGCAGATGTGACTGTAATCAGGGATCCTCTTGCGCATTGGACGAATAGAGCAGATCACATTGTGCATGAGGGGGATGTGGTATCAGTTGCTGCATATATGGAGTGGTATTGGGGGATTACCAGGAGGTGGATTTTTCTGAGGCAGCAACCCCTGTTCGCACAAATGCCCCGAGGACCCATCGAGCGCCAACATGTAAGATGTTCAAGTTTAATTTTTTATAGTATTTTTTTATAACCAATATGTTAGTACTTAATTTGTTTTACAGGTTGCAGGATATGTTTCATTGTACGATATGGCATGCCAAGTATTGCAAACACAGGATCAGGGGTTGCTGCATACGATGAGGACCCATATCGATGATGTGCTACATCGTACACGCCATCTTTTAGAGGGTGTAGATACGAGCGAGCTGAGTCGTTTATATAGGATGGGTGATGCCGGCAATTCTCAGCAGGAGCATACCAGAGAAGATGACGCCGGCACTTCTCAGCAGGAGCATCCTAGAGCAGATGAGCCGGGACCTCTCAGCAGGAGCTTACAGGAGTACATGAGGCCTGCACTTGGCAGCTGGACCCTCACGGAGGTTATGACCCCGACACTTGGACGCAGCACCCTCACGGAGGTTATGACCCCGGCACTTGGCAGCAGCCCCCTCCCATATCATTTGACGTCGGAGCTTGGCACCCGAGCATATGGGATGTTCCAACCGATTGGCAGCAGCAGCCTACCTAGGGTACATGTGATGACGGTAGCACTTGGCCGCAGCATTTGACGCAGGCAGATTGGCAGCCTACCCAGGGTGACACGTCACAGCCGCAACAGACAGTCTGGGATGACACATGCATTTCACAGCAGCATGTGGAAGTGGATATTGGCCCGTCTCAACCACCTCAGACACAAGGTGATGGTGAAGGCGTGTCACAGGTTGGCGTGTCACAGGTTGGCGATGTGTCACAGGTTGACGAGGTGTCACAGGTTGGCGTGTCACAGGTTGGCGAGATGTCTCAGCGTGTCACAGGTTGGCGAGGTGTCTCAGCAGACAAAAAGGGAACGCATTCGGATAGGCCCTGGTATTCTCGTGTATTTAGTTGACGCAAAGGGAGTCGTCGATGATATGTATCTTTGAAATGTGTTATGTATATTTGCTGGATTTGAGACATTTGTTATGTTATGTACGGTTTCTCAAATGAATTTGATATATAATATATGTGTTATGTATAGTTACAAAACAAATCTTTCATACACCCCATATTTATTCAACGAATTCATTCATACACCCAATATTCATACATTACATATACATACGAGAAAGGCAGATGTAGTTGCAATATTCCTTCGCTTCAACACATCCCATGTGCCCATGTTATCGCCGCAACTTCCAGACAAGAATATGGTGCCAATATGGCATATATGCCATTCTGTTCGCCATGGTATAAGGTTAGCAGATATCGCCTTGCATATGAATCTTTATTTCACCCCATACCCGATGCACGGTATTGGAAGGCTTGGGATGGTCTCAAATTACTTCCACCCGACAAAAGAAGACCTCCAGGTCGGCCTACATCTACACGTATTCGGGGGGCAATGGATATTCCGCGCGAAGGAAGCCGACAGAATAGATGTGGCAATTGTCATCAACTCGGGCACTACAAATCACGCTGCCGAAATCCTCCAACACACGCGTATGTTGATTCTTCAATTCATATATTTCTTTTGGATATAAATATATTGTTCTAATTTATGCTTATCTTGTAGGTCTTCATCACAAGGCCGCGGCGGGTCTTCATCACAAGGCCGCGGCGCGTCTTCATCTCAAGGCCGTGGCAGATCCCGCACATGATGCAATGATGGATGTTACTCCACTGATATTGATGTGTTAGGGCCATGATTGATGTGTTAGGGCCATGTTTTTTGTAAGTTTGTTGAATTCGACATGATATGTATTTTGAAATTGAAACTACTATGGTTGATGAATTCAATGTTGTTTGATTTATGTGTTACTTGAGCTTGAATTCGATGTGATGTGTGTTTTGATTTATATGAACTTTCGGATATCCAAGTGATGTGTTGTGATATACTATTTGTGATATTTGTGATACGCTATGGCTGTGAGAAGTATTAGTGTGAGAATAATTTGGGACACGTTTTGATTTTTATATGCATTTGCTGTGATGAATTAGGGTTGAATTATCGAGAGAGTAGGAGAAGCAGCTGCTGAAATCGAGAAGAGCAGCAGCAGCAGCTATTTGCATTTGCAAACAGAGAGGAGAAAGCAGCAGCAGCAATTCGGCTCTGTTGTTGTGTGACCTTGGCCGCACTTCTTAGGTGCGGCCGAGAGCCGCACTCTGAAGTGCGGCTCTCGGCCGCACTCTGAAGATACGGCCGATGCCACCCAGCCCCCATTCCGACCTCTTTTGGCCCCAAAAACCAAAAGAGGTCGATTTTGCTAAATAAAAATAAAAGAGGTCGGGTTTTCAAATTAATTTATTAA
This sequence comes from Scilla litardierei, assembly GCA_030789695.1. Lineage (NCBI taxonomy): Eukaryota > Viridiplantae > Streptophyta > Magnoliopsida > Asparagales > Asparagaceae > Scilla > Scilla litardierei. Next base: position 59,833,272 of record CM061141.1, on the reverse strand, counting down.
TTTGGCCTATTTGCAAAAATTGTCCTAAACCAAAACATCTAGGCGCCCATTACAATCGGAACAAGTGAATTTTATAGGACAATGATGATGGTCGCCGGAGAACATAAGGTGCCGAGAAGATTCTCGAAGAGAGGGTTCCCCCGAGAGATCGTACATGAATCATCATTTCCATAATGTTAACCACGGCTCTCAATCAAACAATCGCTATCTGATCTCATAATAGTATGAATCTAAAAATTACACTAGCATGCACGAAACAAATCAACCAAATGCTAATGCAAATAGAGTCTACTGTTCACCGATGATGGAACTCCTCGTATTCTCTGCACTTAAGCCCACCAGTCGTTGGTGCCTTAGGAAGAGAGTGATGCTCGAACAGATCGGAGCAGTCTTGTTGGTGCAAGTCCAAAGAATGATAGGATGTTGGAACTTAAGAAATATTGTTTGAGGAAAATTGGGTTTGCATGAAGAATGTCACAATGAAGGAAGAGATAGTGATATAGGGCTGGAGTGTGCTGTTAGGGAAGATTGTGGCATTAAATGCAAAGATTTTCGGTGTACATATTGCGCAAACAGCCCAAAAGCGGCGGCTCAAGCAACGACTAGGGCTAGGGCTAGGGTTCGGGCTAGGGTCGCTGTCAAAACAAAAGTTGGTAGCTGTACGATCGGATGAGACAAGTAGAGATTGGGTCGGGTTAAGCGAAGCAACGGGTTGAGCTGGCTGAACCCGATGAGGTGGTGGACAAGCGGGCTGGGCCAAGCTCTTTAAACCAAACGAAAATAGTGGGCTGTGGTATATCACCTGTCGGTCTGGGTCAAAGTAAAATAAGAGATAGTGAACAGAAAAGAGGGAAACTAAATCATGAAAATTTGTGAATAAATCTTCATCAATCTTGTATGGAAAATACAAGTCGTTACATCCTTTCCCTTACAAAAATTTCCGTCCTCGGACATCAGAAGAGCTATGATTGCTCAAACAAGTAAGGATAACACTCTAACATCTCCTCTTCTCACTCTCAAGTAGACTCACCTGGCGCGTTTGGATGCCACCAAACTCTCAACACGTTGACGGTTTTGCTCCGCAAAGTCTGCTGTCGTCGATCGATGATCTCTACTGGCTGCTGCTCGTAGGTCAAGTCTGGTCGAATGGTGATCTCCAAAGGATCAATTACATGCTTTGGATCTCTTACTTGTGTTATTGCGATACATGTACATTATGCACCCCTTCTAAAGATGGAGGTAGCGCAATCCTCTAAGTCACTTCTCCCATTCGCTCAAGTACATCGAAAGGTCCAATGTAGCGAGGACTAAGTTTGCCTCGTTGACCAAAACGAATCAAACCACGGTTCGATGATATCTTCAGAAAGACATTGTCTCCCGGTTAAAACTCTAGATGTCGATGCTTCAAATCTGTCCAATGCTTGTACCGGTCGTGTGCTAACTGAAGTCTCTTTTTGATCGCCTGCATGACATCGACTGCTTCTATGATCGTCTTTGGTCCCATTAATTCGCGATCTTCAATGTCGTCACAGCTGAGAGGAGAACGACACTTCTGTCCGTACAAATCTTCAAACGGTGTCATCCCAATGCTCGTTTGATGACTATTGTATGTGAACTCCACAAGGTGTAGGTGGTCTTCCCATAATCCTTTGAAGTCCAACATACAAGCTTGGAGCTTGTCTTCCAAAATCTGAATCGTCCGTTCTGACTGGTCGTTTGTCTGGAGATGATATGCGATGCTGAAACTCAAATGCGTCTCCAAATGCTTTTGCAAGCTCCTCCGAAAGTGAGATACCGAGTGTCCATATCGATACGATGCTCACAGGAACCCCGTGCAGTCTCGCGATCTCTACCATGTACCACTTGGCAAGAAACTCCATCGATTGACCAACCTTGATCAATCTATCCACAATCACAAATGTCGTCATTCTGCGTCCTGCTCTTGGGTAGACCGGCATGAAGTCCATCGTGATATGTTGCTATTTTCACTCCGGAATAGGCATGTGCTGCAATAATCCTGCTATTCGTTGATGTTCATCCTTCACCTACTGGCACACTAAACACTTGGCTACACTTCGTGCAACACTCCTCTTTATCACATGCCACCAGTGGCGTTGCCTCAGATTCTTGTAAATTTTAGTTCCGCCTGGATGGATAAAATAAGGCGAATGATGGGCTTCTGCAACAGCTCCTCTTTGATATCACCGGAAGGTACACAGAGCATGTTGCCAAAACTCAAGGATCCGTCTGCATGAATCTGAAACTTCGGTCTTTGACCTGCCATCACCAAACCTCTGATCTTCTGAAGTTTTGAATCACCTACCTGAGCAGCCTTGATCCTGTCTACCAAGGTGGACTGTATCTGACGACTTATCATCGAAGAAGTCTGCCTTGGTAAAACATCAATCCCTAACTCGCGAATCTTCTGCTGAAGTTGCCACTGAGTCGTAAGGATGAGCACATCTGGAAGTCGACTCAATGCATCAAGCACAACATTAACCTTTGTATGATGATACTGACGATCAATGTCGTAATGAAAATCAATGTCGTAATCATGCATCAACTCGATCCATCGTCACTGCCGCATGTTTAGATGCTTCTGGGTGAAGATATCTTCAAGCTCTTGTGATCAGTAACGACCTTCACATGCTCTCCATGAAGAAAATGTCTCCATATCTTCAAAGCGAAGATGATAGCTGCTAACTCCAAATCATGAGAGCGATAATTCCTCTCATGATTCTTCAGTCGTCTAGATGCATAGGCCACTAATCGTCCATGCTGATGGAGTACACATCCAAGATCCTTGCCGGATGTGTCACAGAAAACCTTGAATCCTCCTTTCCGGTCTGAAACGATAAGCACCGGTGCAGAGTGAATCTCTTCTTCAGCTCCTGGAACGCTTGATCACAATCCTTCGACCAAATGTACATTATGTCCTTCCGTGTCAATATGGTCATGAGCTCTGTAATCTTAGAGAAGTCCTGGATGAACCTCCTGTAATAATATGCTAAGCCCATGAAACTCTGAATCTCTTGCACATTCCTGGGAACTGGCCACTTCTGAATAGCAGCTACCTTCTTCGTGTCCACAGAAATGCCATCTTTTGATACCACGTGTCCCAGAAATCCCACTTGATCGATTCAAAACTCGCATTTGATGTACTTAGCAAAGAGCTGACAATGTCTCAAGGTGACTAAAACCATCCTAAAATGCGATGCATGATCCTGAACACAACTCAAATACACCAATATGTCATCCAGATAAACTACTACAAATTTATCTCGACACTCGTAAAGAACCTGGTTAATGAGACTCATAAACACTACTGGGGCATTAGTCACACCAAATGACATTACTAGGAATGTGTACTGTCTACATCGGGTACTGAATGCTGTCTTGTGAACATCTTCTCGCTTCACCTTCAGCTGATGATATCCACTCATTAGATCCAACTATGAGAAAACACTCGATCTTCTAAGCTGGTCAAAAAAATTATCAATGCGTGGAAGGGGATACTTGTTCTTCACCGTCAGTTCAATTCTCTTGTGATTAGTAAAGACCTTCACATGCTCTCCAAGAAGAAAATGTCTCCATATATTCAAAGCGAAGATAACAGCTGCCAACTCCAAATCAGTTGTCTGCGTAAGCCACTACCCGTCCATGCTGATGAAGTACGCATTCAAGACCCTTATCGGATGCGTCACAGAAAACCTTGAATCTTCATGTCCGATCTAAAACGATAAGCACGGATGCAGAGTCAATCTCTTCTTCAGCCCCAGAACGCTTGATCACAATCCTTCGACCAAACATACACAACGTCCTTTCGTGTCAATCGGGTCTCTGCAATCGTAGAGAAGTCGTAGATGAACCTCCTGTAATAACCTGCTAAGCCCATGAAACTCCGAATCTTTGGTACGGTCTTGCGAACTGGCCACTTTTGAATAGCAGATACCTTCTCGGGGTCAACGCAAATGCCATCTCCTGATACCATATGCCCCATAAATCCAACTTGATCTAGTCAAAACTCGCATTTGTTGTACTTAATAAAGAGCTGATGACGTGATGACGTCTGAAGGTGTCTAATACCATCCTAATATGCGATGCATGCTCCTGAACACTCCTCGAATACACAAATATGTCGTCCAAATAAACTGATAGAAATTTATCTAGACACTCGTACAGAACCTGGTTCATTAGACTCATGAACACGGTTGGGGCATTAGTCACACCAAATGGCCTTACCAAGAACTCGTACCGTCTATATCGGGTGATGAATACTGTCTTGTAAACATCTTCTCGCTTCACCTTTAGCTGACGATATCCACTCCTCAGATTCAACTTTGAGAAGACGCTCGATCTCTCAAGCTGGTCAAAAAATCATTGACGCATGGAAGGGGATACTTGTTCTTCATCGTCATCTTGTTCAATTCCCTATAGTCCACGTACATACTCTTGGAACCATCCTTCTTCTTTACCAAAATTATCGGAGCACTCCAGTCGCCAACGAATTTACAGTCCGTCCCCAATAATCGCTCGGGCAACGACCCAGGAAGAATTCATTCTAGGCTTATTGATAAAAGAAGTACTGAGTCGAATCTAGCCTTTCTGTAAAAGGTCGTTCAACTGAATGAACTTCATCTAATTCTGATAGGGTCATGCGATATGGAGTCTTGAAGTAAGGTTGAGCTCCAGGCACCAACTCAATCGCAACTCAATCGCGAACTCTACAGCACGATCCGAAGCAACCATATCAGATTATTCGAAAACGCATCCGGAAACTCCCTCACTACCTCTGGCCTATGTGGCACAACTTATATAGTGGTCAACACGGAGTCTGTGAATCTGGCTCTGAACTCTACCGGTCCTTCCGATGTGCTCCCGCTGACAAACTTGAATCTGGGGTGGTTCGAAATCTCGAACACAGCTCTCTTACGGCGACAGTCGATCGTGGCATGAAAAGTCCCAAGCTAATCCATCCCGAACACTACATCGAAGTTGGGCATCTCAATCACCAAGAGGTTGGCGTAGAGCTCTCGTCTGCAAATCACGACATGACAGTCTGGGTATTTGTTGGTCGTCTTTAACACTCCGATGCTGGTCTTGATGTCCCAACTAGAAGAGAGTGATGAAACATGAACACTATGTTGCTTGACAAAACGGGTCGTCATAAAACAACAAGAGGCTTCCTAATCAAACAATGCAAAAGTGGGTCAATTAGCTACCAATACGATGTCTATGATTGGGAAGACCGTCTAAGCACGCAACAATCAATACAGTAAACCAAACGAAAGTTACAAGTGTGTAACTGTGATGCACTGGCATGTAGCTTTTGCTTCCTATGTTGTCATCACATAAGTCAGGCACCTCAGGGGTGGTGCCTGACGTCGTTCCTGCTAAACTCCTCTCCACTGTGGTAGATGTCCATGCTGGGTGTTTCCCACTGGTGCTGTAGATGGTGCAGACGTCTGTGCTTGGGCTGTCGGACTTGGTCCTTTTCGTGGGCAGTCGCTGGCTATGTGGTCAGCTGCTCCATAGATGCAACATTGATGTAGAAGATATCGATACTCTGACTTGAAGTGTCCGACCTTCCCGCAATGGTGGCAGACAACCTGGTCTCGCTGCTGCTGTGGTGGTCTCTGTGGCTGCCGTGGGGCCTGCCTCTTGAAAGGCATCTGTTGAACTGGCTAGTGTCTGTCGGTGAGGAGGTGGAGGTGGTTGTCTTTGAGGTGCAGCAGTCTGCCGCTCCTGCTCTACCTTCCTTGCACGTATTCATAGTCTCAAGCAGCCGAAAGTCCCTCGATATGCGTCTTTAACTTGAATCCAAGCAGCTGCTCCTTGATCTTGATGTTGAGGCCTCCCTAGAAACGTTGAGCTCTGTTAAGCGGATGCGCTACCATGTTCTTTGCAAACCTACAAAATAATTAGTTAACATTATTCATACGTAGTACATGTAAACTCTCTGTGTCGAATACGCACCTACCGAGTCTAGAAAACTTAGCGTTGTGCTGTTCGACCATCTTGTATCCTTGCATCAGATTCATAAACTGCGTCTGGAGCTCTATATTCGCCTCCAGTGAGAAGTACTGGACGTTGAAGATCTCTTTGAAGGTTTCCCACGCGATCTACTGAGGTATCGGCCCTCCGAATTCCACCAAGCTCTAGCATCCATAATCAGTTGTAGCTTGGCAATATCCACACATGCGTCCGGTGTAATCTGTGTGGCTATCAACATATCAGCGGTGCAACACAGCCACTCTCAACATATCATGCCCTAGAATCGGGTACCATAACAAGGTAAACTATACAACCGTGCATGTTCTTACAGTTACTAGTGAAAACAGAATAGTAACACAACGGGAAATGCCATATAAATTAACAATCAATCTCTATCATACAAAAGTTCTCGAAACAGTGTAGCACTACCAAAACACTCTCACTCAACATTAACACAATAGCGGTCTAATAAAAGATAACGACTTTATTGGGTGCCCGGCCTCAAAAGTCTGTGTTTTCTAATGGGAACTCAGCCTCAGCGTAGTTCGGTACTTCCTCATAAGTCGGTTCGTCACCTATAGAAAACCACAGTATGGAAAATATGAAGTAGACTATACTTACAAAAGCATTTGATTAATATGTAATCATACAGTCTTAACTAGAATGGTAAAAGAGAAAGTAAGTCAGTCAGCCGAGCTAACTCAGAGTTAGATCGGAGTCCATAGTTCAGTCACCAATATCGGCTTTTAGTTGTTTAGCTTATAGTTAAAAGACTGGAGGGCGGACTGAATCACCATGTATCACGGGCGAGCTCACCTGTGACCTCATTATCATCCGTAAGTTCCCATTAATCACTTATTGACGCAGCCTTAAGCGGTGGAGAACCCAGTCATTATACATGCAATCATCCGTCCCTGGTCAGACCAGGCCATTTCAAACATGCAACTGAGTCAATGGTCCAGTCGCCTCAACCAACTTTTAATTACAAGCACCCAAATCCCCATGTGTTCAATAGGTCGGTCTATTTCAATTCATTAGTTCAGTGCTATTCTATCCGACCTAAGTTCTAAGAAAGCTTGTGCTCTCAATAGATCGGTCTAAGTAAGAATCAGTTTAGTATATCAATGATTTAATAGTTCAGTATCAATATCAGTTCGCACGACCTTTATTACAACTTAGTCATTCTATCAGTTCGGTTGGTGACAGTTCTGTCAAAAGAGTTCAGTCAAAACAGTTCAGTCAAAACAGTTTGGTCAATAATCAGTCTAGCTGCACAGTCCAAGTCAAACAAATCTATAACATTTCAATACGGAAAGATAACTCATCAGAAAAGTAAAGAAAGTATAGCTCGGATCAGATTCAAGATTGGTACTGTTTTATTAAACTGAATGTTCTGGCAATACTAAAGACTGACAATTCATCAAAGAGATCATCTCGATAAACAGGTCAGATCAACAGTCAGATCAGGTCAATATTTAGATCGGTAGTAAGATTCGGTGACCAAATAGTTCGGCCAAACAATACAGATCAACAAATAAGGTCGAGTCGATAGATCCGGTCGGCATCACAAACAAGTAGAGGGATGTGATACATATTGGTAAGCAATCAAATTAGGCTGGCAATTACTGAATATCAAAGTAGACAAGTGCACAGACCGATTCAATAATCCGTTAGATCGGTGCTCACATTTAAATTGTAGTCAAACAATTCAAGATGGTAGCATTCAGGTCAGCTGAGGAATAATTACAGTACAAGTCATCAACTAATGTCAAAGTTAACAACATGATAGATCGGCCAACTAAGTATATCAAACCAAATTGATTTAGATCAATATTAACAGGTCGGCAGCGATACAAAACGAGTCGGTAGGCGATGGTTCTCAAACTAAGGGTTGTGGCCGAGCTGTAAATGGGCTGAAACCAAAACATCTAGGTGACATACGTTACAATCGGAACAAGTGAAGTTTATATGAAAATGGCGAGGGTCATCGGAGAACATAGGTGGTCAAGAAAATTCTCGAAGAGAGGGTTCCATCGAGAGATCGTACATAAATCATCATTTCCATAATATAAACCACGGCTCTCAATCAAACAATCGCAATCTAATCGCATGGTTGTATGAATCTAAACATTACACTAGCATGCACGAAACAAATCAACCAAATGCTAAGGCAAATAGAGTCTACCGTTCACCGATGAGATACTCCTCGAATTCTCCTCGCTCAAGCCCCCACCAGTCGCTGTTAGTGCCTGAGGAAGAGTGTGATGCTCGCATATGTTGGATCAGTCCGGTTGACGAAAGTCTGAAGAACGATCGGAAGTTGGAACTCAAGAAATATTGTTAGAGGAAAATTGGGTTCACATGATGAATGTGACAATGAAGGAAGAGATAATGATATAGGGTTGGAGTGGACCGTTAGGGAAGATTGTGGCATTAAATGCGAAAGAATTTCGGCGGACATTTTGCGCAACGGCAGAAGAGCTGTTGCTTAAGCTACAACTAGGGCTAGGGTTAAGGGCAGGGTTTCTACCAGTACAAAAGTTGGTAGCCATACGATCGGATGAGACAAGTAAAGATCAGATCGGGTCAAGTGAAGCAACGGGGTGAGCGGGCCGAACCCGATGAGATGGTGGATGAGCAGGCTGGGCCGAGCTCTCCAATCCAAACGAAAATAGTGGGGTGTGGGCTATCAGTTGTCGGTCTGGGTCGATGTAAAATAAGAGGTAGTGAATAGTAAAGTGGGAAAATAAGTTCAGAAAATTTGCGAATAAATCTTCATAAATCATGTACAGAAAATACAGGTCGTTAGAGTAACAAACTTAATGGTTAGGTGCCTTAACATCAATACATAAGTTCCTCACAGCTTATCATTCAAGACCTTCCATAGGTCACTTGCAGTTAGATAATCCTTGTACTCACATGCCAAGTCATACTTCATTGAGCTTACAAGTATACACACGCAGTGACATCCTTTTTCTTTCATTCATTGTAAGTCTCGGCTTCATTGTAAGTCTCTGTTGCACGTATGCTGCATAGTATTTTCCTCACCTGGATCTTCCATCCTATGATTAATAGCTTTAATGACTTCTTGTTCCACCAAGACATACTTGATACGAAAACTGCAGATATTGAAGTTGTCTCCAATGAAACGGTCTTCTGTGTTAACGTCAGCAATTATATTTTTGGTAGCAGCCATTTTTATAGGTTGGTTTAAGTTATAATTGAAATAGAGACATTTTTGAAGATTAGTGATTTGCCGAATAAAATATTTATTTTCACCAATAGCTTAATCTTTAATTATAATGATTTAGTTAATAGTATGAAGACGAAAGTTTATTAGATTCATAATCATCATCCATAACTAAAAACTTCATCATTTTTTTCACACACTTGCAAAACTATATCTATACTTATAATTTGTTCACTTTGAACAAGTATAAGTCCACATCCATTATCAAGATATAATATAACTCCCACTAACTTTATATATTTACACAGAACATAAATTATAAATACAGATAGAAACACATTCTTTAATATATCAATAATATTTGCATAAAATATTATTACGACACTATTTACATAAAATGAGCAAGTGGGATGGTTTTGATAATTAATATCTTGCAAACAAAAAATTGCATATATAATTATTAATGTTAACACATAACATCATGGTCCCTAGAGAAACATTAACATATAACTCGTGTGTAAATATACATACTACTTTATGGAATTCATACAGTAATCCAACAGAATACATAAATGTATTAAATACATTCTATAAGGGTCAAATCCTTTAGTTGACGGGAAATAAATTAATTTAATTTAGTTTGATCAAGAGAAGGAGGCACGACATGAAATGAAACTAGGTTTTCATAATAACACAACAGTGATCTAAATCAAACTGCAACAACCTCCTTTGTTCTCCAAATATTCATATGTATATATATCTATATAAACCAATAAAAACAATGAAGATATAGTTAATATCAACTGCAAGGAGGTAAACTTGAGGCTTCTGTAGGCACACCATGGAGGGGGACGAGACCACTGCCAACCAACAGATGTGTGAATCCCCAGTCCGAGCACACAGTTCATTGGAAAAAAATTTGAGTGAATCCTCGTGGTCGAGCACACAGTTCGCCAGAGAAAATCCTCATGGCTGAGCACAAAGTTTGTTGGAAAAATCATCATGGCTGCCATACAGAGGGGTGAATCCCTCATGGCCGAGCACCGAGGCAACATGCGAACCTAATTGCCAACAGTAGTGGATGAAGCCCATAGGGCCAAGCATCAAGTGGTAGACGAACACAATGGCCAACGACGGGGGGCGAAGCCCCTAGGGTTGAGCAACAATGTGATGAATCCCACTGGCCATGTAACAGGGGGATGCATCCCCTGGCCAAGCAACAGGGAACATGGTCGAACCCTTCATCCAGTAGAAAGCATAAGCGTTGACCCTTATGCAGAGCACCACGACCAAACGAGCAAAAAATTGAATGTGGCAGATCTTCACCGGCAATTGAGTCCCCTCGTGCCAAGCCACAATTCGTCGAATGAGACTGAGCGACGGATCCCCATGCCAAGCCCTCGGCCCCATCAAGGGGCGAAGCCCACGACCGACGAACGATGGCGGTGCCATGTGGCTGTGTGGAGGGGCGAAGCCCATGCGTCTTAGTGTCCGAGTGGCGGCGGGTGAATCCATATGCTGGGAGAAGCCCTAAGCCCGAGCAAGGCAGGGAGAAGCCACAGTGCTAGAGCGTGGGGGGGGGGGGTTGAAGCCCCTTCGCAGAGCGGCGACGGGCAAAGCCTGAGCGTTAAGCGACTGGCGATCGAAGACCATGATCGACGAATGGCGAAGCCCTATGCCCGAGTCCCCTCAGGCCAAATCTCACTTCAACCGAGAGACAAAAATTAAATGAGCATGAATTCCCCATAAAAGCTCTGATATCAATGATGAAAAATCAAAGAATAAGATCAACACATACCTTCATAGCAGAATAGATTAGGATCGAGTGGAGAATTATGATGCTTCAAGGATCGGGCTTGAAATCATGTATGGAAACCAAAGCACTTATCACCACCAAGATTACCAACTATTGTCTTTCTTCTTGAGAGAAATTTGTTGGGAGAAAGAACATAGAAGAAGCAAGTATATTTCCCATTAGGAATATGATGTGTATTTATAGGAATAGGGAGAGCAGTTAATTACCGCTGGAATTTTGAACATTATAAAAACGTCTCTGCAACGGTCGGGTAGTTAGGATTATAATTTTGCATTATAAGCCCTTAACTTCTCTTAATTTTAATTATCCCACAAAGGTTAATTAAAATTAAATATAAGCCCCTCAATTCTTTAATTATTACATTTTAAACCCTCAGGTTAAACCCGTCATGGGCATACCCAATTCCAACACTTTTCTATATTTCACTGGTGGTATATCAGTGCTCTTTCTTGCTGGTACATATCATATGCAAAGTATTCAGACTATTTTTGCCTTGGGCTTGGTCTTCAGTTAGTGCCGTATCTCTGGTATTCCAACTTTCTATGATTTTCCTTCTATTTAAAAAATTGACCCTATCAAAACCATATAACCATTGGTTTTAGTTATTAAGGTTTTGATCTAGTCAAATTTTATATAAAATAGAAAAGTTTCTATAGATGTCTTCCAGCATTGTAACTTTGGGTTGGAGTTGCGTCTGTATCCCCTTAGTTTTGGGAAGTTCTCATAGTGTAAGCTCTAACTTTGTCTCTTTAAACTATTGCAACCTCCTTGAACATAAAAAATAAAAAAATGAAAAAAAATCTAAGTTCTAAGTTTTATGTTGTCTGTACTTTGGCAGATCTTCTCTGAATCAGTGAAAGTCTCCATATTGATAATATTTACTTAAAGAAACTAATTTTTTGTGATCGGGTCAATACAGCAAACTAGTTTCACAGTTAACATGTATGTCCAGTTTGGAAACTCTCCACAATCTTGTGACGTAATATGTTTATAATTTGTCATATAACTATTTAACTGTTGCCATACTACTAATGTACAAAGTAGCTGCAAGTGTCATACCTTATTGCAAGGAAAATGAGAACTTTTCTACTATATCTTTGCTGATTTTGTATATTCTGCAGCTGCTCACATCCTTGATACTTTGAATTATCATCAAGTACTGACAGCGGTTTTCTGCGTTTACAGGGTGGCCGGGGCCTCCATGAAACTTTGAATTATCATGCCAGGAAATTTGTTGGAATTCTTAATGGAATTGATACAAATGCATGGAATCCTTCTATAGATACTTTTCTTAGGTTTCAGTACAGTGCTGATGATCTTAAGGGTAAAGCAGAGAACAAAGATGCTTTAAGAAAGCAACTTGAGCTATCTTCTTCGGATGCTTTTCAACCACTGGTAAATTTCTCTGTTGTTATTTAATTAAATAAGTGGTTGATTGGTTATATGCATATGAGATGGCGTTAAGAGGATAATGAAAATCTTCATAATAAATGATGATTCTTTTACAAAACTAGAAAGTTGTCTGCACAAAATTAGAAGGATGATTCTTTTTACAGAGCTAGAAAGTTATCAGCACAGAAGTAAAATGTTTTCTGGTACGGATGAAGCGAATGCAAAGAGTTGTCATATAGTTTCTGAGTATCACAAATATGCTGCATTATTCAATAGCTTAATGTTCATACATCAGAAGTTCTCTATGATACCAGTCTGTTTGATAATATAATCTTGATTGTTTGAGTGATAGGCATGCATATAAATAGATGGAAGCACCCGTGAAAAAGTAATGTGATTGATGTAAGAAACTAAAGAGATGTAGTTCTGAAACTACAAATGCTGGCGAACTTGATACCTAAAAGAGATACACATGGAATGGGGTTGCTAAAATAGCATAGAGTGAAAGAGATGGATGTACAAGCATCAAACATTTTGTGATTGAGGTGTTTACATAAATTAATACTGTTTGGTAATTGCTTCTGTATGTGCCCCTGCGTAAATGTGCTTGAGTGTTTTGTGTGATACAAATATTTTTCCATCAAAATGGGGGTCTTCCATGGACCACAAGTACGAGTTAGGAACGATATTCTAGGATTTCTCTACTTTTGAGTTATGAACAATGAAGCTTGAGAAAAGATTTGACTAAGAACTTATGATGGAAATCAACACAGCATCCCGTCTCTGAGGTGTAAAATTCCTGCCCAATGTACCGACGAATGGGATGCCCTCATGTTTGACCTGCCAAGGCCATGTTGGCAGGTAGAAGGATTTTTGTTGCTTACTTCAGGGCATTACATTTTTGTTTACTTTTAGAAGGCAAAATTTTTGGTGGTCATATTTGAGAAAATACGAGAAAAACCAGGTTCTTATAGATTACATCGTTAAAAAACTAAAAAAAATACAAAGAAAGAAGTTTATTATAAACTAGAAAATAACAAAAAAGACTATTTTACCCTTAAGCAATAATTAACTTATTTTAATACCCTTCATCAAACTCATGATGCTGCAGTAATGAGCATATGGAGTTTGCCAAACAAAAAAGGAAGCGTGAAGCTGAACGCGACATCGTAAAGAGATCGCCAATTTGCATGAAAGAATAAACAAACGGTATCGTGATAGTGCCTCGTTCATTAAATATCAAACTACGAACAGTGTGTATAGCACTCTTATTGTCACAATACAATGGAGTAGGGTATCGAAAAGAAACCCTCATATCTGTAAGTAACCAACTTAGCCCAATTATTTCACATATAGTAGAAGCCATGTGACGATACTCCATCTTTGTGGAAGATCTAGAAACAATGGAAAATTTCAGAAATGTATCACAATGCAAAAATCCTCCCAATGCAAAAATCATTATGCCAATGCAAAAATCTTCCTGCCAATGCAAAATTTCTCATCCAAGATTTCTCCCAATGCAAAATCCATTCCACTGCAAAATTTCTCTTGCCAATGCAAAATTCTGCCAATGCAAAATTCCTCCCAATGCAAATTTCAATACAAAATTTCTCCCAATGCAAAATTGCAATGCAAAATTCCTTATGCAAAATTCCTCATGCCAATGCAATATGCAAAAATTCTCCCAATGCAAAATTCCCCCAATAGAAAATTCCAATGAAAAATTCATCCCAATCCAAAATTCCTCTCAATGCAAAATTCCTATGAAAAATTTCTTCAATGTAAAATTCCTCTTGCCAATTCAATATGCAAAATTTCTCCCAATGCTTAATTCCTTCAATGCAAAATTTCTACTGCCAATGCAATATGCAAAAATTTTCCCAATGCTTCCTCCCAATGCAAAATTAATTCAATGCAAAATTTCTCCTGCCAATGCAATATGCAAAATTTCACTCATTGCAAAATTCAGGTACAAAATTCATCCAATGCAAAATTTCAATGTAATATCCCTCCCAATGCAAAGGTCCAATGCAAATTTTCTTCAATGCCAAAATGCCAAGCGCTACCAGAGTCACCTAAACTCTAAGCATGTAGGAGAGGACACCAAAAATCCAAAGAACACCAATCCCGACCAGAATCATCATGAAGTGCCATCAAAAATCCAAATGAGAATCATCAAGATGGATGACTGGCGACAACTAAGTGATAAGAATCAAACCGGAGCAACAATTCGCAAGCATCAAATTAGAGCAACAGTCTCCCCAGCAAAATTCCAATCCGAACGGAAGTTACAATCCGAAACCCGAGAAATATCTCAGACGACACCTTAATTATGCAAGCACAGAAATCCATCAAATGCTAGAAATCCTCAATTGACCGAAAGCAAAATACGGATGAAGACGAAACCCAACGAGTGGAAGAACAAAATACGATCGTAACCCAATGAACAAAATATGGACAGATCACCAAGAAGGTATCACGATCAATTGTGTCGTAGTCGTCGATAACAATGAACAAAGCACCAAGAGGCGGGCAAATAACCAAGATGCAAGAATATTGACAATTCACCAATCATCAAGAGGCGACACTGTAAATAACCAAAACGACAATGTATATCACCAATCACCCAGAAGTTTGAGCGAGCTAGATATGGGATTTGTCCAAGGGTGCCGAACAAATCACCAAGGGTACCGGACAAATCAACCAAAAATCCCATATTTGCACATCTCCAAGGGCGCCGAACAAATCAACCAAAAATCACCAAGGGCACCGAACAAATCAACCAAAAAATCACATGCACCAAGGGCGTCGAACAAAGACCCTGGCGGAGACAAAGCCGGTCATGCTAGCGGCAGCGGATCGGCAGAGGAGAACAGAGAGCTCTTGCGATGAAGGAGGCGACCGCTCTCGAGATCTTGACGCAGGTTGAATGGAGTGTGAACGAGGCCAATCAAAACTTCAGCGGCCAATCAAAACTGCAGCAGCCAGAATTTACACAACGGCCAATAGAAATCAAGCGGCCAATCAACACTTTTGCCTTGATTTTTCAAAGATCCATTGATTTTTCAAACTCTTTAGTTAATTTTTCAAAGATCCATTGAATTTTCAAACACCTTTGTTCAAAGATCCTGCCTTGACTCAACAGACACGAAGTCTTTGCCAATCAACAAATAGGAATTTGATTTTTACCAATCAAAAATCAAATTTGATCCGAAAGGTTGAAGCGCCGCATGGTTGATTGGCCACAATGTCTTTGCTGATCAAAAATCAAAATTTTTTGCAGTTCATCTTTGCAATTGTTTCTGGAAGCCGATAAAAAATTTCTTGCAGTCAAGTCGATCAAATTTAAGGAAGCCGATCAAAATTTTTTGGAAAATCGGACGAACACCCAGCGGAAGACGATCAAATCAAAATTGGATATGCGAAAGCTGTGTGGGAAATTCAATGTTTTTAATGCAATCAACAATTTTCATAACCTATAGGCAGGATTCCATGAGAAAATACAAGGAAAAAACTAGGTTCTCATCGATTATGTTGTTAAAAAGATAAAAACAAAAAAAATACAAGAAAGAGGTTTATATAGACTTAGCGAATAACAAAAAAAAAGACTATTTTACACATAGCAATAATTAACTTATTTTAGCAATATTGACACTGTTTGAACTACCAAGGACATGTTGTCATGAATGGTTGTCATTTTTTTTCTTTCTCCTTTTTAGGAAATAGTGAATTGCATGCATTTATTGAGACAAATAATTGAATGTTTAGCCACATTTATTCCTAATTTTTTAGTCATTCGGTCATGCTTACATAGAAAGTCACATGCGACTTCAATATAATTGCACGTGCATTTGCATGTACTAGTACCCAAGTGGAATCATGCATGCTAAAAAACATGTTGAGCTAGTGTGATTTCAGCTTGACACGTCATGCTTGCTCAGACATCATGAATATAATAAAATTACTCATCACAGTTTTAGAGAAAAATTAAATCCAATTTCAGTATATGCTGTCAATGTTATATGTAGCTTCACGTGACTTCTTATAAGGATAGTAGATATATCTGACAACTAAGTACTATTCCACCAAGTATGATAGGGTTATCTTGATATTCCAGAAAAGGCTTGGTTTTTTGGGTGACTATGGTGGGAGGATGGCCTAACACAAGCAATTTGAATCGATTAGCTCTCATCACATGAAGGATGTAAAATAATACAACTATATTTAAACTTTCTATTATCAGATTTCCTATATTGTTTAGATTTTCTCTATCGTATATGATTGGAACTTCTCACCACGTAACAAGCATTGTCGTCTTCAAAAATATCATATAATCCTATTGCTCAACCGAGATAATATGGAATTAGAACTATTGATCAAAATTCTAAATTCTTCTCGTATAATAAACAAGCAAATCACAAGCCTTTATTGGGGGGGCTCATATGGCACATGTCGGTGCCCGATTAACACTAATAGTCATGATTCTCCTGTCATTAAACATTCTAACGCAGAATGAAAAAGGAAAATTGTAGTGAGGATTTGGGAAAGAACAAAATTGAGGATTTTGAAATTTTAGGAAATATTTATGGATTTGATAACGTTCAGGACTTGCATCTTAGAGATCTGATGATCACTGATTTATACGCATTATACATTCATACATGAAGATTTTTAAAACTTTACTCCCAAATAACCAAACCTACCCTTGCATTTCAATGCAAAAGATTTAAAATGCAAATACAAAAGTTTACACCAAATTTTTATTCAATTTATTTTATATAAACTAAAACAAATCCTTTAAATTTGCATACAAGACTCTCACTATTGTTCTACAATCAATGTAGGAATAAAACTATTAAAATAAGAAAATAACAAAAATACTCAATTTACTACTAAAATTCAAATGAAAATACTCAAAAACTAATGGCCCAAAAATTAATATGAAAAATGCACTCATGTGTAGATTTGATCCGCATTATTCTTGTCGGTTTAAAGAACTTTACCACATGGTAAATGACAATATGAATAACATAACCAGACGATAATATAATCAGCTCCATAGCGATACATGTGATTGATAAGTAATGTGTATCATCAAGTTCCCGTGAAATATTTGACTCAATCACCTAGGATCATCACTCAATAGAGCTCGTTGAAACCCTGCACGATGCGTGCAAAGTCTCTTCATTGATTTTTGGACAAATCTTTCTGGGCAGGCTATAATCATCTTGTTATATATAACTGTAAATTTTCACAAATTTCTATTTGATTCTATCACAGATTTGTGAGTATCATTGTTAATTACAAAAATATCATGTGTCTTGGGATATAAAGTAGTCAAATAATATGTGAGATGATCATGGAATACATTAGGGACATGACCAAAACCTAACTTTACAGAATGAGGTGTATGTGTTAGTGGCTTATTATGGATCAACCCATTCCTTTGATTTTCAACTATGCTCTTAGATTAATTATGGGTTAACATACTTCTCTTTTCTTTAAATATAAATGTGTATATATCAACTCTCTCAGAATGCACAATATTTAAGTTAATAGTCAAGACATACCTAGTAGAATATACGTTGCATCCATTGGTATGACATCACACTGGATGTTGATGTTATCCTGATAGCTCAAAAACTGAATATGTATTAGATTATGTTGGGTTACAGAATATGATTTATCATCAATCCATGTAACGTTGAGAAGTTGTGGTTGATGTTCAGCTTATAGTCCTATCTTTTTATTAACTGGCTTGATACTACCATTGTCAATCTTCACTTTAAAAAGATTTATCTTCAGATTTGATATAGGTAAAGGAAACATTTATCTTTTTACCAATCTTCTTCGTTCCTAAAGATAGTAGCTAGCCACTTAATGACATGCAAGCCGGGGGGGTACCAGAATACTCTAGATCATCATCTTCCTTTATATCACCCTTAGGCGGAATGTATTATTCCTTGATTAATCCATTCGAATTACTAACCTCTCTAATTTAGGCTCTTGTCGAGATACAGACTAGCAAAATGATCAAAGCTTTGATATTTGAAACATTGTAGCCTTTTAAGTTTTTGTTATAAGAGTTATTCAATCTTACAATTTTCATTTGTCTTCTTAACGGTAAAAGCTTCGAACTTAGTTATGCTATCAAATGACCGTTTAAGTTGCTCCTTAAAAGTAGGCTTCATGTTTATATAAGATATCATGATTTCTAAATTTAAGTCTAGATTAAATGCATGTGGTATATTATTTATATTATGTGGAAGCATTTCACGCCAGACGTTTGCTTTTAACCTAGTCATGCTTCTTTGACATTGATCGTTCAATTATTTTAGGAGGCGATTTTTATAGGTATGAGATATATTTCTCTTTAAGTTTGATTTTCATCTCATTTCATGTTTTTATAAGTCCTAGATGCTTTGGTGTGCGTTGTTTTTTCTATTGATGTTTAGAAAATCTTAGCAGACTTTATAATTTTTACCTTGATAAATTAAACCTTTCATTCATTTGATAACTAGTACTATTCGAAGAGATTTTCCATCTCTGCTAACTAATCTGAGAAGGTCTGAAGATTATGTGTTTCATAGAAGTTGGGATCATCTATCATAATCCAGCATATGATGTTCTCGCCTAAAGTTATCCTCAAAATTGTCAGCTTGTATCACATTATTCTAATTTCTATTATTCCCATTTCTTATTATCATATTATTAGATTCGTCTTCAAATGTGCTTTGTGCTTCCTCCTTAAAATTCTGTTCTTTTTAAATTTATTTTCTAGGGTTTATAGGCAATCCTTTACTCAATTTATGTCAACACTAAGTTCTAGGAATATTTTTCGAAATTGACTTTCTATCCTCTAGGTTAAATTTTCATCCAGATTGGATTCTATAATTTTGCTATTGTGTAGCAGCATGCAATGTCAAGTAATCACACAAATGCTGATGCAAGATCCTAAATATAAACTATATTTGTGAACTAATTATGTAAATAAACAAAATAAAATCTTAAGATTCAAATTTATATGTTGAAAATGTAATCCTAAATATGCTAGTGTAGTATACAACTCGAGACTAGGAAATTATGCAATTGTCACAATATCAACTAATCTGAACAAAATTAAATAAAATGGTTTTCAAAATTTAATAGTTATAGATTCTGATCAGATTAAGAGTTGCATGAAGTGAAGATCAGCTTTATGCATCATGTATTGCCTCTAGAGCTTGTAAAGATTTGATACAAATGATTATAGTTGAAATGCGTAAACCTCGAAGAACTAAAAAATCACCAAATTATACTCAAAATACACTCAATACAGTAGCAGCTTGGGAAAAATTTGAAAAAACTCTGAAGAATTATGAAGCGGCATTGTTGTAGTTGGCTGGATCAATGGTTGGTTGAGTTGTTGATTAGTCAATAGTTCATTCGATATGGGGTCTACTCGAGTAGTTTTCATTGCTCGGGTTAGCTCGGGTTGAACCGATGAATAGTGTTGGCTCGATCTGGCTTGAGCTGGCTCAAGTGGATCGCAATTGGCTTAGGTCGGTATCATCGACTCGAGATCGGGTCGGCGAATGCCAATATGGTTGGCTCGGCTTGTACTTGGATTTAGCTCAATGGAAATGGAGCTGGTATTGTATAAATCGATATTGATCGACTTTCCGGTCAATTTCACCATTGATTGTCGTTGGAGATAATGGCCATGAGATCAATTGAAAGTCAAAGCTTTTGGGGGTGGATGTCAGTAGCTAATAATGTTGTGGACAAGGGCAGCATTGTTGCTCGAAAATAAAGTTAGTGGTGACAGTGATGGGAGGTTGTGGCGTTGGATTTGAAGGATCTGATGTTGACATGCTTGGCAGTTATGGGAAAAGGGGATGGTGACAGTTGCGATGGAGGATGGCAACGACGTCATCGATGGTCTAGGGTTAAGTTTAGGGTTTACAGGTAGAAGATGAACATTACTTTTTTTATTTTTATGAATGGCACATTTTTATTTTTCTTGTCTCCTCTTTTCTCTCCTTTCTTTTTTAATTTTTCTCTATTTATGTCAGGTTTTTCTCATTTTGTTTTCTCTCTTTTGTTTTTTCTCTCTTTTCTTGTTAATTTCTTTTCTTCTTTTTTCTAACCATTTTGAATTAAAAACCTACCTAAAAGAAAAGAAAAAGACGAAGAAGAAGCAGAAATTTTAAAAAAACCAATGTTGTTGATACCAAATACGACAAAGGACGAGGAAAATTGTGTTGGGGGTTTGGGAAAGAACCAAATTCGGGATTTAGGAAGTTTAGGGAAGATTTAGGGATTTGATAACATTCGAGCTTTGCACCTCAAAGATTTGACGAACACCGATTCACACGTCTGGCAAGCGTAGATTTTCCCGACCTCATGCACATGCAACCAAGCTTATTTTCACACTCCAATGCAAAATGTTTAAAATAAAAACATAAAAATTTGTGCCAAATTTTTACCCAATTTCTTCTATGTAAATAAAACAAATTCATGGTCTTTAAGTAGGCTTTCAAGACTATCAATATCCTTCCACAACCGATATGAGACTAAACAACTAAATTAACAAGTTTTTACGAAAATTAAAAAGAATACAACTCGAAAATTAATGACACATAGACTAATATGAAAAGTGCACTTTTATATTGATTTGATCATCATCAAATTCTCATTCGTGGAAATGCATATTTATGCTGTGTCTCAGTGCCCAAGTACTTGGACCACCCATTATAGTGCCTCTTCGCAACTCACTGCGTTTATGACTAAAACTCGTGCTGATAACTCGCTGTAGATTCCTAAATTCGATCGCATGGTCCATAGCGGTGTTATTGGGACACTTCATTTTTATGAAAATTTTACTCTTGTGGACATTTGGACATCTCGGGATGCTTAGATACCATGTGACATGAGTTGGATATGGCTGGAATGAAGAACGGAGAAAAATAGCATATCATTGTATTAATATAAGGAAAATATTAGAACAAATATCCAAATAGATTCATAAAGAAATAAGAGGTAAATTAAGAATAGTAGATGTGTGTGTGTGTGACATTTTCTTACTTTCAGACATCCAAGTTCGTGTCATACTAAAGAGATCTTATGCGGCATGGCAAGTTTTGCATGTTTTGGCAGTTTTGTAATCTTTTGGGCATTTTCATAATTTTTTAGAGTCTAGGGGTATTTCTATAATTTTCTGAAAATATGATTCTTATAAATAGGGGCTTATTGGGATTAGAGATTTTACGTGGAATTTTGAGAGAAAACTTGATTGAGATCGGTAAAAATCCTTTTTATTGGTGAGTGCGGCCCTCTCTCGAATCGGCGGCTTGGAAGAGCGAGTTCCTCTTGAAAGAACTCAAGTTATTTTGTATTCTCTTCTATTTTCACTACATTATCAATAAAAAATAGCAACATTTGTCCTAAATCTCCACTTTCTAGCCATAAAAATCCCATCTTTTCCCTTAAAACCCTAATTTTATCCATAAAACCCCTATCAATTCCTATTAATTTGGTTTCAGAGCGTAGATCCTGATGATATCGACGAGAAAGACGTAAACTTTTGAGGAACGACGTCAAACTTACTTGAAGGAGTTGAGATCCATGATAAAGCAAAGATGAGCAGAGATAGATGAGATCTTCCGCCTTCGAAAGGAGACCACAATGTCAGATCTAAATAAATATGAAGTCAACGGAGCAGATTTAAGGCTAAAGGCGGCGCCTTTAGGCAATTACAAGGGAAAAATCATCCCTTTTGAGTAGGAAATCCATCAAAAAAAATCCAGCTTCAAATCTGAACCCAACGACGACCTTGACGTAGATGTAGAATATCACGACCCTCGAGAGAAAGCAGAAGGGAGCGATGACACCCTCACTGGTCGCCAAGGCCCCCAGAGGGTCTGCAAGGCCGTCAGGGCCCTGCAGCTGGTCTGTATGGCCGTCAAAGCCCTGCAGTCCCCATGCAGGGCCGTCGAGGCCCCGAATGGGCTTGCAGGGCCGCTGCAGTCCCTGTCCTGGTAGCAGGGGGCCCTGCGGCCCCTGGACAACGAGTTAGGGGCTTCGCGAGGCCTCGGGGGTCGACGATGGGCCCGTTCGGGGCCGGCGACTAGCTTCAGGGCACGACGAATCCAGAGGGACTTTGGTGATTACTGCAACGTCCTTCCAGGCTTCGTGGAGACGGTGGAGACCTTGGGTGGCCATACAATGGCGGCAGAGACATGCAAGGCATAGACAGAGCAATGGGAGGACCGCAGGAACGCGTCAACCCATTCGAGAGCAACAACGATGGCGGAAAGGGCATTTCGAGCTTTGATCCAGGGGACGAGTACCATCAGTCGGAGAAGAGTGACACACACACTTCATGCACCATCTTGAGAGCACGATGTGTTTTTAAGGGGCAAAGTACTGATGGGATCTTACGCAGTAGGGCAAGTTTTACAATTTTGGGCGTTTTTGTGATTTTTTAGATTGTAGGGGTATTTATGTAATTTTCTGAAAATCTGATTATTATAAATTGGGGCATATAAGGATTATGGATTTTACGTTGAATCTTGAGAGAAAACTTGATTGAGTTTGATAAAAATATCTCTTTGTTGGAGAGCGCGGCACCTTCCCAAATCGACAGCTCCGGAGAGCGAGTTTCTCTCGAAAGAACTCACGTTATCTTGTATTCTCTTTTCATTTCAGTTTGTTATCAATAAAAACAGCAATATTTTCCCCAAATATTCACTTTCTAGCCCTAAAATCCCATCTTTCCAATAGAAATCCCATCTTTTCACTAAAAACCTACTTTTATCCATCAAAACCCTAGTAGTTCCTACAACATACCATTTTTAACAATGTTAATGTCATGGTGGGGTAAACAAATGGAATTACATTTTGTTTATTGATCCAAATATTAGATGTGTATGTGAATCTAGTTTACATGTTATGCTGTCCATGTATCTTATTGACGCAGAACCCCCATCAACTATAATTTAGAGTTTGTTGTGTAAGATACTTGGGACACTCAAATGCTTGGCATCCGTGTCTCGTGTCCAAGTGACCTTATCCAAAGCAACACCACCAATAAACACTCTTTTACATTCATCACCGACGGTCCCTCTTAGACATTGTTTCTCTACTCGATCCACATTTTGGTTTGAGGCCCACCTCCTCCCGAGCTCTGTCAGCTCCTTTTATCTAAGTGAGTTGGATTTGCCATTTGTCTCCTTCAACGGATCGTTCTTGTCACTTAGCATCAGGTGACACCCAAATTGCACTTGGCTACTACTTTCATCAAGCACAGTTCAATTATGCTATTGCATTCTTCTCGTCACCATGAGCAATCCTTTATCAGATCATGATTTTCTTCCATTAAAGTGCGCAACCACATGTAGGCATGCGACTAAGCCAAGGATTTTGGATATCATTTGAAGTTGAAGTGGGCTACTGCATAGTTGAATAACATAATGCCGACTTGTGCATTACATGGACTAATTGGTGATCAGATTCACTTACTGCAGTGATATGCGATGAACGAAAAGATTCACATATTACACATATCAGATGAATCAAAATCAGACTCCTATGTTAAGCAGTCACAGGTTCACTGGTATAATGATCATATGTTTCTTTCATTCGCTCGATGTGTCATCCATCATGAGTTTACTGATGAGTATTAAGAATTATATTTAAGAACTCTATATTATTAGACTTTCTATTATTTTAATTTTCTTTAGTTTTTAGGGCTAGTAATTTGGGTTTCTTTTTATTAAGATTTCTATATTGTGGGGAAGTGTTACATCTGGACTAAAGAGATGGGACCCGCGAGTGGGTGCGCGCTCAAGGGAGGCCGCCTCTCCTTAGGGGCATTTTCGACTCCTTTTTGATTTATTATAATTGAGTGGCAAACTTGTAATTGTGGGAGATGAGTGTTTTATTCTTAAGCTAGGGCTAGCCGTCATTTTATGGCATGCTTGATTATCCAATTGTTTGGAGAGAGTTCTTAGGTAGATCTTAGGAGAGTGCGGACGTCCTCGCTTTAGGTGTCTTGGGAGGGTGGTTGCCCATATCAATTATAACCAAAAATTATCTTTTTATCGCTATTCCATCAATATATTTTCAGATCTAGTTAGTTCCTATCATTTTGGTATCAGAGCGACTACGATCCATGGTGGCGTCAACAAGGAGTAAGGATCGAAGCATGGCGGAGGAGAAAAATCTTGCGGAGATCGATGGGATGAAGAAAACTGTGGCGGCGAATAGCGAGGCTATCGCTAATTTAACGAAGGTCTTGGGGGAGATCTCGGCGAAACTAGACAAACTGGAGGAATCCGTTGCTCAGATTTCTTTCCAATTTGCGATTTTCAACGAGAAGATGGGATTCGGCGGCGCAAACCCTATTTCTTCCAAAAGGCCCCACCTTTTGAGAAATGAAAGGAAAAGATGGAGTCTTTTACAAGACGGGGTCTGTCACGGACGAGAACTTCGAGGAGGAGGTGGTGGAAGGCCAGTGGGGGAACGAGCGGACCAGAGAAACTCACCGGCACCAGGAGGGGGCGGTCGAACTCCCAGATACAGCCTGGGGTTCGGCCGCCGCCAAACAATGGCGGGGGGCCTCGCCCCCCCTCGACAACCTTTGGCAGGGCTGGCTGAACCCTGTCGGTCATCGACAGGGTCAGCCGACCCCGCCGGACCTTCAGGAGGCCCCGCCGGGCCTCCGGCAGCCTCGGCGAGGCTTACCGGAGGACCAACAGAGCAGGGCGGCCCCCTGGCAGCCGCCAGGGGAGCGGCGAGCGCGGCAGGGTGCCTGGGGGCCCTTCGGGTTTCCCGGGGCAACGGCAAGGAATGTGGGGCACTTTCAGGGCAGATCTGAGCTTTTTCAGGGCAGATTTGAGCCCTTTGGCTTTCCTGGACTGCGGCAAGGCCCTGAGGAGCATTTCCAGGGTAGATCTGAGTTTTTTGGACCCCGGAGGGTAGATCTGAGTTTTTTGGACCCCGGCAGGGAGAGGTTCCTTATTACGGAGACGGAGGAGGGGGCAAAAACCATTATGACGACGGCGGGGGAGCATATGGGGGTGAGTTTGGCGCTGATGTAGGTTGGGATGACTTCGAGGGCAGGGGTTGAGGTCCCCGAGGGGACCATGGTGTCCGCCGAGGAGGGCCACCTAGTGGTTATGAGACCCAAGACGAGAGGTGACAGCACTATTACCAGCCCCGCTGCACAGAGGGAAGACCAGACCCGGATCATTTTGCGGGAGACGGGAGGGTACGAAAGTTGAAGATGTCCCTATTCAACGGGGAGGATCCACATGCCTGGCTTTTCTCGGCTGAGAGATATTTCACTACTTATCACATGACGGAGGCCCAGAAGTTGGAGGCAGCAGCCATTTGTATGGAGGGGAGAGCGTTGCTGTGGTATCAGTGGAAGGAGATGAGACAGCACTTTCGTAGTTGGGAGGATCTTAAGGATCTCATTTTGGAGAAGTTTCGGGATCCACACCTGTGAAACCTTCACGAGCAGTTGTTTGCCCTCATACAGGAGGGGCCAGCGAGGGACTATATTGAGAAGTTTGAGGGAGAGTGCACGGAGTGACTGACGAGTCGCTAGAGGGCACATTCATGAAGGGGCTGAAGCCCAGTCTTCGAGTGAGGGTTCGGCCATACAAGCTCCGGTGGCTGTCGGAGGTCATGGAGATGGCACAGATGGTCGAGGATGCTCAGGCTGAGGAGAGGAGAATTAGGAGCGGTTATGGTGGTCAGGCGCAACGCGTGTCCCCTGCTGTGCCATGAGGGTGAAGGCTATCAAAGCGACAGATAAGGTGAGTGAGAAGAAGATTGAGGAGAAAAGCAATGTACCGCCAGCAGGGGGTCAGTTCAGGCGGATGACTGATGCCGATATGAGAGAGAAGAGGCAAAATGGCTCTGTTTCAGATGCGATGAGCGATTCACCCCAGGACACCACTGTGGGGTTTGCAAGCTGCAAGTGCTGATAGTCGGGACAGACGAGGAGGATGATGTGGAGGATGAAGAGGTTGGAGTGGAAGACGACTACCACTTGGAGTAGGGCCGCCGGAAACTTCATGCACCACCTTGAGGACAAGGTGGATTTTTAGGGGCGGAGTAATATTAGATCTGGAATAAAGAGGTGGGACCCGTGAGTGGGTGTGCGCGCAAGGGAGGCCGCCTCTCCTTAGGGGCATTTTCGACTCCTTTTTTATTTATTATAATTGAGTGGCAAACTTGTAATTGTGGGGGAGGAGGGTTTTATTCTTAAGCTAGGGCTAGCCGTCATTTTATGGCATGCTTGATCATCGAATTGTTTGGAGAGAGTTCTTAGGTAGATCTTAGGAGAGTTCGGACGTCCTCGCTTTAGGCGTCTTGGGCGGGTGGTTGCCCCTATCAATTGTAACCAAATATTATCTTTTTATCGCTATTCCATCAATATATTTTCAGATCTAGTTAGTTCATATCAGGAAGTTGGATGTAACTATATATTTAGGCAATGTGCTCATCAATAAGCTCATATAATTCCATTCTTCAATCGAGGTAACAAAAAGATCTATTAAATATTCTTCCATATTAAAAAAGTGGTGTTGCAGACATCTATTTTCTCCTTGTATATTCCAAGAGTTGTGATTTGGTGTATATAGATTGGTGGTGGAAATGAGATCAATGTACATCATGAATGAAGAGTGTCTGGCCAAAAAAAACGTCAGCAATGGAGGGGAAAGTATATTAGGGGAAAACTTTTATGTTTAAGAAAGATGAGTACAATTGAAAAAAAATATAGTTTTATCATTAATAAAAAAAACACAACTTACAACCCCTTATGGTGCCAGAAAATTTTTTGACACGGAGGTCAAAACATAATAAGGAACTTTTTTATAAAAAAAGTATTATTGCAAGAATCATATTTTAATCATTAATATAAAAAACAAACTTAAACTATATATTGATGCATTTTCATATCCTAAGATCGCTGGATGATTAATGGAATCAAATATATATATTTTCAGTGACCATGATCATGTTATTATTTATCCATTGATATAAAGTTTAAGTTAATTTTTTATGATATTCATTGCGGAAAATTCTCTCTATTGTAGTTATTGTAACGGGTAAAATCAATGCTAACTTTAATAGTAAATAAACCTATAGATATATTTATTCATCGTAATCTGGACCATCCTTTCTAGAGGACTTATCATGCCCCACTTAATTTTGAAAATATCTTATTTCACCTTATCTCCAAAATTAGAAGTGTCAAATTAGTTATCAAGCTCCATGAGTTTTATTTAAGAAAACTTATTTGGATAATATTGTGCAAGATAATTTGGTCTCTATATTAAAAAAAAAGAAATAATCATATGAACTTAAGCAAGCAACACCCAAAAAAGCATATATATGTTTGCCTATGAAACTAATTATTAAGCTCATGAACTTGCATATCTATCACAATCAGGGAAAAATTACTATATTAATATTGATTGGTGCATTCTTGAGCTTTTGGACGAGATATTCCTTGAATTACAAACTTTTCTTCCATATTAGGCACAATGATAACGTGTTTCATAGTTTCATACAAAACACTAATTAGAGTTTCTTTTAAAATAAAATTAAAAATGGAACCTTAAATAAAAAATGAAAAGAAAGAAAAAAGTAAAAGGAAACAAAATGAGAAGTGGAAAAACGAAGAAAAAAAGTTAATAAGTAAGAAGGAGAAAACAAAATAAACGGTTGCGTCAATGTGTTTTGAACCTACAACCTTACTAGTGGCAACATTTACTGCCAACTTAATAACCAAACATCCCCAGACCATCATGCATATAAATTAAACTCAGCCACACATTATATGTTAATAGCCGAAAGAGCAAGAAAGAGCAAGAAGGCAAAAACAAAGTCATCAACACGATCTGGCCATAGTAAGCTATGGCCGTATTTTTTTTTTGGTTTTTTTTTTTTTTTGGGGGGGGGGGGACAACATAATGCGAGCATTTTAGGGAGGAGCTTAGTACAAACTCCATTGTCAAGCATCCCTAGGGACAATAGTATAAGAGAATTATTAAGTGTACATGTTAACAACATCATTAGGATTGGTACTCTCTTAGCATAACTAACGGCATCATTAAGATTGGTAATATCTAAATTTTAGCTCTCTGCTGTTGGATTTTTCACTGTGTAGTTTCAAATCCAGATTGAAGTCTGCTGTATATTCCAGCATTTTCCACTATAGGAGGCTTTACATTTCGTGAAGGTTCGCTGTTCTCATTAACTGAGAAGAAGATAGTATGTGCAAGATGTAATGCCCTACCAGATACTGCACAAGTACTAGAGGGGGGGTGAATAGTACTTTAAAATAATTAGGAGTATAATTCCAAATTAAATTGCAAACAACTACCAAATCAATTTGCGGAAGCTTAAATTGAATGACAACAACAAAATTAACAATGCAAACAAATGATGTTAATGGGTTCGGATCCACCCAAGTCTCCCCGACTTGTTCCCGGTGATCCTACGTCCCAACCACCCGGATCCCCTCTGGATACTTGAGTTAGAAACCCTAACTCAAGATTTCCACTATGAATATCTTGTGAAAAACCTTCACAAGATCAAATCATACAACGGCAATAGTGAATCCCACAACCCGGGATCACAACCTTCTCTCACAACCGAGAGAATCAACAAGCAATATAAATGAGTTATATTGAAATAAGCAAACTTACCACAAAATCCTATACCTTGAGTTTTTCTTACCCAATAGGTGAAATGGAGGATTTGAGGAAGATGAAGTCACCAAGACCTAGCACCAAGGAAATGACCAGCAATAGGTGCCTAGGGATGATTTGGAGACTTGGATCAAGCAATAGCTTGAAGAGCTCACCAAGAACAAGCTTCTCTCTAGGTGGATTCTAGATCTAGAAATGAGAGAGAATGGGTTTCTTGTGAGGAAGAGAGCTTTAGATTTGAGTGAGAATAGCTATCTCTTTTGATCTCAATGAATCTCTGAATGGAAGCTCTAACCTAGATAGAAATGACCTAGGTTCGTATTTATAGGGTCCCATAAAAACAACTTAGGTCATTCTCCAACGGATAGAAATCTGTGAGAATTAGTCGGTCAAAGAACAATCACTGACCGACTAGTTCATCAACTAGTCAGTCAGTCAAACAGCATGGACCGACTAAGAGAGGAACTGAGAAGAAAGAGAATTTCAGACCTAGAAATCTAGTCGGTCCAAGAAGACTTTCTGACCGACTAGTTTCACAACTAGTCGGTCAGTCAGTGAACGTAGACCGATTAAGAGGCAAAATGAAATAGTCTGAACACAAGTTGACTTAGTCGGTCCAAGAACAAAAGTTGACCGACTAGATTGTCAACTAGTCGGTCACCAAACGTTCTTAGACCGACTAACGATAAACAATAGCTTAAGAGAAATTTAGCATGAACAGTAAGTCACAACTAGTCGGTCAAAGAAGCATCACTGACCGACTAGTTCACAAACTAGTCGGTCGGTGAGTCAACGTAGACCGACTAACTGTAAACAGTAAAGTCCAAGAAATTAAGGAATCAAACTAGTCGGTCCAAGAAGAGTTGCAGACCGACTAGATCACCATCTAGTCGGTCAGTACTTGTTCTTGTACCAACTAACATGCACATACAAGTCCGAATCGAAGCGCGACGCTTCGAGGAAGTTAGAATGAACTTGTACTAAGATCCTAGAGCTACGATATGAGCGTTATGAAGTTAGAATGGTAAGATATACTCAAGGCTTAACATTCTATATATCGAAGCTAAAAAGACTATAAATAAAACCTTAATAAACGGTCTTCGAGAGCTTCGATTGAATCTTCATAACTTCCAAAACGGCGCAAGAGCTTCAACGAAGCTTTAGGCATGAATACGAGCTTTGGGAAGTGTTGAGATGTCGCTTTGAATGTTCTCGTGAATTTGGCGACGATCTCCATTACTGCGCTCACAAATTGTTAGTTCATGGATTATTTATGTTTGCTCATCATCAAAACCAAATCCGGGGAGTCCAATATTCAACATTCTCCCCCTTTTTGGTGATGACAAACCAACATAAATAATAATAAAAAATAATGATTCAAATGTAAAATACTTACTCCCCATGCATTGATGATACGTTAATTCCAAAATGAATATATATGAATTGCATCAATCAGATGAGTAAGATAAATAAAGAGAATTGATTTTCGAAATATCGGATTTTGAAAATCCTTATATATATATTAACTCCCCCTGAATCTAATATATCAAACTAGATTCTTGGAAATTGAGTTAAATTTCCATTTGCGCTATTTATTATCATTATCTCTCCCCCTTTGGCATTATCCCAAAAATGGGGGGCATACAACGACAACAACTAGGAAATGGAAAATCCAACATCGGGAGTCGTAGACAATGACGATGGAACTAATTGACACCAAGGGAAAAAAATGATAAAATCAAATCAAGGTGTGCCAAATTGTCCATTATCAAAAAGCGATAATCAAAATCATCAAAAATAATATTTGGTAATAATAAATTTTTTTATTTATTGAATAATGAAACATACTCTCCAATATTCAATATTCTTGGTTAAATTTGTGCATGGAAAACAATTCTATACAATTATAGAATATCAATCTATTTAACCAAGTTTTTCAATCGTCGAGCGACGATTTTACATAGCATGGACATCGAATGAGAATTAATGTGCACGACGAAGTAAATATCACAACGTGAACATCGATGAATATATATAAATGATAACATCATGAGTACATTCAAAAAGATATCAAATATAAAAATGTACATCACATCCAATGCAACTCATCATCTATATAAACATCAAAAAGTACAACATCATCGTCTTCATCAAAATATAACATCATCATCAATATCCAAAGTACATCAAAATACCCAACACCGACATCCAGAAAACTCAAAAGTACATCAAAAACAACCATCAATCTCCATCCTAACCCAAAATAAAACACTCTCAAAAAGGTAAATCATCCAATGAGCAGTGGAGAGTCCTCGGAACAAACGATCACGAGGAAGTGGCTGGATCTGCAGTCTCCATGGGTCCAGTCGACGGAGTGGACTCAGGCTCTGCAGGGAGAAGAGGCGTCTCAACAGACGGGATCGTCGGGGTTGGTGTGGAAACGACGTGCTCAACAGTAGGGGTCGCAACAGCAGGGGTCTCAACAGCAGCAGGAGACAGATGTGCAGGCTCGACAGCAGGGTCAGCAGCAGGCTCAGAAGTCTGAAGTGCTGAAGCAGAAGTCTCTGGAGCACCGGAAGTGGTGCCATCTCCAGGAGCTGAAGTGGTAGCAGCAGCAGCAGCAGTGGCCTCATCGCCACGGGCTAAGGAAGTGACAAGCTCGTCAAGCTCCTCATCGTCCATCTCCTCGGCCTCAGATACTGAAGGAGGAAGATCAATCCCCATCATACGAGCCATACGACAGACGACCTCCTCAGTACGAGCCAAACGAGAGTCGTGCTGACGAAGAAGGCGTACGACATCGTCTAATGTGGCAGGAGGAGCGGGGGCAGCAGCAGCTGACGGAGTAGACTGGGAAGCAGATGCGGTAGACCTCTGCACGTGACGAAGCGCCGCTAGAGATTTCTTAACGGCCGTCACGTTTAGAGGAGTACCCAAGGGACGCTCATTGTCAGGAGGGAGAGGGACTCGGAAATGACGAAACACGAGGGTCAACAGACAAGGGTATGGAATATGCGCAGATTTATTGGTCTTGCGTATACACTCGAATGAGTCCATCTTATCGAGTATAACGCGAGCCCAATTAATCTCGCAACCCAAGAATAGAGCGTAGATAAGCTTCAGGAATGGCTGGGATGGAAGTGAAGATGAGCCGTACTTGGGAAGCAAGCACGACTTCAGAATAAGATTCAGAACCCAGGCATTTGGCTTGAACGATTTTGAAGGAACTCCAATGAAGGCAGGAGGGATCACATGGAAGATGTCAGAAAGAACGGACTGATCCAAGGAAGATATATCGTCGACGGAAATGTCTGAAGGCAGGAGACCAGACGACGAGCAGCCAAGAATCTCCCCCAAGATTTCTGCCGTGAGAACTATAGGAGTTCCCAAGACAGTAGTCTCGATGGAGTGACTAGCATCGTACTGGCCTCGAACACGATTGGCATAGAACAATTTCACAAGGCGAGGATATGGTTTAGGATTTGCCTTAAGATCGTATCGGAGATAATCAAGGAGACCACTATAGGAGAGGAGATCTGCTAGGCCAAGGAAATCCGAAAACTGAACGTAGTGCTCCAATAGCATCGGGCAGTGTTCAATACGGTTGTAAGCCGTGAGACACATAGGGTCGTTGTGACACAACGATATGTCAACGCCACCCGCTGGCATTGGGCCCTTTCCCTTTGGCTGGCGAGTCCTAGGACGAAGTGGAGGAGTGGGTTCCCTAGGGCTAGGCTCATCCTCAGGGATAAATTCAGTGTCGGAATCGGGAGGAGTAGAGGGTGAGTGGAGTATGGCCTTTTTAGTCTTAGATTTACGGGGTTTGACGGTCGCCGTCCTCTGCTTCTTCAGAGGAGGCGAAGACGGAGAAGCTTGGGTTGATTTGGCACGACGTTTAGGCTTAGGCGGATTCCTAGGGTCGGAAGGCCCTATAGACATAGGAGAAGCCCCAGAAGAGGCGATAGGAATCATCGTCTTTGCCATGGTCGAGGCACGACGAGTACAACCAAACGTCGGGAAGATCAAACACCCTAGCACAAACCCTAGAAGCCCTAGATTCCTACAGCAAACACGAAATGAACAAGCCCTAGAAGAACTTTGAAGCCCTAGGAGCTAGAACCCTAGATGAGATATAAAACAAACCCTAGGGAAGGAAATCGACACCTAGGAGAGGGGGTTTTACCTAGGAGGAGGAGGCGACGGCGGCGGACGGCGGCGATGGCCGGAGATCAGGCCGGAGTCGACGAGAATACGAAGGGGCTCGAGAGGGGAGAGGGTTTTTGCGGGCTTGAGCTGGAGGGAATACCGACTAAAAAGAATTTTAGTCGGACGAAATGAGTATAAGTCGGTCTGGAAATCGAAAAGACGCATTTGCCCTAACCCACTTAGTCGGTCACAGTTCAAGCATTGACCGACTAGATTACGATCTAGTCGGTCGGTCAATGAGCTTGAACCGACTAAGTCGAAACAGAGGCAAACATGGATTTTTAGGGCTAGAATTAGTCGGTCGCAGTAGACACACTGACCGACTAGTTTTCAATCTAGTCGGTCGGTAAATGTACTGTGACCGACTAAAGAAAGAAAATGAAAAGAGTTAGAAGAAAGCTTGATCTAGTCGGTCTGAGTTCATTTGCTGACCGACTAGATGAGCATCTAGTCGGTTGACAAATGAACTGAAACCGACTAGAAGAGTTCAAAAATTGATAATTGATTTCTCTTCACAAACCACTTGGATGAAACATCTTAACACTCATTAGTCATCTAAATTACCCCATAAAACGTCGAAATCTTAAATACGACATTGAAATACGAATTCGATCATAAATTCAAACATATCACATAAAATTCCCAAAAATTCAATAAATCTAGCATGAATGAAATATCGCAAAATATAATAGCATGCAAGATAATTGAATGAAATATGAATCCTATATCTCGGATTCACCCATAATCCCCAATTCTCGACGCAACCGCACAAAGGAGTCCTCCTTTAGGGGTTTCGTGAAAATATCGGCGATTTGCTTTTGGGTTTCAACGTACACTAAAATGATGTCCTTTTTAGCAACATGATCATCTAAGAAATGGTGTCGGACATCTATGTGTTTTGATCGGGAATGGTGCACCGGATTCTTTGAAAGACAGATAGCACTTTGGTTATCCACCATGATAGGGCTAGTATCACAGTGAATACCAAAATCCTTCAAAGTGTGTCTCATCCAAAGAACCTGGGCACAAGCGGCACCGGCGGCAATATATTCCGCATCGGTGGTTGAAAGTGATACAGAATTTTGCTTCTTGGAAAACCAAGAGACAAGAGAATTTCCTAGAAAATGGCAAGTGCCACTAGTACTTTTCCTGTCAGATTTGCATCCCGCATAATCGGCATCACTGTATGAGACTAACTCATACGTGCTAGATTTTGGATAAAGTAATCCAAAATCAAGTGTATAACTTAGATAACGGAAAATACGTTTTACCGCTACTAAGTGAGACTCCTTAGGTTGAGACTGATAACGAGCACATATGCATACGGCAAACATAATATCGGGCCTACTTGCGGTAAGATAAAGTAAGCTACCTATCATACCTCGATATAGACGAATGTCTACATCCTTACCGCCCGTATCCTTGTCAAGATGCGTAGTCGTGCTCATTGGAGTCTTTTTCCCGGAAGCACTTTCCATTCCAAATCGCTTAAGCAACTCCACCGTATACTTCGTTTGGTGGATGAAGATTGCATCGTTCAATTGGCGAATTTGGAGACCTAAGAAATATTTGAGTTCGCCCATGTGGCTCATCTCAAATTGATCCTTCATAACATTAGAAAACTCTTCGCAAAGAGTGAAGTTAGTAGCACCGAAATTGATATCATCAACATAAATTTGAACTAATAAAATATCATTATTCGCATGCTTAACAAAAAGTGTAGAATCGGCTTCGCCCATTTTAAAATTCAAATCCAAAAGAAAATTCTTTAGGCGATCATACCAAGCTCGAGGAGCTTGTCTCAAACCATAAAGAGCTTTCTTTAGTTTAAAAACATGATTTGGAAAATTTTCATTTATGAAGCCCGGAGGTTGAGAAACGTAAACTTCCTCAACATCTCCGTTTAAAAATGCACTTTTAACATCCATTTGAAATAACTTAAAATTTTTATGGCATGCATAAGACAATAAAAGTCTAATTGATTCTAATCTAGCTACCGGAGCGAAGGATTCTTCGAAATCGATACATTCCTCTTGGCGATAGCCTTGAGCAACTAACCTAGCTTTGTTCCGGATGACGACTTGATTGTCGTCGGTTTTGTTCTTGAAGATCCACTTTGTCCCTATGACGGTGTGGTTCTTCGATGGCAAAGGAACAAGCTCCCATACCTCATTCCTCTCGAATTGAATGAGTTCCTCCTCCATGGCAAGGATCCAAGCACTATCTTCGCACGCTTCAACGATATTCTTTGGCTCTATCGATGAGGCAAAGGCACAATTGGCGAAGTGGTGGACTTGAGATCTCGTCTTGACACTATCATTAATATTGCCAATGACTTGCTCATGGGGATGGTCGCGAACGGTATGAAGCCGCTTGGGAATACCTTGATCACTAGGCACATTCTCAACAACTTCATTAGTCGGGTTAGTCTCAATAGAATCAATTGAATCAATAGACTTAGAATTTTCAAACGAATCACATAAAACATCCATAGAATCATTATCATTTGAAATTCTAGAAGTAGTAAAATTCTCATTAAAAGAGACATGAAGTGATTTCTCGATCGTAGAGGATCTTTTGTTGTATATCCGGTAGGCTTTGCTACGTGAGGAATACCCAACAAATATCCCCTCATCCGATCTCGGATCAAACTTGTCCAAATTATCATATGTGTTTTTAATGAAACATTTTGCGCCGAAAACACGAAAATGTTTAACTTGAGGCAATCTACCAAACAACAATTCATAGCAAGTTTGTTTGGTGCCGGGCCTCAAAAGTATTCTATTAAACACATAACAAGCGGTGTGTACCGCTTCCGCCCAAAATTGATAACCAAGTTGACTATCTTCGAGCATAGTGCGAGCACACTCCACAAGCGTTCTATTCTTCCTCTCAACAACACCATTTTGAGGAGGTGCGCGAGGGAAAGAAAACATGTGAGTAATTCCAAGATCATCACAAAAATTTGAGAAAGACTCATTCTCAAATTCACCTCCATGATCACTACGAATAGTGACAATGGTGGTTCCGAGAGATTTTGTACTTTCTTCACAAATATTGTGAAGTTTTCAAAAGCTTCATTTTTATTACATAAGAAAAATACCCATGTAAATCTTGAATAATCATTAACGATGACTAGTCCATATCTTGCATTTCCTAAGGAAGCAACTCTAGTTGGCCCAAATAAATCTAGATGTAATAGCTCTAGTGGCCGTTTCGTAGAAATGCTTTTCTTAGGTTTAAATGAAGATTTAGGAAGCTTGCCACGTTGACAAGAATCACAAAAACTTTTCTTTTCAAAAACGAGCTTCGGAAAACCTTTAATGGAATTTAATTTCGAAAGCTTATAAAGTGTTCCAAAGTTCACATGTCCAAAGCGTCGATGCCATAAGTGTTGTTCACTTGTGTTGGCAACGAGACATTGTTCATATGACTTAGGAAGATCCAAAATATAAATATCTTTATGGCGTGTGCCGGAAAATAATAATTTATTATTATCATTTGAAATATGACACAATCCTTTCGCAAAGCTAACTTTGTAACCTTTGTCACAAAGTTGGCTTATTGAAATAAGATTATGATTTAAACCATTAACTAGATAGACATCACTAATTAAGGGTTTAGAAGGGTTAGCCACTTTACCAACACCGACGATGGTTCCGCTCTCGTTGCCTCCAAATACGACGCGATTTCCATTTGCAATGGGAACCACTCCGGAGAGCAATTGAGCGTCACCTGTCATGTGTTTTGAACACCCGCTATCGAGTATCCAATTCCATTTGGAGCTAAATTTAAATTTGTTGCTCCTCTTCTTTTTCTTTTCCTTGAGTACCTAAAGATAGAAACTTTCATATCATGGTACCCAAGGTCATTGGGTCCTCAAAAGTTAGACCTTTGGAAGCCAAGTCCAATTGGACTTTGACTTCCCCACATAATTTCTACTATGCACAACATCCGAAAAATAAGCATTCATATATACTTGTTTTTCATCCATGCTTGTGTCCTTTGGGCTCCAAATAGTGAAAATTTTGGGAGCCATCATCCTATTGGGTGCATGCATGCATTGTTGGTTTCTACGTGATGCATGACGTGGATAGGCATACGGAACATGATGGAATGGTGCACGACGAGAATTATTCATACGATGAGGTGGGTGAACATATGCATGTGTGGGAACACGTGCGTGAGGGTGTCTCACATGGTGTGCACGTGCCCGTGAACGTGTAGCATAGAAATCATCATATGTGTGAGATGGTGGAGTAGGACGTGTGTTCCTACGTGGCATGGTATTTGTGTACATATAAGCATGCCCCTTCTTTGGAGGTCCACCAAAAGTGGGTTTCTTTCCAAAAGAGGGTGTGGACGAGGTGGAAGCACCATTGGTAGATGAACTACCAATAGAGTGTTTGCTACCACTCGTAGAGTCACCGGAAGTTGGCCTAACAAAAGTAGTGGCCGCTTTGGATGGACATCCCATCGTATACCCCAAACCAATGTGGTGATTGGCCGGAAGTAAGTCACTTAGGATTTTATCCAAATGGTCCTTACCCTTATTGAATCTATTGATTCGGCCTAATGTGTTCTCATATTTCTCTGTGAGAGAACGCATAGAAGTATCTAATGTGGATACTTGCGATGTGAGCACATAAACACGAGATTTAAGATTCTCGTTCTCAATACTCAAAGTCGAGTTTTGAGAAGTTAAATCCGCTATCCTATGTTCTTCCGGATCATCAATGCTAACATGTTCAAGTTTAGATTTGAGATTAACAATCTCATTTCTTAACTCTTCAACAACGGTGTCGTTGTTGGTGATGATAGTCTTAGGCGAGGTTTGAATGCTAGCTAGGTCATCTTTTACTTTAGTATATCGATTTACTAATTTTGTGTATTTAGACCATAAATGAGAGTTAGCATCCCTAAGATCATCCATAGTTACCTCATCGCCTTCGTCGTCGCTATCATCGGAGGAGGAAGATCCTTGATCATGCTCCTCTCTTGCCATGAAGCACATGTGCGCTTGCTCCACTTTCTCATCATCCGACTCTCCGCTTGAGGAATCCTCGGAGTCGGTGAATGTTGCTCTGACAAGTCCCTTTTTGTACCCCTTTTTGTACTTCTTTGACTTGTCGAACTTCGGCGCCTTCCACTTCTCCTTTTGCTTGTTTTGAGGACAATCCGCTTTGATGTGTCCTGGCTTATTGCATTTAAAGCACAAAGGTGGAGAGGCGTTAGTAGAAGTAAACTTAGATTTTTGTTTGAAGTTACCCTTTCGGAAGAAGCGATTGAACTTCTTTACCATGAGTGCAATGGATTCCATGTCCATTTCTTCTTCCGAGTCCTCATCATCGGTAGAGGTGGATGAAGCCGCCTTGAATGCAATCGCCTTTTTCGTAGGCACGTCTTGGTTCAAATAGGACTTCATCTTTTCTTGTAACTTCACCTTGCTATCTTTGCGTACCTCGTATGACATCAAAGTACCCATTAGTTGAACTACGGTATATTTGTTCATGTCATTACCTTCCTCGATGGCGAAGGTACGTTTTTCCCAAGAAGAGGGAAGTCCTTCAATAAGCTTTGAGCACTTCTCCTTTTGAGTGTAGGACTTGCCGAGGGCCTCTAACTCGTTTATTATGTCAACGAAGCGAGCGTAATATTCTTTCATCTTCTCGCCCTGTTGCATATGAAACATTTCGTAATCTTTGTTTACGACTACGAGTTTAGAGTCTCTTACCCTACTCGTCCCTTCATGAAGAATGAGGAGGGAGTTCCAAATTTGATATGCACTCTTACATGTGCATATCTTATTGAAGTCCTCGGGCTCCAATGCGCATTGTAAGGCGGTCATTGCCTTGGCATTGCTTACCTCCGCGGCGATCTCCGCGGTAGTCCATTTCTCAAAGTCTTCTTCTTCGGGTTCAATGTATTCCTTCATTGTGGTCCTCCATAAGGATGCACTCCGGAGGAAGGTTTCCATCCGGCATTTCCAGTACCCGTAGTTGGTACCGTTGAAGAATGGAGGCCTCGTAGAGGAATGTCCTTCCATCACCGAAGATGCTCCTTCTCGGTTCCTGAAGGTGTCATAATTGGAAGGTGGACGCACGGTCTTGTTGTCGTTGGCAGACATAGCTAAGTATCTGGCTCTGATACCAAATGTAATGCCCTACCAGCTACTGCACAAGTACTAGAGGGGGGGTGAATAGTACTTTAAAATAATCAGGAGTATAATTCCAAATTAAATTGCAAACAACTACCAAATCAATTTGCGGAAGCTTAAATTGAATGACAACAACAAAATTAACAATGCAAATAAATGATGTTAATGGGTTCGGATCCACCCAAGTCTCCCCGACTTGTTCCCGGTGATCCTACGTCCCAACCACCCGGATCCCCTCCGGATACTTGAGTTAGAAACCCTAACTCAAGATTTCCACTATGAATATCTTGTTAAAAACCTTCACAAGATCAAATCATACAACAACGGTAATAGTGAATCTCACAACCCGGGATCACAACCTTCTCTCACAACCGAGAGAATCAACAAGCAATATAAATGAGTTATATTGAAATAAGCAAACTTACCACAAAATCCTATACCTTGAGTTTTTCTTACCCAATAGGTGAAATGGAGGATTTGAGGAAGATGAAGTCACCAAGACCTAGCACCAAGGAAATGACCAGCAATAGGTGCCTAGGGATGATTTGGAGACTTGGATCAAGCAATAGCTTGAAGAGCTCACCAAGAACAAGCTTCTCTCTAGATGGATTCTAGATCTAGAAATGAGAGAGAATGGGTTTCTTGTGAGGAAGAGAGCTTTAGATTTGAGTGAGAATAGCTATCTCTTTTGATCTCAATGAATCTCTGAATGGAAGCTCTAACCTAGATAGAAATGACCTAGGTTCGTATTTATAGGTCCCATAAAAACAACTTAGGTCATTCTCCAACGGATAGAAATCTGTGAGAATTAGTCGGTCAAAGAACAATCACTGACCGACTAGTTCATCAACTAGTCGGTCAGTCAAACAGCATGGACCGACTAAGAGAGGAACTGAGAAGAAAGAGAATTTCAGACCTAGAAATCTAGTCGGTCCAAGAAGACTTTCTGACCGACTAGTTTCACAACTAGTCGGTCAGTCAGTGAACGTAGACCGACTAAGAGGCAAAATGAAATAGTCTGAACACAAGTTGACTTAGTCGGTCCAAGAACAAAAGTTGACCGACTAGATTGTCAACTAGTCGGTCACCAAACGTTCTTAGACCGACTAACGATAAACAGTAGCTTAGGAGAAATTTAGCATGAACAGTAAGTCACAACTAGTCGGTCAAAGAAGCATCACTGACCGACTAGTTCACAAACTAGTCGGTCGATGAGTCAACGTAAACCGACTAACTGTAAACAGTAAAGTCCAAGAAATTAAGGAATCAAACTAGTCGGTCCAAGAAGAGTTGCTGACCGACTAGATCACCATCTAGTCGGTCAGTACTTGTTCTTGTACCAACTAACATGCACATACAAGTCCGAATCGAAGCGCGACGCTTCGAGGAAGTTAGAATGAACTTGTACTAAGATCCTAGAGCTACGATATGAGCGTTATGAAGTTAGAATGGTAAGATATACTCAAGGCTTAACATTCTATATATCGAAGCTAAAAAGACTATAAATAAAACCTTAATAAACGGTCTTCGAGAGCTTCGATTGAATCTTCATAACTTCCAAAACGGCGCAAGAGCTTCAACGAAGCTTTAGGCATGAATACGAGCTTTGGGAAGTGTTGAGATGTCGCTTTGAATGTTCTCGTGAATTTGGCGACGATCTCCAATACTGCGCTCACAAATTGTTAGTTCATGGATTATTTATGTTTGCTCATCATCAAAACCAAATCCGGGGAGTCCAATATTCAACACAAGATGCAGTAATGAAACTGATTACCATGTCCCATAGTCGTGTCAAGTGCTTGAAATGCCATTTTTGTTAGATTGAAATGGCTATTATTCATAGAATTAAAACATGACAGTTAAAATAGACGAGTGCTCTTTTGTACTATATGACCAAAAAAATATGCACGAGATTGAAGGGGAATTCTATTAAATGGCTATAATAACATCGACGAAGTTGTGTGTAAAAAATGATCTTTGTCAAGATGTTTGTCAAGATGTTTGTCCAGATTCAGAATGGTGGGACTTAAGAGGATGAGCTTCAATAACGGAAGATAGGATAAAAATTAATAATTCACATGAATCTACAGTTGGATTCAATTGTGGATGGGATGGAGTATAGCTTGAGGTGTTCTGGAAATCTGCAATGGAATCTGCTAGGTCAGAGTTGAAGTAGCTGCTCTGGCTGGAATAGACCAACGTTAGAATGTGAGTGTTAAAAAAGAGGCTGAGGGCTTTTTTGCTTGTGTGGGTGGGTGGGTTTTTTGTTTTGTTTTTATTTTATTTATTTATTTATTTTATTTTTATTTATTTATTTATTTATTTATTATTATTATTTGTTGGGGGGGTGGTGGTTGGTGGTTGCTAATTAACAGAGATGGAGATAAGATATTTGTTCATCAGACCCTATGGCTAAAGGCTTTGTTGTTGGTGTGTTTTGAATTAGTGCATTTATGCTATTATAACAGTTTAATGGTTGCTATAATTTAAGACATAAACGCTAACATGGTATCTCCCTGCATCTAACTTTTCCTTCAAAGAATTCTTGATCCAATTTGAGGGCATATTTTCATATTGGGGCATTTTTTCATGTTGATCTTTTTATCTTTAATTGTTATTGTCCCTATACTTGCATTATTCAACAATTTGAATACACCTAAATTTAGACATTATTGATAAATCCATCAATGATTATGCTTCTTTTTGGTTTTATTAATATAAACTGTCCTGATTGTCAATATATCCTACCGAATAGGTTGGTTGCATCACTAGACTGGTGCCGCAGAAGGGCGTACATCTGATCAGGCATGCAATATATCAGACATTGGAGCTGGGAGGACAATTCTTGCTTCTAGGTTCAAGTCCAGTACCAAATATTCAAGTAATTCACATCATTCTTTGTAGTATACTAGCTATTATGAAACTCTTTGAATTCAACCTTTATTGATTACTTTTCTTAAGCTCTGCATTTCTTACAAAAGATCTAACCTTAATTCAACCTTTATTGATTACTTTTCTTAAGCTCTGCATTTCTTACAAAAAAATCTAACCTTAAATGGTCTTAGAGTCTGTCCAGATCTGTCCCCTAGTGAAACTGCAGTATGTGTTTCACTAATCTTGTTACCTTTCAGGATACACCATCCATTGTACTATTATCTCATGTAGCAATTGTGTGGCTGCTAACTTTCAAATACATTGAATCGTTGAGGTATTATGATCTTTGATGTAGTTCAAGGCAACAATAGTCATATCACCATTCTCATATTAAATGAATTATCATCTCACTTACTGAAATAGGGTGTCCATTAATTCATGAGTAATGTCTAAACATGTCATTATTACCATCTGTATACAACCAAAATGGGGTTCCCAGGGTTCAGCATGACATATCCTTTTGTGCAGCCAAACTATCAGGCAGTAGGATTAATCTCTACAAATTAATCCTACTTAAATTGCGGCCGTTATCGCTTCCCCTGTTTCTAGCAAAGGTGGGTGACACAGAACCAATGTACCTCAAGAGCTACATTTGTTTTGGAGCCAAGAAAGATCAAATACATGCCCGTGAATCAATATAGAATGTTATTTTAGTCATTTTAAGGCTATATATTTCATTGAATAAGTGGCATGCATTGTGCACATAGACCTAATGGGCCTTTAGAGCTTTTTATTGTTTTTAATATTATTTTAGTTGCACATGGCTTATGCATATAAAAAAGCATGTAATCGGAACTACTCAATAATAGAGTTTGTCACGCCCTGCTTCCCAGGGCATGACTGATACTAGTGAAAACAATATAAAGAGTAAAAAATAAAGATACTCGTTTCATTTTATATCCTTCATAATGAGGATCACAAGTTTTCACACAGAAACGGAAGTACAACTCACAGCTAAAAAGGAAATACATAAGAAGAAAAATACAATAAGACACTTGTCGCTCGACCTTAACTTTCGCGTCCTGGACAGGAAACTCTAACTCCTCGTATTTCTGTTTGTCACCTAGCAGAGACAACAAGAATTGTACCACTACTTAGTAGAGTGGAATATATCTAAACCAAGCAGCAGTTATAGTGCAAAACAAAAGCTGTAAATAACAAATATGTATTAGAAGCTACAGTTCAGGAATGTAACAAGTTATGAACATTTAAATATTGCACAGATAGGAAAAAATTTATAAAATAACGTAACATATTATGAATGTTTTACAAGGTTGTCAAATTCTAAAAGAGTGTTATATTTATTTGACCAACCTTAGGCTTAACTTATAATGGAGAGCACAGTATGCACTCCGAAAACCACATTGGACCGCGAGAA
Source organism: Scilla litardierei (assembly GCA_030789695.1). Classification (NCBI taxonomy): domain Eukaryota; kingdom Viridiplantae; phylum Streptophyta; class Magnoliopsida; order Asparagales; family Asparagaceae; genus Scilla; species Scilla litardierei. The sequence continues at coordinate 59,789,493 of CM061141.1, read as the reverse complement.
GCTTCCCCGGGCCGAGTCCAAAAGTTAACTGTGATAGAGACTCAGAATCCATAAACGAAAATCCTCCCAGATATGAGCCGAAAGCATGACTCTGTTAGATCCGACCGGCCCGCCCAATAGGGTGGTCATTTTGAGTGTTTTAGTTTATTTTATTAGGTAAGTGTATTTGGGTAATTGGCTAATTTCTGAAATTGTACAAGGGGGTGCTAGTCGGCCCTAGTTTATGCTTTATTATTGAATTGTGAGAGATATTTCGTAGGAAGAGAGCAGACGTCCTCTCTTTTGGCGCTTTGGGAGGGTGGTTGTAAGTTATCATTTTTATTCCTATTTTTCTCAATTTAATTTCAGATTTGCTTGAGTTATATCAATTTGGTATCGGAGCACGTAACGATCCATGGCGACGTCGACGAGATTGAAGGACAAGTTCACATTGGAGGAGAAGTTCAATGGTGAGATCGATGGGATAATGAAATCTTTGGCTGGAAACAATGAATCCATGGCAAGGTTGACGGCTTCCATTGAAAAATTGACGACGAAGCAAGAGAAACAAGATGAAGCGATCGTGCAATTGATCTTTCAGTTGACAATTAACATGGGAAAAGATGGAAAAGGCGAAGGAACCCCTAAATCAGCGACAAAGGTGCCACCTTTAGACAAGGGGAAGGAAAAGATAGAGAAAATTCATGAGAGATCCATTCACGAGGAGGAATAAAGATGGAGGACCGTGGAAGGAGAATTACCGTGAATCGATTCGTCGAAAAGCGGAAGATGCAAGACGGGGGGGCGACGGGTCAATCCACCTCCCCCCATCAGTCGCTGCAAGGAGGTGGGGGGCTGTGGGTCCCTTTTTAGGCCCCCGCAGGCCCCCAGGAGATGCGACGTGGGGGGAGGGGCATCCCGCATGCTCGATCAGGGCCGGCAAAGGCCCACAGGGCCCCGACCGCCCCCGCCGACCAGCGACAGGCCGCTAGGCCCCGAGAACCCTCAGCAGGGCTCAGCGGACCCTCTACATGAACACTGGGGCCCTGCCTAGCAGTGACAGACCCCCACGGGGGTGGGGTGCACAGCAGGAGGAGGAGCCGCCTTACGGTGATTTTCAGCCCCATTTGGAGGACTTGGCACGGGGGTTTCGACGATGGATTTGACCCAGGAACTTTTCAGGAGTATTATGATGATGGAGGGTTTCGGGACCCTCCCGACCCTCGGTATGGCGATGATAGATGGCGTCCTCCATCCCACACTTATAAGGGGCGCCCCGGAGACGGTAGAGGAGGGTAAAGAGATTATCAGGAGGAGCATAGGGGGCCAAACTGGAGGTTACAGTGGGCGTGGAGATGGGCCCCGAGGGGACCATGGAGATCGAGAAAGAGGACCGCAGGGAGGACTTGAGACACATCAGGAAAGGTGGCAGCACTACCATCAGCCCAGATATGGCAGGGGGACGAGGAGACCAGTAAGCATTCAATATGGATAGGTTGCGAAAGCTGACGATACCTGTATTCGATGGGTTGGACCCGGTGTCGTAGATCTACAGAGCAGATAGATTTTTTAGAGTCTCTCGCATGACTGGGGAGTAGAAGCTGGATGCAACAGATATCTGTCTGGATGGGGCCCTTGCTTGGTTTTAGTGGAAGTATGCGAGGCGTCCTTTTCGCTCATGGGAGGAGACCAGGGACCAGATGTTGGAGAGGTTTAGATATCTCCACTCGGGGAATGTGAGGGAGCAGTTACTATCACTCAGGCAGGAGGACACGATGAGATTATTTAGACATGTTTGAGGCCCTATCAGGACAGGTGCACGGGATGTCTGACGAGATGATGGAGAGTACCTTCATGAAGGGGCTGAAGGCCACGATTTGAGCAACGGCTCGCATGCAAAAGACTCAGAGCCTGATGGAGGAGGCCCTGGAGTACGCTCAGATGACGGAGGACTGGCAGTTGGAGGAGAGAAAGGCGAGAGATGGTTGGTGTGGACATGTTTCTCACAGTGCCCCGAACGCAACAGGAGAACAGAAGGCAGCTACATGGGCGGATCAAGCGAGTATTGAGAAGACGGGGGAGCATAGCAGCACATCGTCAGTAGGGGGTCAATTCAGGAGGATGACTGACACCGAGATGATGGAGAAGAGGCAAAAAGGCCTCTGTTTCAGATGCGATGAGCGGTTCACCCCAGGGTACCCTTGTGGGGTGCACAAGCTGCAAGTGCTGATAGCCGAAAAGACGAGGAGGATGACGTGGAGAATAAAGAGGTCAGAGTGGAAGACGACTCCTACTTGGAGTAGGACCGCCAGAAACTTCATGCACCACATTGATGACAAGGTGAATTTTCGGGGGCGGAGTAATGTTAGATCCGGCTAGCCCGCCCAATAGGGGGGTCATTTTTAGTGTTTTAGTTTATTTTATTAGGTAAATGAATTTGGGTAATTGGCTAATTTCTGAAATTGTATTAGAGTGGGGGTGCTGTCGGCCCTAGTTTATGCTTGATTATTGAATTGTGAGAGATATTTCGTAGCAAGAGAGCGGACGTCCTCTCTTTTGGCGTTTTGGGAGGGTGGTTGCCCATTAAATTGTAGCCAAGTTATCATTTTATTCCGATTTTTCTCAATTTAATTTCAGATTTGCTTAAGTTCTATCAATTTGGTATCATAGCACGTAACGATTGCTGGTGGGAATTGAAGGCATTTGGGGGCCTTCCCTTTGTTGAGCCTGCCGACAGAGAGCAATTGTGGATGCTCTCAGTTTTTTGCAGAGAAGAGAAGAAAAAAAGGGGCAGTGGCTTCTTTTCCAGAGAGAAAAGAAGAACGCTCGGCTGCCATTTTCTCTAGGAGAGCTGAGCTTGGATCTGAGAATTGGAGGAGAAGAAAGCTAGGGAGCTTCTTCTCGTGTGAGATCTAAGGTGAGTGTCTGCATTTCTTCTTCCGTGTTTGAGATCTAGAGTCCCTTGGGTAGCTTCCTAGTTTGGGGCTATATTACCAATGAGTGATCTCCATTGGTGTGTGATTGGTCTCTTGAGGAGCTCTACGTGTTGTAGAGGCTTTGTTATCAAGGATTCCAACTTGGTTGAGAGTGTGTGTGAGCTTGGTGAGAGATCTAGGGTTAGGTCTTGTTGCTTGGAGCTATTCTCTCATTGTGGAGGAAGAAGATGATGGGGTCGGTGTATGCCTTACTTGATCAGTAGTGGAACCGGGTGCATTGGATGCTGGATGTAGGTTGTTCGCAACCGAACCAGGGTAAATCTCCGTCTCTTTTGTGTTTGCTCTTGCTTTCGTATTATATTCGTGTGCCTACATATATCTGTCGCAAGATCGTTAAGAGGGTTGTTTGTTGGTGACAACTTTCTTTTGTGCCCGTGAGGTGTTTGGTTTTGTGCCTAGGTGACATCTCGGTGGAATTCGGGCTTAGGATTGTTTGGCCACCGTTTCCGCATATTGTAGATGGCATTGTGTACCTAGCCTAAGTATTGGAGAGGTGCACGGGGATCCAACAATAGCATGTAACGATTCGTGGCGGCGTCGATGATATCGAAGGACAAGTTCGAGACATTGGAGGAGAAGTTCAATAATGAGATCGATGGGATAAAGAAATCTTTGGCGGAAAATGATAAGTCCATGTCAAGGTTAACGGATTTCATTGAAAAATTAACGACGAAGTAAGAGAAACAAGATGAAGCGATCGGGTAATTGATCTTTCAGTTGACAATTAACATGGGAAAAGATGGAAAAGGCGAAGGAAACCCTAAATCAGCGACAAATGTGCCACCTTTAGATAAGGGGAAGGAAAAGATAGAGAAAATTAGCGAGAGATCCGTTCACGAGGAGGAATATAACGAGGAGGAAGATGGAGGACCGTGGAAGGAGAATCACCGTGAATCGATTCGTCGAAAAGCAGAAGAGGCAAGACGGGGGGGGCGGCGGGTCAAGCCACCTCCCCCATCAGGCGCAGCAAGGAGGTGGGGGCCGTGGGACCCTTTTCAGGCCCTTGCGGGCCCCAGGAGATGCGGCGGGGGGTGTCCCCCCATGCTCGGTCAGGGCCAGCGAAGGCCCCCAGGGCCCCGACGGCCCTCGTCGACCAGTGACAAGGCTGCTGAGGCCCTGAGAACCCTCATCAGGGCCCAGCGGGCCCTCCACATTGCCGCTGGGGCCCCGTCGAGCAGCGACAGACCCCCGCAGGGGGGTGGGGTGCACAGGAGGAGGAGGCGCCGCCTTACGGTGATTTTCAGCCCTATTTGGAGGACCTGGCTCGGGGTTTCGACAATGGATTTGACCCAAGAACTTTTCAGGATTTCAGGAGTATTATGATGATGGAGGAGGGTTTCGGGACCCTCCCGACCCTCGGTATGGCGATGATAGATGGTGTCCTCCACCCCACATTTATGAGGGGCGCCCCAGAGATGGTGGAGGAGGATACAGAGATTATCAGGAGCATGGGGGCCAGACTGGAGGTTACGGTGGGCGAGGAGATGGTCCCCGAGGGGGCATGGAGATTGAGGGAGAGGACCGCATGGAGGACATGAGACACATCAGGAAGGTGGCACACTACCATCAGCCCAGATATGGCTGGGGACGAGGAGACCAGTGAGCATTCAATATGGATATGTTGTGAAAGTTGAAGATACCTGTATTCGGTGGGTTGGACCTGGTGTTGTAGATCTACAGAGTAGATAGATTTTTTAGAGTCTCTCGCATGACTGAGGAGCAGAAGTTGGAGGCAGCAGATATCTGTCTGGATGGGAAGGCCATTGCTTGGTTTTAGTGGAAGTATGTGAGGCGTCTTTTTCGCTCATAAGAGGAGATTAGGGACCAGATGGCGGAGAGGTTTAGAGATCCCCACTCGGGAAACGTGAGGGAGCAGCTGCTATCACTCAGGCAGGATGGCACAATGAGACACATTGAGAGATTATTTAGAAATGTTTGAGGCCCTATCAGGACAGGTGCACGGAATGTCTGATGAGACAATGGAGAGCACCTTCATGTAGGGGCTGAAGGCCACGATTCGAGCAGCGGTTCGCATGCAGAAGCCTCAGAGCCTGATGGAGACCATGGAGTACGTTCAGATGGCAGAGGACTGGCAGTTGGAGGAGAGAAAGGCGAGAGATGGTTGGAGTGGACATGTTTCTCGCAGTGCCCCAACTGCAACAGGAGAACAGAAGGCTGTTACAGGGGCGGATCAAGCGAGTATTGAGAAGACGGGGGAGCATAGCAGCGCACCGCCAGTAGGGGGTCAATTCAGGAGGATGACTGGTGCCGAGATGAGGGCGAAGAAGCAGAAAGGCATCTGTTTCAGATGCGATAAGCGGTTCACTCCAGGGTACCACTGTGGGGTGCGCAAGCTGCAAGTGCAGATAGCCGAAAAGACGAGGAGGATGACGTGGAGGATGACGTGGAGAATAAAGAGGTCGGACTGGAGGACGACTCCCACTTGGAGTAGAACCGCCAGAAACTTCATGCACCACCTTGAGGACAAGGTGGATTTTCTGGGGCGGAGTAATGTTAGATCCGGCCGGCCCGCCCAATAAGGGGGTCATTTTGAGTGTTTTAATTTATTTTAGTAGGTAATGGTAGTTGGGTAATTGGCTAATTTCTGAAATTGTATTAGAGGGGGTGCTAGCCGGCCCTAGTTTATGCTTGATTATTGAATTGTGATAAATATTTCGTAGGAAGAGTGCGGACGTCCTCTCTTTTGGCGTCTTGAAAGGGTGGTTGCCCCTTTAATTGTAGCCAAGTTATCATTTTTATTCATATTTTCCTCAATTTAATTTCAGATTTGCTTGAGTTCTATCTGACTCCCATCAATCCCTCAATCTCTCAATTATAAGTTTTCCAAATACTACGGAGTCATGTGTATAATTGTTTAATGTCGATGTGTGGGTGTCAGGTGTGATGTCCATGTGAAGTAACGCTTCCTAGAGAATTAGTCGTTTCTATGTCGCATGACAACAGAATCAATGTCAGGTATTTACCCAAATTTTGCCAAAGTTCTCAAGACACGCCGATCTCACTTTAACCTAAATTACGTAGTTAGGGTTTGGTTCATCTTTACAAATATCAGTTCATGAGTTCCACAATTTCTCAAGTCATGCGGCGATAGAACTAACAGATCATGATTCAGGATGTTCCAGTTCTTATACATGCACAGTCCTTAACTACACAATTTAGTGTTATTTAATATCCATTCTAATCATTACATGCATAATCAGGGAGTATACATAGTCGTTTTAAGTGGTAAAGCAAGTTCTCATTCAAAACACTCAATTAAAATTTCGGAAACATTCTAAATACTTGCTTTTAAATCTAAATTTATTTCAAAACTGAGAAATAATTGTAAGGGAATCATGAAACATATGATATCAGAATCACACTTTTGGCAATTTAAATCATTCTTCAATCTACCAGCATGGAGGGGGGATTTTCTGACGCATAAACAGGAGCAATAGTAATTCGCAGGACCAAACAGTCGAACCCAAGAATGACACATAGCCCGAAAAATCCAGACATCGGGTTAAAGGCCACAACGAGGTTTTGCAAGGCAGAAAACCCCACAATCTCACAACATGAAAAAAAATTCAGAATCGACAGCAAGGAGGTCCAAAAATTACATCATGACTGTAGGACAGAATTTCTGAAATAATCCACAAGGCAAAGACCCGAAGAACCACATCAGTAAGGCCAAGGGCCTAGAGACTGCATAACAGCCCAATCGAAACCAAGGTTTGAGGTCTCGGTTTCGCTCTCCCGAAAATTTAGGTTACGGTATCGGTATCACCAGTTACGGCGGTTTTGGAAGTGAGTGTCGGTTCGTCTGTATCGATAATTTCAAAAATTATAAGTTATATGTAACTAACAATATTGGTTAATATTTGTTACTAATAAGATAATGGCAAACTAATAAAGGTAATTTGTAACTTATAACATAATTTGTAACGCACCAGCAACGGGAGCTGTCACACTCTTAATCGTTTGCAGGTCTTGCAGGTACCAGTGAAGTCAATATAGTTTTAAACAAGAAATATTAAGGACAAAGATAAATGAAATACTCATTTTATTAAACCTTGAAAGGAAATTACATTGTCTAGGCAACAACGAAACTACAACTCGATTAAAACAATGCTGAAAGGAGATCGACTAAGAGAAGTAAACACTCTCCTGATAATACAGAGGATCAAAAGTTCACGTCCTCAACAGGAAAATCGGACCCTTCGTACTACGGAGCCTCCTCTTCAAGTTGAGTATTACCTGATGGATTTGAACCACCATTAATAAAGTAGATTGCAAACCATATTAAACATTTAATTGATTTATTTTGTAGGAAGTTAAAAGATATCAAAAGAACTGTAAAAGAAAAAGTTACTGACCTGACATGATTTAAGTGGCAAATAAGAAATGAGCAATTAACCAAAAGAATTGTTGTTGTGTTGTGACTTATAAGAGGAAGGCACGATGTGCAACGTGAAGTCCACCTTGGACCGCGGGGTGCTACCCCGGGCTGAGTATAAGGACAAACTGTACCGAGAACTCAGGATCCATATAAAGGAAATCCTCCCAGATAGGGGCCATAAGCATGGCTTCAATCGCTCCCACACCCTCTCAATTATAAGTTACCTCATACCCGTGATGTCATGTGTAGTTGTTCAGTACTAGAGTGTCAAGTATTATGTTCATGTCATTATCCCCTAATTTACATGATTAGGTAGAGATATGCCAATTACGTTCCAGTCCGTCAGGTCTTGTGTAGATATATCAGGCGTACCAATATCTTTGTATAACCATGTTGCATAAATCTTAATCATGTAATTTTAGTATAAGCCAGAAACCGAAACTTCCAATATTTCGCACGTCCAATCTCATAAGCAGAGAATATAAGAGTTAACAATTGCTAATAAAAAGAATGATTTGAAGCACCATTTAGAAATGCGATAAGGAAATGACGGAAAGTATTTAAAAATTACGGGGAAAACTCAACGGATCAGATTCGTGATTCGGCACTTAATGGGTTGTGGTCTACCTGCCTAGAGGGTTGCTCGGACCAGGATTTGCTTAAAAGGATATCAGAATTGAAGTCTATAAGAAAACAGAACTGTATTTATAAAGGAACAGAACTGTGTTTTTAAGGAACAGAACTGACTCTGCAAAGGAACAGAACCGAGTACACAAAGGAACAGAACTGAATTTGTAAGGGAAAAACTGAACTGAGTTTTAAAAGAACAACATAACTAAATATATAAAGGAAACTGGAACTTAATATTTCACGGAACAGAACAGAGACTGAAACTTAATATTTTAAAAGAACAGAACTGCACTGAACTTAATAAAGGAAAAGAACAACAGCCTGAAGAAACAAAATATAAGATATATATATTATCCAAAGGAACTGAATATGTAAAGACAACGTAGACAAACCCTAAGCCGTGCCTTCCACCTCGGCGGCCGACCACAAATAATTTGACGCAAGGGTCCAACAGCGAACAACGGCGAAATACCGTGAATCTAATCTAGGTGCCAGAAAAACTTGTTCATCAGAGGGATAACCTCACTTTCTTCCACGAATCATCATTTCCATTGTAAAAAAATAAAGTAATTAAAAGGTTCGATAAAGTTTGAATCTACCTGAAACGAAATCCACACGAGGAAATTAAGAAATCCGAAAGACGCAGTCAAATCCGAAACTTAGGAGCGAGTTGAAAGCTCCCCAAAAGCAAAAACTGAAGTCCCAGAGCAAGATCCGAGCCCCATGAGCAGAATCGAAAACCCCAAGAGTAGGTCCGGAACTCAGAAGCCAAAACCGAACGTTTTTGGAGATGGAAAAATAATTTTCGCAACCAGTAACCTTAGAAAACATCACGTATAAATAAAAAAGAGGAGGGGAGAAGATCTTATCGTGCGTGAAGGTCGGGAACTGAAATCGTCACGAGAATCTCGCGAGAGGTCACGCGCGTCATCGGATGAGGTTGGTTTCGAAAACCCTAACCGTCGCTGCGAGTTTTGAGCTCGTCGCTGCTGCTTGTGTGAGGAAACGAGTCGAAGGGCTCGCCTGGGCTCGAGTCGAAGGGAAGGGGAGAGAAAAAGTCAGGGGTTCGCCGCGAGAGAGAGAAAAGAGAGTATCCGTGGGGTTTTTTTTCTCGCTGGGTTTGGGTTTGTGAAAAAAAAGAGAGTGGGGGAGAGAGAATGAGTGGGAGGTTAATTAAAAAAATTGGGTATGGGCCTTAATGAACGGGCCTTTACACCTTATACGCCTTCAAAGAAATTCCGTTCTCGGAATTCAAAGAAAACACTAAACGGTAAAAAGGTATGGATACCGCTCCTTCATCTCTTCATCTCGCTCCCAGGTAGCCTCTCCTGGTAAGTCACGATGCAACATCACTTTGACCAAATTCACAGTCTTGTTCCGGAGAGCCCTCTGTCAATGATCAATTATATCCACTGGCTACTGCTCATAACTCAAATCTGGCCTCACTGTGAGCTCTGAATGATCAACCACGTGAGTTGGGTCTCACACATACTTTTGCAGTTGAGATATGTGGAACACAATATGCACACCCTCCAGAGATGAAGGCAGTGCAAGTTTGTATGCCACCTCGCCCACACGCTCCAGTATGTTGAAAGGCCCAATATACCGTGGGCTAAGTTTTCCCCAGCGACCAAAACGGATCATGCCTCTATTAGGTGAAATCTTGAGAAAGACATGGTCTCCAGGCTGAAATTCCAAATGTCGCCTCTTTGCATCTGCCCAGTGCTTATAACGGTCTTGTGCCACCTGTAACCTCTCTCTGATAGTCCGTACAACATCCACTGCCTCTACGATCATCTCGGGCCCAACCAGTTTTCTGTCTCCAACATCGTCCCAACTCAAGGGAGAACGATAGTTTTTTCCATACAAAGCAGCAAAGGGAGCCATTCCAATACTCACCTGATGACTATTATTATAAGCAAACTCCGCGAGATGTAGAAGGTCTTCCCATGATCCCTTGAAATCTAACATGCATGCACGTAGCATGTCCTCCAAAATCTGTATAGTACGCTCCGATTGTCCGTCCATCTGAGGATGGTAAGCTGTACTGAACTTCAGCTGCGTACCCAACTTCTCCTGTAGACTCTTCCAGAAGTGCGAAGTAAACCGGGTGTCCCTATCTGAAACAATACTCACTGGGACCCATGTAGCTTCATAATTTCCTCCATGTATCTCTTGACAAGAGTCTCTGTAAACTGTCCAACCCTGAAAGAAATAAAATGGGCCGACTTGGTCAATCGATCAATGATCACCCAAACGACGTCATGTTGCTTCTTGCTCATTGAAAGTCCCGTCACGAAATCCATCGTGATATGTTGTCACTTCCACTCAGGGATGGGCAGGGGCTGTAACAGACCGGCAACGCGATGATGCTCAGCCTTCACCTGCTTACACACCATACATCTGGCCACACTTCGCGCTATGCTTCTCTTCATTCCATGCCACCAGTAATTTCGTCGTAGATCTTGGTATATCTTGGTGCCTCCTGGGTGGATAGAGTACGGGGAACTGTGTGCTTCCTTTAATAATTCATCCCTTACATCTCCTGATGGTACACATATCTTACTGCCATATCTTAAAGACACATCTGCATGTATCTGAAATTCTGGTCTCTGTCCTGCTAATGTCATGTTCCTGATCCGCTGAAGCTTTACATCTCATGTTTGAGCAGCCTTGATTCTGTCCACCAACGTCGACTGTATCTCCATATTCATAAATGACGAGGTCAGCCCGGGTAACACCACGTCTATTTCCATGTCGCGGATCTCCTGTTGCAGTCTCCACTGCGTCGTAAGCGTCATCTCCTGGAAGCCGACTCAAAGCGTCAGGTACCATGTTAACCTTCCCAGGGTGATACTGAAGGTCAATGTTGTAATCCGCCATGAGCTCGATCCATCTCTGTTGTTGCTGGTTCAGATCCTTCTGCGTGAAGATGTATGTTAAGCTCTTATGATCCGTATATACCTTCAGCGCTCCCCAAGTAGAAAGTGCATCCAGATATTCAAAGCAAATATTACGGCCGCCAACTCAAGATCATGAGTGGGATAATTCTTCTCGTGATTCTTCAATTGCCTTGATGCATATGCAACAATACGTCCGTGCTGATGAAGCACACACCCAAGACCTTTGTCAGACGAGTCGCAAAACACTTCAAAATCTCTCATGCAATCTGGAATAACCAATATTGGTGTTGTCGTCAACCGCTTCTTCAATTCTTGAAAAGCATCGTTACACGCCCTCGACCAAACATACATCACGTCCTTCCTTGTCAACTATGTCATGGGCTCTGCGATTCTCGAAAAATCCTTGATGAATCTCCTGTAGTAACCAGCCAGTCCCAAGAAGCATCGAATCTCTGATATTGTCTTAGGGACTGGCCAATTCTGAACAGCTGCAACCTTTTCTGGGTCACATAGATTCCTTCTCCCGAAATCATGTGGCCTAGAAATACCACCTTGCCCAACCAGAACTCGCACTTACTGTAGTTGGCATATAGCTTACTCCGCCTCAAAGTCTCTAGTACCGTTCTCAAATGTCCGGCATGCTCCTGTGCATTTTTCGAGTATACCAATATATCATCCAGATACACCACTACGAACTTGTCCAAATACTCGTATAATACTTTGTGCATGAGATTCATGAATGTCGCCGGTGCATTAGTCACACCAAACGGCATCACTAGAAACTCATAGTGTTCCATATCTAGTGCTGAATGTTGTCTTATGCACGTCTTCCTTTTTGACCCTCAACTGATGATAGCTGGTCTTCAAGTCCAATTTAGAGAAGACACCTGCTCCTCCAAGCTGATCAAATAAGTCATCGATACGGGGAATGAGATACTTGTTCTTCACCGTAAGCTTGTTTAATTCTCTGTAGTCGACGCACATCCGTTTGGATCATCTTTCTTCTTCACCAATAATATTGGAGCGCCCCAAGGAGACACATTGGGACGTATCCACCCTTTCTTTAAGAGATCGTCCAGCTGCATCCTCACTTTATACAACTCGGATGGTGACATGCAGTAAGGCTGTCTAGAATAAGGTTGGGCATCGGGCACTAGCTCAATCGCAAACTCAACTCCGTGGTCTGGGGGTATCCCCGTAAGTTCATTTGGAAATACATCCAAGAATTCTCGAACTACCTCTGGCTTCTCTATCTCAATCTCCATGGCAGTTGCTGCTGTTAGTTTAGCTCTGAACCTTGCTGGTCTCTCTGTTCTGACAAATTCAAATCTGGGTTTGTTTGGCATGTCAAACACCACTCTTCCTTTGCGACAATCAATCGTGGCATAATGTACCGCCAACCAATCCATCCCGAGGACGACGTCAAAATTTGGCATGTTGATGACAATGAAATCTGCTGGCAATTTGTGTCCACATATATCCACATGACATGAAAGGCATGCACTAGTTGTTGTCAGTACCCCACTGCCCGTGTTAACGTCCCAACAAGAATCGAGGGGCAAAACAGGAATGGTGTGCTGGTCGACAAAACGCTTGGACATAAAGCAATATGAAGCTCCCGAGTCAAAAAGGGCGAGGACGGGTCTATTGGCAACTATTATAATACCTACGGTCACGGATATCAAGTCTAAGCATACTGATACGAACTAGGGTTTCGTATCAATTAATTTCAGAATTTAAAGGTGGAAAAATATAAAAAGAGGATTTTTGGATCTTTTAGATTGCGAAGAACTAAGAAAAAGATTGATAAATGAGTCTCTTTCGAGAGGAGACTCGCTCTCCTAGCTTTGTTGCACGGAACAAAGGCTAAAACCTTCACAAGAGATGCCTACAATTGTTCTTCACAAAATAAGCATAAAGAAAATAAAAGACGGCTAGCCCTAATAAATAGAAAAGAGGGGATTTACTAATCTAGTCTGAAAAGACTAGAATACCCCTAGATAACTAAATCACCAAAGCCTAAGCATCAAGTGGGACCCGGGTGCGGCTCGCAGCAAGCGGGGCGGCGGCTAGGGGCGTCCGCATCAATACCTCCCCCTAAAAGAGCCACCTTGTCCTCAAGGTGGAGATCTGGCTTTGAAGGCCCCCGAGGGAAAACAGAGGCTAGGGTCACCTGTCAGAACCACCGTGCGACCCCCCTCCTGGAATTCCATCCTAAGCTGCTTCCAATTCATCTTCACCTCGCCCAACCCCCTCAGCCACTGCACGCCCAAAATCACATCGATATTGTCCAACTCTAGGGGCAAGAAGTCCTCCATGATCTGCACCCCTTGTAAGGTCAGACCGATAACAAAACAACTATCTAACAAAAGTAAAACACCCGAAGGCACTAGGGCTGGTCCCCGGTGTCCACAAAGTCCTCGCCCAACACGGGCGCAAGCTCGGCGTCCGCAAACAACTCACCCTCAGCAAGCAACTCAGGCTCAGGGTCTAACATGCGTCACCCAAAAGAGAAAGGGGCACATGTCAGCAAGTCTAAAAGACTTGAGCAAGGAAACTGAAAGTGACTAACAGCCTAGCATGTGTAACATTAAGCGATGACATGGCAGTTAAGTATGATGCAACAGTTTAAAAGAGACAAGCATGCACAATGTAGCAAAAGCTACCAAATCACTAATCACTTATCATTTAACACTTGTCACTTATCACTTATCACTTAGTGCATAGAGGGTCCACCTGCTGGCCAACTCGGGGCTCAGTCCGCTTATCTCTATCACTATTAATCACTTGTGCACTAAAGAGAGTCCACCTGCTGGCCGGAGTGGCGGATCAGGCCAACTCGGGGCTCAGTCCGCTTATCTCTTACCCCACCCATATGTGTCGAGCAGTTGGGGTTACCAACTCACTAAGCTCGCTTCTGGAACACGAGCCAGGAAGTGTATTTGGCATAGGGGTGCACCTAGCCGGTATCCGAGCGTTGGGGTTTCCAACTACATGGCTCGCTTCTGGAACACGAGCCAGGAATATAACATTGTAGCGTGTGCTACACAATCACAACAATTAATCACTATGCAATGACATGAACAAATGATTGCGTACCGTTAATTGAAATTAAACGTGACATACTAGCATGATGAGGGTGACGGACCAAGCTTCGTTGTCAAGCTAGGTCAAATGCGTCTAAACGGCTATCCTTTCACCGTTTAGTCTCTTTTACGCTAAAGCAAGGTAAATGGCCTAAGACACGGCCTAAATTAAGAGATGCAAGTTTCACTTGCCTATCACCGGGGTTGACGGTTTCGAAAGTTCGTTTCCGCGGATGCTAGCCTACGGGGAATCGCTGCTATGGGGAACAATCATCAAAACACAAATATTTTATTAGGGTTTCATAAAAATTACAATAGGTTAGGAAAACATCGGTGAATCGATTTCTTACCGAGAGGAGGCGGAAGAAACACTTCGGGGAACCCTAGGATCAGATCTGGAAAAGATTGGAGAAGTTTGGGGAAACTAGGGTTTTGGGGGATTTTGGGGATTTGATGGGTTTTGGTGAGATTTTGGGGAAGATGAGAGGTAGATAGGGTAGATGGATGGTTTGGATGATGGATTTAGGGCTTGGAATGAAGCAATGGAGCTTGGAGGAAGGTGGTGGATCAATGGGGGCGATTTTAGGGTTTAGGGTCGAGTTGGAGGGGAAGAAAACGTTTGGGTTGGGTATTTATAGGCTAGGCTGGCGGCTAGGGCAAAACTAGGGTTTACAGCACTAGTTAGTCGGTCAAAGAACAACCACTGACCGACTAGTTTGACAACTAGTCGGTCGGTCGACCAACGCAGACCGACTAAGTGTAAACAGTAGCTACAGGTGAAATTAGGATTCTAGAGTTAGTCGGTCCATGAACAAATACTGACCGACTAGTTTGGCAACTAGTCGGTCGATGAACATTCTTAGACCGACTAAGAGTAAACAGTAACTGATACAAAAATAATTTGATGAGTTAGTCGGTTCAAGAAGCATTGCTGACCGACTAGTTTGCAACCTAGTCGGTCAACCAACGTTCTTAGACCGACTAACGATAAACAGTAACTCCTGAGAAATTTAGAAAGCTAACTAGTCGGTCCAAGAAGGATTACCGACCGACTGGATCGTCATCTAGTCGGTCGGTGGCCCTTCTTACACCGGCTAATGAGCACAGAAAGTACCGATACGGAGCGCGGGGCCCCGGGATCGATTCCTAAGACTCCTAGGCTTGATCTAATAGTTAGATACGACCGTTATGAAGCCCGTCACGAGTGACAAACTTCGAAATCGACAATCCTAAGAAAGAAGCGAGAAAATACGACGAATCGATCGAAAATGAAAACTACGGAGGCGAAAACCACACAAGAGGAGAAAATCCACCAAAACATATATTATAATACATAAAATCCAGATACATGAAAAGCAGTCGTTACATCCTCCCCAACTTAAGAAAAATTCCGTCCTCGGAATTTCCAAAACTCACGAGTCCGGAAACAAAAGTGGAAAACGCTCTCGCATCTCATCCTCATTCTCCCAAGTAGACTCTCCAGGTGAACCGTGTCGCCACATCACCCTCACAAGATTAACAATCTTGTTCCGAAGCGATTTCTGACGCCTGTCCAGAATCTGCACTGGATGCTGGTCATACGTCATATCGGGGCGAACGGTAATCTCCGAAAAATCCACCGCATGAGACGGATCGCTAATGTATCGACGAAGCTGCGACACATGGAAAACATTGTGAACTCCTTCCAAAGACGGCGGCAAGGCCAAGCGATAAGCTACCTCGCCAACCCTCTCCAAAACGTCAAACGGTCCAATGTATCGCGGGCTCAACTTTCCACGCTTCCCAAAACGAATCACACCACGATTCGGGGAAATCTTCAAAAACACATGGTCACCCGGCTGAAACTCCAAAGGACGACGTTTAGCATCCGCCCAATGCTTAAAACGGTCCTGAGCAATTCTCAACCTCTCCCGAATATTCCTGACGATATCCACGGCCTCCACGATCATCTCAGGTCCCAACAACTCCCGATCACCAACGTCATCCCAATTTAATGGCGATCGACATTTTCTCCCATAAAGAGCGGCGAAAGGCGCCATGCCAATACTCGCCTGGAAACTGTTGTTGTAAGAGAACTCCACCAAGTGTAGATGGTCCTCCCACGAACCCTTGAAATCCAACATGCACGCCCTCAGCATGTCTTCCAAAATCTGGATCGTCCTCTCGGACTGGCCATCCGTCTGCGGATGGTACGCCGTGCTGAAACTCAGACGCGTACCCAAACTCTTCTGCAAACTCTGCCAAAACTGAGATGTGAACCTCGTGTCTCTGTCCGACACGATACTCACGGGGACTCCATGAAGTCGCACGACTTCCTCCATATATCTCCTCGCTAGCACCTCCGTGGACTGTCCCACTCGGAACGGAATGAAGTGCGCAGATTTGGTCAACCGATCCACGATCACCCAAATCGCGTCATTCTGCTTCGGACTCCGAGGTAGTCCAGTCACGAAATCCATAGTGATGTGCTGCCACTTCCACTCCGGAATCGGAAGCGGTTGTAGCAACCCGGCCGTACGCTGATGCTCCGCCTTCACTTGCTGGCAAACCAAACACTTGGCTACACTCCGAGCCACACTCCTCTTCATGACATGCCACCAATAATTCAGACGAAGATCCTGGTACATCTTGGTGCCACCAGGATGCACAGAATACGGCGAACTGTGTGCCTCCACCATCAACTCCTCTCTAATATCCCCAGCCGGCACACACAACCTGGCTCCAAACCTCAGCGAGCCGTCCGCATGAATCAAAAAGTCAGTCCGTAGACCGGCTTCCACCATCTCCCGAATCCTCACCAGCTTCGGATCCTCGGCCTGGCCAGCCTTAATCCGATCCACGATCGTCGACTGTACCTGCATGTACATCAACGAAGAAGCCTCCCCAGGAAGGACAATTTCCACTCCAGACTCGCAAAAATCCTGCTGCAATCTCCACTGCGAGGTCAAAATCATCACCGCTGGCAGCCTACTCAAAGCATCTGGAACCACATTCACCTTGCCAGGGTGATACTGCAAATCAATATCATAATCCGCCATAAGCTCCAACCATCGACGCTGTCGCATGTTGAGCTCCTTCTGAGTGAAAATATACTTCAAGCTTTTGTGATCGGTGAAAATCTTCACTTTCTCACTCAGCAAGAAGTGCCTCCAAATCTTAAGAGCAAACACAACGGCAGCCAACTCCAAATCATGCGTCGGATAATTCTTCTCATGAACCTTAAGCTGACGAGACGCATACGCCACCACATGCCCATGCTGATGCAACACACAACCGAGACCCTTGCCAGAAGCATCGCAAAAGATCTCAAATCCACCGCTGCGATCAGGCACAACCAAAATAGGGGCAGTCGTCAACCTCTCCTTCAGAACACCAAAAGCACTCTCACAATCACCCGACCAAACATAAGCAACATCCTTCCGCGTCAACCTGGTCATCGGCTCAGCAATACGAGAAAAGTCCTTAATGAATCGCCGATAATAACCAGCAAGTCCGAGAAAACTCCGAATCTCAGACGCAGACGACGGAACAGGCCACTCCCTGATGGCCCTAACCTTCTCGGGATCCACTGAAATACCACCTCCAGACACCACATGCCCCAGAAAAGCAACTCTATCCAGCCAAAACTCGCACTTCGAAAACTTAGCATACAAACGATGCTTCCTCAAAATCTCCAACACCGTCCTCAAGTGCGAGGCATGCTCTTCCTCCGACTTTGAATATATCAGAATGTCGTCAATAAAGATAACGACAAACTTATCCAAAAAGTCGTAGAAAATTAGGTTCATCAGATTCATGAAAACTGCGGGGCGCGTTAGTTACGCCGAAAGGCATAACCACAAACTCATAGTGTCCATACTTCGTCCTGAAAGCCGTCTTCGGAACATCTCCCTTCTTTACCTTCAACTGATGATAACCACTCCTCAAATCCAACTTAGAAAACACCCTCGAACCTCCAAGCTGATCAAAAATTTCATCAATGCGAGGCAACGGGTATTTATTCTTAATGGTCACCGCATTCAACTCCCGATAGTCCACGCACATGCGACGCGTACCATCCTTCTTCTTTACCAGCAACACCGGTGCTCCCCACGGAGACACACTAGGATTAATATAACCCTTCTGCAACAGCTCATCCAACTGCTTCCGCAACTCTTCCAATTCTGCAGGTGCCATACGATAAGGCGCCTTCGAAATCGGCTGCGCACCTGGAACAAGATCGATAGAAAATTCCAAAGCTCGATCAGGCGGCAAACCAGACATCTCCTCGGGGAAGACGTCGCCAAAATCTCGCACCACAGCTGGCCACTCCAGCTCCATCTGCATAGCCACCGCCTCCACCGGCTTGGCTCGAAATCTGACAGGACCAAGCGAACTGCTACCACGACTGAACTCAAACACTGGATGTCCGGGAATCTCGAACACCACCTTCTTCCTTCGACAGTCAATCGTAGCATAGAAGCTCGCAAGCCAATCCATCCCAAAGACCGCATCGTAGTTGGTGATGTTGTGGACAATAAAATCAGCATAAAGCTCATGTCCACAAACCACCACAGAGCAAGGACTGCACCCACGATGCACCGTGACTATTCCATTCCCTGTAACGATATTCCAACTCTTGGAGAGAGGGGATGTCGACAAGGAATGCTTCTCCACGAAGCTCTGGGCCAAAATGCACATCGATGCACCAGAGTCAAAGAGGACTCGGGCGGGGAACGTGCAAACCAAAACCACACCTAACAAACAGTCTAATCAATCAAATCTTACTCTAGCAACATTCATACACAAGCAACCAACATAATTTAACAATCAATTAATTAAGGAAGGAACAATCTAAATCGAAAGTTACCTGCAATGACCTCATCCATGGTCGAGATCTCCTCCTCGGTCATCAGAAATGCCTGCCTCCTCGGCGGAGCAGCCCGCTCAAAAGCCTGCCTCTGCGGGACGAGGGGCACCCCACGACCAGCGGGCACCGGAGCTCTCTGCTGCAACGGCGGGGCAGCAATAGGTGTCCCCCAAGGTCGCTTCAACCTCGGGCACTCCCTGATAGCATGGGCGGGATCTCCACAGGCGATACATTGCCCCAAGAACTTCCTACATGATTCCTTGATATGACCTTCCCTGCCACAGAAATGGCAAACCTTCCGAACAGGCCCTCCTGGCCTCTTGAACTGAACAGGCTGGTTCGGCCTGAATCCAGGTCGAACCACAGTTCTCGCCTGCTCCATAGGCCTCTTCCCAGCGCCAACGATAGACCCCCTCCTCTGGTTCACGAGCAGCTCCTGCCTCTTAGCTGCTACTAGAACCTTCTGATATGACTCCCGGTCATAGGAGGTCACAAAACTCTGGAGCTCCGAGGCAAGTCCCTGAAGGAACCTCTGAGCTCGCTCCTCAGCGTCCTGCACCATCTTTGGTGCAAACCGACTAAGCCTCATGAAGTCCTGGTGGTACTGATCCACCGACGAGCTTCCCTGCTTCAAATCGATAAAACGCTGCAGCATCTCTTCCCTGGCAGCCTTCGGGAAGAACTCACCATTAAATCTGGCCTTGAAGGTAGCCCAGACGATCGGCTCCTCCAACATCTTTTCCTCAGCATCCCACCAATTTCTGGCGTTATCCTTCAGCTGGCGCTTCGCCAAGTCAACCCAACTAACTTCGTTGACCTTGGACATCTTCAGGTTGTCCTCGATATTTCTCATCCATTCATCAGCAGCTAGAGGACCTTCGGTTCCATCAAAATACGCAGGACCCAGCTCTCTGAACTGCTTCGCCCCGGGCTCAGGGCGAGGGGCTTCCACCACCCGAGCAGCTCGAGCCACCGGAGCATTCTGCACCTGCAGCAGCACGCCCTGCTGAACCTGCATCATCTGCAACATCATCCTCATCATCTCCCCACTAGTGGGCTCCCGCTCAGGCTCCTCGTCATGAGGGAGCGCACCACTACCACCCCCACGGGTGATTCGCCTTCCTGCCATCTAATGACGCAGAAAACAAAACAATTAGACTCATAGCTTAGGGCTCAGATGTCGAAATTATTTGTTGGACAATCTTGCATTATTATCGTTATCCCGATATTTACAGTTACAGTTGGACCTGCATGGGCCACCACTAAAACCTGTCACGACCCGCTCCCCGAAAATGGAGGCGAGGCGTGAGAAGGTCCGCTCGAGCGTGGAGCTGTGAAGCTACACGCCCGATAAGCGTAATTAGTATAAGCAGGTCCCTGTAATTGCAATCGAAACAACAACAATAATAATAATGGCATGAGACGGATATGAAATACCAATCCCAAAGTTTGTCCACAAAATATTCAACATCACAGAAAAGCCACCAGGCTAAAAGAAAGAGTCTAAAGGCCCAGAACAAGGCCAAACAAAAGAACTACGACATAACGAAGTATGGGTGCTACGCACCGATAACAAAACAACTATCTAACAAAAGTAAAACACCCGAAGGCACTAGGGCTGGTCCCCGGTGTCCACAAAGTCCTCGCCCAACACGGGCGCAAGCTCGGCGTCCGCAAACAACTCACCCTCAGCAAGCAACTCAGGCTCAGGGTCTAACATGCGTCACCCAAAAGAGAAAGGGGCACATGTCAGCAAGTCTAAAAGACTTGAGCAAGGAAACTGAAAGTGACTAACAGCCTAGCATGTGTAACATTAAGCGATGACATGGCAGTTAAGTATGATGCAACAGTTTAAAAGAGACAAGCATGCACAATGTAGCAAAAGCTACCAAATCACTAATCACTTATCATTTAACACTTGTCACTTATCACTTATCACTTAGTGCATAGAGGGTCCACCTGCTGGCCAACTCGGGGCTCAGTCCGCTTATCTCTATCACTATTAATCACTTGTGCACTAAAGAGAGTCCACCTGCTGGCCGGAGTGGCGGATCAGGCCAACTCGGGGCTCAGTCCGCTTATCTCTTACCCCACCCATATGTGTCGAGCAGTTGGGGTTACCAACTCACTAAGCTCGCTTCTGGAACACGAGCCAGGAAGTGTATTTGGCATAGGGGTGCACCTAGCCGGTATCCGAGCGTTGGGGTTTCCAACTACATGGCTCGCTTCTGGAACACGAGCCAGGAATATAACATTGTAGCGTGTGCTACACAATCACAACAATTAATCACTATGCAATGACATGAACAAATGATTGCGTACCGTTAATTGAAATTAAACGTGACATACTAGCATGATGAGGGTGACGGACCAAGCTTCGTTGTCAAGCTAGGTCAAATGCGTCTAAACGGCTATCCTTTCACCGTTTAGTCTCTTTTACGCTAAAGCAAGGTAAATGGCCTAAGACACGGCCTAAATTAAGAGATGCAAGTTTCACTTGCCTATCACCGGGGTTGACGGTTTCGAAAGTTCGTTTCCGCGGATGCTAGCCTACGGGGAATCGCTGCTATGGGGAACAATCATCAAAACACAAATATTTTATTAGGGTTTCATAAAAATTACAATAGGTTAGGAAAACATCGGTGAATCGATTTCTTACCGAGAGGAGGCGGAAGAAACACTTCGGGGAACCCTAGGATCAGATCTGGAAAAGATTGGAGAAGTTTGGGGAAACTAGGGTTTTGGGGGATTTTGGGGATTTGATGGGTTTTGGTGAGATTTTGGGGAAGATGAGAGGTAGATAGGGTAGATGGATGGTTTGGATGATGGATTTAGGGCTTGGAATGAAGCAATGGAGCTTGGAGGAAGGTGGTGGATCAATGGGGGCGATTTTAGGGTTTAGGGTCGAGTTGGAGGGGAAGAAAACGTTTGGGTTGGGTATTTATAGGCTAGGCTGGCGGCTAGGGCAAAACTAGGGTTTACAGCACTAGTTAGTCGGTCAAAGAACAACCACTGACCGACTAGTTTGACAACTAGTCGGTCGGTCGACCAACGCAGACCGACTAAGTGTAAACAGTAGCTACAGGTGAAATTAGGATTCTAGAGTTAGTCGGTCCATGAACAAATACTGACCGACTAGTTTGGCAACTAGTCGGTCGATGAACGTTCTTAGACCGACTAAGAGTAAACAGTAACTGATACAAAAATAATTTGATGAGTTAGTCGGTTCAAGAAGCATTGCTGACCGACTAGTTTGCAACCTAGTCGGTCAACCAACGTTCTTAGACCGACTAACGATAAACAGTAACTCCTGAGAAATTTAGAAAGCTAACTAGTCGGTCCAAGAAGGATTACCGACCGACTGGATCGTCATCTAGTCGGTCGGTGGCCCTTCTTACACCGGCTAATGAGCACAGAAAGTACCGATACGGAGCGCGGGGCCCCGGGATCGATTCCTAAGACTCCTAGGCTTGATCTAATAGTTAGATACGACCGTTATGAAGCCCGTCACGAGTGACAAACTTCGAAATCGACAATCCTAAGAAAGAAGCGAGAAAATACGACGAATCGATCGAAAATGAAAACTACGGAGGCGAAAACCACACAAGAGGAGAAAATCCACCAAAACATATATTATAATACATAAAATCCAGATACATGAAAAGCAGTCGTTACATGATCTGCACCCCTTGTAAGGTCAGACTCAGCGCCTTGCACATCCCACTGCTCTCCTCCCTCCTCCCTGTCACTGAGAGGACCGTAAATGTCTCCAAGGTGTTCACCTGCAACCTATGACGATCCACCAAATGTCGAGAGATGAAGTTGTGGGTAGCCCCACTGTCTATGAGTACCGTCACCGGTGCGTCGTCCAGTCGCCCTGACAACTGCATGGTATGGTTCGTGGTTACCCCTACCAAGGAGTTCAGGGACACCTCCGCTACATCCAGATGTGCGTGCTCAACCTCGCTCTCTTCCGTCATCACTGGCTCCCCATCATCTGCATACTCCCCCTCGTCCGGTACTAGCACAATCTGCATCAGCCTGCTCCCACATCGATGACCGGGACTGAACTTCTCATCGCATCTGAAACAGAGGCCTGCAGCACGCCTCGCCCTCATATCAGCCTCAGTCATCCGTTTACCAGGGATCACTGGTCGGGTTTCCTCTCTCTTCATTTCCGTGTCCACTGGAGCTACTGTAAACACGGAAGTGGGGCCGGTGCTGTCTGACTACGTTGGCCCTGGGCTCCCCAAGTCCCCCGAATGCGTCTCTCCTCTGCATGCTTCTCCTCCACCTTGTGGGCCAGGCGAAGGACATCCTCCAATGTTCCTGGACTCTGCATCCTCAGCTCTGCTCGTATAAAGGGTTTCAGCCCCCTCATGAAATTCCCAATCATCACCTCGTCGGTCACCCCCTTCACCATACTATTCAGCATCTCGAACATCTCCACATAATCCCTGACCGTCCCCTCCTGCCTCAAAGCAGATAACTGCTCATAAAAATCTCCTCCTGGGGTCTCCTGGAACCGGTCTAGTATCAGTGCGGAAAGCTCCTCCCAAGTGCGAAAGGGGTCCGCGCCACCTTCCACCTGTACCAGGCCAACGCCTTGCCCTCGAAATAGATTCCGATGGCCCTCAGAACCTCCTCCTCCGTCAACCTCATCACCTAGAAGTAACGCTCCGCCCGATAGATCCACCCGTCCGGATCTGTGCCGTCAAAAATCGGCATCTTCAGCTTCATAAGGCGGCGGTCTACATTGATGTCCCCCCTGTGGTCCCCCATCTCTACCGCGGTCACCCCCACGGCCGAATCCTCCGCCGACTGCCTCAACCGGTCTTCCCCCGTCATCCCCGTACCTCTCATCTGGCCATGCGGGTCTCTCCCACGCCTCGGGCTGGTAGTAATGCCCGGGAAACTCTGGTGGTCGTGCAAAGTTGGGCCTCGGCTCAGGTGGGGTGGTCTCCGCTCTCCAAAATTGGCCCGTCGGGGTCCCAATAGCTGCTCCGGAGGCCCATCCGCCTCTTGATGTCCCCGAAGTTCCCCCGGAGTGGGGTACGAACCCCGTCACACCCCCAAAGGGTCGTAACGAAGTCGCCGGGCCCCCAAATGGGCCGATCCAGCTCGTCGGCCCCCCAGAATGGGCGGCCGGCCATTCCGGACCCCCGCCTGGGGTCGCCGTGCCTCCCGCACCCCCGGAAGGAGGTGCCGCCGCCTCCGCGAAGCCCTCAGGGGCTGTCGGGGCTTGGAACAGGCCCGTCGGCCTGGTCGCACCCCCGGTTGGGGGTGCCGACGGCTCCCCGCCCCCGTAGGGGGTCGCCGGCTGCTCCAGACCCCCTCCGGGGTTTGCCGTGTGCCCCAGACCCCCGGAGGGGTGCGCTGGTGGCATGAGAAGGCCTGGCGGCCTCGCCCAGGCCTGGGGAGGCCTGGGCTGGGCCGCTGAGGCCTTGACAGGCCCAGTCGGGCCTGTCGTTGGGATTCCACGCACGCGCGGGTCTGTCGTCGGCCATGCAGACCCGTGCAGCCCTAGGGCAGGCCACGCCGGACCCCCTCGCTCCCTCGAGTTGCCGTCTTGAGTTGGAAATCCCGCCGTCGTCTGCGTTTGCCCTAGGGAGGCCGATTCTAGGGTAGAATCTCCCCCCTCTTGGATCCCCTTGTCTCGATCTCCCCCTTTCGCCACCGCGAGGGCTTGTATCATCTCTTTCAATTCTCGGTGATCTCGTCCTTGTTGCGCGGCATCCGTCCTCATCCCCCGAAGCTCGATTTGGATGTCTTCTTGTGAATGGGCGTAATCCTTGAGTGAATCCCCCATTGTTTTCTTCAATCCTTCGAACCGCTCTTCGATCTCCTGGTTGAGATCCTCCCGTAGCCCTTGAATCTTCTCTTCGACCGCATCCGCCTTCGATTGAGTGCTTGCCTCCATCTGGATATAGCGCTCTGATACCAATTTGATACGAACTAGGGTTTCGTATCAATTAATTTCAGAATTTAAAGGTGGAAAAATATAAAAAGAGGATTTTTGGATCTTTTAGATTGCGAAGAACTAAGAAAAAGATTGATAAATGAGTCTCTTTCGAGAGGAGACTCGCTCTCATAGCTTTGTTGCACGGAACAAAGCCTATAACCTTCACAAGAGATGCCTACAATTGTTCTTCATAAAATAAGCATAAAGAAAATAAAAGACGGCTAGCCCTAATAAATAGAAAAGAGGGGATTTACTAATCTAGTCTGAAAAGACTAGAATACCCCTAGATAACTAAATCACCAAAGCCTAAGCATCAAGTGGGACCCGGGTGCGGCTCGCGGCAAGTGGGGCGGCGGTTAGGGGCGTCCGCATCACATACATATACTATTGTATGAAAACATAATTGAATAAATAAAATAAGCAGTAAACTGTATACTACATACCAGTGATAACTTGGCCAGTGGCCTCTGCCTTCTCTGCAGTCATAGTGAAAACCTGGCGCTTAGCTGGTACACCTTTTGCTGAGGTAGAAGTGGAGCTCTACGCTGATTACCGCCTGCTGGGGCTGGAGCTGGAGCGGAAACTGGGGCAGTAGTCTGAGCTGGGGCAGCTGGTCTCTGTCCCCTATGCGGGCAATCTCTCGCAGTGTGATCCTTGGCACCACAAACCAGGCACAAATTTAGATAAAGTCGGCATTCTGTCTTGATGTGACCCGGTTTGTTGCAATAGTGGCTGATAGGAGTGGGTCGCCTGAGTTGTTGTGACTGCTGCGGTGGCTAGGGTGGTGCATGCCTCTTAAACTGTGTCTGATGCATAGGCATGTGAAGCTGTCGAGTAAGAGCAAGTGGTTGTCTGTGATGCCCTGCAGAAGCTGTCAAAGAGGGAGGTGGTCGTCGTGGGGCAGCCACATGATGCTCTCGTGCTCGCTCCCGCTGTACATACTCGTACTCTCGAGCAGTGGAGAGCACGTCAGCATGTGTCTTCAGTTTGAATCCGATCAGCTTATCACGGATGTCGATGTTCAGGCCCTTCTGGAATCTCTTGGCTCGGGCCAGTAGAGTGGACACCACGTCCTTAGCAAACCTGGAGTTTACAGATCATTTAGAAGAGAAAATCATCTATCTGGAATAATTAACAGTTACGTGTCAAAAATACGCACCTGCTGAGCTTAGAGAACTCAACATCGTATTCTTCCACGGTCATGGAACCTTGCTTCAGTTCCATAAACCGTTCCTCGAGCTCCATTTACGCCTCAGGTGAAAAGAATTGGGCGTCGAATGCCTCCTTAAATGTAGCCCAAGAGATCGGCTGTGGTAAACGGTCCTCCACAGAATCCCATCATAACATGGCATCCTTGGTCAACTGCAGCCTTGCCATATCTACTCAGGAATCTTTAGGAGCTCATACCGCCTTCAGCATATGAGTAATGGACCGCAGCCATTCCTCTGCAACTAGAGGGTCCTCACGTCCAGTGAAGATCGGTGGACGTAGTGACCGAAACTCTTGTACTCCCCATTCTCGTATTGGTTCCTGCCGCACGGGTTCCTGTCGCATGGCTTCCTGTTGTATGGCTTGAACCATTTTCGCAACGCTCGATCAGATATCTGGTGCACCATCGGAGGTTGTTCAGTATCGACACTGTCATCATTTGCTAGCAATGTTTCCATTGAGGCCAGCTTCAGTATTGATATTGTTGGCAGGATCTTCATTGTTGGGGATATGGTTCCCATTCCCATTCAAATCCATCTCCATCTCTGCATTGACAAGTATCAGGATTTGTTCCAGTGGTGGAACGTGTACGTCGGTTATACACTTTCGACATTCTGTAATTCAAGGATGGTTGGCAATTTAATAATTCGAGTATCTTATAAATATTTCATGTTTATCCTATACTGTTCACGAGGTAGTTGCGCGGACCTGCATGGGCCACCACTTGTAACGCCCCAGGAACGGGAGCCGTCTCACTCTTAATAGTTTGCAGGTCGTGCAGGTACCAGTGAAGTCAATATAGTTTTAAACAGGAAATATTAAGGACAAAGATACATGAAATACTTATTTTATTAAACATTGAAAGGAAATTACATTGTCTAGGCAACAACGAAACTACAACTCGATTAAAACAATGCTGAAAGGAGATCGACTAAGAGAAGTAAACACTCTCCTGATAATACAGAGGATCAAAAGTTCGCGTCCTCAACAGGAAAATCGGACCCTTCGTACCGCGGAGCCTCCTCATCAAGTTGAGTATTACCTGATGGATTTGAACCACCATTAATAAAGTAGATTGCAAACCATATTAAAAATTTAATTGATTTATTTTGCAGGAAGTTAAAAGATATCAAAAGACCTGTAAAAGAAAAAGTTACTGACCTGGCATGATTTAAGTGGCAAATAAGAAATGAGCAATTAACCAAAAGAATTGTTGGTGTGTTGTGACTTATAAGAGGAAGGCACGGTGTGCAACGTGAAGTCCATCTTGGACCGCGGGGTGCTATCCCGGGCCGAGTATAAGGACAAACTGTACCGAGAACTCAGGATCCATATAAAGGAAATCCTCCCAGATAGGGGCCATAAGCATGGCTTCAATCGCTCCCGCACCCTCTCAATTATAAGTTACCTCATACTCGTGATGTCATGTGTAGTTGTTCTAGTACTAGAGTGTCAAGTATTATGTTCATGTCCTTATCCCCTAATTTACATGATTAGGTATAGATATGCCAATTATGTTCCAGTCCGTCAGGTCTTGTGTAGATATATATCAGGCGTACCAATATCATTGTATAATCATCTTGCATAAATCTTTAATCATGTAATTTTAGTATAAGCCAGAAACCGAAACTTCCAATATTTCGCACGTCCAATCTCATAAGCAGAGAATAGTAGAGTTAACAATTGCTAACAAAAAGAATGATTTGAAGCACCATTTAGAAATGCGATAAGGAAATGACGGAAAGTATTTAAAAATTATGGGGAAAACTCAACGGATCATATTCATGATTCGGCACTTAATGGGTTGTGGTCTACCTGCCTAGAGGGTTGCTCGGACCAGGATTTGCTTAAAAGGATATCAGAATTGAAGTCTATAAGAAAACTATCTTATAGAACTGTATTTATATAGGAACAGAACTGACTCTGCAAAGGAACAAAACAGAATACACAAAGGAACAGAACTGAATTTGTAAGGAAAAACTGAACTGAATTTTAAAAGAACAACATAACTGAATATATAAAGGAAACTGGAACTTAATATTTAAGAGAACAGAACAGAGACTGAAACTTAATATTTTAAAAGAACAGAACTGCACTGAACTTAATAGAGGAAAAGAACAACATCCTGAAAAAACGAGATATAAGATATGTATATTATCCAAAGGAACTGAATATGTAAAGACAACGTAGACAAACCCTAATCCGTGCCTTCCACCTCGACGGCCGACCACAAATAATTTGACACAATAGTCCAACAGCGAACAACGGCGAAATGCCATGAATCTAATCTAGGTGCCAGAAAAACTTGTTCATCGGAGGGATAACCTCACTTTCTTCCACGAATCATCATTTCCATTGTAAAAAATAAAGTAATTAAAAGGTCCGATAAAGTTCGAATATACCTGAAACGAAATCCACGCGAGGAAATTAAGAAATCCGAAAGACGCAGTCAAATCCGAAACTTAGGAGCATGCCGAAAGCTCCCCAAAAGCAAAAACTGAAGTCCCAGAGCAAGATCCGAGTCCCAGGAGCACAATCGAAAACCGCAAGAGTATGTCCGCAACTCAGAAGCCAAAATCGAAAGGTTTTGGAGATGGAAAAATAATTTTCGCAACCAGTAACCCTAGAAAACATCACATATAAATAAAAAAGTGGAGGGGAGAAGATCTTATTGTGCGTGAAGGTCGGGAACTGAAATCGTCACGAGAATCTCGCGAGAGGAGGTCACGCGCGTCATCGGATGAGGTTCGTTTCGAAAATCCTAACCGTCGCCGCGAGTTTCGAGCTCGTCGTTGATGCTTGTGTGAAGAAATGAGTCGAAGGGCTCGCCTGGGCTCGAGTCGAAGAGAAAGGGAGAGAAAAAGTCGGGGGTTCGCGGCGAGAGAGAGAAAAGAGAGTATCGGGGTGGTTTTTTTCTCGCTGGGTTTGGGTTTGTGAAAAAAAGAGAGTGGGGGAGAGAGAATCAGTGGGGGGTTAATTAAAAAATGGGTATGTGCCTTAATGAACGGGCATTTACATAATTATGCATAATATTAGTTAAAAATATGATATTCACGTTAATCATTTAGCTAAAAACACACACTCGTTAGTTACAATATAACAAACTTGTAAATATTGTGTAATATGTTTAGACAAATGTATGGTAGAATTAAGTGTCAATATCTCATTTTTGGAGTTTTTAGAGAAGTTTTATTTAATTACACATTATTCTTACTCCGTCTTCGACCGATACTGAACGGTATCGATCGGTATCGGCCAGTATCGGTCGGTATCGACCGAAACGGACCGATACCATTCAGTATCGGCTGATACTGAAACTCCTCTAGTTTCGGTCTCGTTACCCATCGATACCGAAACGATACGGCTGATACCCAAGGGTATCGGCTGAAACCTCAAACCTTGATCGAAACCCAATGAGGCAATCACAATGCAAGAGGCTCGGGCACAAGACAACCATCAGCTCATACCTTAAATAGCGGCACAACACCAACCTCGGCGGCCAATTATAGATAGGATCCCATTAGAAAAATTAGGGCAGAGTAACCAACGAGGGTCGCCAAAAAATC
The DNA here is from genome assembly GCA_030789695.1 of Scilla litardierei. Lineage (NCBI taxonomy): Eukaryota > Viridiplantae > Streptophyta > Magnoliopsida > Asparagales > Asparagaceae > Scilla > Scilla litardierei. Next base: position 59,759,914 of record CM061141.1, on the reverse strand, counting down.
CATAAGGGTTGACACGATTGTTTGTCGAATAGGGGAAAAATCTCTCGAGGAATAGTGACTCATCACATACCGATATTACTCCAAAATCATCAACGATAAATCATAAGTTATATGCCAAAAAACGCACAATCAACAAACCATTTCCAAAGTCAAATAATTTGCAGAAAATTAAACAGGGACTAGATTATAAAGTGAAAATTCTTTGATCAAGAAATAATTTATCATTTACCAAAGTTGGTCAAATCTATGTATCTCCTTACTCAACCCTTCCACCAATAGGTAATGGTTGCTTGAGGAAGAGGACGAGGAAGATCGAACAGATCGAACAACCAATCCGAGGAAAATCGAAAACCGAAACTCAGCAATTTTGACCTTGAACTTTGTTTTTTCACATAAAATCCCAAGAATAAGAAAGAGGAAGAGATATAGGTACGAAAGAGAGCCATTTGGATAATATCATGGGTGAGATCGTGGCGGACTCCCTGCGCATAACCAACGAAGTGGGCGCCGGTTGCATTTCGAAGCCATGGTTTCCAATTTCTTTCACTCTGTTGAAGGAAGTGAGGGGCGTTGGGTCTAAGTAAAGGCTTGAGGCTGTTAGGCTTGTGGGCTTCAAAAAAATGAGAAAGATAATAAAGAGGGAATAGTGGACTAGTTGCGGGCTTGGGTGTCTCCAAGGGAAGAGGAGAGAAAGAAATAAAAGGAAAGAGAGAGAACATAGAAAAAATAATTTTAGAGAGAAAATTTCATGAAATCGTTATCAAATTTTGCGGGCATTTACATTCTACCAACCTTACAAAAAAATTTCGTCCTCAAAACTTCACAAGAAATAAGATACATTAAATAGTTAAGGATAACGATATATCATCTCATCTTCTCTCACAGGAAGACTCCCCAGGCAAGTCTTGATGCTACAGACAGGATTGTTCTTGAGGAACGTCTGCTGACAGGAATTTTAGTATTCCATAGTATAAGAATCAAAGCATAGTTAAGATAGACAGGAAAAAAATTCGGTAAATAAGTATTTTAGGTATCTCGGATCGGTTATCTAGGAGGATGAAAATATTAAGAAAGATGTTGATTATAGAATCAAAATAAATGAATTGAAATGGAGAGCCATAACAAGAGTGTTGTGTGATTGTAGTGTACTATTATGACTAAAATGTAAATTTTATAAGACGATTCGATCAACTTTGTTAGATGATACAAAGTGTTGGGCTATTAACAAGAAGTATACATAAAATAGATAAGACTTATTTTTTATGTGTGTGTGTGTGATGCGAATGTTACAATGAATGCGTGAAACACATTAGATGACAAAGCAAAAAACTAGGATATTCGAGGATATTCGAGTGAAGGTATACACAGTTTCCATAGAAGATAAGATGATAAGTATGGATTGGAATGGTTTGATCATTTACATCAAAAACCTATTGATGAGTCTATTAGAAAGGTAGAACATATGAATGTTGAGTTTAAGAGAAAGAGATGTAAACCGAAGAATATATATAAGAAAGTGATAAGAGTGAATATGAAAGAACATGGTTTGACAAAAATGAAAATTTTAAATCATAATGCATGAAAACAAATATTCGTCATGATCCAATGTGATCACAACCAAGGTTCCAAATGGCGTGAGGCATGGCGGCGAGGTCAAGCCTCAAGCCGTAGGAGCCTTGGCGGAGTCACGACGTTTTTCAAGGCGTGGCTTAAGGTGGCAAATGTGTGTATATATTATATAATATATATAGAAGTAGACAGTAAATTATGCTCCATCTAGATGGATTAGTTTCCAAATCCTACCAAATATATAACCTTCCATCTACATTGAGATGTGTGCTTACTGCTTACAATTAACTAAAGTGTTACTTTACTAAAAAGCAATTGTTTACATAACTAAAAAAGCATGCGACCTCAATACGTCATCAATATCAAAGCAATCGATTAACACAGTTGTTAAAGCTATTTGGATAATTGGATCTAAACGAAATTTACTGATAGCCTGATACTTTAAGAAACATTGATTTTTGCATGTCCTAGTTCAACATCTTGAATAAACTTTGTTCACAAGTGTTGTCTAAAGCCAGGAAAGGAATAATATTGAATATTGATACAGCATATGGACATATTTCAGCCAAGCAAGTAAACAAACACCATACTATGCATAATACATATAATCATTAAATGAAGCTGATTTGTGGTATAATGCAGTTTGAGCTCACTAACCTTCTTCTTAGATTTGATGTAGACGTCATATATTTGACGAAACCATCATCAAAGTATCAGTGCATAGCTTCTGCCTCAACCCTGCATTTCAAGTCACTAACTTTCTTCTCACCAACCTTACCTCCCCCTTCTCAAAAAGGTAATGAGAATGGGTCGGGTTCGGTTCTCTTAGCCCTATAATGCGGACCCAAATGGTTTTTTATGGCGCGCCTTATGTTTTGTGGCGCGTCTTGTGTCGCCATGGCGTGCCATGGCGGCGTGCCGCCTCAAAGAGCCAACTTGGGTATTAACGTAAGGGTGAAGCCTTGCCGCCATGGCACGCCATGGCGTCGCCGTGGCGAGTTTTTTAGAACCTTGATCACAACCCAACATGATTTTTTACTTGTTTGTATTTATTTTATTATTATTTATTTATTTTTATTTTGTTACTATTTATTATAATTATTATAATTATTGTTATTATTTTATTATATATTTATTTTCTTTCTTTCTATTTAGTCTATGAAGCTGACCTCAAATTTTTGGGATGATGACGATGACAATGACGACATCACCATAACACTATTATATATATGAGGTTTTCGTGTGTGAACATCACCATAACACTATTATATATATAGAGGTTGACTAGGATTCATTTGGATGGATCAAACATGCGGATCCAGCCAAGTAGAACTTAAAATTGCGCAACCTAAATGGATAATCCTCTCTGTTGGATGTGATATAATATGTCTAAACTATCTACAAACAAAATTTCAAGTGATTTGGACATGTTTTGCTCATCCATCAAGTCGTTGCAAAATTCGTCGATTTTATACCTATTCAAAAACATTGATTTTGCAACGACTTGATGGATGGGCAAAACATGTCCAAATCACTTGAAATTTTGTTTGTAGATAGTTTAGACATGTTAGATCACATCCAACGGAGCGGATTATCCATTTAGGTTGCCTAATTTTAAGTTCTACTTGGATGGATCCGCATGTTTGATCCATCTGAATGGATCCTAGTCAACACACACACATACACCCCAGATCATGATGACTGATTGCGGATCCTCCCTCTCTCATATTACTTTGGTCACCGACGGTTCTGTAAGTCCCTCATCTCATTCCAGTTTTGTTCAATCTGTTTCTATGATTGGCATGTCAAGCCACAAATAACACTTCTCCCCCCCCCCCCCCCCCCCCCCCCCCCCCCCCCCCCCCAACAACCCCTTACAGCGTACAACCACCTCTGTGGTTTCCCCCTTGTCCCTTAGACCCAATTGTGCTGGGCGCGGAGAGCCCAAGTCCCCAGTCTATAGTAGATCTCTCATATCTGTAGCAGCTCCCCCCTTCCCCCTCCATCTGGCCTTGTTAATTCCCCCTCCCCCTTAACTGGTACCAAATTCCCCAGCCGTAAGGACATACCAAATCTGGAATGGCACTCAATGCTTGTTGATCTCCATGGGACCTACTTAGATAAACCCATCCCCGAAGTAGTGGCCCCTACTATGGTGAAGAGAAGCAAAGGGGCCATCTGGTTATTATAATTATGTCTGTGATGGTCTGGAATGTCTGGAGGCTAAACTTAAAAGCCTGTCGTAAAGATGTTGGCCACCATGTGGCCAAGCTTAGGCCGTCATTTGTAGGACTCCTGGAGACGAAAATTGTCGACCCTACTGGTGATAAAATGTCATATTGCTTTCCCAAGAACCGGAAGTTCTTTCATAATTATGAGCATGCTGACAAAGGGTGCATTTGGGTGTTCGTCGACCCATGGGAGTGTTCTCGGTCACCTCTTTGGACCAACACATTACTCTATTATGTAAGAACAAAGGGGGTTTCTCTACCTTTGCCTCAGTTATCCACGCATATAATTTTTCTTCTGATCGGTCATGGCTTTAGGATTCTCATCTCTCTGATTGCAATCTCAATGTGGGTTCTCCCTGGTTGGCATTGGGGAATTTCAATTTAACTCGTTTTGTGGGTGAAAAGTGGGTGTGCAACTTCTTTCACCTTTACTTTTGGAGGATTTCAATGACTGTATCGAGCAATGTGGATTTGAGGACATCAGGAGTCGTAGGTGTTCGTTAAGCTGGAGTATAATTAGTTCCGTCGGAGGGCGTATCTCTTGTCGCCTTGATCGTGTGCTCTCCAATGTCTCATGTGTGGACATTCTTCCTGAATCCTTCGTCAATTATCTTTTTTCCGGTACTAGTGATCACTCCCCGCTCTTGCTCCACATCATACCCGTCATCAACTCAGGGCCCAAGCCCTTCAGGTTCTTTAGCCACTATCTTCAGCTACCTGGTTTCTATAATATCCTTTTTTTGTCTGGAATGCTCATTATGTAGGCCCTCTTATGTTCCGTCTTGTGTCTGAGCTCAAAGCTCTTAAGTCTGCCCTGAAATCTTGGGTCGGCCTTCGTGTTAGATAGCCAAACTCTACTGATATTAGAGAGGAAATCACCTTGTGTGAATGCCCCGACTTCTACCAGAATTTCGGTCTCCAGGGCAACGAGCATGCCCTTAATAGGAAGGTTATATTTGCTTTGGATGCTGAGGAAATTCAGGCGAGACAAAAGAATAGGAAAGAATATGCAAGTCTGGCTTACTCAAGGAGACCGGAACTCCAAGTTCTTTTACGCTGTGATGAAGGAAAGAAATCCGTGGAATAGCCTGGTACACTTGGTTAAAATTGAGGGTGACCCTACTTCGAACTTAATTGGGCTACGAGCTGAAGCAGTTGATTACTACAAGGCTCTCTTCTCCCATGACTCGTATTGGAACACATTCCCTAAAGTGGTGGCTAAGAAGATCCTCTCTCCCGAGGCCTCCGAGTGGATTGGCCGTGTAGTCACAAATGACGAGATAAAGGAGGCTTTATCCTCTCTTGAAAAGGATAAGTCCCCGGGACCGGATGGCTTTTCCCCCATGTTCTTCGAGGAACTTTAAGGTGTTATGGGGAAGGATGTGCTTTCCGATGTGAGCTCCTTCGCATCGGGCAGGATGCTCCGCAAATTAACCATCCTTTCCTTACCTTGATCCCCAAATCATCCTCGGCGGTTTCTCTTGTTGACTAACGCCACATCTCTTGTTTTAATGTTGTTTACAAGATTTATTTCCAAGGTCCTGAGTCGTCGTCTTGCCAGTGTCATTCTGGAGCTCATTTCTTGAAACCAGTCTGTGTTTATTAAAGACAGACTCATCTCTGACTCATCTCTTCTTGCCCATGAGATCATTCGGGACTACTCCACATCTATGGGAGCGCGTGCGCGCATCCAGCTTGACTTGAGGAATTCCTTTAATGGTGTCAATCGGGAGTTCATGTACTATTTCATGCATCATATGGGGTTCCCAGCATTCTCTGGATCAAGGAATGCCTCGCCCTGCCAGCCTTCTCCATCCTGGTTAATGGTTAATGGTTCTCCTGTTGGTTACTATGAGTGGAATATGGGGATTCGCCAAGGGGGACCCCATCTCGCCCTTCATTTTTGTCATCACTATGGAATTCTGTACCTAGCTTATGGACATAGCCAGACACTCCAAGACCATCCGCCATCCCAAGCGGGGTCCGAAGGGGATTCCATCCCATCTACTCTTTGCCGATGATGTTCACAAATGACGAGATCAAGGAGGCTTTATTCTCTCTTGAAAAGGATAAGTCCCCGGGACCAGATGGCTTTACCCCCCATGTTCTTCGAGGAACTTTGGGGTGTTATGGGGAAGGATGTGCTTTTCGATGTGAGCTCCTTCGCATTGGGCAGGATGCTCCGCAAATCAACCATACTTTCCTTACCTTGATCCCCAAATCATCTTCGGTGGTTTCTCTTGTTTACTATCGCCACATCTGTTGTTGTAATGTTGTTTACAAGATTATTTCCAAGGTCCTGAGTCGTCGTCTTGCCAGTGTCATTCCGGAGCTCATTTCTTGAAACCCGTCTGTGTTTATTAAAGACAGACTAATCTCTGACTCATCTCTTCTTGCCCATGAGATCATTCGGGACTACTCCACATCTATGGGAGCGCATGCACGCATCCAGCTTGACCTGAGGAAAGCCTTTAATGGTGTCAATCGGGAGTTCGTGTACTACTTCATGCATCATATGGGGTTCCCATCATTATCTGGATCAAGGAATGCCTCGCCCCTCCAGCCTTCTCCATCCTGGTTAATGGTTAATGGTTCTCCTGTTGGTTACTACGAGTGGAATAGGGGGATTCGCCAGGGGGACCCCATCTCGCCCTTCATTTTTGTCATCACTGTAGAATTCTGTACTTAGCTTATGGACATAGCCAGACACTCCAAGACCATCCGCCCTCCCAAATCTGGGTCCGAAGGGGATTCCATCCCATCTACTCTTTGCCGATGATGTTCTTGTTTTCTGCAAGGCCAACCCCCACTCTTTTAGAGCCTCAATCATATCATCTCCTTCTTTCTTCAATTTACGGGGGTTGAAGTTAACAAGGGAAAAGCAAAATCATCCTTTGTAAGGGGTGTGAGGCCGACAAGGAGCTATCTAGTCTCCTGAACATCCCCGTGGCTATGCCTCCTATTAAATATCTTGGGTTGCCCCTTTCGCCTAACAATCCCACGGCTAAAATATATTCCGGTCTTATGGATAAGTGTAAGGGGTTGGTCTTCCAGACTTCTTTCCATTGCAGGGCGTATTGAGCTTGTTCGTACGGTCATCCATGGCTTCATCTCCTATTGGATTCAAACTTACCGCATTTCGGTGTTCATATTGGTATTAGTTGACCGTATGTATAGAGATTTTATTTGGGGGTCTAAGCTACATCTTTGGAAGTGAGCGAGATGTGTAAGCCCAAATGCGAAGGGGAGATTAGACTAAGGAGTCTGTGAAGTTGGGTTAGCGTCTAGCATTAAACTTTTATGGCGTTTTCTAAACTCCCCCTCTCCTTGGGCCAGTTTTATGAGGACAGCCTACTTGAAGTATGTTCCCCTATACCAATGTAGTCTGAACCCTATGGACTCCGGATCCTGGACAGATATCATTCGTAGCCGGGAGGCGACGATCTCCTGCTTGTGGAACCGTGCCGGCAATGGGCTAACGACGTCTTTCTATTTTGATCCATGGCTTCCCTGTGGCCCTTTAGCAAGTTTATACACCCCCCTCTCAGATTTATCAGCAGGTTGCAGATTATTGGAACGGAAACAGCTGGCACCTCCCTGACATCATGGCTCCCCTTGCCTCCCACTTCGTCACGGTTTCTTTGGGGGGGCGATGATTCCTAGTATTGGACTTCTGTTAAGGGTTATACCCTCCGCTCGGCATGGGAGGCCACTCGTCTCCTCTTCACTCCTTATCAGCTCCAGTCCCTGGTTTGGTTCCTTGGGCATAACCCAAAGTATGCGCTCGCTCTTCTTAGCGCTCTCACCGACAAATTACCTACTACTCATCAGTTGGCCAGGATGGGCATCCAGGACCCATCCGCCAGTGTGCTTTGTAATTCCCATCAGGAGACCGCTCGCCACATTTTCTTTCGATGTGAATATAGCTGCTTCGTTTGGTCGACATGTAAGCTCAAGCTGGGTCTTCCTCCTGCTCCAAATCTCTCCATGTGGACGCTCACTTACTTCGGCGTGGGTTTGGAGCAAAAGGGCATACCAAAGATGTGGGGCGCCTTAGCAAACTCATTCTCTCTATAGTGGTTCGGCACATCTGAAAGGAAAGAAACAACCGTATCTTCCTTACCCAAGCGCTCCTCAAGACGTTCATAGCCAAGATCTCCTTGGATATTTCTGCTATTGTGCCCTCTTCTATGGTTGATGTAGATGATCCTATCGAAACTATCATTCTCGGTAATTGGGGGTTGATCCGAGGCCTCCCTCTTGGCCTCTGTCCCGGTGTCCGAGCTTGCCACACTGTTGTTTCATGTGTTTGGTGACTGCTTTCCAGCATCTCCCAAACCTTGTTACTTCTCCTTGTTGCTTGCCCTGATGTGGTTCTGTACGTTTGAACATTTGTCCATACATTCTTATATGAATATACTTGCCTTTCAAAAAATATATATGAGGTTTTCATGTGAAAATTTCGCACCAATCCTTGTGCGAAAACTTTTTATTTTTACAATTTTTTTCATAATTTAATCCATATGTTTACATACCCCCAATGAAAATAATGGGTGAACCTTATGGGGATTTGACCATTGATCACGACATTAAAAATTTAACAGTTGCTTCGTAATAATAAAACTTGTCACGATCCGTTTGTGTAGCCATTGAGGGGATTTAAAAAATTTAGTTGGTATGTGTATTAACATATGTAAAACACATCTAACGGTTTGGATCTTTAAAAATATCAAGAACCCTCTTTTTGCATGGTTTTTGTATGGAGTTCTTTATGTACATGAATATTTCTGTATATATATATATAAGAATAATCGGGAACATATGACATATATGGCTAAGTCACATATGCGCATTAAAAAGTCCATCTTCCCTTTTTTATGATCGGAATTGTTCGTTTTGATCTGCATATTCTAAAACGTCAAACTCCTAAATATCGGGTGAAACCAAGGTGTTTTGCATGTTCGTCCATTCATCTAAACTTTAACGGTTTCACATCAATAGAACTTTTACAGCGGGTGGATGAACATGAAAATGCCCTTGGGTTCACCCGCTATTTGATGGTTTAGGGTTTTAGAATATAAAGAACAAAATGAACATGTCCAATCGTCTAAAAAATAGGCGTTAATGAACTTATTGATGTACACACATGCCATATGTGTCCCATTATTATATATATAATATGTGTGTGTGTGTATATATTATATATATTATAGAGTCTCATGTAGATCAGGTGGCACCTGATCTAATAGATCAGGTGCCAAGACACAAAAAGGTGGGCCCCACAACGAGTACAAGCTCATGTGGGGCTTGTACTTTCCACATTTTTGTTTCTTGTCACCTGATCTATTAGATCAGGTGTCACCTTTTCTATATTAAATCATATATAATATGTGTGTATATATTATATGTATATATCTATTATACATTTGACAATCTTTTTTGAATTTTAGGGCTGACTAGGACAAGCTGACTAGGACAAACAGGTTGATAGAAGAATGGTTGAAATTTAATTTTGGAAAATCAACGGAGTTTGTGAAAATTTTGGGTGGGAAAACTTTTGTATATTGGGGGGGACTTTTGGAAATTAAATTCAAGATCTTTAAATTTAAGAGGTCTTGGAAGTTGAACAACCATGCATTTATGTGATTTAATTTAGTGGAAATGAAATTCGAGATCTTTGAATTTAAGAGGTCTTGGAAGTTGAACACGCATGCATTTATGCGATTTAATTTACAATATTTATAACAAAAATAAGGAAAAATTATATTATCAATGAATTATATGTTGCCTATTCAAATCTTCCTTATCTATCCTTGCATTTGACTTCCGAGAAGAAAAAAACAAATGGGATAACAGAACGTCGTAATTAATACGTTCACATTTGGCCCCGCATGACGTCATTATTAGGGCGCCCGCACCAATTTTTTACGCTAATTTGTTACGCGCCGAAGGCGTCCACGTCGAATTTGTTGTTCTATGCTAATTTGTTGTTCTGCGCTGAAGGCGCCCGCACCAAATTGGTTGTTCCCTATGAAAGGTGTCTGCGCCGAATTTGTTGTTTCGCATCGATGGCGCCCACTAAATTTTTTTATGCTAATTTGTTTTTTTGCGCCTAAGGTGTCCGCGCCAAATTTGTTGTTCCGTGTCTAAGGCGACTGCGCTGAATTTGTTAATCCGCGCCGAAGGCGTCCGTACTGCTAAATATTTTTACGCTAATTTATTCTTTTAAATTTTGGCTGTGGAAATAATTTTTTGGGAACAAATATTTTGCGGTAAAAAATCTTAAGTGAACCGTGCCCGCGGGCACGTGTTATGCCTAGTACATATATACATATATAAATATGGATGTGTGTTGTCAGCGATTTGAGGCCCAAAAAGGTATTTTTTAATTTTTTTGCAATGTGTTCTATAACTTGTTGGCTACCTTCCCACCAATTTTCAAGTCAATCCAATACCATTTGAGCCTCCATCCATGCGTTTCAAAAAGATAGGTCAAATTCTGAAACTGTCGATGCAATCTTTTTGAAACGCATGGATGGAGGCTCAAACGGTGTTGGATTGACTTGAAAATTGGTATGGAGGTAGCCAACAAGTTGTAGAACACATTGCAAAAAATAGTTTTTTGGGCCTCAAAGTACTGACAGCACAGGAAAACCGATCATATGCTGTCAGCACACCTCCATATTGCTTATATATATGAGAATCTTCTAGATCAGGTAGCACATGATCTAATAGATCATGTGCAAGACACAAAAAGGACGGCCCCAGAAAGTACAAGCCCATGTGGGGCTTGTACTTTTCACTTTTTTGTGTGCCAACTTTTCTACATTATTCTATATATATAGCAATATTCGGTTGCGAAAAAGAGGATTTTTGCACCGTGCGAAAAGATTTTTATCTTTTTTTGAAATTTTTTTCAAAAATTCTTTCTTTGATGTTTAATCCATACAATTATATACCCCAGAGAAAATAATAGGTGAACCCGTTGGGGATTAGAGCACACATCCACCCATTACAAATTTAACGGTGTCAAAACGTGCGAATTTGATGAAATGCCTTGATCGAAGGCCAAAGACATTATTTCTCAACGATTATTTTTTGAAGGGGGTATAACAACAAATAATGAGGGTGGAAAAAAGAATTTTTGAAAAACAATTTCAAAAAAAACTAAAAACATTTTCGCACGGTGCGAAATGTTCTCATTTGAAAATTTTCCTATATATATATAAGACAATTAAGTGATGTTTTTGTATAGGGTTGCTAACTATGACAAATGAATGGATAGGATGACTAAGATTTAATCTTGAGGAATCAATGGTTAGTATGAGAGTTTATGAAAAGTTTGGGAGAAAATCTTAAAATTTTGGAGGGAATTTTTGGGGGAAACCCTAAAATTTTAGGGAACTAATTTTTGGAGAACTAAAATTTTAAATTTTGGGGGAACTAAATTTGAAAGGAATTAAATTTTCTAAAGAACTAAACTTTTTGGAATACTAAATTCTCCGTGGGAACAAAATTTTAATTTTAATTTTGGGAAAATAAATCCGGAGGGAACTAACATTTAAAATTTTGGTGGAACTAAATCTAGAGTGAACTAACTTTAAGGGGAACTAAAATTTTTGAAGGTAACTAAATTCTCTATGGCAATTAAATTTTAGTTTGAATGTGATTAAAAAATTTTATCGGATGAAATATTTTGAAAGTTGCTACAAATTTATTTTGGGGAGGGGTCGATTTTTAAGATGCTGCAAATTGTTGGGGAGGGTGTGGGGATTTTGAATGTGTTGAAATTTTTCGGGGGAATATTTTGAATGCCACGTGACATATGGTCACGGTTTATCTCACACACACACACACACACTAGTGTCATTATAATGGTTTAGGGTCTGGGACTGCCATGGTTCCAGTTTGTTCCTTTCTAGTTTTCAGCCTTTACCTGCGTAAATGATTCTGCACTGCATCTGGCATTATGTCTTACTAAATAGATATAAGCATTTGCATTTTTCTTCTGTCAAACTGAGTAACTATTTTTCTTATGTCATTATGTCTTACTAACGACATTATTTGCTTAATTGTAATGGCGTGACTATTTTATCATGCAGAGGGAGTTTGAGGATATTGCTAGACATTTTCAGAGCCATCCTCATGTTAGGTTGGTATTGAAATATGATGAAGCTCTTTCCCACATGATCTATGCGGCATCTGATATGTTCATTGTTCCATCAATATTTGAGCCATGCGGACTTACTCAGGTATTTATTTCATTCAGTTCACTTTGAAAGCCAATTAGATCATAACTGCAGTAGATTCAGTTGCCAAGCGCGTGTGTGTGCGCATGCGCAGATGCTCACGTGTGTGCACGCACACGCGCAGATGCTCACGTGTGTGCACACACATCATGCGGACGAGTTGGACAACGCTAACCCTCCCTCCAACCCACCGCCACCCACCCACCCACCCACTCCCAACCTCTCAAACCCATCTAATATAGGGAAGTATATCCGGTCTTGTTGTGTTGCTGAGGAATGCAGAACAACGTCCTTAGCCATTATAGGGAATCATATCCCATATATATTGTCGTGAAGAAACTCCCCTTTTCTTTGGCCTCCCTGTTGTATTCGAAGACTCTAACGAAACCACACAATATCCTTAATCGGAGCATAAGGGAGTAACCCTGCTACAAAAATTTTCTTAAACAAAGATAAAGACTCGCTACATAAACACACTAAAGACAAATGGGCCCCTTGAGAAGCAACCTGTGGAGGTGTACGTGTCGCTTGTGAAGTGACATGTATTGCAAATCTCAATGACGTATGTTTGTCCAGAATATGAACAGATATCTAAATTGCAGCCTTCTCTGAATTGTCACAGATGATAGCTATGAGATACGGTTCTGTGCCCATCGTGAGAAGAACTGGTGGGTTGAATGACAGGTGAGTAATCTACTTCTCTTGTATTGTAATGAGGACCATGCATTTATGGTCGTATTTTTATATCTGCTCTTTCCTCCTGTAGTGTTTTTGATGTTGATGATGATACAATTCCTTTCCAGTACCGCAATGGATTCACCTTTTTAATGCCTACAGAGGAGGTGGGTATTACTTACAGCAATATACCAAGTGCATCTTTATTCTTAAGATAATATCAATTCTAATATTGATCTTTTTTTTCAAGTTTTAACATATAATTTTGGCATATATCTTTATTGTTAATAGATATATCGTTTTTATTGACATGCTTCCATGTTCCATTTTATATTACATGCATTGTTTATCAATTAAAAGTATTACTGCCTGATTTTCTAAATTGACCCGCCATAAAAATGTTAGGGACTAAATGGTGCGATGGAGAGGGCGTTTGATTGCTATATGAGCAAGCCCGAAACCTGGCAACAACTTGTCCAGAAGGACATGAGAATAGATTTCAGCTGGGATTCTTCAGCAGCACAGTATGAAGAATTATATGAGAAGGCTGTAGCCCGAGCAAGGGCAGCCGCAAGCCATGTATAAATTCTTATGTTCCTCTTCCATGATAAGAGAGTTCGACATGAGAAGATGTTTCCATACCTTCATCATTACCATCATATGATGCTCACAGGTGGACTGCAGCTACCGATTTTTCATGGATGGCTTCAGCAGAGAGTTTCTTTAGAGATTTAAATACTAACAGTGGCTTGTGGTAGATGATGTGAAAGAAGAAGAAGCTTAACGGGCAATAGAACTACATGCAAACATTCTTCATCTGTCTGGTGAAATACACATGTACCTTTGATTCTTTATACAGCCCAAATTCTACAATGTATCTTGACTGCTCCATACGGCAACGTTACACAATGCAATTCATGACTCTGATCTGTACAAAATGTTATTACTTGTAAATAAAAAAGATACAGGGGTTCCACATTAATACAGGAAGATCGTTTTTCAGACTGCAACAATTTTCTGCGCTATTCCTTTGTGTCCCTGTTTAGCTGGATGTTTCTTTTTGGTCTTTCTAAAGGAAAAGATACTATGGAATGGTCTGTGTAAATGCTTAAACTACCTGTGCATTTGTCATATTTTGTCTGCTTATTTAGAAAATGCTCGCCCGTGGTGAGAGACAGTAAGGCTTGTGAAAACGTGTATGTGTTGGGAAGAGGAAGTGGTTATACAACACGTCCAAAGAAAGCCGCAGATATCAGTTGGAATCAGATGAATATATTGATGATGAATGCTACGGTAGAAGGTACGGCTTCCATAAATTTACATGTTGACACAATCTACCAAGGCTCTTGTTCCTGTAGCCGACGAGAACGCAGAGACCGGGCTCACTTGCCGGAGACAAAATTGGTGGCATATGCCCATGCATTGTTGTTGACGGGATCCGCAAGATGATCCGCCAAGTTCTCCAATGGGCCTTTGCCCGTAACAATAGCCTGCACAAAGAATCCGAACATCGAGAACATTGCTAGCCTCCCATTCTTGGTCTCCTTCACCTTTAGCTCGGCAAAGGCCTCTGGATCATCAGCCAGGCCCAATGGATCAAAGCTACCGCCCGGGTACAACGGGTCGGTGACCTCCCCCAGCGGCCCACCAGCGATACGGTAGCCCTCGACGGCCCCATCAGCACAACCTGTGTGGCCCAGATGGCCAGAATGCTCTGAGCGTGCACCAAACTTGGGTTGCCCAAGTAGTCCAGCCCGCCTTCACTAAAGATCTGGGCTCCGGCCTTGAACCAGACGGCCTCCCCGAACTTGACCCCGTTACGGGCCAACAGCTCGGGGAAGACGCAGCCCAACGCCCCCGAGCATGGCCCACCGGCAGTGGATGACCTCGAGCTCCCGGTTCTTGGCGAATGTCTCGGGGTCAGCGGAGAGGCCGGGGGTGTCCCATCCGTAGTCACCGGGGAATTGTCCGGTCAGGTAGGAGGGAGGCTCTCCCAAGAATGGGCCCAGGTACTTGACATGGTCGGGCCATAGCATGGGCTGCCGGAAGAGACGGGCTTGGGCTTTGTTGCCGTCTTGCGCATTGTGAACCGGCCCTCCCCTAGGATGGCAGAGGCCGACGAAGGAGCGGTTTTCACAACCGTTCCGGCAAACGAGGGGGAGGAGAGGGCCATTGTTGAAGACATGATGAGTGATCAATAGAGAATTAATGTGTAGTGCAGTGGAATGAAGCTGATGGTATGGGACTAAAAATGAGGGGCTGTTTATATAGGAGGCAGTCTGATATGGCTAGTAAGCTGACCTGGATACAAAAGTAACCCCACATGATATCTCTAGGTATCTGTTTAGATATGTCGATATTGGCTGAGAAATTCCTCCTCTCTTCCAAGTCCTGAAATCTTCCACCCTGGCTACTAATGAATTCTAGCAACGAATTAGAAGCTGACAGCTGGCACCATCAGATGACGAATGATGGATGAGGAAATTTGAAAATCATAGCCGGAGGGAAAGAAGAAACTCCTGCGGGCAGATCATACAGTTGGCAAGGCACGTGGCTGTACATATATCTCGATGCAATGCAAGTTTAAAGACGGAAACCGAGTCATCAAGTTTTTTGTGAGAATTTGTATGTGTGTATTTTATGTGAGGATTCTAAACAATTTAGAAAGGTGGAAGCCTTAGAAAAATCAAAAGTTTCTATAACCTAACAATATAAGCCAAGATCAATTGCAAAATTCAAGAATTTAAGGCTGACATAAAAACTTACCGACGAACCCTATACTTTTGAAATGATGGATGACTATGGATTATTCTTTTAAAAAAATTTAACCGTAATAGACTTGATATAATTAGAAAATCTTAGTCATGTAGATTTAAGTAGATAGAAAATTTACACTAATCAATTGGCCAGGCCCGCTATATAATGATGGGAAGGTTTTGTTGGGGAAAATCAGACATAATATCAAACAACACCTAAGTGTGCACCGCGGAATATATGGAATAATGTGTCGCCAACTAAAACAATGCAGAGTTAGGATCTTGGATGAATCAAAAGAAGCACAAGATAGCACCACAGATTCAAGCCAAGCAATCACACAAAGATACAAGAATTTACACTGGTTCGGCCCAACCTATGGCCTACGTCCAGTCTTCCGTTGTCACGGCTTCCACTAGATCAGAGATGATTATTCAAAGAATACACCGACTACAAATCTCCTCCAACACAATGTATGTCTTCTCGACAAAATAACTCTAGCACTCTAGCAATTACAATGTCTCATGCACACAACCAATGGAGAGATCTTACCAGATACTCTAGAACAAGGAATACCTCCTCTCCTAAAGCTCGTAGTCACCTTGAAGCTCTCTCGTCGCATATCGCGGGCAAAATATCCGCTTCTCTCTTGAAGACGCAAGTAAACCTTTACAATTCTCTGTCGTGTATGCGTAGCCTTCAAACGTATATCTCTTGGTATTTATAATCATATGAATACTTCCTAGGGTAGAAGAGGGGGTTTTTCATCATGTCCATCCGATTTAACCCCAATAGAAATCAATGGTCCAGATTAGAAGCTGAAATCTGGGCGTATATGGTTTCTGGGTGCCGACACGGCCGTGCTAATATGTGGCAAGGCCGTGTCAAAACTGCATAATCGGCATGTAGCTCCAGATCAATCAGCACGGCTGTGCTGCATGGCCGTGTCACTAGATGAACCAGAGAGTTGCCTATCAACACGGTCGTGTCGCACCGCCGTGTCAGTAAAAAACAAAGAGTCGAACGTCAGCACGGTTGGACTAACACGGCCGTGTCGCACCGCCGTGTCAGTAGAAAACAAAGAGTCAACTGTCAGCACGGTTGGACCAACACGGCCGTGTCCAAATTTGCAAAATTAGCTGATAAATCTTCTAACACCCAGATTCCAAGTTTGAAGCACAAACCAACAAACTATACCCTGCTTCAAATTTCTTCAACAACGATGGCATATTCAAGCTCTCCACAGCAACTCTACCCAAATACCAAACTTCTCTACCCAGATCTAGAATTTACGAAACTCTCATGACAACGGGAAATCATCATCCACTCACCATGTATACATCAAGCTCAAGCAATGCCTGAGCTTGACTGCGGGAACGATCTTTGTGAGCATGTCTGTAGGATTATGCTCTATCGAGACCTTCTCCAGTGCTATCACCTTCTTATCTTCTTGAAGAACGAAGTCCCGCACTTCTATATGCTTGGTCCTCGAACTGTAGGCCTGATGATCTGCCAAGTGAATTACGCTCTGACTGTCGCAGTAGACCTTCGTCACTTTTTGTGGTATACCCAAGTCTCTCAATAGACTCATCAGGTACTTTCCTTCCTTGATCGCCTCAAATACAGCTATCGGTTCTGCCTCTGTGGTTGACAGTGCTACAATGGACTGAATAACCGATCTCCATAATATCGCGGAAGTGCCCAATGTGAAAACGTACCCAGTCGTAGAGAAAACATACCCAGTCGTAGACTTCCTTCAATCTCTGTCACCTGCATAATCTGAATCACAGAATCCAAATATCACCAACCCGTCTCCCTTCGAAACACAAACCAACGGAGGCAGTTCCCTTCAGATATCTTAGTATCCATTTCACGGCCTGCCAGTGTTTTTTTCAGGGATTCGCCAGGTATTTGCTGACGACTCCAACTGCCTGAGCTAAGTCTGGACGTGTACAAACCATGGCGTACGTTAGACTTCCCATGGCGCTAGCATATGGGACTGTAGACATGTAGCGTGTCTACTCGTCGGTGCTATGTGACAGTCTCGCAGAAAGCTGAAAGTGAGCTCCTAGCGGTGTAGTGACAGGCTTCGCCTTCTCCATGCCATAGCATGCTAGGAGTTTCTATATATATCCCTCCTAGCTCAACATCAACTTCTCAATCACATGTCCCAGCTGATTTCCATACCATGGATCTTCTTTGCAGGCCCCAGATCCTTCATGTCAAACTCTTCTGCAAGTTTCCCATTCAGCCGATCGATTTCCTTCATGTCACGTGAAGCAATCAGCATATCGTCAACGTACAAAAGCAAGTATATCCTTGACCCACCATCAAGTGTGCAAACATAAACACACTGGTCATTTATACTTCACTCGAACCCAATGCTTACCATGAAGGAGCCAAATCTCTTTTACCCATGACTTGGACTTTGCTTTAAACCGTATAAGGATTTATTTAGCTTGCATACCTTCTGCTCTTGTCCCTCCATCACGAAGCCTTCAGGCTGGCATATGTAGATTTCTTCATCAACCTCTCCATGTAAGAACGCCATCTTAACATCTAGCTGATCTAGCTCCAAGTCTTGAGCTGCTACCAAGGCCAACAACACACGGATGGACGTGTGTCTCCCCACAGGCGAGAAGATCTCATTATAGTATTATCCCTTCCTCTGTACGAATTCCTTGGCCACAAGCTGAGCTTTGTACCTCACATTACCGCCATCTCCTTACTTGACCTTATATACCCACTTGCAACCAATGGCCTTTCTGTCCTTGGGCAATTCTACCAACTCACAAGTGCCATTCTTGTAGAGAGATTCCATCTCCTCTACCATCGCCTACCACCACTCTGCAACTGCACTAGAAGTCTAGGCTTCATCAAACGTCAAGGTCGCCTCGTGCTATATGTTCAGGGCATATGCATGCATGTCATCAAATGCAAAACTATAAGCAGAATAGTTCCACTCACCCAATCTCTCTGGTGCTCTCCTAGTCCTTAATGACCTTCGTACCTCTAGCTAATTCTGGGCAGGAACCTCACCATGAGACTGAATCTGATCTGTCTGTATCTATACTCTCTCAACAGTCGGGTCTTGGCATGTCTCAGCATCTTGTGTCTCTATCTCCAGGGTAGGTGGCTTGACCTCGGCGTCGACCTCCTCATGCCTATGTCCACCATATGAATGAGTCATCTCCAGCCTGACGATTGACAACTCATCAAATGTGACATGCCTACTTGTGAATGTCTTCTTGGACACAAGATCTAGCAACCTGTATCCCTTCACTCCCTCTTGATATACAAGCAAGATGTCCTTCCTGTCCCTCAAATCTAGCTTGTCCTCCTTCTGCAAAAGCATGGGCAGGACATGCAAATATCCTCAGGTATGAGTAATCACCAGTCTTCCATGTCCATACCTCTCCAGGAGTTTTGAAACTGATCGCCAATGATGGTAATCTGTTCACGATATATATGACAGTAGTCACAGCTTCACCCCAATATTCTGTAGGAATTCCAACAGTAAGCCTCAAGCATCGACACTTCTCCATCAGAATACGGTTCAATCTCTCTGCAACACCATTTGACGGTGGATCTCCAGGCGTAGTGTAGTGCCATAAAATACCCTGAGATCTGCAGAATTCTCTAAACACCCAGGACGTATACTCAATACCATTGTCTGATCTAAGAATCTTGACGGCTCTCCCTTTCTGCTTTTCAACAAAGGCTCTCCAAGCCTTAACTTCTCAAAGTCTTGATCTTTTGATTTCAACAATAGATCCATACCTTTCTCGAGAAATCATCAATGAAGGACACAAAATACTTTGCTCATCTAATGGTAGGTACAGAAGTTGACCCCCATACATCTGAATGTATTTAATCAAGTGGCCTTTTACTACTATGCTCTGCAATCCCAAAGCGTATTTTTATTAGCTTTTCTTCTACACACTTCTCGCAGAACTCCACTCCTCTTTGGCATGTATCAGCTTCCTTTTGTGAAGCACATCTAATAACTTTTCACTTGGATGTCCAAGGCGAAGATGCCCTAACTTTGCCGATTCTTCACCATCTGTGCCTTGAGAGATTCTAGCTTCACCCTCCACGGTGTGCCCCTGCAGTGCATATAAGTTCTGTACTCTCTATCCTTTCATCACGATAAGAGAACCCTTGGACACCTTTAATAGATCGCCTTCTATTACCGTCCCGCATCCAAGTCTTACTAAAGCTCTAATAGAAATCAGCCTCCTTTCAAGTTTGGTAAGCGACGCACATCTGTAAGTGTCTTGATAACCCTTTCGTGCATTTTGATTCGCACCTATCGTCGGTAAAAGATCTGTGTCTCTCTTGAAGACACAAGGAAACCTTCACAATTCTTCATCGCATATTCGTAGCCTTCAAAAGTGTATCTCTTGGTATTTATAATCATAATAATACTTCCTAGGGTAGAAGAGGGGGTTTTCCATCATGTCCATCCGATATAACTCTAATAGAAATCAACTGTCCAGATTAGAAGCTGAAATCTGGGCGTATATGGTTTCTAGCCACCAACACGGACGTGTTGATATGAGGCACGGCCGTGTTGATATGTGGCACGGTCGAGTCAAAATTGTGTAATCTGTTTGTAGCTCCAGATCAATCAGCACGGCCGTGTCACAAGATGAACCACTGTACCGCATAGCTGTGTCAGTAAAAAACTGTAACGAACCACTCTCGGGGGGCCATTAGTTATTTGATTACATTTGCAGGTCTGCAGATCACCAGTGACAACAATATAGACATGATGCAGAGATGTACAAAAATACTCAACTAGTGTCCATTTTATTACAATCCATACTGTATAATATGCTCCAACAAAGATACATGAAAGAAAATAAGTACAAATATGAATATAACTCTAAAGGCTGCGGTCTCAGGGTCGAACTCTGGCTCCTTATACTTAAGAACATCTACCTCAATATGTGTGTCATCTGCGGTGCCATGAAAATGGAACCGTATGTAAGTCAAAACAATTCTAGCAATAGAAATAGGGGAGTACAAAAGTATGGAACAGGCTATGGTAAAAAATTAAAGATGATCGTGCAAGTACAACAAGTAAGGTAAGAGCAGACATGCATGCAAGTGCGATAAGCGACGTAAAAGGTGATTGTGCAAGTATAATGAGTAACGTACAAGAGTTACCATGATGATAGCAATAGTAAGACTAGCAGGTAGGGGTGGCAAACGGGCGGGGCGGGTCGGGTTCGGGTCGGGTCAGGTTTGACCCGACCCGAATAAGGGTAAACCCGAACCCGACCCGAATTAAATTCGGGTCAGGGTTCGGATACCCGAACCCGACCCGGTCGTAACCCGGGTGACCCGTACCCGACCCGGTTTGTCTTACGGGTCGGGTACGGGTCGGGTTCGGGTCGGGTTTTGTGTGAAATAGTGATTATTTTTCAAAAAAGGTCGGGTTCGGGTCGGGTTCGGGTCGGGTCCGGGTCGGGTTGGGGTGAAAAGAGTGAAAATACGGGTCGAATTCGGGTCAACCGGGTCGAGGGGTCAAACCCGTACCCGACCCGGATTTTTATCCGGGTCGGTCGGGTTGACCCGAATTCGACCCGACCCGGATTGGCCCCTACCCATACCCGACCCAAGAGGCTGGGTTCGGGTCGGGTCGGGTCGGGTCGGGTCAATTTTGCCACCCCTACTAGCAGGCATGAATAATACGTATAATCAAGAGGTTAGTTTGGTGCTAACAGTAATTAACTAAACTATGTGACTCACATAGGAGAGTATGATATGCAACCATGGGTCACCTCGCTTACCGCGGGGAGCAAATTCCGAGCGTCAACTACAACATACTTTTGAGAAATGATGAAACGAGAAGAGAGAGGTGACTCCGGTCATAGCTCCCACACTTTCTCTAAATGAGTTACCCCAAGCCCCAGTGTCATGGGTATCAAGTACAAGTTTCTTACAAGATGTTCCACAAGATATTCCACGAGATATTCCATTCGATATTCCACAAGATGTACCACATGATATCCATACGATAATTCATTAGCATTCACTGAGTCATAGAAAGCATGCAGCAGGTGATGTGACTGTTTCAACGTGAGCAATCGTGCACAAGTATATCAATGTTGTAGGGATCGTCTAACCCTTGCAATACTAACAACACACACTAGAGGGGGGTGAATAGTGTAATGGCAATAAAATTGTCCAATTAAACTTTAACTTGCAAATGCAGAATAATAAATGCAAGAGGAATTAAAAGGCACAATCAATCCAAACGCAAACACAAAGTTTTACCATGGTTCCCCAAACTTGGGTACATCCAGCCACACCAATATTCACTATATTCCCACACAGAGAAGTGAATACAAATCTCACAAGGAGATACCCCACAAATAGGATTTATGCCCTCCACAAGGACCCAACCAATCCTACACAAGGATCAAGACTCCCACACAGAGAATCACTAACTCCCACACAGAGAATTAGAGTTAGCCCTACACTAGGATACTAGAACTCCCACAAAGAGAGTTAATTCCCACAAAGAGAATTCCCTAGTCCCACAAAGAGACAACCTCTCACAAAGAGAGAAACTCCTACAAAGAGAGAATCCTAATCCCACAAAGAGAAATAGGAAAACAAATTACACCATGTAAAGTAAATACTCTTACCTATGCCTTGAGATGCTTACTCATGAATGAATGCAAGGCATGGAAGAGGATCTTCAAGTGTTGGAATATGCTTGAGAGCACTTGGATGATTTCCCTTGAGCTGGACTTCAATGCATGAAGGAAGATGAATGCTCAATAGAGGGAAATGAGGGAGCTTGAGAGTGGCTTAAAGATCTCTTGAGATTTTCAATAGAATCAAGAGTAATCAAGAATCAATCAAGAAGTTTAAGCAAAGGCAGCACACTCATATATATAGGAATCCTATATCAAGCCCAAAAACCCAAAGAAACAGTCAAAAGAACAGATCTGCAACGGCTAGAAACTGGGTGAAAATGACATGAACAGTCGACTGATGATCATAAACCAGTCGACTGATCAACGGCTAGAAAATATCCAACGGCTATAATCTGAGCCAGGACAGTCGACTGACGAAGACAATACAGTCGACTGACAATCAGGACAGGCGCCTGTTAATCCTTTAGCAGACGACTGCTGCAGGTGATGGATCGAAACAGAGAGCTGCACTCTTTCTCCAATTCTTCGCACATGCGACTGATATTAATACTACAGTCGACTGTCAAATAGTCAGGCGACCGTACATTCTTCATCAGTCGACTACTGTAAAATATGGAGAGAAGACAGAGAGATGCAGTGATTGCACTTACGCTAGACAGGCGACTGATGGCCAATTTTCAGGCGACTTTAAGTATACAGACGACTGTAAACTGATCGACGGACGACTGTGCATGAAGCTCAAGTTTGAGTCAATTGAAATGTTGACTTGAGCTGTGCATATCAGGCGACTGTAGAAGGATATACAGGCGACTGGAAATCACCCAGTCGACTGTTTTCCCTCATCAGGTGATTGATGGAAAGCCAGAGACTCCATATGAGTCTTTGGACAGAGTGAACCTATTGGGTTGGATTCTATGATAATCCTAAGGTTCAATAAGATGGTTAAATGCATATGCATGAATGAGCAAACCATCTAGCAAGGCATTACAATAACCTAGACTCAAAAGAGAGAGAAAGCAATAAAGTAAATTACATGGATTACAATGCTTTCTTAGGAGTCTAAGTCTTCAATCTAGATGCCTTGAATGCTCTCCACCATCTCCAAGCTATGGCACTCCTTGAGTCCAAACTTTGGCCCTTCTTCACATGATGTCCATCCTTACACCAAGTGATTAGTCTCCAAGAAAGATATCCTTGAAAAAAACTGAGAGACTAAAACATAAGATTCATTAGCAACAACATAATGTTGTGATCATCATCAAAATAAGATTGGTATGAAACACCAATACTCAACAAATGTTTCATGCAAAGTTTTTAAGTGGCAAGCATCAGGACGTGGTAGGCGAGGGTATTTGATTCGGGATATAAATTGCATATTTTCCCCCCCATTTATGGGCATTTTATGTGTATATCATGATTATTTTGGCTTTGATACGAGCGTATTCATGATATCGTGAATTATTAAAGCCGATTCCTATTTTATACATAAAATACGATTTCTATGGACTAATGTTAGCTCCTCTTATTTTCCAGGATTTTTGGAGCTTGGGTCATCTCCTCGGATCATTTTGGGGAAGAACTCACCCGACCAGTTGACACTTCAACCGATCGGGTGGCCTTTTCTTCCCCTTTCGTGCACTGCTGCTGCATTCATTGAAGATCTGCTATCATTCTAGTAGGGGGTTTGGGTGATATCTTATTTTTCTAGCGTCGATATTGTCATCAACTTTCCAACGATAGGTCGCATGCCCAAATCCGATTTTTCTACATTTTTCTGGAATTTTCTGAGCGCAGCTGGGTGCTGAAATTCTGGGCTGCCTAGAATCTGATTTCCACACGATCAGGTGGGCTATCCACACGATCGGGTGAACCCATTTTCAGCAGTTCAGTGTCTCTGTTTGTTTCCACCCGATCGGGTGGCCCCTTTTCAGCAGTTTTAGTGGGTAGTTGTACCCGAACTGTTAGGATTTTTTTCGACCCGATTGCCTATTGCAGACCTGATAAGCTGGAAGAGGGGGTTTAACCTGATTTTGGGCTGTTTTTCAGCCCTAATCTCATTTCTATCTCAAAATAGGTAAGCTTGGAGGCCATGGGAGGATGATAGAGGCTTGGAGGAGGTGCTCAAGTGAGAGAGATGCTTCATCTTAGGGAGATCTTGGGTGAAATCTCTACTTTCCCTTTTTGTATTTTGCATTTCTCTTTTGTATTGAACGTGGGGTTGATTTTGAAGGAAATTTTCATCTTGTTTATTATGATTGAGTAGTGTGATTGGTGTGGGTTGTGATTCATTATGATGGGTTGTTAATCTTAGTTCTCAATGCATCTTGCCTATTATATTGTTGATGTTGGATGAATTATTAGGGAACATTTTAATTGGCTAAGACCAAAGTGGGCACTCTTTGAGAAGAGACCATGTTTAAATTTGATTAGTGCTATGATGATACATCCATCCTTATTGCAAATTGTTTGTTCTTTAATGTTAAATATTCCGATTCGGATTCCTTAGCCGGATGATCAATTGAGTTATTTGAGGTATTTGGGCTTGATTGGCACCCATCTTGATGAACCCACAATCCATGCTCTCATCCTAGCTATCCTAACTCTCCTTTGGTTCTCTAACCATACCCATTTAGGTTAGGATTGTAGTTTCACCACACAAATTTTCCCACTCATCCACCGTTAGTTGAGGTTGTTGTATCACGCTTTATTTTTCTTTATAAATCAATTATGCTAGTGTAGAACGACTTGTCCCTGTGATCCGATCCGGTACTCACCAGTTATTTTTTATATTGCATTGACGCTCCTACACTTGGGAGTGGAAGGCGTGCTTGTCACGCCCCGCTTCCCTAATATGGAAGGCGAGACGTGAGGAGGTCCGCTCAGACGTGGAGCTGTGAAGCTGCAGTCTGATAAGTGTCTGTAAAAATTTCGAAAAGGTAGCAGATCCTTGCATTGCGACGAAACAACAACAACAATAATAAAGCAGATAAAAGAACACCCACCAACAACATCCAACAAATATTACAACATCACAGAATAGTCACAAAAGTACAAGCCTGAACAATAGGCCTAAAGTATGGCCAAACAAAACAAATAGAGATAGGTGCTAACAGCAACTAAGGAAAAGTAACAACTAAGGGGAGACTCCAAACGATTCTAGGACTGGTCACCAGTGTCCTCGAACTCGGTCTCTGCAGGGACCTCAAACTCAGCGTCAACGAACTGCTCGTCTTCTGCTACCTGCTCTGTCTCAAAGTCTGACATGTGACACCCAATGAGAAAAGGGCACATGTCAGCAAAAGTCTCCCAAGAAAGGCGGAAGACTTTTGTGCAAGGATACAAATAAAATAATGCAACTAGCAGTTCTAACATGATGATATGGCATGACATTAAAAGAGTGCAACAATTAAATGAACAAGATAATAATAATCAAGCACGTCGTAGCAGAAAGCTACAATTCACTATTTCACGATTCACGAATCACTGGTTTATCACTTTGTGCACAGAGTTTCCGTCTTTTGGCTGAAGTGGCTATACGGGCTCACTTCTACGCTCAAGCGATCGTTTAACCCTACCCCTCCACGTGTATATGGACTGACGCCCATCTTCTGGATCACGAGCCAGGAAGTGTTATTGGCATAGGGTTGTGCCCGTAAAGCAGGTGCCTAGCCTCAATAGTTACAATTATTGTAGCATGTGCTACGCAATCACGATAGAACAATTTGATGCATGACATGACATGTAATGAGCAGTTAAAGTGCGTACGATTAATTGAAAGTAAACGTGACATGACAGCATGAAAAGATAGCATGGTAAAGGTGTCGGATCTAGCTTCGTTGTCAAGCTAGATCTAGTAAGGACGTCTCGGCGACTATCATTTCATCGCCTAGTCTCTTTTACGATACTACACAAATTGGCCTAAAACGTGGCCTAAATAATTACTGGCAAGTATCACTTGCCTGTTTTCGGTGGTATCGGTTGTCGTGGGTTCGTCTCGACGGGTATTACGTGTCGGTACGTTCGGTTCTCTGTTTTGGTTAAACAAATCACCGAATCAGATTTATTGCGTGATAATTCAAAATATCGAGTTAATCCCTAAATTGGGTTCTCTGGTTAGGGTGATGCCTATATTGTGTTATATCAATAGGGTACACATTATTTTATTCAAATTTATTACACTAACATTGAGTAACAATTATTAACATGCGAAAATAAACACTTAATAATTCAATATCAATTAGCACTAATATCCTATTAATTTCCTCTTACCATAAGTTAATGACATGTTAATCATACATAAATAAGTCTACCAAACAAATTTGACCATGGGATAAAGTGTAACATGTTGAAACTATATTGCTCTAACTTTATGTAATAAAAACCAACTCTCTACACTCTCTTTCTTTCTTTAACTAGTAACATGTAACCTGCCAACCCCCCTTTTTCTCTTAAAACCTATTAAAACTATCTCCTTTATTAAATCAATGGGCCTTTATCTTTCTAAATCAATGGCATGTCTCCTCTCTTTATTAAATCAACCTCTTCCTTATCTCTCTGTCCCCTATTCTGTCGTTCATCCCTTTTTCATTATATATTTTTTTGTTAGCTTCGTTTGCAGGCAACCAAAGGCAAGAGGGCTCGAAGCTTACGCACGGAGGAGGGAGGAGCTCGGGCGGATGCGCGGACGGCTCATGGCGGTGGCACTCCGGTGACAGCGACGGGCGGCACTTCAGGCGGGCGGCGGTGACTGTCCCGGACTGGGCGGCGGTGGCTTCTCACGGGCGGGCGGCGCGCGCGTGCGTGGGCTGAGGGTGGGGGTCGGCCAAGGGAGGAAGGAGGAAGAAGATGGAAGGAGAGGATGGAGTTTGTTTGGGGTTTGAGGTTGTTTTGATTGGGTTTGTAATCTGAAATTATTGTTTCAGATCTGAAGTTTATCCTCAAGTTTCAATTTTAGTTTTGAGGAATTGTTAGGGCTTGATTTGATGATTTGGGGGCTGTTTTGATGATTGGATGAAAGGGAGAATCTGATGGCTTTGATTTGGGAAAATGGTGAACAATCTTGCAGAAAATGTTTTTGGTGAAATAGGTTTGCAGGCTCTGTTCTGCAGGGGGAGACGTAGGCTTAAGAAGATGAGCAGGGAGACACCCCTCTCATTTTGTCAATGCATTATTAATTTGATTGGGACGGTGTTTAATGCAATCTTCAGACTTTGTAGAGACGTATTGTTTTGCTCAAACGAAAACAAAGAGAAAGCCAACTTTGATTTCAGAAGATGTATCTGGTTGTTTAAAACGTGTGTGTTGTCGTGTAGTTAAGGGTTAAGACATTTACGTAACTAAGTGAGTTTAATAAGTCATCATTAAAAATGAACAAAAAAGTAATTAGTGAAATTAATTAAAGTAATTAAGATTTTGTAATTAGTAAAATGTAATTAGCAGAATAATTAAGTTAAATTATTTTTGATGGTAAATAATGATGACACGGTAAAACGAAAACAGTGACGCGCTCGCGTCGACACGTACGGACAAAAAGTTAACTGGATGACTGAAGAAAAATACCGATACGCACAATCGAAAACACGCCTAAAAATACTGGCCGTTACATTCTACCCACCTTAGGAAAAATTCCGTCCCCGGAATTCTCATCAACTAAGGAGTAGAAAACAAATATGGATAACGCTCTCGTATCTCATCTTCCCGCTCCCAGGTAGACTCTCCTGGCGAGTCGTGACGCCACATCACTCTGACTAAATCAACAGTCCTATTCCTGAACACTTTTTAACGTCGATCTAGGATCTCCGCTGGTTATTGTTCGTACGTCAGATTTGGTCGAACTGTAATCTCTGAGTAGTCCACAGCATGAGAAGGGTCGCTGATATAATGACGGAGCTGTGACACATGAAAGACGTCATGAACTCTCTCCAAGGATGGTGGCAAAGCTAAGCGATAAGCTACTTCTCCAACTCGCTCTAGCACATCGAATGGCCCAATATATCTCGGACTAAGCTTGCATCTCTTCCCAAATCGGATCACTCCTCGATTCGGTGAGATCTTCAGGAACACATGATCTCCCAGCTGAAACTCCAAAGGACGTTGTTTAGCATCTGCCCAATGCTTATAATGATCCTGGGCGATCCGAATCTTGTCCCTGATATCACGCACAACATCAACCGCTTCCACTACCATCTCTGGCCCCAAGAGTTCTCTATCACCTACGTCATCCCAACTTAGTGGCGATCGGCATTTTCTCCCATAGAGAGCAACAAAAGGCGCCATGCCAATGCTTGCCTGATAGCTGTTGTTGTAGGAAAACTCCACCAGGTGCAGATGATCCTCCCACGAACCCTTGAGATCCAACATGCATGCTCTCAGCATATCTTCCAAGATCTGAATAGTGTGCTCCGACTGCCCATCCGTCTGTGGGTGATACGCAGTACTGAACTTCAGACTGGTACCCAGATTGGTCTGCAGACTCTTCCAAAACTGAGAAGTGAACCTCGTATCACGATCTGATACAATGCTCACAGGGACTCCATGTAAGCGCACGATCTCCTACATGACATAATTCACGTCACGACTAGTACTAGAAGGAAACTATTAACGTATGAGTTATTTCATTACCTCCATATACTTCCTTGCTAATATCTCTGTGGATTGCCCAACTTGAAAGGGTATAAAGTGCACGGACTTGGTTAATCGGTCAACAATAACCCAAATCGCGTCGTTCTGCTTGGTGCTCCGAGGCAAGCCAGTCATGAAGTCCATCGTGATGTGCTGCCACTTCCATTCGGGAATCGGCAGAGGTTGTAATAGTCCAGTAATGCGATGATGTTCAGCCTTCACTTGCTGACACACGAGGCACTTGGCAACGCTCCGTGCCACACTTCTCTTCATCCCATGCCACCAGAAATTCTATCGAAGATCCTTGTACATCTTAGTACCTCCAGGATGAATAGAATAAGGCGAACTGTGAGCCTCATTCATCAACTCTTCTTTGATATCTCCTGCAGGTACGCAGATCCTGCTACCATATCTTAACGATCCATCCGCGTGAATCAGAAAATCTGTTCGAAGCCCTGCTTCGACGTGCTCTCTGATCTTCTTCAACTTAGCGTCTCCAGCTTGAGCAGTCTTGATTCGATCCACGATCGTCGATTGAATCTGCATGTTCATCAATGACGATGTGATTCCTGTTAGTAAAGCTTCAACATTCATCCTTCGCAGATTCTTCTGCAACCTCCACTGAGATGTGAGAATCATCACTTCGGGCAGTCGACTCAAGGCATCCGGTACGACATTCACCTTCCCTGGATGATACTGAATATCGATGTCGTAGTCTGCCATCAATTCCAACCATCTGCGCTGTCTCATATTCAGCTCCTTCTGAGTGAATATATATTTCAAACTTTTGTGATCAGTGAAAATTTTCACTTTCTCACTCAGTAAGAAATGTCGCCAGATCTTCAGTGCAGAGACGACAACGGCTAGCTCCAAATCGTGGGTCGGATAATTCTTCTCATGGATCTTCAATTGTCGCGAAGCATATGCGACCACATGATTGTGCTGGTGCAGAATGCATCCAAGTCCCTTGCCCGATGCATCGCAGAAAATCTCGAAGCATCCGCTTCTGTCCGGAATAGCTAAGACGGGTGCAGACGTCAACCTCTCCTTCAGGTTAGAAAAGGCTTGCTCACAAGAGTCTGACCAACAGAACTTAATATCCTTCCTTGTCAGTCTCGTCATCGGCTCAGCTATCCTTGAGAAATTCTTGATAAATATGCGGTAGTATCCAGCCAATCCAAGGAAACTCCTGATGTCCGATGCCGATCGAGGTGTAGGCCATTCACTGACTGCTTTGACCTTCTCCGAATCCACTGAGATACCAGTTCCCGATACTACATGCCCAAGAAATGCAATTCTATTCAGCCAAAATTCGCATTTGCTGTACTTAGCATATAGTCTATGATGACGGAGTGTCTCCAACACCATCTTCAAATGTTCTGCATACTCCTCTTCATTCTTCGAGTACACCAGGATATCGTCTATAAAGATCACCACAAACTTGTCGAGGAAGTCGTAAAAGATAAGGTTCATGAGATTCATGAACACAGCAGGAGCGTTGGTCACACCGAACGGCATGACAAAGAACTCGTAATGCCCGTACTTAGTCCGAAAAGCTGTCTTGAGCACATCTTCCTTCTTGACTCTGACTTGATGGTATCCACTTCGGAGATCCAACTTCGAAAATATTCTCGATCCACCAAGCTGATCGAAGATATCATCAATACGAGGAAGCGGGTACTTGTTCTTCACTGTGATCTGATTCAACTCTCGATAATCAATGCACATTCTTCTCGATCCATCCTTCTTCTTTACTAGCAAAACGGGTGCACCCCAGGGAGATACGCTGGGATGAATGAAACCCTTTTGTAGCAGCTCATCCAACTGCTTCCTCAACTCTTCTAATTCTTCAGGGGCCATACGGTATGGTGCCTTCGAAATTGGTTGAGCTCCTGGTATAAGATCGATGCCGAACTCCAATGCTCGATCGAGCGACAGTCCAGAAATGTCTTCAGGGAAGACATCCTCGAAATCTCTTACTACTGCAGGCTTCTCTGGCTCGGTTATCATGGATGCAACAGTCAATCGGTAAGGCTGGGCTCAGAATTTGACAGGTCCAAGCGAACGTCCTCCGTCAACAAACTCGAACACTGGATGGTCGGGAATTTCAAACACCACTTTCTTCCGGTGACAGTCGATCGTGGCATAAAAAGCTCCTAACCAGTCAATGCCGAGAATACCATCAAAGTTGGGTAGATCGTGGACGATGAAATCAGCGTATAGTTTGTGTCCACTAATTACCAATCGGCATGGTCTACATCCCAGTGCCACCTTTACTACACCATTCCCAGTTGTGATGTTCCAACACTTGGGAAGTGTATAGGTGGGTATCGAGTGTTCGACTACAAACTTCCAAGATAAGATGCACATGGAAGCTCCAGAATCGAACAGGGTCAAGGCCGGGTGAGATGAAACTAAGATGACACCTAAGGGTAACATGCAACTAGATTAACATGGATCTAACTAAACAAATATAATGCATAAATAAGGAGGACTAGTATAGAAGTTACATGTAATAACTTCGTCCTCAGTCTCTGCCTCTACTGCAGTCATCGTGAAGGCTTGCCTCTTAGGCTGAACAGCCTGCTGGAAAGCCTGTTTCTGGGGAATGAGAGGCGCTCCACGTCCGGTAGCCACTGGAGCTCTCTGCTACTGAACTCCGACTGGTGCCATCCACGGCTGCTTAGCACTCGGGCAATCCTTCAAAGTATGCGAAGTGTCACCACAAACCAAGCACTGGCCCGGAAGCCTCCTACACTGCTCCTTCACATGACCAGTCTTGCCGCAATGACTGCACATCTTCTGGCTAGGCCCACCTGGCCTCTTAAACTGCACGGACTGATTAGGCTTGAACCCAGGCCTAACCACAGATCTGGCCTGCTCCATAGGCCTCTTCCCAGCACCTGAATATTGCCCTCTCTTCTGATTAACAATCAGCTCCTGCCTCTTGGCAGCTATCGGCAACTTCTGGTAAGAGTCTAAGTCTGAAGAGGAAATCAGACTCTGCAGCTCCAAAGATAAACCCTGTAAGAATCTCTGAGCTCGATCCTCAGTAGTCTCCACCATCTTCGGTGCAAAGCGACTCAATCTTATGAACTCTTGGTGGTACTGATCCACCGTCAGATTTCCTTGCTTCAGATTGATGAACTGCTGCATCAGCTCCCTCCTGGCAGCTCGAGGAAAATACTCCTCATTGAATCTCGTCTTGAAAGTGGCCCAGGGAATAGGTTTCACTAACATCTACTCTTCTGACTCCCACCAACTGCGGGCATTGTCCTTCAGTTGCTTTTTCACTAAGTCAACCCATCCAGCCGGGTTAACCTTCGAGAGAAGCAGATTATCCTCCGTGTCCTTCATCCATTCATCAGTAGCTAATGATCCTTCTGACCCAGTGAAATATGACGGGCCCAGCTCCTGAAACTGCTTCGCTCCTGGCTCGAAGCGAGGGGCATTCTGAAGCATCCCCTGCTGAACCTGCATCATCTGATACATCATCCTCATCATCTTAGCCGTGGTAGGTTCTCTATCAGCATCCGCAACACGTCCTGCTCCACCACCAGCTCCAGGTCCACCACCAGCTCCTCGAGTAACGCGTCTACCGGCCATCTAAGACAAAGAAATGTTCAGATTAGACTTAATCATGACTCGAATGTTATGAATAATTAATTGGATGTTATTTATCATTATTGTTGTTCCGATATTTCACGGATGCAAAGAGGAGACCTGCATGGGCCACCACTAAAACCTGTCACGCCCCGCTTCCCTAATATGGAAGGCGAGACGTGAGGAGGTCCGCTCAGACGTGGAGCTGTGAAGCTGCAGTCTGATAAGCGTCTGTAAAAATTTTGAAAAGGTAGCAGATCCTTGCATTGCGACGAAACAACAACAATAATAATAAAGCAGATAAAAGAACACCCACCAACAACATCCAACAAATATTACAACATCACAGAATAGTCACAAAAGTACAAGCCTGAACAATAGGCCTAAAGTATGGCCAAACAAAACAAATAGAGATAGGTGCTAACAGCAACTAAGGAAAAGTAACAACTAAGGGGAGACTCCAAACGATTCTAGGACTGGTCACCAGTGTCCTCGAACTCGGTCTCTGCAGGGACCTCAAACTCAGCGTCAACGAACTGCTCGTCTTCTGCTACCTGCTCTGTCTCAAAGTCTGACATGTGACACCCAATGAGAAAAGGGCACATGTCAGCAAAAGTCTCCCAAGAAAGGCGGAAGACTTTTGTGCAAGGATACAAATAAAATAATGCAACTAGCAGTTCTAACATGATGATATGGCATGACATTAAAAGAGTGCAACAATTAAATGAACAAGATAATAATAATCAAGCACGTCGTAGCAGAAAGCTACAATTCACTATTTCACGATTCACGAATCACTGGTTTATCACTTTGTGCACAGAGTTTCCGTCTTTTGGCTGAAGTGGCTATACGGGCTCACTTCTACGCTCAAGCGATCGTTTAACCCTACCCCTCCACGTGTATATGGACTGACGCCCATCTTCTGGATCACGAGCCAGGAAGTGTTATTGGCATAGGGTTGTGCCCGTAAAGCAGGTGCCTAGCCTCAATAGTTACAATTATTGTAGCATGTGCTACGCAATCACGATAGAACAATTTGATGCATGACATGACATGTAATGAGCAGTTAAAGTGCGTACGATTAATTGAAAGTAAACGTGACATGACAGCATGAAAAGATAGCATGGTAAAGGTGTCGGATCTAGCTTCGTTGTCAAGCTAGATCTAGTAAGGACGTCTCGGCGACTATCATTTCATCGCCTAGTCTCTTTTACGATACTACACAAATTGGCCTAAAACGTGGCCTAAATAATTACTGGCAAGTATCACTTGCCTGTTTTCGGTGGTATCGGTTGTCGTGGGTTCGTCTCGACGGGTATTACGTGTCGGTACGTTCGGTTCTCTGTTTTGGTTAAACAAATCACCGAATCAGATTTATTGCGTGATAATTCAAAATATCGAGTTAATCCCTAAATTGGGTTCTCTGGTTAGGGTGATGCCTATATTGTGTTATATCAATAGGGTACACATTATTTTATTCAAATTTATTACACTAACATTGACAGCGGCGGTGGCACTCCGGTGACAGCGACGGGCGGCACTTCAGGCGGGCGGCGGTGACTGTCCCGGGCTGGGCGGCGGTGGCTTCTCACGGGCGGGCGGCGCGCGCGTGCGTGGGCTGAGGGTGGGGGTCAGCCAAGGGAGGAAGGAGGAAGAAGATGGAAGGAGAGGATGAAGTTTGTTTGGGGTTTGAGGTTGTTTTGATTGGGTTTGTAATCTGAAATTATTGTTTCAAATCTGAAGTTTATCCTCAAGTTTCAATTTTAGTTTTGAGGAATTGTTAGGGCTTGATTTGATGATTTGGGGGCTGTTTTGATGATTGGATGAAAGGGAGAATCTGATGGCTTTGATTTGGGAAAATGGTGAACAATCTTGCAGAAAATGTTTTTGGTGAAATAGGTTTGCAGGCTCTGTTCTGCAGTGGAAGACGTAGGCTTAAGAAGATGAGCAGGGAGACACCCCTCTCATTTTGTCAATGCAGTATTAATTTGATTGGGACGGTGTTTAATGCAATCTTCAGACTTTGTAGAGACGTATTGTTTTGCTCAAACGAAAACAAAGAGAAAGCCAACTTTGATTTCAGAAGATGTATCTGGTTGTTTAAAACGTGTGTGTTGTCGTGTAGTTAAGGGTTAAGACATTTACGTAACTAAGTGAGTTTAATAAGTCATCATTAAAAATGAACAAAAAAGTAATTAGTGAAATTAATTAAAGTAATTAAGATTTTGTAATTAGTAAAATGTAGTTAGCAGAATAATTAAGTTAAATTATTTTTGATGGTAAATAATGATGACACGGTAAAACGAAAACAGTGACGCGCTCGCGTCGACACGTACGGACAAAAAGTTAACTGGATGACTGAAGAAAAATACCGATACGCACAATCGAAAACACGCCTAAAAATACTGGCCGTTACAGTGCTCCTTTCACGTCCTCCGGTTCACTCAATTGGCACCGCCGCCGGGGACAACGGTTTCTACTACTTGCATTTTTGATTGATTTTGATAGTTTTAGTGTGATACTTCTATCTCTTAGTGTTGTGTCTTTCCATTTTATTTATTTTCCACTTATTGAGTCTTTTGGTTATTTATTTTCATTTCCTTGAGAATTTTTTTACAACAAAATGGTATCATCTTCAAATTTTTTTCGACATTGATCTAGAGGATATCCCACCCCCGCTATACTTTCATGGTTCGGAGTGGGAGAACCCTCATTTACATATGAAAAAATTTGAAGAATGCATGTATTCTTGTCTTGGTGGGAACATTGGTGATGATTGCATATATTTTAGATTCTTTCCCTATTCCTTGCAAGATAATGCTAGATTGTGGTTTGATTCATTGTCTCTCGACTCACATTTTACTTGGTTGTCGTTTCAGGCTGAATTTCTCCGTGTGTTTATGCTTACTTTCTTGGAGCAGGTACAGGGGCGACAAGCCATGGAGCAGCATATAGCGAGCTTTACCCAAGCTGATGGAGAGGCCTACCATCAAGCTTGGCAGAGGTTCAGTGATTTGATGTTGGCGTGCCCACGCCATTGTTTCCATGAGGATCATCTCCTGCAGATATTTTATACAAGATTATCGCCATCTGGGCGAGACTTCGTGCAGATGAGCTGCAATGGAGAATTCTTTGATTATTCGATTGAGGATTCATGGTGTTACCTGAGGGACCTTGCAGAGTATGAGGACGCGGTACAGCACGTTCTAGAGCAGCCTAAGGAGCCAGCTATAGGCTCATTCCAATGTAACCCTATAGAAGAACGAGAAGTACATGATGATGGGGTGCATTGGAACCCAGTGGAAGGAGCTGAATATCCATATCTTGGTGAGCATGAGGAGATGGATGATGGGGTGCGTGTCGACCATGTTGAAGACACGATGCATTTTTATGTTGTTGGTGATGTTGTGGTGGATGCATGTGAATGCACGAGCATATGGATGATATTGGAGTGCCTGAGTTATGTTTCCCATCTACTACATCCGTCCATTTTGAGGTGTATGAGTGCATGGGACGGACTGCTAAGAGAGCTTTTTTGATGATGATGAGCATGATTTGGGCGAGGGAGTGAGCTTACAGACCATGACGGAGCCCGAGCCAGACCTTCCTCCTACTTCGGTGCATCAGGTCATATACCATTCACCTCAGGATACGCACCATGCTATCATTCATGGAGATTTTCAGGATACACTTCATAGTCTGGGGAGGTCTGCAGAACCTACACTTTCTGATAGCGAGGACGATTGTGAGATGGTCTACGTTGAGCCTGAGCCGTCGTATCCTCTAGATTCTCTTCTGCAGCCGCTTCCCCTCCTCCTGAGGCAGAGTGTCATGCCACACCTAGCGCCATTATTCAGGGAAGTTCCCACCATCTCATGCCTTGCATTTCTGAATCCCAATTTGCACTTCCACCCATTTTTGATTCAGATTGTCGTCGTTTGCATTTAAATTCTTTTATTTGTTTTGACGACCCGTTTTGGAATGCTTTTGCAGGGCATGATGACATGACTTGGATTGATGCAGCTCGTCTTCCACATGACACATATTATCCAAAGGAGATGCTTGGAGTTGCATTGCTAGAATCCAAGGAGGCCGGTGGAGGCCTTGCTCTGAAGCAGCTGGCGGAGGAGCAAAAGGAGCGGATAGATCTTCTTCCTCCACCGTCATACATTCGAGATCCACCTTTTGACCGCGGTGATTTCTATCCAGTAGTGTAGATAAATAAAATAAATGTTTTATTTTATTGCTTTCGTAGGCTTTTCTTTTCTTTTCTCGGATCTTTTGCCGAGATCTAATATTCTCCCAACATTGAGGACAATGTTTATTTTAAGTTGGGGGAGAGTGTTAGAATCTTTAGGATTGTTAGGATTTTGATTTTAGCTTAATTTTTTTTGAGATACCTCCATTTTGCCATCACCCATTGCTATTTATTGCATATCATATTTTTCATTCTCGTCCCTACATCGCTAGCTTTATGCTAGTCCCTACATGCTTAATGCCATGCAATTTTTCGGATTATTATTTTGATATCAATTTCTTCGATGTTTGATTGGCACGTTTTAATTTCTTTTCCATTTTGGAGTCAAATGTTAATATGTCATGTATGAAACTATTTTATACGTCGTGATATCTCTTTGAAATAATTTGGAAAATGTTTGGTGTAAGTGATTGCATGATTTGGGATGAATGGCTTAGTTTTTGATTGGATTGGGTGTGGCCAATGGTGCATGTTTTGTTTTCTTAAGGAGTGGGTGGATGAGTTGATAACTTGTGTTGAGAATGAAAAAGAGAGTTAATATAATTCAAAGTTTCTTTCTAATCAAATCGAGTAGCTGGTGCCCCACGAAACATTGAGGAGGACGCCAAAGATGAGATTTATGGGATCATTTCATCCCTTTGCCTATATAGCGTTATCGCTTGTAAGCAAAGGTGGCGGTGTTTGCATTTCATAGCATTATTGTGTGAATGCAAAATATAAACATAAAACATACAAAAACAAAAGAATACAAAAAGAGAGAAAAAGAAAAAAGAATGAATAAATGAAAGAATAAGTAACATGAGTAATGCAATCTCATGTCCCACCACTTAGAGGAAGTTCTTTTGTTTTGGCCATTTCCATGAAAATTAGAAACTTTGCCATTTGTGATATATCCCGATAACTACGATATGGTGCTTATTACTTCACTTTTATTTGAATGGGATTGAGAAGAATGTCATTTGTTGTTTACTTTTATACATTGGGTATATTGGCTTTGAAATTACTTGGAAATAATATTTTTGGCATGCCATGATGGTATCTTGAGTTTGGTGCATGTTTTCAATTTAATCCGAATTTATCGCATATTTTGCTAGGGACTAGCAAATAGCTAGTTGGGGGTGTGATTCAGGATATAAATTGCATATTCTCCCCCCATTTATGGGCATTTTATGTGTATATCATGATTATTTTGGCTTTGATACGGGCGTATTCGTGATATCGTGAATTATTAAAGCTTATTCCTATTTTATACATAAAATACGATTTCTATGGACTAATGTTAGCTCCTCTTATTTTCCAGGATTTTTTGGAGCTTGGGTCATCTCCTCGGGTCATTTTGGGGAAGAACTCACCCGACCGGTTGACACTTCAACCGATCGGGTGGCTCTTTCTTCCCCTTTCGTGCACTGCTTCTGCATTCATTGAAGATCTGCTCTCATTACAGTGGGGTTTTAGGTGATCTATTATTTTTCTAGCGTCTGCATTGTCGTCAGCTTTCCAACGATAGGTCGCATGCCCAAATCCGATTTTTCTACATTTTTCTGGAATTTTCTGAGCGCGGCTGGGTGGTGAAATTCTGGGCTGTCTGGAATCTGGTTTCCACCCGATCGGGTCGGCTATCCACCGACCGGGTGAACCCATTTTCAGCAGTTCAATGTCTCTGTTTGTTTCCACCCGATCGGGTGAACTTCCACCCGACCGGGTGGCCCTTTTTCAACAGTTTTAGTGGGTAGTTGTACCGAACTGTTAGGTTTTTTTGACCCGATTGCCTATTGCAGACCCGATAAGCTGGAAGAGGGGGTTTAACCCGATTTTGGGCTGTTTTTCAGCCCTAATCTCATTTCTATCTCAAAATATGCAAGCTTGGAGGCCATGGGAGGATGATGGAGGCTTGGAGGAGGTGCTCAAGTGAGAGGATGCTTAGGGAGATCTTGGGTGAAATCTCTCCTTTTCCTTTTGTATTTTTGCATTTCTCTTTTGTATTGAACTTGGGGTTGATTTTGAATGAAATTTTCATCTTGTTTAGTATGATTAAGTAGTGTGATTGGTGTGGGTTGTGATTCATTATGATGGGTTGTTGATCTTAGTTCTCAATGCCTCTTGCCTATTATATTGTTGATGTTGGATGAATTATTAGGGCACATTTTAATTGGCTAAGACCCAAGTGGTCACTCTTTGAGAATAGACCATGTTTAAATTTGATTAGTGCTATGATGATACATCCATCCCTATTGCAAATTGCTGTGTTCTTTAATGTTAAATATTCCGATTGGGATTCCTT
Organism: Scilla litardierei; assembly: GCA_030789695.1. Taxonomy (NCBI): domain Eukaryota; kingdom Viridiplantae; phylum Streptophyta; class Magnoliopsida; order Asparagales; family Asparagaceae; genus Scilla; species Scilla litardierei. The sequence continues at coordinate 59,720,999 of CM061141.1, read as the reverse complement.
AGCCGGATGATCAATTGAGTTATTTGAGGTATTTGGGCTTGATTGGCACCCATCTTGATGAACCCACAACCCATGCTCTCCTCCTAGCTATCCTAACTCTCCTTTGGTTCTCTAACCCTACCCACTTAGGTTTGGATTGTAGTTTCACTACACAAATTTTTCCACTCATCCACTGTTAGTTGAGGTTGTTGTATCACGCTTTATTTTTCTTTATAGATCAATTTTGCGAGTGTAGAACGACTTGTCCCTGTGATCCGACCCGGTATTCACTGGTTATATTTTATATTGCATTGACACTCCTACACTTGGGAGTGGAAGGCGTGCTCCTTGCGCGTCCTCCGGTTCAATCAGTAGTAGAGAGTGAACATGAGTTTACGTGTGATGAAAGGTCGATGTGACTTACTTAAAGTATTTATAATCAATATTTTCAATTGACGATAATTGAGATTCTAACATTGATCCAGGCATACACTGCCAGTAAGGTTTGGCCAAGCAGGTCACTATCCCCGCAAGCAGGGTGATCCAAACTTTGGCAAAACGATCCTAGACACAGGGTGGTATCAATATTAGAAACGACAATTATCACATCTGCTCCATCGATTATATTTGCAGACCTATTTGTTCTTTAAGATAGTTAAACCAGGACCACTGATTGACTTTCTTATTGAAAACCAGAAAGCATATGATCGAAGCCCAAGTCATGGCCCGTCGAATCTCCACAATGAGACCCAGTTTGTCGAGGCTTGAAGAAGCTCGCTAGGACTCAGAGCAGCCCGCACTTGCAAGCGAAAAACTTGTCAACCGAACCAAAAAGAAGAGCCCTGCAGCGGATCGTGCATGATCCACACCAGCTCATTCCAGATGTAGCTCGCCCCAGAGGCAGCTCGCCTACTTCTCCACTCAGACACAGTCCGCCCAAGGAGGAAGATGACACGCCATTAGTGTCACTGCCAGATTCACTACAGACAAAGTCTGACAAAAGTGCACCTAGCCGCTTCGCTGCCTGACTGCCTGCCGAAAGCACGCCTAGCTGTTTCACTGCCAGACAGCCTGACAAAAGCACACCTGACATTTATGGCTCTGACGGCCTGACAAAAGCACGCCTGACACGTTTGGCCCTGATGCCAACGGTCGAATCCCTGACACCGCCAGCTCATCAAAAGCAACCGACTCCAACAGCATATAAATACCCCCTCTCCTCCAACGAGAAATAGGCTGGTTAATCTGTAAGAAATCCTAACACATCTACTCATATTCAAGGTCGAATATCCTCCACATATTCATGCCTTCCATACTAGTTTGCCACGCAAGCACCGATCTTCTTCTAAGATCGCCCTGTATATTCGACATTCTCCAAATAGTCACCAGTTGACTTAAGCATCGAAGATGCTCTCAGTTGACAGCCAACCGAGCCTTTCTGACGAGTTTTTCTCCTTGCAGGAAGTTCGCCCTAGCCACTAGCGGTCAAAGCAACCTACGGCAAACTACTCCGATTGACGGGCGACCTTGAGACTTCCATCTACAAAGCATCTTCCAATCGAGATTAGCATCATCTATACCCCAAAACTTGTAATCATTGTACCCGTGATTCCCATTTCAATATAAATTCAGTGTTAACGGATTTACCCAGCAACATTTGGCGTCGTCTGCCTGAATATCCTTCATGATGGGAAGGAGCTCATCCATCTGGTATACATGGACAGCCTCCACCTTCACGGCCTCAAGATCGATCTTCTTCAGCTCCGCCACCCGACGCGTGAGCTTGGCAAACTCATGGCCCTTCGCCTTCACCTCCGTGTCATGGGCATTCTCCGGAGCGGCCCTTCGGGCCTCTGCCTCCTCAAGCTGCCGGTCCAGATCCTCCGAGATCTTAACCTGCTTCAACATCTCCTCCTTCTATGTCGCATAAAACCTGCGGATTTCTTCCACCTTCACCTCCATGTTTCACAGCCGCTCTACGACCTCCTTAAGCTTGGCGTCCTTCTTCTGCAGCTTGCTGGTGGCTGCCTTGAGCTCCATCTTCTTTCGACCGATGGTCGCCTTGAGCATGCCCACGTTAGTGTCGCACTGCAAGGATATCATCGTCGCCACATCCTATAAAAGGAACAGAATACATGAGCCCACTGAAAGAATGCAGAACGGCAATATAAGTACGGGAGAGTGTCAAACTTGCATGCTGTAACAAATTGCCGTACCGCAAAGGCGCTCGGGACCAACATTGTACAGGGACTCCCGGTCCCTGGGCAATAAACTGTTCTCCGCCAGACGGTCCGTAACCCCGGCATCCTCGAACAACGACTCCTTGGCAACCACCGGGTAGCTCGGCCTGAAAATCTCGATCTTCAGAATCGTCGTGTAACGGCCTGTATTTTTAGACGTGTGTAGAATCGTGCGTATCGGTATTCTATTACAGTCATCCGGATAATCTTTCGTCTGTACGAGTCGACGCGTACACATCTCTGTATTTCATTTTTACCGCAACCTGATTAATTAGCTGTCAAAGTTCAACAAATTACTTTAACTCAATTATCATGCTAATTACCGATTGTTAATCGCTTTAATTATTTCACTAATTAATTTTTACATTTAACCTTACTTAATTACCTTAATCATTTAATCTCCTAGCTTAATCCAACTTATCTTTCACATTCCAATTTTATAATAGGATTAGAGGAGAGAAACACGTTGATATACCAGGTTCCTCCCCCCAAGGGATTAGTCAGCAATACCTTTAATCCACGCTTTAATAAAACCCAATACGTTTCTTCCAATTAGTCAAGTTAGCAATTAATACCTATCCTACTCACAAAGACAAACCAACACCATTTCTACATGAGACAAATTGAATTAAATTAAAGCTGAAGGGAACTTTGACCTAAACACTTCTAAAAGTTCGTTACAAATTCGTATAAATCATCTCCCTGATCAAACAAATCAACGAGAAAACAAAACAGCCCCAAAACATTCTGCAAACCCAAGCCAACAATTTGTTCATCCCTCAAACAAATTAGTTCCCAAACAATTCCACCAAATCAAACCAGCAACCCAATTTCTCAAATCTCCCATCAATTTTAGCCCTCAAAACAGATCTTCCCCAAATCAATACAAATTCTCCAAACAATTTCGTCCTCTTTCTTCCTCCTCCTCCCCTTGGCCGACCACCACCTCCACGCCCTCACCCTCAGCCCACCACCGCCTGGGGAAGTACGCGCGCCGCCCTAACGCCATGACCGCCGGCCGCCGCTGCCGGAGGAACCCCGCGGGCCGCTCCAGGAAATGCGCCGCTGCCGGAGGTCGCAAACCGCCGCTTGGGCCGCCGCAACTCCGTCCTCCTGACGCGCAGACGAGATCTTCCCTTCATTGTTTGCCTCCAAGGTATGGAAACAAAAAAACAAAGAAGCAAAAGCAAAGACAGATAGAAAAGAGAGAACAGAGAGAGGGAGTGACAGCAATAATAGAAAGGAAACTAAGGGGCAGCCTTCTTAAAGATTGGCAGGTTATATGTTTAAATGAATAAATAAAGAATGGATAGTTGACAGCCTTTGTAAGGAGAGAGAGAGAGAGAGAGAGAGAGAGAATTATTTGAATGTTAATTTGTGTAAGGGGTAGGAGATAGTAGGTGGGGTATTCGATATAATGTTAACATGATAATAACCATGTAATTAACTAATATTGAGTTAGTGTTAATACGATTGTTAATATTAATTAACTAGGTAGTATTAAATTTTAACAGCTTGCTATTAGATATATCAGAATAAAATGAGGCATATAATATTAGTGTAACACCATATAGACATCACCCTAGCCAGAGAACCCAATAAAATTAGAAGAACCCAATTTAGGGATTAACCCGATATTTTGATTATCTCGCAATATATCTAATTCATTAAATTGTTTAACCGAAACAGAGAACGGAAGTACCGACACGTATTACCCGTCAAGACGTACCCAACGGCACCAAAATCACCGAAATCAGGCAAGTGTACAATTTATAATGATTTTTTGAAGTTGGATGTTCTTGTGGTCTTTTACTTGTAAAGTTGCATAACTCAAAATTTACACGTGAAATGACGCGTGATATTACCACCATGACATCCATGGCTAAAAATGTGATCCAACGGCACATAACTTGATATGACTTAGTTTAGAACAATAACAAGAAAAATCAACTTTCTGTTCGTTTTCGTTAAAATCGCATGTTCACCTTCTGCTAAATTATTGTAAATGTTGTTTCGATACTCTTGTAACGTGAAAATTGCTGCATGTAGGTAGATGATCATGTTATTTAATTGCTGCATGCTTTGAAATAATTAACTAGCATGTGACATCGTGAGATCGTGCGCCTCGAAGGCGAAATCGTGACTTTCGTGATGTCATTGAATTGACAAATTCGTGCTTGTAATTCGTGAATTAGGCTGGCTCGTGTTCCAGCACAAATCTTAGGTGGGGTTGGATTGGGCGGCCACTAGGCGTATGAAAGAGTACTCTCTTCAAGGGCACCACCCGTGGGCGGTGGGTTAGCGCCAATCACGGTAAACCCCCGTGAGAAGGACGACTCGCTCATCACGACCTAAAGGCGTGAATCCTTTTTAGACATGAAATGCTAACAGACATGAAATGCTAACATACGTGAAATGCTAACATGAAACTTACAAACTTGGAATTGTTATCTCAGTTAAATTGCTATGCTAATGAACCAAAGGAAGGATTACTCCAATTGTTAAACTGCTTAGGATTGCATGATAGGATGTCTTTTACTTTATTCCATTTTATAAATTACTTGTTTAAATCTTGTTGTCACCATCTCATTTAAATTATTAACGCCTCCTAAATCCAGTATAAATTTGTATATGCCTTGCCTTGGGTTCTAACATCTACTTGCAGACCCTTGATGACATACATTCATGTTTTTGGATGTATGTCAGATCCCGAGCTTTAGCACCAGGAGGACTAGTTGAGATAGCTGAACCAGTGGACCAAGAACTGTCAAACTAGAGAACTGTCATTGCACTTAATTTTTTACTTATTGTACGGGTCATAAGACCCACTCTTCTTTCTACATTGTTGTAATTCTGTTGGGACATTTGAGATTGTAATAATGTTTTTACCTGCGTTGTTTTTAAGTAATGCAAGCAAGAACCTGCGGTATTTCACACAGACGCTTATTGTGTTAAGTCAAGGAGGAGAGAAAAGCAAAAGTACCTCCCCTTACTTGCATAAGCGGGCCCGTTCGCGTCCTCGCTCTCAAGCCTAATGGGAAGCGGGGCGTGACAGGTTTTAGTGGTGGCCCATGCAGGTCCATGCTCATGCAAAATACTTTAAAACAACATGGATAATATTACAATCTTGACTCTCAAACAACACCTTCCTAAGAATTTTCTACCCCGATCAACTTCATTAGAAAATTCCCGTCCCAAGTTTCCTGATCCTTAGTTAACCAAAACAGTATATCCTTGATTTTTAGTCTCCATTCATTTTACATTCCATTTTTTGACATTAAGAATCTATTGTAGACTTTTCACCGATCATTTCCTACCCGCACTCCCAATTGATCATCCTATTCGAACCCTTACTCTCGACCCACGTGATCTTCCTGGCAGCCATCTTTACCTTTTGAATCACTCCCATTACTATACTGATTTTACTATCGATATCTCTTTTATGAAATTTCTCGCCCAGTTTAACTTCTTTAAAAATCTTTTACATATGCCTCATATTTTTCAACTGACTTAAAATTATTATTTGATTTGAGTTTCCTTCGCTGAAGATTTTTAGTCACTAAATTTTTAATGATTACTAATCTATATCATCCATACCCACATATTTTACTTTCTACATTTATCTTTAAAACTCTTTTGTTGATGTCACGCATATAAATGATAAGCTTCCTTCAATGGACCATGATTCGGTCAATGTGCTTGGCTAAGTTTGTTGGATCACCCTTGCTAGACTAGGGGTAAGTGATCCTGGCTTAGTCACTTCCCTGACCGAGTCCGCTGGACCGCAAGGACGTGATTCATGATTATGTATGGCATTACTATACTACAACGGATTTCAAATCAACCGACCATATACAAATTTGAAATACTTTTATACTAAATAAACTTCAACTATTTCAGTATATTTGTTCTGTATTCATCGTATTTATACTTTAAAATTTTTGTTTAAAAAAAAATAACTATCTCCATTTACGAAACAAAAACTACATCTCTGCACCCAGGACACTTTCGTCTTTTGCTTATCTACTATTTGAACTTATACCACCTACTCACTATCCTTCTATACGTTGTTAGGATATTGTCACATTTTACACATACCTACCACTCTCCCAGTTAATCATTCATAACCATCTCTATGCCACCTGATCAAGCTAACTCTTGTCCCGACTACTGATTTGATACCACTGTTCTACAGACTAAGTCAAGACTACTCGAACGTGATAGAACGTTATAATAATGAGCGGTCTTAAAATACTACTGGATCAGTGTCTAGAAAGGAACAGAAAGGGGGTTGGTCAACCAACGGACTTGTCCTGTGGTCATAGAAATGACCTATGCCTTCAAGCCCTGACTGCCTGGCTGGTTTAGGAGTTAAGCTAGACTTCTTATTATTAGGCCAGCCTACACTATTAGATAGTCAACCAACGTTTGTTTCCCTCATGCTCGCTCGTTACTTGTCTTTTTTCAGTGTTACTGCGTCTACCTGGTTGTCCTACTATTGTCATCACATTGCCTGTTGGTTAAAACATTGTTGCTACCATATGCCATGCCACCATCATTACTTTTGCACTTGCACAGTCACCTTTACTTTATACATTACATGCACTTTACTTACCACACTTGAGCAGCCACCAGTACTTTACTTTTCGCTCGTATATGCAAGTCTGTTCTTACTTTACTTTTTTTACCGGTAAGATCATCTTTCTGATCAAGCCAACTCCATGTCCTTGCAATCACCTGAAACCCATTCATCGCAAACTTGATTCGTTACATCAAACAACTTTGTATCCTACACTATCTCTTGGTTACCACATTAGTGCATCTATTTACTTATTACCACTTTGGCGAGATTAGTTTTAAATTTACTTATAACTTTTTTTAAATTGTTTACTTCTACTTTTATTTCTATCATCAACAGTGTTAAATTTTGTTGCATTATGTTGATAGGATGTTAGACATGATTTTTATTATTACGGGATATAATTACGGATAAGAGTAAATTGAGATAATGTAAGGTGTAGTTGTATTAATTGTTTACAATATGACGGATGGAATAATGTGTTCAAGAATTATATTTCACATTTAGTATCGACCCATTCATAATGACTTCAATAGGATTCCATACTATGAAAGGTACACAGGAAGACGTGTACATTACGGATTTAGTATTCATATTAGTAGCAGCTGGGAGTAACTCAGTAGATATTACAGTCACGAGACTTTATCGTATAGGTAAAGTGATGAGGACGTCAGGAATAATATGACATGTTGATACGAAGGGATGGTGGCGTAAATTGATCTAAGTTGTTTAGAAATGATGAGATTTGATTTTAATAGTTTGTTAATTAAGGTGTTTAACTTATGAGTTGTCACGATGAAGAAAGAGTTGATTGCATGATAAATGTTGATGGTAGATGGTAATGTATACTAGGCGTATCTGTACTTGTCATCTTATATTAGTAATTGATAGAGCACCGTTAATACAAGAATAAGATTAGAATTGGAATTTTTGGATGTCGCAATTTTAGTATTACAAGTTAGGCTATACAATGAACAAAGGGATGATACACTACAGATGGGTAACCTATGAGAATGTACAGCTTTTTGGAGAACTTAGGCATAGAGGATATCGTACATTAAAAATTCCTCGAGATGATGTTACTGCCTTAATAGCAATGGTGAGCGAAGGAGTAAGGAAATTAATAAGAAGTATTGATTGAGGACAGTTGGTATTTTCCCTTTTGAGGTTACCTTGTTTAAAGTATTAATTGTTTAAGCCAAGAATCATGAGATCGAAATCAAAAAGAAAGAGAAAATATTGGACCTGTATTTGAGTTCAGGATATGCTTATTATTCAGTAACAAGGTGAGAAGTAATGATTTACTTTAGAAACACTTGTTCGAGGTTATGAGTTTAACAACCAGTATGTTAGAATATTGGGGATGCAGTTGGGAGTATTTTATTATTTTCTCATCCTTGTCCCTGCACATCGCTGGTAGCCGTCGTTAACTATCTTGCTTGCCTATTGACGGTTAAGCCATCGATGGTGCTTAGTCATCCGAACCTCTTTTTGAAACTCAATGTTAACCATATCACTTGTGTCTTTTCCTAACCAATTTCATTTCTTCGTATTTTTCAATCATAATTTATCTCATAGAAATACGAGAGCGTTATCCATATTTGTTTCATGCTCATTAGTTGATAAGAATTCCGAGGACGGAATTTTTCTTAAGGTGGATAGAATGTAATAGCCTGTATTTTTAGACGTGTGTAGAATCGTACGTATCGGTATTCTATTACAGTCATCCGGATAATCTTTCGTCTGTACGAGTTGACGCGTACACATCTCTGTATTTCATTTTTACCGCAACCTGATTAATTAGCTGTCAAAGTTCAACAAATTACTTTAACTCAATTATCGTGCTAATTACCGATTGTTAATCGCTTTAATTATTTCACTAATTAATTTTTACATTTAACCTTACTTAATTACCTTAATCATTTAATCTCCTAGCTTAATCCAACTTATCTTTCTCTTTCCAATTTTATCATAGGATTAGAGGAGGGAAACACGTTGATATACCAGGTTCCTCCCCCCAAGGGATTAGTCAGCAATACCTTTAATCCACGCTTTAATAAAACCCAACACGTTTCTTCCAATTAGTCAAGTTAGCAATTAATACATATCCTACTCACAAAGACAAACCAACACCATTTCTGCATGAGACAAATTGAATTAAATTAAAGCTGAAGGGAACTTTGACTTAAACACTTCTAAAAGTTCGTTACAAATTCGTATAAATTATCTCCCTGATCAAACAAATCAACGAGAAAACAAAACAGCCCCAAAACATTCTGCAAACCCAAGCCAACAATTTGTTCATCCCTCAAACAAATTAGTTCCCAAACAATTCCACCAAATCAAACCAGCAACCCAATTTCTCAAATCTCCCATCAATTTTAGCCCTCAAAACAGATCTTCCCCAAATCAATACAAATTCTCCAAACAATTTCCTCCTCTTTCTTCCTCCTCCTCCCCTTGGCCGACCACCACCTCCACGCCCTCACCCTCAGCCCACCACCGCCTGGGGAAGTACGCGCGCCGCCCTAACGCCATGACCGTCGGCCGCCGCTGTCGGAGGAACCCCGCGGGCCGCTTCAGGAAATGCGCTGCCGCCGGAGGTCGCAAACCGCCGCTTGGGCCCCGCAACTCCGTCCTCCCGATGCGCAGACGAGCTCTTCCCTTCACTGTTTGCCTGCAAGGTATGGAAACAAAAAAAACAAAGAAGCAAAAGCAAAGACATATAGAAAAGAGAGAACAGAGAGAGGGAGTGACAGCAATAATAGAAAGGAAACTAAGGGGCAACCTTCTTAAAGATTGGCAGGTTATATGTTTAAATGAATAAATAAAGAATGGATAGTTGACAACCTTTGTAAGGAGGGAGAGAGAGAGAGAGAGAGAGAGAGAGAGAGAGAGAGAGAGAGAGAGAGAGAGAGCGGGAGAGAGAGAGAGAATTATTTGAATGTTAATTTGTGTAAGGGGTAGGTGATAGTAGGTGGGGTATTAGATATAATGTTAACATGATAATAACCATGTAATTAACTAATATTGGGTTAGTGTTAATACGATTGTTAATATTAATTAACTATGTAGTATTAAATTTTAACAGCTTGCTATTAGATATATCAGAATAAAATAAGGCATATAATATTAGTGTAACACCATATAGACATCACCCTAGCCAGAGAACCCAATAAAATTAGAAGAACCCAATTTAGGGATTAACCCGATATTTTGATTATCTCGCAATATATCTAATTCATTAAATTGTTTAATCGAAACAGAGAACCGGAAGTACCGACACGTAGTACCCGTCAAGACATACCCAACGGCACCAAAATCACCGAAATCAGGCAAGTGTACAATTTATAATGATTTTTTGAAGTTGGATGTTCTTGTGGTCTTTTACTTGTAAAGTTGCATAACTCAAAATTTACACGTGAAATGACGCGTGATATTACCACCATGACATCCATGGCTAAAATGTGATCCAATGGCACATAACTTGATATGACTTAGTTTAGAACAATAACAAGAAAAATCAACTTTATGTTCGTTTTCGTTAAAATCGCATGTTCACCTTCTGCTAAATTATTGTAAATGTTGTTTCGATACTCTTGTAACGTGAAAATTGCTGCATGCAGGTAGATGATCATGTTATTTAATTGCTGCATGCTTTGAAATAATTAACTAGCATGTGACATCGTGAGATCGTGCGCCTCGAAGGCGAAATTGTGACTTTCGTGATGTCATTGAATTGACAAATTCGTGCTTGTAATTCGTGAATTAGGCTGGCTCGTGTTCCAGCAAAAATCTTAGGTGGGGTTGGATTGGGCGGCCACTAGGCGTATGAAAGAGTACTCTCTTCAAGGGCACCACCCGTGGGCGGTGGGTTAGCGCCAATCACGGTAAACCCCCCGTGAGAAGGACGACTCGCTCATCACAACCTAAAGGCGTGAATCCTTTTTAGACATGAAATGCTAACAGACATGAAATGCTAACATACGTGAAATGCTAACATGAAACTTACAAACTTGGAATTGTTATCTCAGTTAAATTGCTATGCTAATGAACCAAAGGAAGGATTACTCCAATTGTTAAACTGCTTAGGATTGCATGATAGGATGTCTTTTACTTTATTCCATTTTATAAATTACTTGTTTAAATCTTGTTGTCACCATCTCATTTAAATTATTAACGCCTCCTAAATCCAGTATAAATTTGTATATGCCTTGCCTTGGGTTCTAACATCTACTTACAGACCCTTGCTGACATACATTCATGTTTTTGGATGTATGTCAGATCCCGAGCTTTAGCACCAGGAGGACTAGTTGAGATAGCTGAACCAGTGGACCAAGAACTGTCAAACTAGAGAACTGTCATTGCACTTCTTTTTTTTACTTATTGTACGGGTCATAAGACCCACTCTTCTTTCTACATTGTTCTAATTCTGTTGGGACATTTGAGATTGTAATAATGTTTTTTTTATCTGCGTTGTTTTTAAGTAATGCAAGCAAGAACCTGCGGTATTTCACATAGACGCTTATTGTGTTAAGTCAAAGAGGAGAGAAAAGCAAAAGTACCTCCTCCTTACTTGCATAAGCGGGCCCGTTCGCGTCCTCGCTCTCAAGCCTAATGGGAAGCGGGGCGTGACACGTCGGGATCTCGTCCTTCTTCGCTTTGAAGCAGGCGAGCGCTGCCTCGCAACTTGGATGCCCCGGCATCCTCAAATCTGGCTTCCCCTGCTCCCAAGAGGGGCATCCAAAGGGCCAATGCTCGACCCCTATAGCTTTGACCTGGGCCATCGGGCCCAGGGGCATGGCGATCGTCAGATCAGCCACCGGCTCCTCGACCGCAACAGGGTCGGCTACGCTGCCCGATGTGACCTCGCTTGTATGGGGAAGGAAGCGACTACTATGGACGTCTTCTTCTTCGGTCTCTTGCTCCGCTCCCCCTCCTACTCTGTCCGTGTAGTGGACACCTCCTCCAGGCTCCGCTTCTGCCCGGCCTTCTTCGGCAAGCCCTTAGACATCAGCGCCTTGCCTTTGACCTGGGCTGCTTGCTCCTTGGACAACGATCGCTAGGATGATGGCCCCACATGGCCATCCTCATCAGTTCTTCCCTCGACGGACTCATGGCCGCACCTGCAAATGGAAAAGAGTTCAGGGTGAGCAAATATGAAGAAGGTCGATAGATCGCAGTACCTTCGGGCCAGATATAGAGGGCGATATGGTGGTGCTTGACCAGCTTCGCATGTTGTTGGAGCTCGCGAGGAATCTCCATCAAGATCTTGGAGTTCTCCAGATCCTGCCCCTCAATCACCTCTGTGTTTGCTTCGGGATTCAACCTCCCCTAGTTCGACCACAGAGACAAGTCTGCCGACGTCGAGATGAAAACGAACTTCTCTTTCCACTCCCTCACTTTACTCAGCATATCAAGGACGAGATGCCGATCCTTCCTCACACTGACATAATAATACACTCCTTACGCTTCGATTTGAAGAAATTCCATAACAACAGCAGGCTCAGACTTATGCCACTACCGAAGCAGATAATAAGGAACCCGACCATGGCGTTGATCGAGTTTGGCATCAGTTGGAAGATCGGAAGCTCGAGGAAGTTCACCATAAGCAGGAGGAAGGGGTGAAGCGAAAACCGAAGTCCGAGCTCGAAAGTTGGAAAATAGACCCCGACTTCATTGTCCTTGGGTGAACAGACACGTTCATCGAAGGTGGGGAGGTGAACTACATAGGGTGTCCGGATATATTTGGAACAAATCTCGGAGTGGCTGATGTGGTTTGTCTTAGGTTCTATGGCCAGGATCTCCACCGGAACCGCTTTTGTAACTATGCATGTTTTCATGACGTTTTGATCGCCCATATTGCGTTTTTCACGATTATTCGACGATATTGCGATGCTTTTCAATATTTCTCGTTTTTGTCATATTTCAAGAAATATGGAGTGATTTGGAGCGAAAATGAGATCAAAAGAGTTTCACGCACTTCGGAGTGTCACCCACGGCTTATTTGAGGACTTATCAGTGATAGAGGATGAGCAGAAGAATAAGAAATTTCATACGATTAACGAGGAGGCAAAAAGGAGAAGAAAGGAGCTCAGGAGCACCGCACTCGGCCGAGCAAGACTGCTCATTCGGCCGAGTGAAATGTTACACTCGCCCGAGGGAAACGGATACCAACTGAAGATTTTCTACGTTTCCTCGGCCGAGTAAGGAATTCCATTCGGCCGAGTGAGAAAGCTCACTCGCCCGAGTCAGTCCGAGGAATCAGACAGAAAAGAGACCAAGTTACTGGAAAATCTAAGGAAGCTCACTTGGCCGAGCATGATTGCTACGCGGCCGAATGAAGAAGACTGCTCGGCCGAGTCACCCCAAGAGACGGACCCCTGAGAACCCTAAAGTTACTGTTATTTTATAGGGTTTGTCACTCGGACGAGTGATAAGGGTCACTCAGCCGAGTGACCCTCTCCGACTGCTGCTAGGAATGCGAATTCTGGGCTGCGCAGGGGCAATTTTGTCACGATTTTTTGGACGATTTTGGCTTGTATTTAAACCTAGTTTTTGACCTAGTTTTAGGAGAGACTTGAATTATTTTTAGAGACTTCTTTTAGGTTTTTGATGGCTATTCTTTGGAGAAATCTCAGCTGGAGATCATTGGTTTGTTCTTTCTTATTAAAAATCTCATATTTATGAATTGTTTCTTATTTGCAATGAATTGTGCCATAATTATTATTGTCATTTTTGAGATTTTCATGACGATTAGTGAGTAGTTCCGTCGTTCTAGGGCATGGGGATGAACCCTATGGACCCGATCTTTTGAATTGTGATGAATTTATGGATTTGTTGCTAGAATTGATAATGGTTAGGTTGTGATTGATATATAACGAGTAGCTAGAAATTCATATCGATTGAGATTTGCAAGAGATTGGATCTCAATTGATAGGAAGGCCTAGATATTCGATTTAGATTGATAATTGGAATTCTCTAGAATTGGTTTACAAGAGATTGGACCGAAGCTAGGATTTTTAATTATAAATCTATATTAATATTCGTTTGCAAGAGATTGGACGAATACGAACTATCATAACCTAGATCGTAGCTCGAGTTTGCACGAGATTGGGCTCGAGATGCGATTGGACAATGATGTCATTCTTCACGCTAGCGGCTTAGGCTAGGGTTTGCACGAGAGTGGGTCCTAACTTAGGTTTGCTATAGACCGGCAATAGCGCGAGAGCGTGAGCTTGGTTCTACATTAAGTTGCGACTAGTTCACTATATTCAAGCTTAGCAACAATGAAATTTATGATTCACAAGGATGAGAGACGGTCCGTAGAGGGGATTTCCTATCCCTAGACGCTTTATTATATTGATATTTCTTGCTATTGAACGATTGTGACTATTACATCGAAACTATTCTTGCTCTCTTGATAGCTAGGTAATTAAAGTGAGATACTGTCATTTGTCCTCCCTGTGTTCGATACCCGCTCTCCACTACACCGCGTGCTTGCGGTAAGACTACAAGTCATTTTTCGGGTGTATATCCAGACGCGATCAATTACCAGAGCTCCGACGAAGCGAGATTGGCGGTGAGTGCTCGAAGATGAAGAACGAAAGAAGAGAAGCCTTTTTGATGTTTGAAAGCAGGAGCCCTCAACCGTTTCCCCCTTCTCTGTTTTATAGAGAACGTCAGCCAATCTCGACCGTTGAAGGTGGGCCACACGTCATGATCTGAAGCGGAGCTGTCGCCTCAGCTTCTCCACAGACCCGTACGCGACACGTGTCGTGCTCCGAGCGGTGGGGTGCCTCGATATCTCTCCACTGTCGAAGCAGATCCTAGAGATTCAGTAGTCATCTTGCATTTAATGCTATAGCTGTCATCTAATAGAGAGTGGAGCACATCATCCGAGCCGGACTTCCTGTTTCGAACTCAAATGACGGGGGCAATTGTTACGACCTCAAGATCGACCCAGTCGATCTAGGTACGTATGATCGAATCTCAAGTCATGGCCCACCGAATCTCCACATTAAGACCCAGTTTACCGAGGCTTGAAGAAGCTTGCCAGGACTCAGAGCAGCCCGTACTTGCGAGTGGCAAACTTGTCAACCGAACCAAAGAGAAGAGCCCTCCGGTGGATCGTGCACGATCCACACCAGCTCGTTCCAGAGGTAGCTTGCCCCAGAGGCAGCTCGTCTACCTCTCCACCCAGACGCAGTCCACCCACGGAGGAAGAAGACACGCCACTAGTATCACTGCCAGTTTCACTACAGACAAAGTCTGACAAAAGCGCACCTGGCCACTTCGCCGCCCGACCGCCTGTCGAAAGCACGCCTAGCTATTTTTTCGTCAGATAGCCCGACAAAAGCACACCTGACATTTACAGCTCTGACGACCTGACAAAAGCGTGCCTGACACGTTCAGCACTGATGCTAACGGTCGAATCGCTGACACCAGCAACTCAGCAAAAGCAACTGACTCCAGCAGCCTATAATACCCCCTCTCCTCCAATGAGAAAGAGGCTGGCTAATCTGTAAGAAATCCTAACACATCTACTCATATTCAAGGTCGAATATCCTTTATATGTTCATGCCTTCCACATTAGTTTGACACGCAAGCGTCGATCTGCTTCTAAAATCGCCCAGCGTGTTTAACATTCTCCAAATAGTCACTAGCTGACTTAAGCATCAGATAGGCTCTCAGTTGACAGCTAACCGAGCCTTTCTGACGAGTTGTTCTTCTTGCAGGAAGCTCGCCCCAGCCACTGGCGGTCAAAGCAACCTACGATGAACTACTCCGATTGACGGGCGACCTTGAGACTTCCATCTACAAAGCATCTTCAATCGAGATTAGCCTCATCTACACCCCAAAACTTGTAATCATTGCACCCGTGATTCTCATTTCAATATAAATTCAGTGTTAGCGGATTTATCCTACAACAATATCCAAACATCTCCCACTTATAATTACGGTCAATTACCGTATCTCATACTTGTCTTATCCACTAAACTTTCTAGATAGTTTTTATGGAAATACCTTCACATATGGATCTGCTACATTATCTTCTATAGTAACTCTAAATATATCATGGTAATTTTGATATTCATGTAAGTCATGAAATATCTTGCAATACCTCATATGTAACATCATTTACTATGATGACTTTACTTCCATCATAGAGTCCATCTTAGTGTCCTTCTTGGAGCTCTTCCAGGCTAATGTCCTTCACTAAGTGTGAAAACATATCCTGACATAGACTTGTTATCATCTTTGTCACTTTAGAAACTAGAGTCGATCCCTCTACTGAAATATTACAATTTCCACCGTAACCTAAAAACATATCTTTTGCTCTTCTCAAGTACTTAAGTATATCCTTTACGACAATCTAAAGCTTTTTAGGATTTGATCGACTGACAATGCCAAGTGTGTATACGACATAAGATCTAGTGCACATCATGAAATATATGATAGATCCTATAACCGAAGTATAAGGGATCTTACTCATATGTAACATCTCCTCCTCAGACTGAGGAGGTAATGTATTCCATGGTAAGTGGATACATTACCTCGCTTGGGGTTTACCATGTTAAAACTCTTAAACATGTTAAACCTCTGTAACCGAAGTATAAGGGATCTTACTCATATGTAACATCTCCTCCTCAGTCTTGGGAGGCTAGTCTTTGGAGAGAGATATTACATGGTAAGTGGATACATTACCTTGCTTGGGGTTTACCATGTTAAACCTCTTAAACATGGTTACTATGTATCTAGATTGGGACAATCATAGCACCATTTTTGATCATCTCTAAAGATCTTTATACAAAGTATATAAAATACCTCTCGTATACCCTTCATTGGAGAAAATTTGGTGACAACCATACTTTGATTGATTGCAACATCCTTATGTTATTACCAATTGATTCGGGGTAAATATTGCACATTTAGCCCCTTATCTAGTGCCATTTTGTGCGTGTTTGATGCTTATTTGATCTCTAATACGATCGCATTTAGAATATTCTTATTTATTAGAGAAATCTCTTATTTCATGCACAAACATTATTTTACTGAGTATTCTGGTTCTCTCGTATTTTTAATGTGTAGATCTCAGTCTCATGATTCCAACGGCCATTTATTCATATTTTTCTGAGATCTGTGCTAATTTCAATGAAGTTTTGAATTCAGAATACAATTTTAAATGAAGAAATACTGCCGAAATACGGTTGAAATATGGAATAGATACGGCACGTATACATCATACCGCTCCACCTGGGACACGTGGCATAAATCTACAGCTCCCCGCTCAAATCCGACGGGCGAAAGAGATAGCGATGCGGCATTACGTGAGCCATAGATCTCGGATCTAATGGTTATCATCAACGCAGAGCTGAGTTGCGAAGTGGGCGATAGCGGCATTCCGCAGACACGTGGTGCCATTATACTCAATCCTGCCTTTTGAATAGACGGTGCAGATCAAACGAATGCAACAAAGCAAGTGAGACTTTTGCAGGCGACGTGGCGAGATCGTGGACATTATACGCTTGATCTGATGGTCTCAAGCAAGGTGAATTCGATTCGGTGCAGATCTGCGATCCGTCGATGCCATGTGGCAAAGCCTGGGGAGATCATGCTACAATCGATCAGTTAAGGATTAAAGCGACTGAGGGTTCCGGCTGAAGGCAAAAACAAAGCGAGTTTTGGACCCGCTAAGCTCTCCAAACCTACAATCCTCTCTATATAAGCATATTTTAGGGTTTTGGGGTTATTCTTTGCGTATTCTGAGCTCTAGAGAGCATATTTATGCGTGAGTTTTGGAGGCCCGGGAGACAGAGGCTAGGAGCAATTGTTGAAGGAGATTTGGGGTTCAATTATGGAGATTTGGTGATTAAATTCTTAACTTTACTCTCGTATTTGGTGTATTCTTCACGTATTTTGAGTACTTGACCATGTATTTGTCTATGAATATGGTTTCTTTTCTCTCCATGTGTGGCTAATCTCCATATGTTTGAGTGTGATGTAGTTAAGGATATGTAATTTTTGGTGTTGATGTCGTTACACCCTATTTTGCACGTAAAATCGCGTATTTTATTAGTTTTCACATGTATTATTAAAGTATATTTGTTGTTGGTGTACTTGGATCAAATCTGATCTTTGCAAACTTATTCGTGGCGTAATCCTTGCGAACATCGTTGTGACCCTTGCGGGCACATGAGCTTATGTTCTTTATGAAACTAATAATCTATTCGATACGTATGGCGATATTCTATGCTCTTTATTGCAATATTTTCTGATGTTCTCATACCCTTGCGGGGTGATACGTCGTGGTACTTAGGTTAAGTAATTGTTTCTGATGTTTTAGATCTGGATTCAGACACATACCGTGAGGATTCCAAGAGGGTGACGTACCGCGAGGATACGTCTATGTGTGCATACCCGGAGGGTCACGAGAGGGCGATGATCCGCAAGGCTCATCTATGAAACTTGATTGCGAACATCACGAACCAATTGATTAACCAAGACATCAATAACCATTGATAGCAAACCCCTAACGAAATCACAACCCACATAGTCTCCACTTTGGTGCCCCAATATCGACTTCACCGTAGTTGTTGTAGGATTACTTTTTAGTATTTTACACCTTTATTCCACTATTTCACCTTCAAAAGGTGGTCATCTCATTATCGTTTTAGTACTCTTTATAAACTGAAATTCATGGTTTTGCAGGTCAGTTGTCCCGTGGATACGATTCCTGGACTCACCATGATTATTAGTTGTTCTATCTCCTACACTTGGGAGTAGCGCTCACATCCTTTGAGACAAGTCAAGTTTTAGGCACCGTTGCCGGGGATAACCGTACTTGTGATTGACGATTTCAGTTTGTATGGAGGAATATTCGGTGAGATCCTTCCATCTTATAGATTAGGACTTTCGTTAGTTTGTTTTGTTTTTTATTAAAAAATCATATATATATCTGTGTGTGTGTGTGTGGAGAATATGTGTGTATCTTTATTGATCTCACAAAAAATGTACAAGGCTTAAGAAGTTGAGGATGGATGTTACAGTAAGAGGGATAGAGCACATGCGCCATCTCCCACCATACTTAACACCTTCCTCTACCCAAGGAACCTAAGAAGAAAAAAAAATACAAGAAGAAATCCAAAATACAAGAAAAGCACTCTATCTTAACAACCCCCAATTCGATAGGGGCCCAATCTCAGCATCCTGGTCCCACTCTAAGTGCCTCAGATCGATTCTGGCATTAGCAGCTATATCCTCAAAGAGTAGGGTCTGAATCCGGCTCATCCCCTCAAAAATCCTCCTGTTCATTTCTTTCCAGATGTGCCATATCATTGCAGCTAGAACTGTCTTAGCCAGAATGCCCACAATATCCTTCCTGTGATATCAAGCAAGGGGAAAATCACCCCCCTGAAAGTGTGGAAAGAGGAACCGTAGTGATCCCCAACTTTAGGAAACTCCTGCAAAGGAGATAATTAGTATAATTACACTCAAAAAAGATATGATCCACATTTTCATGTGCATAATCAGAGTATAGAACACAAAAGGGGGAAGAGGACACTCCCCAGTGGAAAAGTTTGTCACGAGTGAGAAGCTTCCCATGGAATGCACGTAAAAGAGTAATAGCCATTTTTGGAATATGACCCTGATACCAGACCACCTTGTAAGAGGGAAATAAGGGCTAATAGAACGAGAACCAGCCCAGATGTCATGCAAAGAAGGGGACTTAGAACACAAAGTCCAAGAATCTTCCCCAGGAAGGAGAATGACCGAGGCAATGATATGTTTAATAGGTAAAAGCACGGGGTCTTCAACCCATCCCTCCATAGCCCAGTAATCACAGACCATTCTCCTTTCCTCCCCCATAGGAACATTATAAGTATCACAAAGAGGACCACAAGGGAGCCAATTATCATTCCAGAATAGGGTAGTGGCCCCATCTCTGACCAAGCGTTCTGTAAGCCTCTTAGTGAACTCACGACAAGTAACATAAACTTCCAAGTCCCAGACTGCAAAGGACTAGCCTTGGCCAAGCAAAAACCCCAACTATTCATATACTGTCGTCTCATATAGGACGCCCAAATGCCATCATGCGTGAGCATATGCCATGTCATTTTAACCACATAAGCGGTATTTAATTCTGTAATCCTTCTGAGCCCCACACCTCCCTCCTGCTTAGGAGCACACAAATCATCCCAAGCCCATACATGGGATGTCCCCCAAATGAACTTCCTGCAAATGGAATTAAGGATATTTAAAACCGATTTGGGAACACGATAGGCCTACAACCAAAAGGCAACCGTGCTATATATGACCGTTCTGACAAGCTCAATACGTCCAGCAATAGATAGAAGGGATGAAGACCACCCCTGCAACCTGCTTCTACATCTGTCAAGTAATCTGGAATACATGGACTCTTTGGGATATTTGGCTGAAAGAGGGAGCCCCAAATAAGTAGTGAATGACTACACCCTCCGTATACCCAAAATATCCGCAAGATTCCCAGGCTCTTTGGCCCCTTTGCTAAAAAACCCGCACATTTGCTCCAATTAACCTCAAGGCCAGACTGATTTTTGAATGTAGTGAGAAGGTCTTTCAAGCCCTCAAAGAACTTGGCATTAGCACTGCAGAAAAGAAGCAAACCATCAACAAATAGGAGATGAGTAAGCACCCCCACTCTCTTCATGGGAGATATGCTACCAGTAACCATGGCACGAGCCATAAGAAGGGAAAAAACCTCCATAACGATCACGAACAGGTAGGGAGAGAGAGGGTCACACTGCCTTAACCCTCTATTAGATTGGAACATTCCATACGGGGAGCCATTAACCATTACAGAAAAAGAGGGAGTGGATATACATTCCCAGACCCACCCAATGAATTTGTGTTTGAATCCCATCCGATGGAGCATAAAGTATATGAACTCCCTATTCATGCTATCAAAAGCCTTGCGAAGATCCAATTTAAGACAATCACGGACACCCATGGGATTATTAAAATCCCTAATGTGTTCATGAGCCAACAGAGCACAGTCTGCTAATAGAAGCCCCATGTGTGGGGGGGGATTCTATGGCACAGATTATTGGTATGATGCAGAGTACATTGTTGCACACAAGCATAAAATGGAGAAGCTCTAGCTCGTTAATTTCAATCAGAGAGACTGTGAAACTTTCTATCAGGCCTGGAGGAGGTTCACAGACCTAATATTGGATTATCCTTAGCATGGTTACACATAGAAAGAGCTTATGGAGTCCTTCTTATTTGGACTACAACCACAGCTGCAGGAATTTTTGGGAGTCATGATGCCGACAGAGACGTGGAAGTACATGGAGTCCTGTAACGACCCATTTTTGGGTGTCATCACGAATTACAATTATTTTGCAGATCCTGCCGAGTACCAGTGAAAGCAGAATAGGACTAAGCAGAAATTAATACCGAATTTAAAGTCATACATGTACGATCAGTCTTAGAAACTTGGTGCACGAACAAAGGTTGTAAAATCTCCTATTAAACCTGAGGAGAAGATAAACAACAGAATTAGGAAGTAGATTACATCTAAACCAAGCTTAACAGTTTATATACAACGAAAACAGTACAATACCTCTGTATAAGAGAAATGATCTAGTAATGCTACAATTTACGAATGTCCTTTTAAGGGTTGGTGAAAGTAACAAACCATTCTAGGCCGTGACTCATGTCCAAGAGAGTGGTATGAATTAACTTGTTCTATAACCCCGCTATTAGTGTAGATAGCGGACAACTGAATATTGAAACCCTCATTTCAGAAGAAAGAGGAAAATTGCATTTGAACCCCCGTCCTTAAAAGGATGAGGAAAATTGATTG
Organism: Scilla litardierei; assembly: GCA_030789695.1. Lineage (NCBI taxonomy): Eukaryota > Viridiplantae > Streptophyta > Magnoliopsida > Asparagales > Asparagaceae > Scilla > Scilla litardierei. Next base: position 59,699,353 of record CM061141.1, on the reverse strand, counting down.
CTTTGTAATATCCCTCACTTCCATCAGGAGAGTGATAAAACGAATAATTTATCTATAATCACATTCACATCCCTTAGACAGTGAGCTAAGTGTAAGACATTCCAATTGCTTGGTTGATGACATGAATTGTCAATGTCAATTGTTGCTCGAGTTCTCAATACGTGTTCATTAACTAGACCTTCAAAAATATGTAGCTAGGTAGATTCTATGCAAAAGGCCAGTTGCAATAGCATTGTCACAGTTATTGTGAATCATAGTCAAACAATAATGTCCAGCAAGGTATCAATATCAACATAAAAGAAGTTAACTTGTTTAACACAAATCTGGAAGAAGAACAAAAGGAAAAAAATATCTTTTGGATCAGATTCACTTCTTTCAACATCCCATTAGTTTATAGTTTATCAGCCTCGGGAGTTTTGTCATTTAGCAAAGAGGCAGTAAAGGAGCACATGCTTAACAAGCCAAACCAGAAGCAAATAAAGGTAAGGCTAAAAAAGAGAGGAACCGAGAACCCCAAATGTTAAGATGGGGCCCAGCCAACAGGATAGGGCTCCAACAACAACGTTCCAAGCAACGGGCAACGGGCCCGAAATTAAAGGAACCCACAGAGTAACCAAACCACGGAAAAAGGGACTACGGCCGCCTGCAACTCCTTAGCTACAGAACAATCAAGCGTCATGACGATAGGAACACGAAACCCCCTGGCGGCCAACTATCAATCAGAGCAAGCAAAACGTAAAACCCATGGAAACCGTATAGTAGAACAAAGGGACAGCGAGATGTTGAGAATTTCATCGGGGAAAATCCCCTTAAAATATCCAGTGAATCATCTTCTCCAAACAATCGAGGCTTAAACACATTCGGCAATTAATAAGAAGAAATTAAACCGAAAGTATTGGAGAAGATCATAATCTACCTTAGGCAAAGAACACAAGGGACCCAAAAGCCCCAAAAATCCCAACTTGAAGAGAATCGGCAAACCCAAATTGAGAACAGAAATTTAGATAGAGGAGAAAAAGGATTTCGTATGAAAACCAAACGCTAAAAACCATTTAGCATAAATAAGGAAGAAACACGTGTAGAAAGAGTTCGAATCAGTTCCAAATCCTGAGATTTACGGAGGAAATCTCAATCGGATCTCTAAATAGGCGGCTACGGTTTTCGAACCCACGGGAGGGGCGGCGGCATCGATGTTGGGCTTGCTGCGATTCAAAAAGGATAGAAGGGCATGAGCTGCCTCCACATGCGCGAAGAGGGGAAGGGCTGAGGTCGCTTCGGGAGAAAAGGGGGGTAGCGGTCCAGGCCCTATTGGGCTTTAGTTGAATGAAAAGGAAAATTGAAAGGGGAGAAAAGATTTGGGCTTTGTATTGTTGTGAGCAGTAATGATCGGGCCTCTTTATTTAAGTAGAGAGAAAGTGGATGAAGCATTGGGCTTGTGGGGTATTGGGCTTGGGAAAACACAAAAATTTAATTTGGAAGGAATATGCATCAAAATAATTCGATTAGAAATATGGGTCATTACATGTCCTTACAAGAGAATGACCAAATCATGAAAAAAGACTTCAGAGAGTGATCCAACGGAGCCTTCTTGCGACGACACTGGGGCATGCCTTGATCAAGGAGAGCAAAATGTAGACGTACCCTTGCAACCCTTGAAAGAGGAAGTTCAATTGCTTATTCAGACATATGAGGCTAAATCCCATCAATTCCAAGATAATTTCCGTGCTCGAAGTCAACAAATTCAACAATCCATTGAAAATCTCACTCTGATTGCCACTTGCTTAGAAGAAAGTAATTCTTTTGAAATTCAACTTCAAGAATCTAATATGAGTTCATCTTTTATTGCAGGTATATCGAGCGAGCCATGTCACGATGAAAGAATACATCAGAATATTAACTTGGCTGGAAGTGTGTGCAAATGAGAGGATGAGCTAGCAATTTTGGATGAGCAGGAGGAGGAGACAACTAGGGACATGTGTTTAGAGATTATCAATATGGAGCCCAAACCGTTCTTTCTCCCAGTTTTTCCCAAAATCTTTCATTCCTCTCCCACATGGCTGATCATCATACCGAGAGTAGTGCATACCTTTCAGGGAGTTGTCATCAACATGCTCTATTCTATTTTACCTATTTTGATGACTATATTTGGAATATGTTTACTGAGAAGAAATTTACACTAAATTGGACTGACATGACTCATATCTTGTAGGACATACATAATCACTTTATAAAGATGCTTGGAGTTGTGTTGTTGGGGTCCAATTTAGCTAGTGGAGGAAGAACACTCGTCGAGCGGAAGGAGCAAATTGAACAACTTCCTCCACCATTAAAGATATGTGATCCTCCATTTGACCACAGTGTGTTCTTTTCATTATCATAAATTTTTATATGCTTTTAGTATGTTTGCTTTTACATAAACTCGTGTCATATTCGACATTGAGGACAATGTCCATCTTTAGTTCGGGGGAGTATGAAATCTTAGGATTTTTTTAATAAAATGAGAGGAAAAGAATCGGTCACCAATTCTCGTCATTTAAAACTCCTTCACATATCACGTTATCGGATGATTATGCGTTAATCGAATTCTTGAAATTATTTATGGCTTGAGCTAATTATTTTTCCTTCATGGAATTAATCATTAATAAGCCGTCTAGGAAAATTTTCAATTGCTATGCTTAATATCTCGAAATAGTTTGAATTTATTTCATGCAAGTTATTATGATGTATCACTTTAAAGTGGACATGATTGATCGGGTTAGTTATCAAATTCAAGGGGAATTTGGTCATTATTCATGCAGATTTTAATTTGGTTTGATGAATGGGTGTTGATTTGCTTTCAAAAAAACTAAAAAAATAAGAAGAAGAAGAAAATGAGAAAAATAATAAAATGCATAGTTCCCTTGAGTTATATTAAGTAGCCGGGTCTTCGTGTCTTAGGAAGCATTAGAGATTCGCTTTGAAAGATGGATGAATGGGGAGTGCATTCAAAAAAAGAGATAAAAAAACTTAGATGATTCGAGTTATTAGGTTCGAAGGGTTCTTCTAAGCCTAATGCCCGAAGGTCGTCTGGCCTAGGAGTTATTAACTGAACGCTCGTTTCATGGATCATTCTAAGTCGTTAAAAAAGGGAAAAATGGTGAATAAAGTAAGCAACTTCAATACCCACGAATTGGACAATATTTATGTTATACCAATTCGTTGGAAGTTCGAAAATTATGACATAACGTTGTGTCACACTTTCACTTGTTATTTATTCGAATTAAATTAGAGAAAATATCATGTGATTGATCTTCTTCATGGATTGTGTATATTGATGGTCAAAATCATGTTGGAAAGCGTATTATTGAGCCACGCCATAAGTGATTGATAGAATTAATTATTTTATTAATTATTTGACTTAATCGCTCTTTTTGCTAGGGACTAGCAAATCGCTAATTGGGGGTTGTGATTCAGGGTAAATATTGCACATTTAGCCCCTCATCTAGTGCCATTTTGTGCGTGTTTGATGCTTATTTGATCTCTATTACGATCGTATTTAGAATATTCTTATTTATTAGAGCAAATTAAATTGCTCTAATTAAAGTGTGCCATTTTGTCACACTTTCACTTGTTATTTATTCAAATTAAATTAGAGAAAATATCATGTGATTGATCTTCTTCATGGATTGTGTATATTGATGGTCAAAATCATGTTGGAAAGTGTATTATTGAGCCATGCCATAAGTGATTGATAGAATTAATTATGTTATTAATTATTCGACTTAATCGCTCTTTTTGCTAGGGACTAGCAAATCGCTAGTTGGGGGTTGTGATTCAGGGTAAATATTGCACATTTAGCCCCTCATCTAGTGCCATTTTGTGCGTGTTTGATGCTTATTTGATCTCTATTACGATCGTATTTAGAATATTCTTATTTATTAGAGCAATCTCTTATATGATGCACAAAACATTATTTTACTGAGTATTCTAGTTCTCTCATATTTTTAATGTGTAGATCTCAGTCTCACGATTCCAACGGCTATTTACTCATATTTTTCTAAGACTTGTGCTAATTTCTATGAATTTGTAAATGCAGAATACAATTTTGAATAAGGAAATACGGTCGAAATACGGAAGAGATACGACGGTTATACCACATACCGCTCCGCCTGGGACACGTGGCATAAATCCACATCTCCCTACTCAGATCCGATGGGCAAAAGAGATAGCGATGCGACATTACGTGAGCCATAGATCGCGGATCCAACGGTTATCATCAACACGGAGTTGAGTTGCGAAGCAAGCGGTAGTGGCGATCTGCAGACACGTTGCGCCATTATACTCAATCCCGCCTTTTGAATAGACGATACAGATCGAACGAATGGAACGAAGCAGGCGAGACTTTTGCGGGCAACGTGGCGAGATCGTGTACGTTATACGCTTGATCTGATGGTCCAGAGCAAGGCAAATTTGATTCGGAGCGGATCTGTGATCCGTTAATGCCATATGGTGAAGCCTGGGGAGATCACTCTACGATCGAGCGGTTAAGGATTAAAACGGCTGAGGGTTCGGGCTGAAGGCAAAAATGAAGCGGGTTTTGGACCTGCTAAGCTCTCCAACCCCGCAATCCTCTCTATATAAGCGTATTTTAGGGTTTTTGGGGGTATTCTTTGCGTATTCTGAGCTCTAGAGAGAGTATTTGTGCGTGATTTTTGGAAGCCGTGGAGACAAAGGCTGGAGCAATTGTTGAAGGAGATTTGGGGCTTAATGGTGGAGATTTGGTGATAAAATTCTTAACTTTACTCTCATATTTGGTGTATTCTTCACGTATTTTGAGTATTTGAACATGTATTTGTCTATGAATGTGGTTTATTTTCTCTCCATGCATGGCTTATCTCCATATGTGTTGATTGTGATATAGTTATGGCTATGTAATCTTTGGTTTTGATGTCGTTACGTCCTAGTTTGCATGTAAAATCGCGTATTTTATTAGTTCCTACACGTATTATTCAATTATATTTGTTGTTGGTGTACTTGGATCGAATCTGATCTTTGCAGTCTTATTCGTGGCATGATCCTTGTGGACATCGTCATGACCCTTGCAGGCACATGAGCTTATGTTCTTTATGAAACTAATACTCTATTCGATACATATGGTGATATTCTATGCTCTTTATTGCAATATTTTCCGATGTTCTCATACCCTTGCGGGGTGAAACATCGTGTTACTTAGGTTAAGTAATTGTTTTAGATGTTTTAGATCTTGATTCACATACATACTATGAGGATTCTGAGAGGGTGACGTACCACGAGGATACGTCTATGTGTGCATACTCGGAAGGACCTGAGAGGGCAATGATCCGCGAGGCTCATCTATGAATCTTGATTGCGAACATTACGAACCAATTGATTAACCAAGACATCAATAACCATTTATTGCAAACCCCTAACGAAATCACAACTAACACATCCTCTCCACTTTGGTGCCCCAATATCAACTTCACCGTAGTTGTAGGATTACTTTTTAGTATTTTACACCTTTATTCCACTATTGCACCTTCGAAAGGTGCTCGTCTCATTATCGTTTTAGTACTATTTATAAACTGAAATTCGTGGTTTTGCATGTCAGTTGTCCCATTGATACGATACCTGAACTCACCAGAATTATTACTTGTTCTATCTCCTATACTTGGGAGTAGCGCTCACGTCTTTTGAGACGAGTCACCAATCATAAGTATATAATCAACGTACAATACGAAAAATCAGACAGTGCTCCGACTAAACCAAATATAATCCATGTACAATATGAAAAATTAGACAGTGCTCCCACTAACCTTTTATATACCATGAAGCATCATCATTTTTGATGAAGTAAAACATTTTGACTATATCATCAAGTCAGATGTTCAAGTTTCTTAACGCTTACTTTAATTCATAAATGGATTTAAGTAGTTTGTACACTTTTCTGCTGCTCTCACCGACTTGAAAAACTTATAACTGAGTTATATATACACACTCTTCTAAATTATCATTTAGAAAAGTGGTCTTTACATCATTTTACCAAATTTTGTAGTTATATAAAGTTATTACAGTAAGAAGTATTTGAAGACCCACTTGCTCCTAATCGTCTTTACCCCTTCAAAAGCATCCTTCAAAGTTCATTCTTTGTCTGAGTCCATGGATTTCATTTCACATTTATAGCATCAGGCTATTTCTCAGAGTCCCCACTCTTAATGGCTTCTTAGAAACAAGTAAATACATCATCAATCATGATGCCTTCTACATCCCCAAGGTGGCTAAGAGTTGTTAATATCATAGGTGTCTTGTTCTGTATCTTGATCACATGCAGTTTGTGTTTCTGAAACTTCTTCCAATTTCATCATATTGTCATTCATCTCTTCATCAAAAGATTCCTTCTCTAAGAAGGTGACATACTGAGAAACAATAATTTTATGTTTCTCATGTTGATAGAAAAGATATCCTTGAGAATCTCTTGATTTTTCAACAAACTATGCACATCTTGGATCATGCCTTCTATTCATTTGTATTTTGCCTGTACAGTTTAATCATATATCTTTATTGGCTTAAGATTTTGGATTTTTTTCCTTTCCATATCTCATATGAAACGATATGCACATCCTTAGATAGAATTATATAAAGTATATGAAATGTCATTTCTATTTCATATCCCCAGAAGAACAAAGATGACTTATCATTACTCATCATGGATCGCACTATATCTAATATGGTGTGATTCCATCTCTCGAATACACCAATATGTTGTAATGTATAAGTATGAGTACCATAATAGAGAATCCTATTCTCTTTTAGGCAAGCAAGGAATTCTAAGCTTAAGTGTTCTCCTCTTCGATCCCATCGTTGAATTTATACCACTTTTTCCTGGTATTTAACTTAATAAAGTAGGAGTTTCCATCTCTTGCGTATGTAAACATTATGCCACATAAGTCTCAAGAGTTCATTAACTATTTTTCCTTTGTCGTACAAATGATTTTCAAGCCATTTTGTCTTTGAGATAATACTTACAAACTGCATATGATTCAAAATCAAAAAGGATCAAAGAGGATTCAATAGTCCTTTCTCATCAATATGGTCTAGTCTATAATATCACAAGAATTTTTATTTATATTTAGAGTCTTTTTTATTCAAATAATGAATACTAAGTATGTTGTTTGTGTTCAAATTGTAAATGACATTATTTAATGTGTCAAATCCTATCAAGATAATTTTATTGAAAATATTGATAACATAGTTCGATATATTTATATCTTTCTTTATCTAATAAAGAATTAGATACAATAAGATATTTGATATATAAAGTTAAGTGTGTAAAATCAAAGCATTGACACTTGACAATCTTTGGTGAAATTACCCTATGGCGATATCACAACACTTGTTCCAGCCCTAACTTAAGGAGTTATCTTACAAACCCTCAATCTTCTACTTATTCTCAATACAAGTAAACAACACACACACACACACACACACACACACACACACACACACACACACACACACACACACACACACACACACACAGGAAAAAGGGATCTAGGGTGCCTCCTTAGATGAAATCTAAGGAGGCACCCCCATTTTTCCACATTTCCCACATTTGTTTGGAATTTTTTGCTTGGAATTTTTGTTCACCTCATGAATGATCAACATAACAAATTTCAAGGTATTCGAATACTTTTGAGCCACCATCTACCACTTACGATCTCAACGGTCTAAAAACGTGCTGAAAACCCCATGAAGTTGCAAGGGGTAGGTGAGGGCTCAAAAATTATTAGAATGCTTTGAAATTTGGTATGTTGATCATCCATGAGGTGAACAACAAACCCATGAAAAAAAATTTCAAAAAAAACTGTGGTAGATGGGAGAAAATAGGGGCGCCTCCTTAGATTGAATTTAAGGAGGCACCCTAGGATCCTTTTACCCATATATATATATATATATATATATATATATATATATATATATATATATATATATATATATATATGAGAATAATGGGTATCATACGCCATATGAGAGGGTGTCTCATATGCCCTCTCACATAAAAGGGGCAAGTACAAGCCCACATGGGCTTGTGCTTGTTGTACTTGACCCCCTTTATGTGAGAGGGCGTATGAGATACCCTCTCATATGGTGTATGATACACATTAATCCCTATATATATACATATATATATATATATTTTTTGGAGAATACATACATACATACATACATATATATATATACATACATACATATATATATATATATATATATATATATATATATATATATATATATAAGTAACTGAGTGTATATATAAATATAAACAGTAACTACATGAGGGTGAGTGCCAACAAGTGGAGCAGGTAAGGGAGAGGTTGGGGGCAGTCACTTTACACCAGAACAACAAGGCACAAACCAAGAAAAAAGGAAAAATATACTGGGGAGGCATACAAAAAGGCCTAAGAAATCCCCCAGTTCTAAAAAATAAAGCGATCCACAGAAACAAGATCCGCAAGCTCACAAGACACTATGGCATCCAAAATGTCAGAAGAGATCCTAGCCATGAGGGCATCCATATGACACGACCGGAAGCGGAACACACGGTTGTTTCGCTCGTGCCAAATATGCCAAACCTCCGCAGAGAAGACCAACATAGAGATCTTGCCCCGAGGGGTGGTCTTCCCCCTTGCTCCAAACCGTCGCCTCAGCATGTGAGCGTCAACGACAATGAACTTGGAGCAGGAGGGAAGACCAAGCGGAGCTTGCAGGCCGCCCAGACAAAAGCATTGTAATCACAATGAAAAAAGAGGTGACGGGTAGACTCTAGATGGGAGCCATATAGAACACAAGTGAAGCCACACACACACACACACACACACACACACACACACACACACGCACGCACGCACGCACGCACGCACGCACGCACGCACACACACACACACACACACACACACACGAGAACTAACTTCGATATCTAATGGCCAAGTTATAGAAGAAATTAGGAGTTTGTATTGAATGGTAAACCCAACTGAAGTAGGGGCATCACCATGCGGTCTATTCATCGAGGTCTCCAAATTATTCTTGCAATTTCTTTTCCAGTGCTTATACAAATGATAAAAGAAGCATTCACTCTTTGCAACCTCATTTTTCTTCACTTTTCACCTTCTTGACGTCACCCTTAGGCTTAAAAGTTTTCTTCTTTTTCCTTGTGAATAGCCTTGGGACAAGAAGAAGATCTAGTAAACATAACTGTCATTGTTTTTCTTTAAAAAGGAATTCTCTACCTTCCTCAACAAATTAAAGAGCCTGGAAGGGAACCTTTTTAGTTTGTTCATATTGAAGTTCAACACGAACTGAGAGAAGGTGTTAAGAAGAGTCTGAAACAATTATATCAACATATAATTCATTGTCCAACCTCAACTATTCCAACTCTTCGATGAATTCAATTAGCTTAATGATATAGTCTTGGATTGAGATTCCAACTACCATCTTCATTTGAGACAAATTCCACAAAGTGTTGAATCTTGCGATTCATGGTTACTCTCCATATAACTCATTTATATGGAGAAATATGGAATGAATGTCCATATTGTCATACCTCCTTTGTAACGCACTAGTTATGGTTGTTAACAGTAGATATTTGGCAGTGACATAGTTATTAGTCCAAGTCTTGTAGACTTCAACTTCTACATTATTGGATTTCTTACAAGGTGATGCTGGTGAGTTGGGTTGTCTAGGAATGCAGACCCAATTGGGTGGTAAATTCTGTTCAAGGCTAAATAGCGACAAGAGACCGATAGTGAATAAGTACTGTGAGGGAAAGACGAAAAGGACTTTGAAAAGAGAGTAAAAGAGTACTCGAATCGTAACGGGACATGCTGCACGGTGGTTTTTGCCCCTCTACATGGCCCATAGCCCCGCATTTTGCCCCATTGCCAAGCAATGGCCACCCACTACGGTGGCCAAGCACTGAGTAACAAGAACCACTTATAATATATTTTGCAAATTTAGCATAAAAATGACCCCGTGGTTCCAAAGTGTCTGTGGAAGCACACAAATTTTTGGCACAACCCCATGCACCATGGACGTAGTACGGGCCATAGGGAGCGTAGGTTTTGCCCCACCGTTTGGCCCGTAGTCTCACATTTCCCCTCCCTGCGATGCGCTTCGAGTGCATCTCGCAACAGTTGGTGGGTTAAATGGGGTTGCATCTATGATGTATACTAATTTTTCATATGTCAATGTAATTTTAACATTTCTTAACCAATTATCATAATAAGTTCCAATGAGTTTGTTTTTATCAAGGTTAAGTTTAAGGCCAGGCATGATGTTGCAATATATTTTTAAAAGAGTTACTATAATGTAAAGCAAATGTTCATAAATAATTAGATTGGTTTTTATCAAATTATTTTTCTCCTACTAATTTTATGAATATCTTCTACCCAAAAAGATAGACGAGAATTAATAATATAATTTTATAATTGGAATTAGGACCCAATCATCATGAATGTGATAACCATGACCTTCATTTGTAATGCCCTGAAAGCTACTGCACAAGTACTAGAGGGGGGGTGAATAGTACTTTAAAAATAACAAGGAGTATAATTCCTAATTATCGTGCAAACTACTACCAACAAATGCGGAAGCTAAAATAGACAACAACAAATATTCAATGCAAACAATTGATATGATGGGTTCGGATCCACCCAAGTCTCCCCGACTTGTTACCGGTGATCCTACGTCCCAGTACACCCGGATCCCCTCCGGATACTTAGGTTAGAAACCCTAACCCAAGATTTCCACTATGAATACCTTGTGAAAAACCTTCACAAGATCAAATCATACAATCAATAGCAATAGTGAATCCCACAACTCGGGATCACAACCTTCTCTCACAACCGAGAGAATCAATAGCAATAAATGAGTTTATATGAAATAAACAACAACTTACCACAAACCCTATACCTTGAGTATTCTTACCAAATTAGGGCAAGGAGGGATTTGAGGAAGGAGAAGTCGCCAAGACCTAGCACCACCAATATGAGCAGCAATGGGTGCCTAGGAATGAATAGGAGACTTGAATCAATCAATAGCTTGGATGGCTCAACAAGAACAAAGTTCTCTCAAGATGGATTCTAGATCTCAAATGAGGGAGAGAATGATTTCTTGTGAGGGAGAGAGCTTTAGAAAGGAGATTTAAATCTCTAACTCTTTCAATCTGAATAAGGCTCTCAATAGCAGCTCTTAACCTAGAAGAAACAACCCAGCTTGGTATTTATACCAAAGAGAAAAATCGAGCTAGGTCGTATTCCAACGGTTAGAAATCTGAAGCAACTAGTCGGTCAAAGAACAAACACTGACCGACTAGTTCATCAACTAGTCGGTCGGTGAGACAACATAAACCGACTAAGTGTGAACAGTGACCAGATGAAATTTCAGACCTAGATAACTAGTCGGTCCAAGAAGACTTTCTGACCGACTAGTTCATCAATTAGTCGGTCGGTCAGCAAACTTAGACCGACTAAGATTTGAAAACTATAAGTCTGAATACAATTTGATTTAGTCGGTCCAAGAACAAATGTTGACCAACTAGTTCATCAACTAGTCGGTCACCAAACGTTCTTAGACCGACTAACGATAAACAGTAAGTCAGGTGAAAATTGGCATGAACAGGGAAAGCTCAACTAGTCGGTCACAGAAGCATCACTGACCGACTAGTTCACAAACTAGTCGGTCGGTGAGTCAACGTAGACCGACTAACTGTAAACAGTAAAGAGCTTGGAATTGACTGACTGAAACTAGTCGGTCCAAGAAGCTTTGCCGACCGACTAGATCACCATCTAGTCGGTCAGTTCTTCTTCTTGAACCAACTAACATGCACAAGAAGTCCCGAATCGAAGCGCGATGCTTCGGGAAAGTTTGAATGGACTTCTACTAAGATCCTAGCTCTAAGATAGGAGCGATATGAAGATCAAATGATAATACCTACTCAAGGCTTAACATTCTAAAGAACAAAGCTAGAAGACTAAATATAAATCTAGACAAACCGTCTTCAAAAGCTTCGATCGAATCTTCATGACTTCAAAGTTGGTCCAAAAGCTTCAACGAAGCTTTAGGCATATGAATACATGCTTTGAGAAGTCTTGAGACGTCGCTTTGGATGTTCACGTGAATTTGGCGACGATCTCCATAACTGCGCTCACAAAGTGTTAGTTCACGATTTATTTATGTTTGCTCATCATCCAAAACCAAATCCGAAGAGTCCAATACTCAACATTCTCCCCCTTTTTGGTGATGAAAAACCAACATAAATAATAATCAAAAATAATGATTCAAATGTAAAATACTTACTCCCCCTGCATTGATGACACGTTAATTCCAAATTGAATAAATATAATACGCATCAAGCAGAAGTGAGAGATATAAAACATGATCCAATTATTGAAATTTAGGATCGTAATCCATTTTTATATCTTCACTCCCCCTGAATCTAACATAATAAATTAGATTCATGGACAATAGAGTTAAATTTTCATTTTGCCCTTGTCATTATTACTATCTCTCCCCCTTTGGCATTATCCAAAAAGAGTGGGGGGCATACAACGACAACAACAAGGCTAAAGAAAATCCAACATCGGGAGTCGAAGAATACGACGATGGTCCAAAAGACACCAAGGAAAAAAATACATGAAGAAAATCAAGGTGTGCCAAATTGACCATTATCCAAAAGCGAAAAATGAAATCATCAAAATACCAAATATAATTCACTTATTGAGTAAAGGAACGTGCTCTCCAATCTCAACATTTTGGTTAAATTAGTGCATGGAAAACAATTCTATGTTTTCATAGAAATAAATTCTTTTTAACCAAGTCATTATCGTCGAGCGACGAAATCGAACATCATAGACATTAAAACGAATATAAAATGTGCACAACGAAGTAAAAGAGAGCAACGATGTATATATATATATATGAAGCATCATGAGTACAACCAAAAGATACATCGACTCCATACAATCAAAGGCACAAAATACATTGACTACATCAAAATGTCACATACTATATCAACATCAAAATGTCAAAATCCATCATCGACATCAACACCATCAACATACATCCAAAAATGATACAACATCGACATCAAGCATCAAAACATCCAAATACATCAAAAACACCACCAACCCTGTCCTAACCCAAAACTCTCTCTAAAAGATGAATCATCCAAGGAGCATCGGAGAGTCCTCCAAACAGACTCTCAAGAAGGAGTGGTAGGATCAGCAGTCTCCGTAGGTCCAGTCGAAGGAGTGGACTCAGGCTCTGCTGGGAGGAGTGGTGTGTCAACAGAAGCAATCGTCGGGGCAGGAGTGGAAACATCAACAGCAGGCTCAACGACAGAGGCACCAACAGGAACGTCAACTGGAGCAGACGTCTCTGGAGCACCAGTAGACTCATCCACTGGAGCAGAAGACTCTGGAGCACCTGAAGAAGTGGCAGCTCCAGCAACGGATGTGGTAGCAGCAGCAGCAGTGGCCTCAGCGCCACGAGCAAGAGAATCAACGAGCTCATCGAGCTCCTCATCATCCATCTCCTCATCCTCAGAAACTGGAGGAGGGACCTCAACACCCATAGCACGAGCCATACGACACAAAATCTCCTCGGTACGAGCATACCGAGACTCGAGACGACGAACAGAACGAGCGAGATCATCAAGTGTGGTGGGAGGTCTAGGAGCAGCAGCTGCAGAAGAGGTGCCCTGAGAAGCTGAAGGAGTCGTCCTCTGCACGTGACGGAGTGCCGCAAGAGATTTCTTGACGGTCGTCGCGTTCAGGGGAGGACCAAGAGGACGCTCATCGTCAGGAGGCAAAGGCACGTGGAAATGACGAAACACCAAAGTCAACAGACAAGGATAAGGGATATGCGCAGATTTCGTGGTCTTGCGAATACACTCGAAAGAATCCATCTTATCGAGTATAATGCGAGCCCAGTTAATCTCGCAACCCAAGAAGAGAGCGTAAATCAACTTTAGGAAAGGCTGGGATGGCAGAGAAGATGAGCCGTACTTAGGAAGTAAGCACGACTTCAGGATAAGATTAAGCACCCAAGCATTCGGCTTGAATGACTTCGATGGGACACCTATGAAAGCTGGAGGGATCACATGGAAGATATCGGCGAGAACGGACTGATCTAAAGAAGAGATATCATCAACTGAAATATCAGACGGGAGGAGACCAGACGACGAACAACCAAGCAACTCCCCCAAGATTTCTGCCGTGAGGACTATAGGAGTCCCCAAGACAGTAGTCTCGATGGTGTGGGTCTCATCGTACTGACCCCGGGTACGGTTTGCATAGAAAAGTTTGACCAGGCGAGGATAGGGTCGAGGGTTCGCCTTAGGGTCAAAGCGAAGGTAGTCTAGGAGCCCACTATAGGATAGAAGATCTGCTAAGCCAAGGAAGTCGGAAAACTGAACAAAGTGCTCCAATAACAGCGGGCAGTGCTCGATACGGTTGTAAGCCGCGAGACAAAAAGGGTCGTCGCGACACAACGATATATCGACACCACCTGCTGGCATCGGAGCCTTTCCCTTAGGCTGTCGAGTCCTAGGACGAAGTGGAGGAGTGGGTTCCTTACGGCCAGGCTCAGTCTCAGGTCTAAATTCAGTGTCTGAATCTGAAGGTGTAGTGGGGGTATGGAGTATAGGCTTCCTAGACTGAGAACGTCTACTGGGTTTGGCGGTCGCCGTCCTCTGCTTCTTCAGAGGAGGCGAAGACGATGAAGGTTGGGTTGTTTTAGATCGGCGTTTGGGTTTCGATGGATCCCTAGAGTGTGGCTCAACAGTCATATGGGATGGGCCAGAGGGAGTGATCGGTATTCTCGTCTTTGCCATAAGTGTGACAAAACGAGTGCAAACAATCGCAAGTAAGAGATCGATGAACCCTAGTGATCGAAACCCTAGAGCTGAAATGAAATAAGCTGAAACCAAACCCTAGGAAGTAAAATCGACCTAGAATAGAACCCTAGATGCAAGAGAGTGATACCTTTACATACAACTTTTTTGTTAATTTTATTACTTTCGTTAATAAAATGGTAACGTTAATTATACTTCCGTGCTGTCATCAGTGCAGTTTAAGCCACGAGCTATTGGAAATTATGCAACACTTAATAAATTGTCGATGGCTCTTAATAAATAGCTGGATATCGAAAAATGAGCAGTAGTGTATAAGTCAAATCTTAACCCGACGGGTTAACCCGAACCCGACCCGGAAATTTTTCGGGTCACCCTAACCCGACCCGGATTCAATCCGGGTCGGGTTAGGGTTTACCCCTATCCGGGTCGGGTCAAATCTGACCCGACCCGAACCCGAACCCACCCGACCCGTTTGCCACCCCTACCTAGATGCAAGAGAGTGATACCTAGGAGGAAGATCAAGAAGATCCACGGCCGGAGTTGGTCGGAGATCGACGAACGGCGGCGGAATCGACGGAGGAAGACGAAAGGGTTAATCGGGCTCAGGGGTTTTTAGCTGGAGAGGAGAGATTAGAAACCGACTTAATCGAAAAATAATCGATTAGAATAGGTATAAGTCGGTTGGAATGTGAAAAGACACGACTGTCCCTGAGCACTTAGTCGGTCACAGTTCAAGCACTGACCGACTAGATGACGATCTAGTCGGTCGGTCAATGAGCTTGAACCGACTAAATGGAAACAGCCGCCAGTCAAAGTTTTTAGGGCTAGAGTTAGTCGGTCAAAGTTCAAGTACTGACCGACTAGTTTTCATTCTAGTCGGTCGGTAAGTGAACGTGGACCGACTAAATGATGTCAGTAGCAAAGGAAAATTATAAGCTTGAACTAGTCGGTCTGAGTTCATTAGCTGACCGACTAGATGTGCATCTAGTCGGTTGGTTGATGAACTGTAACCGACTAGATGAGTCCAAAAATTTTAGAATACGAAATTTTGAGTTCTCTCCCAATCGCACTTGGACGAAACATCGTTCAACTCTCAAAAATCATCATACTACCCCATTAATCATCGAAAAACTTAAATACGACGTTCAAGAGTAAATTCGAGCATAAATTCCAAAAATTCACAAAAATCCAATAAGTCTAGCATGAACAAATATAGCGAAATAGAATAGCATGCAAGATTATTGAATAAAAATGAATCCTATATCTCGGATTCACCCATAATCCCCAATTCTCGACGTAACCGCACAAAGGAATCCTCCTTTAGGGGTTTTGTGAAAATATCGGCGATTTGCTTCTGGGTTTCAACGTACACTAATATGATGTCCTTTTTAGCAACATGATCATCTAAGAAATGGTGTCGGACATCTATGTGTTTCGAACGGGAATGGTGTACCGGGTTCTTGGAGAGACAAATTGCACTTTGGTTGTCCACCATGATAGGGCAAGTATCACAGTTTATACCAAAGTCTTTAAGTGTGTGTCTCATCCAAAGAACTTGAGCACACGCGGCACCGGCGGCAATGTATTCCGCCTCGGTGGTTGAAAGTGATACAGAATTTTGCTTCTTAGAAAACCAAGAGACAAGAGAATTTCCTATAAAATGGCAAGTGCCACTAGTACTTTTCCTGTCGGATTTGCATCCCGCATAATCTGCGTCACTATATGAGATTAACTCATATGTGCTAGATTTTGGATAAAGTAATCCAAAATCAAGTGTATAACTTAGATAACGGAAAATACGTTTTACCGCTACTAAGTGTGACTCCTTAGGTTGAGACTGATAACGAGCACATACACATACGGCAAACATAATATCGGGCCTACTTGCGGTAAGATATAGTAAACTACCAATCATACCTCGATATAGACGAATGTCTACATCCTTACCGCTCGTATCCTTATCAAGATGCGTAGTCGTGCTCATTGGAGTCTTCTTTCCGGAGGCATTCTCCATTCCAAATCGCTTAAGCAACTCCACCGTATACTTCGTTTGGTGGATGAAGATTGCATCATCCATTTGGCGAATTTGGAGACCTAAGAAATACTTGAGCTCACCCATGTGGCTCATCTCAAATTGATCCTTCATCACATTAGAAAACTCTTCGCAAAGAGCGAAGTTAGTAGCACCGAAAATGATATCATCAACATAAATTTGAACTAAAAGTATATCATTATTCGAATGCTTAACAAAAAGTGTAGAATCGGCTTCTCCCATTTTAAAATTCAAATCCAAAAGAAAATTCTTTAGGCGATCATACCAAGCTCGAGGAGCTTGTCTCAAACCGTAAAGTGCGTTCTTTAGTTTAAAAACATGATTTGGAAATTTTTCATTAATAAAGCCCGGAGGTTGAGAAACATAAACTTCCTCAACGACATCTCCGTTTAAAAATGCACTTTTTACATCCATTTGAAATAGTTTGAAATTTTTATGGCATGCAAAAGATAATAATAATCTAATTGATTCTAATCTAGCTACCGGAGCAAAGGATTCTTCGAAATCGATACCTTCCTCTTGACGGTAGCCTTGAGCAACTAACCGAGCTTTGTTCCGGACGACGACTTGGTTTTCGTCGGTTTTGTTCTTGAAGATCCACTTTGTCCCTATGACGGTGTGGTTCTTCGATGGCAATGGAACAAGCTCCCAAACCTCATTCCTCTCGAATTGAATGAGTTCCTCCTCCATGGCTAAGATCCAAGCACCATCTTCGCACGCTTCATTAACATTCTTTGGCTCTATCGAGGAGGCAAAGGCACAATGAGCGAAGTAGTTCACTTGTGATCTCGTCTTGACACTATCATGGATATTGCCAATGACTTGCTCATGAGGATGGTCACGAACGGTATGAAGCCGTTTGGGAATACCTTGATCACTAGGAACATTCTCAACAACTTCATTAGTAGGGTTAGTCTCAATAGAATCAATAGAATCAATAGAGTTATCATAAGACATGTTATCAATAGAGTTATCAATAGAGTTATCAATAGAGTAATCAATAGAACCAATTGAATCACATAAGACATCCATAGAGTCATAACCATTAGTAATTCTAGTTGGAACAAATCCTTCATTAAATGAAACATGAAGAGATTCCTCGATCGTTGAGGTTCGTTTGTTGTATATCCGGTAGGCTTTGCTACGCGATGAATATCCAACAAAAATCCCCTCATCGGATCTTGGATCAAATTTGTCCAAACTACCATACGTGTTCTTAATAAAACATTTTGAACCAAAAACACGAAAATGTTTAACTTGAGGCAACCTACCAAACAACAATTCATAACAAGTTTGTTTAGTGCAGGGCCTCAAAAGTATTCTATTAAACACATAGCAAGCGGTGTGTACCGCTTCCGCCCAAAATTGATGGCCAAGTTGGCTATCATCAAGCATCGTGCGAGCACACTCCACTAGCGTCCTATTCTTTCTCTCAACTACACCATTTTGAGGAGGTGCACGAGGGAATGAAAAGGTGTGTGTAATACCAACTTCATCACAAAATGTCTCAAAAGACTCATTCTCAAATTCCCCTCCATGATCACTACGAATAGTGACAATGGTGGTTCCAATGAGATTTTGTACTTTCTTAACAAAAATTGTGAAGTTTTCAAAAGGTTCATTTTTATTACATAATGAAAATACCCAAGTAAACCTAGAAAAGTCATCAATGATGACAAGTCCATATCTAGCATTACCTAATGAAGCAACTCTAGTTGACCCAAATAAATCTAGATGTAATAGCTCTAGTGGCCGCTTAGAGGAAATGCTTTACTTAGGTTTAAATGAAGATTTTGGAAGCTTGCCTCGTTGACACGAGTCACAAAATCTTTTCTTTTGAAAGACAAGCTTAGGGAAGCCTCTAATAGAGTTTAACTTGGAAAGCTTAAATAGTGTTCCAAAGTTCACATGACCAAAACGTCGATGCCATAAGTGTTGTTCACTTGTGTTGGCAATAATACATTGTTCATGTGATCTTGGAAGATCTAGGATATATATATCCTTATGGCGTGTGCCGAAAAACAATAATTCATTATTATCTTTTCTTAAAATATGGCACATTCCTTTCTCAAAGTTAACTTTGTAACCTTTGTCACAAAGTTGACTTATTGAAATAAGATTGTGGTTTAATCCTTTAACAAGGTAAACATCACTTATTAGGGGTTTAGAAGGATTACCCACTTTACCAACACCTATGATGGTTCCTCTCTCGTTGCCTCCAAAGACCACCCGATTCCCATTTGTGATGGGCACCACTCCGGAGAGCAATTGAGCGTCACCCGTCATGTGTTTTGAACACCCGCTATCGAGTATCCAATTCCTCTTGGAGCTAAATTTAAATTTGTTGCTCCGTTCCTTTTTCTTGAGTACCTATGATATGAAATGTCGTATCACGGTACCCAAGGTCATTGGGTCCTAAAGATTAGACCTTTGGAAGCCAAGTCCAATTGGACTTAGACTTCCCCAATAATTACTACTATGCACAACATTCGAAAAATAAGCATTCATATAAACTTGTTTTTCATCCATGCTTGTGTCCTTTGGGCTCCAAATAGTGAAAATCTTGGGAGCCCTCATCCTATTGGGTGCATGCATGCGACGTTGATTTCTACGTGATGTATGTTGTGGATAGGCATAAGGAACATGATGAAATGGTGCACGACGATAATTATTCATATGATGATGTGGGTGAACATATGCATGTGGGGGAACACGTGTGTGAGGGTGTCTCACATGGTGTGCACGTGCCCGTGGATGTGGTGCATAAAAATCATCATATGTGTGAGCCGGTGGAGTAGGACGTGTGTTCCTACGTGGCATGGTATTGGTGTACATGTAGGCATGCCCCTTCTTTGGAGGTCCACCCAAAGTGGGTTTCTTTCCAAAAGACGGTGTGGACGAGGTGGAAGCACCATTGGTAGATGAACTACCAATAGAGTGTTTGCTACCACTCGTCGAAGCATCGGAAGTTGGCCTAACAAAGGTAGTGGCCGACTTGGATGAATTTCCCAACTTATACCCCAAGCCAATGTGGTGTTTGGCCAGAAGTAAGTCATTTAGGATATTATCCAAATGGCCCTTACCCTTATTGAATTCATTGATTCGGCCCAATGTGCACTCATATTTCTCGTTAAGAGAACGCATAGAAGCATCCAAAGTGGATACTTGTGATGTGAGCACATAAACACGAGATTTGAGATTTTCATTCTCAATACTCAAAGTCGAGTTTTAAGAAATCAAATCCGCTATCTTGTGTTCCTCCGAATCTTCAATGCTAACATGTTCAAGTTGAGACTTGAGATTTACAATCTCATTCCTCAACTCTTCAACAACGGTGTCGTTGTTGGTGATGATAGTTTTAGGCGAGGTTTGGATGCTAGCTAAATCATCTTTTACTTTAGTATACCTATTTACTAACTTAGAGTATTTAGACCATAATTGATCATTAGCATTTCTAAGGTCATCTATTGTTACCTCATCGCCTTCGTTGTCGCTATCATCGGAGGAGGAGGATCCTTGATCATGCTCCTCTCTCGCCATGAAGCACATGTGCGCTTGCTCCACTTGCTCATCGTCCGACTCTCCGCTTGAGGAATCCTCGGAATCGGTGAATGTTGCTCCGACAAGTCCCTTTTTGTACCCCTTTTTGTACTTCTTGGACTTGTCGAATTTCGGCGCCTTCCACTTCTTCTTTTGCTTATTTAGAGGACACTCCGCTTTCATGTGTCCTGGCTTGTTGCATTTGAAACACAAAGGAGAGGAGGTGTTAGAAGAATTGAACTTCGATTTGTTTTTGAAGTTACCTTTCCAGGAAGAACCGGTTGAACTTCTTTGCCATGAGAGCCATGGACTCCAAGTCCAACTCGTCTTCCGAGTTCTCATCATCGGTTGATGTGGATGTGTATGGAGCGGCCTTGAAAGCAATAGCCTTCTTCTTTGGCTCGTCTTGCTTCAGGTAGGACTTCATCTTGTCCTGCAACTTCAACTTGCTATCTTTGCGTACCTCGTATGACATTAAGGTACCCATTAGTTGAACAACGGTATAGGTTTTCATGTCATTACCTTCCTCGATGGCGAAGGTCCGTTTCTCCCAACTAGAAGGAAGTCCATCGATGATCTTCGAGACTTTCTCCTTTTGGGTGTAGGTTTTACCGAGAGCCTCCAACTCGTTTGTGATGTCGACGAAGCGAGCATAGTACTCCTTCATCTTCTCACCCTGTAGCATATGAAACAACTCGTAATCTCTATTAACTACAACGAGTTTAGAGTCTCTTACCCTACTTGTCCCTTCATGCAATATGAGGAGGGAGTTCCATATTTGATATGCACTCTTACATGTGCATATCTTGTTGAAGTCCTCGGGCTCCAAAGCACATTGCAAGGCGTTCATTGCCTTGGCATTGCTTACCTCCGCGGCGATCTCCGCGGGAGTCCACTTCTCGAAATCCTCTTCGACGGGCTCGACGTATTCCTTCATCGTGGCCCTCCATAGTGAAGCACTCCGGAGGAACGTTTCCATCCGGCATTTCCAGTACCCGTAGTTGGTACCGTTGAAGAATGGAGGCCTCGTCGAGGAATGTCCTTCCATCACCGAAGACGCTCCTTCACGGTTCCTGAAGGTGCTATAGTCGGAAGGTGGACGAACGGTCTTGTTGTCGTTGGCAGACATAGCTATAGACTTGGCTCTGATACCAAATGTAATGCCCTGAAAGCTACTGCACAAGTACTAGAGGGGGGGGTGAATAGTACTTTAAAAATAACAAGGAGTATAATTCCTAATTATCGTGCAAACTACTACCAACAAATGCGAAAGCTAAAATTGACAACAACAAATATTCAATGCAAACAATTGATATGATGGGTTCGGATCCACCCAAGTCTCCCCGACTTGTTCCCGGTGATCCTACGTCCCAGTACACCCGGATCCCCTCCGGATACTTAGGTTAGAAACCCTAACCCAAGATTTCCACTATGAATACCTTGTGAAAAACCTTCACAAGATCAAATCATACAATCAATAGCAATAGTGAATCCCACAACCTGGGATCACAACCTTTTCTCACAACTGAGAGAATCAATAGCAATAAATGAGTTTATATGAAATAAACAACAACTTACCACAAACCCTATACCTTGAGTATTCTTACCAAATTAGGGCAAGGAGGGATTTGAGGAAGGAGAAGTCACCAAGACCTAGCACCACCAATATGAGCAGCAATGGGTGCCTAGGAATGAATAGGAGACTTGAATCAAGCAATAGCTTGGATGGCTCAACAAGAACAAAGTTCTCTCAAGATGGATTCTAGATCTCAAATGAGGGAGACAATGATTTCTTGTGAGGGAGAGAGCTTTAGAAAGGAGATTTAAATCTCTAACTCTTTCAATCTGAATAAGGCTCTCAATAGCAGCTCTTAACCTAGAAGAAACAACCCAGCTTGGTATTTATACCAAAGAGGAAAATCGAGCTAGGTCGTATTCCAACGGTTAGAAATCTGAAGCAACTAGTCGGTCAAAGAACAAACACTGACCGACTAGTTCATCAACTAGTCGGTCGGTGAGACAACATAAACCGACTAAGTGTGAACAGTGATCAGATGAAATTTCAGACCTAGATAACTAGTCGGTCCAAGAAGACTTTCTGACCGACTAGTTCATCAACTAGTCGGTCGGTCAGCAAACTTAGACCGACTAAGAGTTGAAAACTATAAGTCTGAATACAATTTGATTTAGTCGGTCCAAGAACAAATGTTGACTGACTAGTTCATCAACTAGTCGGTCACCAAACGTTCTTAGACTGACTAACGATAAACAGTAAGTCAGGTGAAAATTGGCATGTACAGTAAAGCTCAACTAGTCGGTCACAGAAGCATCACTGACCGACTAGTTCATAAACTAGTCGGTCGGTGAGTCAACGTAGACCGACTAACTGTAAACAGTAAAGAGCTTGGAATTGACTGACTGACACTAGTCGGTCCAAGAAGCTTTACCAACCGACTAGATCACCATCTAGTCGGTCAGTTCTTCTTCTTGAACCAACTAACATGCACAAGAAGTCCCGAATCGAAGCGCGATGCTTCGGGAAAGTTTGAATGGACTTCTACTAAGATCCTAGCTCTAAGATAGGAGCGATATGAAAATCAAATGATAATACCTACTCAAGGCTTAACATTCTAAAGAACAAAGCTAGAAGACTAAATATAAATCTAGACAACCCGTCTTCAAAAGCTTCGATCGAATCTTCATGACTTCAAAGTTGGTCCAAAAGCTTCAACGAAGCTTTAGGCATATGAATACGTGCTTTGAGAAGTCTTGAGACGTTGCTTTGGATGTTCACGTGAATTTGGCGACGATCTCCATAACTGCGCTCACAAAGTGTTAGTTCACGATTTATTTATGTTTGCTCATCATCCAAAACCAAATCCGGGGAGTCCAATACTCAACATCATTATCAAGGTATCTCACTCCAATGAAGGTAGACAAATTCTTTGTCAATTACAACTATATGTGATTCCTAATTAGGTTTTTACCCCTATTCATTTATAGCCTTGACCTACATCAACAAATCATATAGTTTTAGTCAAGTCTGTTCCCATAAATTTCTTATTTAGATAGGGAGAGATGTATGTACCATCGACCTGTTGGGATCCTGTATATGGCAAGCAATACTAGAAGGAAGTTGAATAGTGTTACCAAAAATAATCGCTTAATAAAAATTTAAAACTTCTATGAATTGCTTATGTCTCATATGAAAGTTACTTCATTAGGTGCTTAGTCAACTTCTCTAATATTGCAATAAAAGTAAAGATGCACAGCAAGAATAGCACAATAATGCAAGTAAAGAGATGAGAGAGCAAAGATCCAACAATTGCAAACACACAGAATTACCCTGGTTCGGCCAATCCTAGGCATACTCCAACATCCACTAAACTAACTTCCAACCGTGTGTAACCTACCTCAATGATTGAGGGTTTCTACAATACTTGCATCTTCTCCACTAAGATGGCTTCTAACAAACCAGATCTCACAACGTGAGGATCCCGTGCAAGAGGCTTTTGCAACAATACTTACAACCAAGTAACTTACTACCACACCCTTGTGTGGAATTACAAACCTCTTTCTTGAAGATGAATACAACTTACTCATATAGCCAATTTGAGTGAAGCTCCATGTGTATTTTTGAATGGCTATGGAAAACTCTTTTTGATCCCAAAAGAATAAAGATTAATATAAGAAGGTCAAGAAGAAAACTCTATTGTGATCTCAATGTAGTCACGATGCCTGAGAGTTTCACAACTAGCTTAGGCAAAGATGCTTAAAAGATTTTTAGAGTTTGAAAACTTTTTTCCTTTGAAATCTTAATAGGGCTTTTGAGAGAGCTCTGAATGCTTTGAAAAAATTAATTTTTGCTCAAAAATTTCATGCCTAAACCTTCAGCCATCTTACACTATATATAGGTGAAAATCATCCAAGACAGATTACAAAACTATACCCCATACCGTCTATGTAACGGTTAGATGAAAAAGTCAAATATGACCATTAGTAGTTGACTCATATACATATAGGAGTCGACTCATGACCGGTAATCAACTCCCTGCACCATAGTAGTCGACTACTTTCATGTGACAAAAAGTACCAAGAGCATCCTAACTCAAAGTATTCAACTTCAGTATAACTAGGAGTCGACTCCTTTTCTGATACATGGAATTGTATCAGAAAATAGTACTTTACACAATCTAAATGATTTTCAAACTTTTTGAAATATTTTTATGAGTTAAAAACATTTTTGTGACTCATAAAAAGGTTTTTCTATATGTATGCAAGCTTCAATCTTATAGCTTTAACATTCTAAGACATGTTTACAATAAAATAAACCACTCACACTAGTCTTGGTGTCTTGGTGTCTTTATGGGCTCTCCAACTTGTCTTGTGCACCTTGAGTCCATGGATGAGCTTTGATCTTCAATTTATGCTTCACATCCATTGACTCTCTACCTTCAAGTTTTGACTCCATGTCATCATTCTTTGTGAGCTTGAGTGGTTGGTTGACCATTGTTGACTTTGATTACTGATCGGCCCCGGATATACACCCGGAGAACGATTGTAGTTTTACCGCAAGCGCACGGTCAAGTGGCGAGCGGGTATCGAACACGAGGAGGTGGTGTTGGCTCCAATCTATCCTAGGTTGGTTTGACTACGAATGTATTATTGGTGGAGGTGGGTATGGTATGATGTAATGACAATGATGATGGATGTCGATGTCGGTGATAAATATGTTGGATAAATATCGATTCAAATTCAATATATAAAAATGCCTAGGGCTAGGAAATCCCAGCTATGGATCGTCATTCATATTTATGAATCATGAATCTCAATGTTGCAAGACTTGAATTGAGGTGAACTAGTCGTAAATAAATAAAGATCCAAGCTCACGCTCTCGCGCTATTGCCGGTCTATAGCGACATAGAATAGGGCCCACTCTCGTGCAAACCCTAACCTAAGACACTAGCATGAGGATTGACATCACCGTTCAATCGCTCCTCGAGCCCACTCTCGTGCAAACTCGAGTTACGATCTAGGTTGTGATAGTTCGTATTCATCCAATCTCTTGCAAATGAATATGGGTATAGATTTATAATAAAAATCCTAGCTTTGGTCCAATCTCTTACAAACCAAGTCTAGAGAATCTCGATTATAAACCTAAATTGAATATCTAGGCCTTCCCATTGATTGGAATCCAATCTCTTGCAAACCCCAAATCAATGGAAATTCCTAGCTATCCGTAATAAATCAATCACAACCTAACCTCCTATCAATTCTAGCAACATATGAATTCATTCATCACAAATCCGAAATTAGATCCATAGGGTTCATCCACATGCCCTAGAACGACAATCAACCAAGCATAGCAATAACGATATAGAAATCAATAAGAGACATTGCTTGCATCAAAGAGAGATAAACAATAAGAAATTACTAAGAATCAATGATAGAATTAACAAGAACAAAAGTACTTATCTTGATACAAGCTTTGATGAAGAACTTCAATCAAATTACAAGCTTTTAGATCCAAGAGGGGGCCTAGGGCATTGCCTAACCTCTAAAAAGTCTCTAAGAAAACATAATGGGAACCATCTCTAATGACGGCTACAACCCTCTTATATAGCCCCCAAAAAACCCTAGCAAAAACCCCTAAAACCCCTCTGAAACCCGCACCCAAAATCAGATCTGCGCGTAACTTAATTTCTGTGCCAGCAGCGACTCGACCGAGTGGAAAGCTCGCTCGGCCGAGTGAGAATTCCTATAGAAACTCTAAAAAACAGCACTCTGTCAAAAACTATCAAAAACTGGTCACTCGGCCGAGTGGAAAGCTCACTCGGTCGAGTGAAAGTGTCACTCGGCCGAGTGAAAGTGTCACTCGGCCGAGTGACACTGATATGCGAATTTCAGCACTGCAGCATCAACTTGCAGAAATTCTCCAGATTTCATGCGACCTCCGATTGGCGCGTTCGGAACCATCATGAAGTCTATTATCTATAAAAAATATGAGAAAAATACTTTGACCACTGGAATGATAGAAGATATCAAAAGAGTGGGAGGCTGTCAGAAAATCTGGGTGCTCGTGTCATCGGCATCACTCAGCCGAGTGGGATTCTTCACTCGGTCGAGCAGACTTCTCTACTCGGCCGAGTGGTCTTCTGCTGCGCTCCCTAAAATTCCAGAGAGTTGGCTTCGATTCCCTTCAGAAATTCTGACTCACTCGGGCGAGTGTAGTTCTCTACCCGGTCAAGTGGAATTATCCACTCGGTCGAGTATATTGTGGCTCAAGATCTCTGCGTATCAGTTGTACTCCGCCGAGTACGCTTCTTCACTCGGCCGAGTGGGCTGTGTTACTCGGCCGAGTGGCATGTTTTTGGAGTTAACTCTTCTCCTCCTCGCCTCTTCATCAATTCTATCGATTTCCTTCTTCTTCCACTCATCCTCCAGTACCATTAGCTTCTTAATAGGGCCATGGGCGATGCTCCGGTACGCGTGCAAGTCCTTTAAGATCATTTTTACTCTCGATTGCTTCATAGTTCTTCAAAACCGACAAAAACAAGAAATAATGAAAAGTAACACAATATCGTCGAATACTCGTGAAAATCGCAATATGAGCAATCGAAATGGCGTGAAAACATGCAGAAAAAAGGTGTAAAATATGGACCGATCAAAATCCCCCAAGCTTACCTCTTACTCGTCCTCGAGGAAGATAAGTAGAGAGACGAACTCGGGAAATGAAAACAAAGGAAATGAAATGAAAAAGAAAGAACACGAGGTTGAAGGGGTCGCTAGATTATTCTCTCAGATCCCAAGCCATAAGCTGTACATCACGATAACTCAGAAAATACGAATCACATGATATAAAGATTTCATATCTTACTTAAACATGGTACTTGCAAGCTTTTAAGAACAACAAAAAGGACTCTCTAAATTCATACAATCAATTCATATCCACATCACGTATTTCATAGAATTTAATATACGAATGTTGGCGACGCACTTTTCAATCAAGAGTTATAACAGAAACATATAAGAATCACACCAAGCATGCAATGGAGTATGGAATAAATCATGGCATTCACATATTTATATCGATTCATAAGAAATCTCCATAACTAAGGTGTTTTTCTAAGTTTCAGCATTATCAAACTTCCCCATTCGTGCACCTCTCCACTCTAATGTCGTACTCACTCATATGGTCAAATGAATTCACCTCCCCAAGCTTAGCTTGAGGCATCGCATCTAAAGGAATATGATAGTGGCAAATGGGATTTTTGCCTTGGTTTTCCCAAGTATTTTGTGGCTCCAATAATGTAATAGAGAAATATCTTTCTTTTTCTTTTTGAACTTTTTGTTTCTCATTTTTCTTTTTGGATTTTTGTAGGAGCTATTTGATTTGTATTTTTGGTTTTTGGCTCCTTTTTGGCTTTTTGGACTTTTTGGAGCAACCTTTTCTTTTGTAGGGATTTTTGGGAAATAGATGCGATACAAGTATCTTTAGGAGGTGAACTCAAGTGACATGTAGAGAATAAAAAGAAATATGTGGAGAAAGAAATAATGTAACACTCAGTTCACTCTAAGATGTGCACAAATGGTTCAATAAGATAATACATCAACTAAACTCATATATAAGCATGGATATTCTCAATCATTTCAATACATAGTGAAGTCAAGCAGTAAAGAGTACAATCATATCAAGCATGCAACAGAAGGTGAATAAGACAATAAGACAGATGCTTCTGTTATACAATTGATGTGTGAATCTTGGTGCACTTCCAACAAAAGCATACTAAACACTAATCCATACATTCAGCTTCAATTAATATCATGCATTTATATAGAGGAATCATCAAAAGTATATATAAGCAAGCATATGGATAGCAAGACTATGGAATACTCAAAGTAGCATGGCAAGGAATAATAAGCATCGTGATGGTTACTAAAGCAATAAGAGATATCATCATACGAAATTCATCTAGCGAAAGAAGAGAAAAGGAAAATAAAGAAATAAAAATAAAAGAGTGGAAAGAAAAGAAAATCAAGCACACAATATGATGCATGAACACACATAAAAGGAAAATAAGATGGAAAAATCAAAAAGATGATGCCAAATTTTTGAAATATTCTAAAAACCATAAAAATAGAGTAAAAGTGCAACTAAATGGCATGGAAATGCACTCTCCAAAGCTTAAACTTCACATTGTCCTCAATGTGATCATAATGGAAGAATATGAGGAACAACGATAATAATAAAGGGGTGAATGAAAAATGATGAAATGAATGACAAGAAATCCTAATGCAACTACATACACATGCAATGATGCATGAGAGCGCCTTCCCCCAAGCTTATACCAAACAATCCTATTCAAATGACTCGATCAAAAATGTCACGGCTTTGCTAAGCGGGCTCAAGTCAAACGAATAGGAAAGTGAGTATTTACTTGAAAGAAATGCTCGATGGTGGTGAGCAAAGGATATGGCGTATCAAAATATGAAGAGGGCAATTAATATATATAATGGGTTTGGGGTGTAAAAATTTTTGTTGCCGTCATATGAGGTGATATTTATTCAAGCAAATCTATACGGTCCTCTCGCTGTCGAGAGGATTCGTGTTTATTGAAAGCATAAAATTTTACGCTATTGCTACACTACTGGATTGATATCACCTATAGCAAAAGGCGAATCCAGTATCTTTGTCGGTGCAGGAAACTGCTCCAACTGCTCTTTTCGTGGCTCTGCTAGGCGCATGCGTCCACGAACACCAACGAACTCCAGCAATGCATCCTCCAGCATTCCCATAAGGACTCCACATGTACCCTGCAGAGAATAGGATGCATCAGTTCGCAGCAAAAAATTCACCCTCATAATAAAAGTATTCCAAAGAGGATCGTCTATAGATATATATGGAATAAATAATAGTGGACGATACTTCCCTAGAAATAATCCAATATCCTCCCGTGTTGTGATAGCTGTCTCCATGGTGTCCTCTCTAAGCTGCTCAGGTAAATCTAGATCATATGTGTAGACCTCCTCGACAGGCTCGTCAAACTGTGACACGTCCAAGCATACCTCCGATCCATAATCGTACGTGCACTGCAAAAGGTACGACGTGTCAAAAATATCTGAATCAAAGTAAGTATCAAATGGAATACATGATTTAGAAATGGGATGTGAAAAAATATCTCCCTGAGTGGGAGCAGTAAGCTCTGTGGGATATTCCTCGACGTCAGTGGAAGGATGAGGTGGTTGCGGGAGCTCCAATGGAGGAGGGTAGTGCTTGGGATCCTTATGAATGGATGTGTCCTCATCCCGATGTACGACCTCCTCGATGATAAGCTCTGGCTCTGTGTGTAAGGCCTCCTCAAAAGCATGCTCTGGCTCCGCATGTGAGGCCTCCTCGTTTATATGCTCTGGCTCGACAGTGTGCTCTTTTGCCTTCTCATCAACTATCAAAGTAGGCTCTCTCTGGAATGGTGATGCTGGCTGCTCATGTGTGTCAACTTGTGGGGATGTACCATGTGGAGGGGAATGCCTGCAAGCAATCCAAAAATATAGTCTATCCCCCTCAAGACTGACATGGATGTCCTCCTCAATTGTTCCTGCAGCTGAAACACCATTCATAACAAAATTTGCAAATCGTAGCTCAAATGCATCACCTGCTGTAATGCTCTCTGAGCCGGCGAACCTCACTGACTCCAAGAGCCCCTCCAATAATATCTGAAATGTGTCCTCCTCTTGCTGTGCATATGACTCAATTTTTGCTTCCTCCACGGTCTCTTCGTCCATCCATTCTTTATATGCAATAGTTGTATTGTAGGATGTGGGATCGACGACGGCACATTCTGGCTCTGGCAATATGACCGACGATGCTTCTTGCCCATAAAATGAAGAAGCAGAACTGATATCTTTGAAAATCCATGCAACCTTAAGCATGAGCGCATTCATTTCAAGTTCCCTCTTCACCCATTCCAATTGAAGGTCGCCCTTATCAAGCCTGGCTTGTATTTCAACTTGGTGTGCATGCATCTCATCAAAAAAGTATTCTCCTGTCTGAGCACTCTGATCAAAATAGTATTATCCCATCTGAGCACTCTGATCAAAATAATATTCTCCCATCTGAGCATTCTGATCAAAATAGTATTCTCCCATCTGAGCACTCTGATCAAAATCTGTGGTCCACATAGTATACTCCCTAACATCTAATCAACAAAGATAAATACCTCGAGAAGAATATCAGTGGCACAAAAGAATATAGAAATGATAATAATGGTGGCGGTGGTGAAATTTTTCTTTTGTTAAATTTTTTTTCGTAGTTAAATCAACATAATTGTGACAAATTGGCACCCAACAGGAAACACCTCCCCGGCAATGGTGCCAAAAACTTGATCGGCCCCGGATATATACCCGGAGAACGATTGTACTTTTACAACAAGCGCACGGTCAAGTGGCGAGCGGGTATCGAACATGAGGAGGTGGTGTTGGCTCCAATCTATCCTAGGTTGGTTTGACTACGAATGTATTATTGGTGGAGATGGGTATGGTATGATGTAATGACAATGGTGATGGATGTCAGTGTCGGTGATAAATATGATGGATAAATATCGATTCAAATTCAATATATAAAAATGCTTAGGGCTAGGAAATCCCCGCTACGGATCGTCATTCATCTTTATGAATCATGAATCTCAATGTTGCAAGACTTGAATTGAGGTGAACTAGTCGTAACTAAATAGAGAATCAAGCTCACGCTCTCACGCTATTGCCGGTCTATAGCAACATAGATTAGGGCCCACTCTCGTGCAAACTCTAACATAAGACACTAGCATGAGGATCAACATCATCGTTCAATCGCTCCTCGAGCCCACTCTCGTGTAAACTCGAGTTACGATCTAGGTTGTGATAGTTCGTATTTGTCCAATCTCTTGCAAATGAATATGGGTATAGATTTATAATAAAAATCCTAGCTTTGGTCCAATCTCTTACAAACCAAGTCTAGAGAATCTCGATTATAAACCTAAATTGAATATCATGCCTTCCCATTGATCAGAATCCAATCTCTTGCAAACCCTAAATCGATAGAAATTCCTAGCTATCCATGATAAATCAATCACAACCTAACCTACTATCAATTCTAGCAACTTAGTCATTCATCACAAATCTGAAATTAGATCCATAGGGTTCATCCACATGCCCTAGAACATCAAATCTACTCAAGCATTACAATAACGATATAGAAATCAATAAGAGACATTGCTTGCATCAAAGAGAGATAATTAATAAGAAATTACTAAGAATCAACGATAGAGTTAACAAGAACAAAAGTACTTATCTTGTTACAAGCTTTGATGAAGAACTTCAATCCAATTACAAGCTTTTAGATCCAAGAGGGGGCCTAGGGCATGGCCAAACCTCTAAAAAAGTCTCTAAGAAAACATAATGGGGACCCTCTCTAATGACGGCTACAACCCTCTTATATAGCCCCCAAAAAACCTTAGCAAACCCCCTAAAACCCCTCTGAAACCCGCGCCCAAAATCAGATCTGCGCGTAACTTAATTTCTGGGCCAGCAGCGACTTGGCCGAGTGGAAAGCTCACTCGGCCGAGTGAGAATTCCTATAGAAACTACAGAAAATAGTACTCTGTCAAAAACTGGTCACTCGGCCGAGTGGAAAGCTCACTCGGCCGAGTGAAAGTGTCACTTGGCTGAGTGACACTGATATGCGAATTCCAGCACTGCAGCATCAACTTGCAGACATTCTCCAGATTTCATCTGACCTCCGATTAACGCGTTCTTAACAGCGTTGGAACCATCATGAAGTCTATTATCCATAAAAAATATGAGAAAAATATTTTGACCACTAGAATGATAGCAGATATCAAAAGAGTGGGAGGCTGTCAGAAAATTTGGACGCTCGTGTCATCGGCATCACTCGGCCGAGTGGGATTCTTCACTCGGTCGAGTGGTCTTCTCTACTCGGCCGAGTGGTCTTCTACTACACTCCCTAAAATTTCAGAGAGTTGGCTTCGATTCCCTTCAGAAATTCTGACTCACTCGGTCGAGTGGAGTTCTCTACTCGGCTGAGTGGAATTATCCACTCGGTCGAGTACGCTGTGGCTCAAGATCTCTGCGTATCAGTTGTACTCCGCCGAATACGCTTCTTCACTCGGCCGAGTGGGCTGTGTTACTCGGCCGAGTGACATGTTTCTGGAGTTAACTCTTCTCCTCCTCGCCTCTTCGTCGATTCTATCGATTTCCTTCTTCTTCCACTCATCCTCCAGTACCGTTAGCTTCTTAATAGGGCCATGGGCGACACTCCGGTACGCGTGCAAGTCCGTTAAGATCATTTTTGCTCCCGATTGCTTCATATTTCCTGAAATCTGACAAAAACTAGAAATAGTGAAAAGTAACGCAATATCGTCGAATACTCGTGAAAATCGCAATATGAGCAATCGAAATGGCGTGAAAACATGCAGAAAAAAGGTGTAAAATATGGACCGATCAATTACCTACACTCACACACTTCATAAAAACTCATTAGCAACATAATTATTTGCTTATCATCAAAACTAACCTTGGGGTGATGCAATAACCAACATTCTTCCCATTTTCGATGATGGCAAACAATTTGATACATAAAAATGGAATTACAAAAATAAGTTACTTACTCCCCCTACATTGATGAATGGTGTTAACAAATATCTATGAACTCGTCATTCATCAATGCTCGTTAGAGATAAGTAAATATAAAGCATGTATCATGTATTATCAAGGATGTGCCAATGTGAATGTACAAAATATATATGAAGTCAACTAACCAACATTATCCACATATGACATAAAAGTGAAATGTGTCATATATATTGTGTCACTAACATGTCTCTCCCCTTTTGACATAATCAAAAAGCAACATTAAGAGGATGCTCAATAATCAATTAGTGTGACATAATATAAGCATAAACATGTCATTATTTCCCCCTTTTGACATACTAAATGATGACATAATCGACATATGGATCATGGATAAACAATTTCAAAATTTCTTTGCACATAATGAGATCAACATAATGCATATAGGGTGATCAATAAGCAACATTGGACCAACTAACTGAATAATGTTGTGAGTTGAGGGAGGCCTTTGGCCTCCCTCCCCTCATCACTCTCCATTACTCCCCACTAAGTTAGTGGGGAGGCCCTTGGACTCCTAACTCATCCTAAGGTTTTTATAAATATAGTACCATGGCTATTGGCCATGGTTAATCCTCTCTAATACTCTCCTAACACGTTATCAGCACGAACGCTCGTCTATTTTGAGCTATTCTTCCCGTCTCCCCTCAAAAATCCAACCCCTACATGCGAAGGAATCTATAGTTGCGGCGACTTTTTGCGCGGATTTCTCTTTGGAGCGTATCGGGAGCGGCACTATCTACGGATCTTAATGTTAACGATCTTCCCTAGATCTTTGATCTAGAGGTAATTTCATTTCGATCCCGTAGATACATACAACATATTGTTATCTATGATTTTACAATGCTTTTCTATTGGCTTGTATAAATCTGCAACATTTTGCTAAACATCAATATATATATATATATAATGTCGAATGAGATTTTTCCGTGCGTTAATTGATGCGTCAGTATGCGTGTTGATTGTCGGGCTGTCATCCCATCGTACAAGTCTCATGTCGTTGTCCACTCCTCTGCATGATTCCCAGATTCTCTGTAAAATTGTTCACCTTGAAAAATAAACAAGTAAATAAACAGTAATGGACATCTTTGACCGCCCAAATCAAATTATTCTAAAGAAAATGGAAATGAAAAAAAAAATTTAAGCTTCCACGAGATTTCCTTTGATTAAGCATTGGTAAACTATCATTCATGAACAGCTAAGATTAGTTGAAACGATATAGCATGTTCTACTTTCATGAAATGCCTGGGATTTCAAACAGCTCTGTCATGATGTTTCCTAATTTTCTATGCATCATTTCATTTGTCCGTCCACAGTTCATCTCCATTAATCCAAATGTCTAATCACCGAGTTGAGAATGGTCCATTAATCCAAAGGCCTGGGCTGTGTCTGACCGTCCCCCTCGAGAGCTCTACAATTTTACATAGATAGGGAAGAGGAGGGTGCATGATCTGGTAGATGAGGGGTTGGAGGCTTTTCACATTCCCTTGCTAATATCATAAAAGATTGTTTTAAGGGATTGTGTTAAATTTACTCTTAAAAATACAGACCATGGGCCTGCAGCCCAAATCTTATTAATTAATTAGTTTGGCTGTTTTTTTGGGCCCGAAGCCCAGTTAATAACATTGACTATTAAAATGATTTTCATTGGGCCTACATCCCATATTAGAATAAATATTAATTTTGTGTTCTAATTTGGGCCTAGCCCAGTTTATAACAATGATAATATGTTATATGGGCCTGCAGCCCCATTCTGATTAATTATCTTTTTGGTTTTCCAAATTGGGCCAGAAGCCTAGTTAATCCACTTGCAAATTTTATGTGTTAATTAGTTTTTTGCATCTGGGCCTGAAGCCCAAATATTTAAAATAATTTAATTTGGCTTATTTGGGCCAGAAGCCAAATTAATAAAATTGCTTATTAAAATGATTAATATTTTACTAATAGGGCCAGCAGCCCCAATCAATGTATTAATTTATTTTAATTTCTTATTATGGGCCTGTCGCCCAGTTTGTCATATTGTTAAAATTATATCACTCTTGCATTATTAATTATTTATGGAATACTGGATTCTATTTTTCAAAATATAACTATCTTCAAGATCCTGAGACCGCTCTGCCGTTAGTCAACTAACCTAACGGTGTATGACGTTTCCACGTGGTCTACGAGATAATTATATTTTCTAGTTTCCTTTACCATATGTTTTGCTTTAGTTATATGCGTGGTTGTTTATTTTTATGCCTGTAGCATATTTAGAACTGCGTGGATGTTTAAATCAGTAAAAATGTGTTTTTCGGGATCGGCCATTGTATACCTATTTACTTTCCTTGCACTTTTATTTTCTTTTGAGAGAATTTGTAAGTGAGGAAATTTGTATTTAAAGCCCAAGCTCGGTACAACATCATATGAAGACGAAGATATAGGGACCCACTTTGGGTTTCCGAAGTTGTATTTTTCTTTCCTTTTTATGGACTGTAAACGAACTTTGGACTGTTTATTTTTTGGGTATCTGGCCGATCCCCGCATTTTTACTTGTTTATTTCTTTATGCATGAATTTTGAATCTTAATTAATTCATGCTTATTTTAAATTGCATAGATAAATGGCAAAATTGGCAAGCGTCGATTTCGAAGTTCTTGATGCTGCAGGAAAGAATTATCTGAGTTGGCGAGTGGACCTGAAGTTCCACTTGCGTTCGATGGTCCTCCTTGGCTCAATTTTGGCTCCTTCATCGGCCCCCGCAGCGGCCGATGCCTCTGCTAGTAAGGCCCCAGAAGCGGCCCAATCATCTAGCAGCACTCCTACCACTGTCTCTGATGTGGATAAGGCGAAAGCCATTATTTATATTAGGAGACATATAGATCGGACCTTAAAGGCCGAATACCTAACGGTAGAGGACCCAATTGAGTTGTGGACAGCGCTGGAGACACGGTATAAACATCAAATTGATGTAATATTACCACGTGCCTGTTATGAGTGGGAAAACCTCAGACTTCAGGACTATAAGTCC
This sequence comes from Scilla litardierei, assembly GCA_030789695.1. Lineage (NCBI taxonomy): Eukaryota > Viridiplantae > Streptophyta > Magnoliopsida > Asparagales > Asparagaceae > Scilla > Scilla litardierei. The sequence goes on along the minus strand of CM061141.1, from coordinate 59,663,162 downwards.
GTTGCTGAGTATAACTCTGCACTTCATAATATCACCTCCCGCCTGAAGTTGTGCGGTGAAGAAGTGACAGAACAGCGCATGTTGGAAAAGACATTTACCTCGTTTCACGAGAAAGATGCAATCCTCATGCAACAGTATCGTGAACGTAATTTCACGAAATTTTCCGATCTGATCTCATGCCTACTTAGGGCAGAGCAGAATCTAGACTTACTGCTTGCAACTCATAACTTACGTCCAGCTGGCACTGCCCCTATCCCTGAATCCCACCACGTTTCTCCCCAGAAGTGGAAAAACAAGAGGAAGGCTAAAAACACTAAAGGGAAAGCTATAATGAAGCAACCAAGAGGTGCAGCACCCCAGACAAACAAAAACAAATAGGGAAAAAGAAATTTCATATGGAAGCAAAAGAACACTGACCAAGTGTCACTTCCTAAGAAGAACTGGGAGGATAAATGCCATAGATGCGGCATGACTGGCCATTGGTCCAGAATCTGCCGCACTCCTCGCCACCTCCAGGAACTATATCAGGCGAGCCAGAAGTCTCTGCCTGAAGCAAACTTGGCGGCTATTCAGCCACCAACGATGTTCACTGCAATAGACTTCGAGAACGACGACCTGCTCGATTAAGCTTCATCTTTTATCTATGCATTTAAAATTCAATGTTACTTCATCTTTAATTTGCTTAAGTTCGTCTTTTTCATTGACTTAAATAAAATTTCGTTTTGCATATAGATGAAGTATGCAATATTGTGGACAATGCCTCGTTGCACTGGTGTAGCATTAATATTGCTCCCACATACAACGAGACTATAAGATGCAAACTTCTCCCCTTAAACATATAGGAATTTTTCACGTGTCAAGTATATTTCGTCTAAACGAACATAACTTGAAAACTATGGATAATGAATATCTCTATGTAACTCGTCAAAAGGATGGCCAGAAGACCATCTACGCACGATTCGTTGGACCCCCGTCGGACCCCTATCATTACAGATATTCATCCTATAGAAAGCCTACTTGACTGAGCACCAGAAGTGCCTTTCATTGCCAGAGTTTTTAACTCTGGCAAAATGGACTTGGTCATCCTGGATCAGCGATGATGGACGCATCATCAAATGAATCCTTTGTAGAACCTGAAGATTCTTCAAAAGGTTGAGTTTCCTTGTCCCCCTTTGTCGTAAGGGAAAACTTATAGAGAGACCTTCCCTATTGAAAGTGGGATTAGAGTCTCCTGGCTTCATTATGAGAATACATGTTGACCTTTGTGGGCCTATTCACCCCGCAAGTGGCCCATTTTCGGTACTTCATTGTACTGATAGATGCATCTACTAGATGGTCTTATGTCTGCCTTTATATTCACTCGCAACCTAGCTTTCTCAAAAGCTTATAATGTGGGTGAATTCACTACACATATCTTTGAAGACTTTCGCCAAGCAACTGGCATTGAAATTGAACATCCTGTAGCATGTTCATACTCATAATGGATTATTAGAGTCTCTGGTAAAGAGACTCCAATGGATTTCACATCCATTGTTAAATCCCAGTTGCCTGTTGATGTTTAGGGACCAACACACTGCATTCCGCATCGCTTATCACGATACGGCCATCTTGTGGCCATATCTTATTGCTGATGCAGCTTGCTTATGGTTTACCATCAAGTCTTGATAACTGTGTATTTGATGAGCAAATTCTCATTAAAATAGGCACGCAGTCTAAAGAAGCCTGAAGCTTCTGAGACCATATCATGAGACATAAAGTCCTAATCTCGTTATGATCCGCATACTTTTCTGTGTGAAGATGAGATCCAGAAGATCATTCACACTCAGACTAAAGTACATCAATTGCCGGATAAATTTACGGACAACCAGAAGATTGTTCGTTCACACGTCCCTGCTGCCAACACGCCAGCTAGGATTGACATTTCCAAAGATGGATGCAATCCACCGACAGCAGAATTGGCTGTACCTCAATTGAAAAGAGGACACCCGCCAGGTTCAAAATATAAAGTTCCTCTAAATAGGAAGATTCCTGGATATATTAAAATGATCCATCCACAGGATGCTGAGCTCAGACCAGCAACCTCTCCCCTCCTAATTTCCCCTGCAGAGGAAACAATAGGAGAAAAATAATTATATTACGTATGTACTGGAGAGGTACTGGACAGAAATAGCACAGTCGTCGACGACGGTTTTGCTTTCGCTATTGTCGTTCATGTCGCTGAATACGACGATGACGTCAACCCACTTTTCTATAGCGTAAACGCATAGAATGGCCAAAGTGGGACGAGGCAATAAGAGTATAGCTGGACTCACTCTTGAAAAGCAAAGTCTTTGGACCGGTAGTCCATACACCTGAATGTGTAAAAACCTGTGGAATATAATTCGGATTTCATAAAGAAATTGAAATGAAGGAAATGTGATCATTTTCCTACTAAGCCTACACTTCTCTGTAAAAGCCAATACATGCAGCTCATGGACGTTGTGACTGCATATATATACAGCAATATAGATATAGAGATCTATATAAAACTTCCAGAAGGGTATACTCTACCCCCAGAGATGAAAGAAAAACGTAGAAACGTCTTCTCCATAAAGGCTACAAAGATCATTAGTTGATCTTAAGCAATATTCTGCCCTTGTATCTTTTTCGAAAGATCGTTGATAGGATTTGTTATATTTGCCTTACATATGGTCGACTTAAAGCTAATAGGATCTCCAGAAGAGACAATTGAGATTTCAGATAGCTTTAAAGCATACCTTGGAAATGAAAAACCTAGGTATAACGATCATCTTGACGATGATATTAATCATCCTGAAGATGAACTATCATCCTGAAGATGACATTAATCATCCTGAAGATGAACTATCATCCTGAAGATGACATTAATCATCCTGAAGATGAACTATCATCCTGGAGATGAACCATCATCCTGAAGATGACATTAATCATCCTGAAGATGAACTATTATTAATCATGCCGAAGATGTCTCGGCTTACATATTAAACACCTTCGTGGTGGAACCCTTTCATATTCTTCATACACCTGGAGTTTATGAAGAATGATGTCCTTTTGCAACCTATTAAAATGGATGCTTATTTATGACACCTTCCAATAGCTGGAAGAGGGGGAGACATCCTAGGTCCCGAAGAGCCTAGCTCTAGTGTATTATCTGGCCAACTGCACGTATCTTTGATAGAACGTCTCTAATAAAGTTGTTAACCAGATACAGTGTTGTCCGGGAGAGCAACACTATACCAAGGATAAGCTGCTTCTGCGCAACTTCCAAGGGTCAAGGAATATATATTGCATATGCAGGTTTAAAGATCATCGCGATGACTGAAACACAATAGGCAGGCCACCTCCTAAATATATACACATCATCATCCAATGTCTACATCTTCTGAGAAGCTCATCATCCAAGAAACAAGTATTGAAAACGCTCAGCCAGGTCTAGCAGTACCTTGCAGACACACTGAAGACCGATTCAAAGAATACTTTAGTGGAGTCATCTACCAACTCCGAAGAGCATTACACTCCAGAGCGACTCTGCCTTCCAATAGCCGCTAGATGAGTAAAACTTGTATAGATGATTGATAATTGTATTTTCTTTCAGAACATGATGGATGTATAGACGAATAGGAGATGATTGTATAGATACATAGGAGATCTGCAAGCCTGAAGCTTGTACAGATCAGGGGGAGTCCCTCGATAGTTGTACTCTTTTCCCTTAAGCTGCTGGTTTTTCCCACTGGGTTTTCCACAGCTAAGGTTTTAACGAGGCAACCACAGTGGCTCTGGATCCAGAAGTATCCACCCCATTAACATACTGAATCCTGAAGTATTCATATGCTTAACCCAAGGTAATGGAGAGATGAGGGGGAGTGTTGTGAGTTGAGGGAGGCCTTTGGCCTCCCTCCCCTCATCACTCTCCATTACTCCCCACTAAGTTAGTGGGGAGGCCCTTGGACTCCTAACTCATCCTAAGGTTTTTATAAATATAGTACCATGGCTATTGGCCATGGTTAATCCTCTCTAATACTCTCCTAACAAATAAGAAAATGAAATCAAGGTATTTTCAACATAATATGTCCAAGCATGAAGCTCATAATATATATGGACATCAATAGTTTGGCATATGAAGTATTTCAAAGTGTAACATATTTCCAAATAAGCTATGTGTCGATGAATAAGCATATGTGTCAATGTGTCTCAAAATATTAATTCACTAATCTAAGTGCATATTGAGTGTAAGCACAAAACATGATGAAATTCATATATGAATTACAATGCTGAGAAATATGTACTAATCCTCAAAAGTTATCCATAACAAAGTATGATACAATTTTTTGCCAATAAGGATGACTCAATAATATATGTTTTTAATCTTTAGAGTCATAAAATAAATCATATTTCCCTTATGAAATAAATATCCAAACATCCATTGAATTCAATAGAAAGCATGATATCAAGTGTTATGTCATTCATTGTTATCATGTGTTGTAAAAGAAATGAATATGTATAAGCGTGAGTTATCATATATGTTTATCAATGATCACAAGAATCACTCAAAGTGTTTCAAATATTATACAAGTGAGGTGTGAACAAAATGTGTCATGCGATGGACAATATCTAATATGGATATCAAGTAAAATATATGGGCAAGAAAATAGTCTAAACAAAAGTATATATCCATAAGAGATCATCCAAGTACTACACAATAGTTGTAATAGTACATAACCATATGTAAACATCTCAAGTGAGCATCTAGCTATTATAATCATAGCAAAAAATTTGGCATCCATTAAGAAATGAAGTAGTCTATAATAGGGGTGATTCAATATCCAACATTGTTTCCTTTTAAATGAGTCTAGAAACTCATTCTCATTTAGAACATATTCAACATATATAATGAAGATAAAAATGTGATACTACACATTTTGACATGCACCAATGTACATCATTCAATATGACAATATATGTATAGCATGATCTTATCCATATAAAGTACGAGCATATATCATAACAAATTCTATAAATCATGAAGAAATGTGTATACTAAGCATACAATTTCATAATGAAGCAATATGGCTCACTCATCATACAGTATATACTAGTGGCTATGTATATTTCAAGTGCTACCAAGTGTCATAGCATATGTCATGAATGATCAAATATATAACCTTATGACACAATTTTGGTTGTCATTCATATCAATGAGTCCCCCTTGCCATAAACTCAATTGGAGTTTCTGGCTTTCCACCAGGTGCCTCCTGAAGGCAGGACATGCGACTGGTGATCACCAGGCGCCTGGCCAGCCTTCCACATGCGACTGATCTGTATAGCTCAAGTCAATATTTTCTAGACTCTTTCTTGAGATTTTGGTGCAGGCGACTGAAGTACGAATGACAGGTGCCTGTCAACCATCAGGCGTCTGGATATTGTTTATCGGTCGCCTATGAGCCAAAGTGTGTAACTTGTCAATTCTGTGCTTTACTCTATCTTGTGTGTCAGTCGACTATGTAGAGTTTACAAACGCCTATCAATTTTCAGGCACCTGGACTTTGTTCATTAGTCGCCTGAATGCACAAGTGCATAATTTGACATTTCTCAACTCCATTCCATCCCATGTGACAGTCGCCTGATGAAGTCTTTACATGCGTCTGCACAGTTGTACAGGCGCATGTGTAGTCTTCTACAGTCGCCTGTCCTGGCTCAGATTATAGCCGTTGGGATTATTATAGCCGTTGATCAGGCGCCTGACTCTTCTTCAGTAGTCGCCTATCCATGACGTTTCAGCCCAAATTCTAGGTGTTGCAGAATTTTGTACGTTTCAACCCACCTCTAATTCTTGTTCGTATATAACAATAACACTAACAAGAACCATGTAAATCACAAGGTGATAAGGGAAAATGAAAATTCTTCATTTTTTGCTAAAAAGCATGTCCCTCACTTTATGCATGCCACATCCACGCCTCTTGCAAAGGCAAAACCATTGCCTAGGAAATCCTTAAGTCTTTGGATTTCCACTAAAGTTAGTGTGCAAGAGAGGGATAGTTATATCAACTCTTTAGTTAGGGATGCGATCACCTCATGTGATTACATTAGGAAATCAAACTCTTCTTGGCTTTGGTTCCCTAATGTTTAGATCTCTCACACATGTGCATGTTACATGAGTATTTTGCTTTCATTTCTATATCTTATCATACCCATTGATTGTGTGTGATGTTTCATGATTTTGAAATTATTTTGAAATTATTTTTCATGAAAATGGGACCTTGGGGATTTCATTGTCATACATGCATTTGTTGATCCATGTGTATGACAATGGGGGGAGTAAGTATGTTATGTATGTTTAAAAGTATTTTTAAAACATATTTTAACTCTCATTTTGGGTTATTTTTGAGATCATTCTTACAGTATTTACAATTGGTTATTGTGGTCTCAAACTTAACCCAATGATGTTGCCAACATTTCATACTATATTTTCTCTTGGCAATATCATTTATATCAATGATGCTTGATCCTTTGATATCCATGCATTGATACAATTTTGGCACATGGCTCCAATTATTACTTGCAATTGGTAAAGAATTTTACAATTGTAATTAGGTCATAGGAGTCAACATTTTGATCCTTTCTATGATCTAGGAGAGCATGGGATATAATTGATACCCACTTAAATTTACAATTAGGTATCAAACATCTATTAATCTCTTGTTTAATTTGACATTTTTAAGGGAATCAATGACAAGAATTATTTCTTGTATGTTGTGTCCACCTTTTTGACAATGACAAAGGGGAGAGAGATGGATTATGTAAATCATTCATATACATATATGGGGAGAAAGATATTTGGTTTATTTAATCCTTACCTCTTATATGTCACAATTGATTTGAAGCTTTATTTATTTATTTATTTATTTCAATTGGTGCATATAAGTAGGGGAGCTCATTAGCATTGTGCTTTATTTGTTTATGGTTTACATAATGTGTGTCATCATAAAAAATGGGGAGATTATTAAGTATTGGTGTTTTAGACCAATATTGTTTTTATGATGATCACAACATTATATTATTGATAATGACTCTCAATGTTTTAGTCTCATGTTTAACAATTGAAGCATTTCATTTTGGAGACTAAATGTGTGGTGCAAGGATGGACACCAAGTGGAGCATTGCCAAAACTTGGAGCTTGATGAATTGAAGCTCATCAAGTGGTGCCAAAGCTTGGAAGTTGATGGGGAGATCAAGGCTACTCAAGCTTGAAGACTTAGACTCTATGAGAAGCAAATTGTAATCCATGTAATATTTTATTACTTGCTTTTCTCTTTTTGAGTCTAGGACTTTGTAATGCCTTGATAGATGGTCATACTCATTCATGCATATGCATTAACCATCTTAGTGAACCTTAGGATCTTCATAGAAATCAATCCAATAGGTTCCCCCTTGCCATGAACTCAATTGGAGTTTCTAGTTTCCAACAGGTGCCTGCTGAAAGCAGGACAGGCGACTAGTGGTCACCATGAGCCTAGCCAGCCTTCCACAGGCGACTGATCTGTACAGCTCAAGTCAATATTTTCTTGACTCTTCATTGAGTTTTGGTGCAGGCGACTGAAGTACAAATGACAGGTGCCTACCAACCATCAGGTGCTTGGACATTGTTCATCAGTCGCCTATGAACCAAAGTGCGTAACTTGTCAATTTTGTGCTTTACTCCATCTTGTGTGTTAGTCGACTGATGTAGAGTTTACAGTCTCATGTCAATCCTCAGGCGCCTGGACTTGTTCATCAGTCGCCTGAATGCACAAGTGCATAAGTTGACATTTCTCAGCTCCATTCCATCCCATGTGACAGTCGCCTGATGAAGTCTTTACAGGCGCCTGTACAGTTGTACAGGCACATGTGTAGTCTTCTACAGTCGCCTGTCCTGGCTCAGATTATAGCCATTGGGATTATTATAGCCGTTGATCAGGCGCCTGACTCTTCTTCAGCAATCGCATGTCCATGACGTTTCAGCCCAAATTCTAGCCATTGCAGAATTCTGTATTTTGGCTTTTTGCTTGGTTTTATGGGGTTTTCTTGGCTTCCTATATATAGGAGAGGGCTTAGTTCTATTAGAACTCTTGACACTTATTGAAGATCATTAAGAATCTCAAAAGCCACTCCTATTTCTCATTTTCCTCTTTAGAGCTCTAATCCTCTTCATGCGTTGAAGCTAGTTTAAGGGAAATCCTCCAAGGGCATCAAAGCTCACTTAGAGATCATCTTCTATGCCTTGCATTCATTATTGAGTAAGTTCATCTCATCAAGACATAGGTAAGAGACTATTTATTTCATCTTTGTGATTGAAACTCTAACTCTCTTTGTGGGAGTTAGTTACTCTCTTTATGGGAGTTTAACCCTTGTGTAGGGTTGGTTGAGTCCTTGTGTAGGATAACCCTAATTCTTTGTGTGTGAGTTAGTTACTCTCTATATGGGAGTTTAACCCTTGTGTAAGGTTAGTTGAATCCTTGTGTAGGGCAAATCCCTTGTGTAGGGTTGGTTGAGTCCTTGTGTATGACAAATCCATTGTGTAGAGTATCTCTTGTGTATGGATTGTATTCATTACCTTGTGTAGGATCATAGTGAATATTGGTGTGGCTGTATGTACCCAAATTGGGGAACCAGGGTAAAATCTCTTGTGTTTGTGTTTGCTTGATTGTGTTGAATTATCTTCCTTTTGTACTTATAATTTCGTATTTGCAAGTTTAATTTTTAATTGCACAATTATTGCCATTACTCTATGCCCCCAGAGTGTTTGTTGTTAGTATTGCTAGATAGACGGTTCTTACAATATATACTCAAATGCATCAAGACCTTTATAGATAAAGGGTTAACAAATAGCTTACTATCATTTTGAATGAGAAACATCAATTACAATCATTGATGTAAGGGTATACTTATCCCAACATGAAGGACGACCAATTGCTTACTTTAGTGAAAAACTAAGCAGGGTAGCTATAAACTACCTAACTTGTGAGAAGGAGTTGCATGCATTAGTTCTAGCTTTAAGGACGTTGTAGCACTACCTATGGCAAAAGGAATTTGTGATCATGGGTTCTTGAAACACTTGAAGTGCCAATACAAGCTGAACAAAAGGCATATGCTAATGACCATGAATTTTGTGAGGAATACCGCGCTTGTGAGAAAGCCACTTGTAATAAGTTCTTTAGGCACGATGGGTTCCTATTTCAAGAGAATAAGTAATGCATGCCTAATTGTTCCTTGAGGGAGTTGTTAGGGTAGGAATCTTATGGTGGGGATTAATGGGACGTTTTGGAGTTGCAAAGACTTTAGATGTTTTATAAGAACACTTCTATTGGCCACGCATAAAAATGAGATGTTAACAGAATTTGTGAAAGATGTGTCACTCGTATGCAAGCTAGAAACAGAGTTTAGCCCAATGGTTTGTATACTCCTTTACCAATTCCTAGTGAGTCTTGGATTGATATTTCAATAGACTTTGTGTTAGAATTGACTAGGACTAAACGAGTGGGAGATTCAATTTTTATGGCTGTGTATAGATTTTCTAAGATGGCACACTTTATTCAATTTCACAAAACGGATGGAAACTCGCATGTTGCGAATTTGTTCTTTAGGTAGATTGTGAGATTATATGGCATGCCTATAACAATTGTTTCAGATAGAGATGCTAAGTTTTTGAGCTATTTTTGAAAGGCTTTGTGATGTAAGTTCTGTATGAAACTATTGTTTTCTACTACTTATCACCCATATTGATGATCAAACTGAAGTAGTAGATATGACTTTTTCTACTTTGTTAAGGGCATAATTAAAAAAGAACATCAAAACATGGGAAGAGCATTAACCATATGTTGAGTTTGCTTATAACAAATCTGTTCATTCTACTATTAAATTTTTGTCATTTGAAATGTGTATTGATTTAATCATTTAACTCTATTGGATTTATCTCTTTTACTTTTGACTGAGCATGTTAATTTAGATGGCAAAAAGGAGGCCGACTTTATCAAGAAGATTCATGAGAAAGCAAGACTCAATATTAAGCGAAGAATGTAGCAGTATGCAAAAGAAGCTAACGAGGGGCATCAAAAGCTGATTATTGAACCCAAAGATTAAGTTTGGTTGCGTATGACAAAAGAACGATTTCCAACACAGAGACACTCAATATTTCTTTCAAGAGAAGATGGTCATTTTCGAGTCGTAGAACACATCAATGACAATGCATACAAGCTAAATTTACCTAGTGAATACAATGTAAGTGCTACATTTAATGTTACTGATTTTAGTCCTTTTGATGTATGTGATGATATGAGGGCACATCCTTTTCAAGAGGAGTGGATGATGCAAATTATAGCACAACTTCAGGGGATCCAGTTCAAGCTTTCAATTGAATTGGTTATGCGATCACGAGCAAAGAAGTTTAAAGATGTACTCAACGGACTGATTCAGGAGAGTTTGACTCAAGCAAATTCATAGATACCCGCTAAGCACGATCTATATGTTCAGCAAAGATACATCGACATGATTCAAGTTCTAAAAGAATCCAGATAAGGCTAAGCTTAAATTGAGCAAGTAAATTGGCATGTTTAGGCTTAATATTTTTTTTTTGGTCCGATTGTAAGCCTTGCAAGAAGGTATTTACTTTTATTTTATTTTATTTGTTTATTTCTTTTGACTTTTATGTGCGTGTATGGCTAATGAAAAAGCCATTTAAAAAGCTTTCATTTTCTATTTTAGGGATGTGATCAGCCAATTAAAGGGTTGATTGTTTTGTTTTGTTTTGTTTTGTTTTTTATCCAGATTTTTAGCCTTAATTAAACAGCTATTTTAGAAAACTTCTTTGTAATATTCACCCTTTTAATCGGGCGTCTAATAAATGGAAAAAAGATATCATTATTCAATAAATTCCGAAAACATTTTCTCTTTAGATCTTTAAAGAACTATTAGAACATTTCGGAACTTTTGTCCATGACTTCACCATCAACTCATCAAACGGATTTTCAACATCATATATGGCGTATGTGTGACTTATTACTTGAACCGAAGTTCTTGTTTCACAATAAGATAAAACAATGAGATACAGATTGAGGACCTATATATATCAAAGTTCTTGTTTTATTATCATTACCAAGAGGTCAAAGTCTTCATCCAGTTCGATCTCGGGTTCCTCTTTGTTGTCGGATCTCGGGTTCCTCTTTGGTCGGGTCTCGTTATTGACGGGTTTCATGTCAATAAAAATGATTTGATTCAAGACAAATTAGAACAAATTAGAACGACGGGAAGACAGGAAGCAAACGATTCATTTCTCGTAAAATCTATGTTACAAACAAAAGAATATATGGGATCAGTACAACGAATACGTTCGTCTCTTTTTAACTGTCGTTTCTTTCGATGAAGATCTGCACCTCGAGGCCCCTACTCACATCAAAGCTCCTCTACGATGAGGGAATATAAAAATCAAACAGACCTCCCAATTAAAATCGATGGGAAATTTTTTTTTCAAAAAATATACATGATTCACCCCCACAAGATTCGTATAGCTCAGATGTCGACACACACAAACCACCAAATTCCACGAGCCTCAATCCTCTTTCTTCTAATGATCCGCAAAAACCGACAGCAGATGTGGGCCGATAATATTTATTTTTCTTCTACTTCCAGAATGCAATGTCTGGGCATCTCAGATTCAAGAGTTCAAGCTCTGGCTACTCATTTGAGTCTGAATACTCTGTTGATTTCAAGGAAATGACATATCAAACACTTTGGGATGCAGTTTGTCAAGCCTGTGAAAATGCAGCAATATTTGTCAAGCAAAATATGCGACTCCCATCCGTAAAAAAACATCAGAGACCATATGCAGGTCTGTAACATACCAATAATCGGGGGACTGAAACTAGAACCAACGAAACGCAGTACAAGCACACGGAAATTGCTGCTCCAGCGATGATATTGTGCAGCAGCCGCTTGTTATCTTTACTGGGGATGAAAGCCACCTTGAATGAATTTGTCAGATCAAATACCCTGTATGATATCTGAAACAAGGAGATGACATAAAATCGCTCTTATTTTCGTTCCCATGGATGAAGTGTGAGTTGTCCACAAAAAGACAGCAATGTATGACGGAAATGGTTATATACGATCCTTCCACAGAATCTAATCTCGCAAGAAATACGTACAAAGAGATAGATTGCCGTTGTGAGCAAGAAATTCAGCATTGGGTAATCTGGAATGAAGGAAAGGAGCCACTTGGGCTGACCATTAGGCACATCTGACCTGTAGAGACCCCAGAATACAAACACCATAAATAATTAATACCCCTTCAAGCAAACGAAGTCACATTTTAGATTTTCAAGCAACCATGCCAACAAGATTGAGTCGAGTACATTTCTAGGCTAATCGTGTTGCAACACTTAATGGCTCAAGGCACTTTAAGGAAGAGAAATCACTCAGATTCTACCAATTCTGTTATTGTGACTCAGAAGGTGACCAAGTATCAATAGGTGGAATATTTCAAGTCATGTTTCCTTTCAGTGATGCTATTCACACTACAAAAAAATGCTAAACTTATTACACTTTGTTTGTTTACAAGTTTGTCATTTGTCTTAATATATATTCTATTCTCAAGTAAAATTTCAATTTTACCATTTTTCTCTCCTTGCTACGCTACACTTCTCTCGTCCTCATGCTACCGTATCCTCCTCTCCCTACTTGGTGGCACCCCCCCCCCCCCCCCCCCCCCCCCCCCCCCCCGCGGGGCATCCTCCCCCTCGGCATCTCCTCCCCCTCTTCCCACCATTGCCAGTGGCTCATCCCCTTCCTCCTCGTCCTCGTCATTGTCGGCATTGTTGCTCGGGTTCTCAAACACAAGCAACTATATAGATATACTCAAGATTGGGAACACGCGCAACATATTTTTGAAAAATTAATTGTGACGCTCGAACCTTTATGCCCAAGTATCATATTTGAAATTCAGGGATATAGGCCCGATCGCTACATATGGCGCTCAACTTGAAGACCTAGGGTCTGACAGTGGATGTTTTGAAAGTCCGATCATGTTGATTTTTGGTATTTTAATTGATTTTTTATTGGGTTTCATATTTGTTAGTCTTTTTACTATTTAAAAAAAATGGGGTTTAATTGAACTTGCCGGAGAACAAAGTTACAAGTGGAGGGGGCGTGAGAGGAGGATGAGGTGAAAGAGGATGGCGTGGAGGCAACCGAGGATGGATAGTAGTAGGATGGGTGGGGAAGGTAATTTGGGGGGGGGGGGGGGGGGGGTGGTGGTGGGTGGGGGTGGCTTCTGTTGAGAGGAGGAGGTGGTGGGAAGAGGAGTTAAAGGGAAGAATAGAAGGGTAAAACAGGATTGAAGGAAATAAGTGAAATGAGCATAGCAACTTTGAAAGTGTAATATATTTAGAAAAAAGTGTAGTGTGAATAGCAGCACTCGTTTCCTTTATTTTAATTAAATTATGCCTCCATAAGGGCATTGTTAGCATGGCTATTAATAGAGCAGAATAGTTAAAAAGGATTTCTAGAGCTGACATGAAATGTCTTGTTAGAAGGCTATAATATTGTTGGCATGGCTGCAAAATATTCAATTTGAGCATGACAAAACTAGACATACCAGTTCATATGCTTCTCTTGTTACTTTAATTTTCGGAAAAATAAAGTAATGACTCAGTGAGTTTCCGATTCCACTAAAATTAAACATGGTCTTTATTATACTCTTACAATAATTTTCAATATTGCATCATTACGCATATATAATGATCTTTTTGCAACTATATATATTAAAGCTCATAAGTCAATTTTACTTTTACAAAAAGGTAAGTTAGCTAACATTTCAAAAGCATAAGCTTTTGGGAATGAAGCAACCTGACACGGCATCACAGTACCAGCCGACATGTTTCACAAGATCCTCCATTCAAACCTCATCTTGTCTTTTTTTTAAACTTCTACTTCTCTTTTATATTCCTAAACTGTAGAGAACTCCAATGCTCCATAATTGGTAAATGATTTCAATTTATTTCCCCCATTTATTCAGGTTTCCCCAAGAATCATGCTAGCTCTAGAGGGCTTTCTACATGGCTCAGTGGCCCACATTAGGTGGATGCCAAAAGTTAAGTTTGCTCGGAGTTAACCCACAGTCTATAAGCTTGAGCTTTTGTGTAAAATGGTAGTCTGACAACCATGAAATATGTAAATCATCACCAATTATTAAGAGATTTAGTTACCTCTTAAAATTCATAATGATTAACATAATCTTAAATTATAAGAGCAAACCTCTCACCCTCTCCCTTTCATTCTCGGCCTTTTTGCTATATGGAAAAGTAACTCATTTAGGCCATGAGACCTCATATATATAAAAATAATGCAAAGTAAGTTAGCTTATGGTTGTTGCTGTAAGCATCTAAGCACAATATAAAAGGAGAGACTGCAATATGGAAAACTACTTAAGCAAACATACCTTAACCAGATATGGATCTGGGAAATGTAAGTCTCCAGAGTGATCTTGCCAAGCCACCTAGGTAGAGGAAAGGTAGTCTTATATGGTGATGAAAGAAAGCAGATGTCAATAACACACAGTATTAACAGACAAGTCTTTTGGATGTCATCGGTAACTTACGCAAAGAGAGTCAAGGAGAAATTGCGGAGCTGCTGTGTGAAATTACGCAGGCAAATGTAAACACTGGTTACATTGAAACGAATCACAAATTGTTAGGTGTAACAAGTTTCATGGTAACCGAGTATAGTTTTGATCAAAGTTTTAATACATACGTGATAGGGATCCAGGACGTGTAAGGATGATACTTGTTGTATGTAATTTTGTCTAGCTTGTATATGAACTCATACCACAAATAACCAACCTGCAATAGTTATATTTGACCTATCAGCCTGTAAAGTAGGGTGAACATAAATAAACCAAGGCTGGGTCAAGCAAACAGTCACATGGCTTACCAACAAAGAAACTGTAACAATGCTCGTTTTGATTGTTACTCTCCTTTTGCTTTCAGATTCTTCTAGCTTCTCCATCCATCTTTCAACCTATTGCATTATGGGACTCAAGATTAATACCAATGAGAAAGACTGGCACCTCAAGTGCCGGTATTCAAGATGGCAGACAGATATTCATGACAATGTAGACTAATAACCAACAACATGCTAGTCCAGCAGGATTCAACAAATTCATTGTCCACGTTAATGTCATCACTGAAACTTACAGTTGGGTGATAATATGCATATATCATTCCAATGATCCAGATATAACAATCGAGACCAGATCTGAAGCGCCATTCGTGCAAGAGAGGGAGGTTTGCTTTAGCAGGATCGGCATCTATGTATCCTGTATATAGAAGCCATAATTAGAATATTTTAATATACAAGATATGAAGTCTATCTAATCTTACATAGAGAGACATTTTTTTTTTGGGGGGGAGAGAGAGAGAGAGAGAGAGATGGATAATGATACCAAAATACGCACTGACCTACTAAGAAAATAATAGGCCTCCATATAAGTTCAAAAACTCCAGGAACTTCCCAAATTAAGATCACCATCAAAAAGCATGAGATGATCTTCACTGCCATCACTGACCCAATCTCATTGTACCTGTTAAAGATGCCTAGCGCCCCATATACCATAACTGTAAAGAGAGTATGCATGGGACAGATATAATACAACATGTAGTCATTGTTCAGGACAATACAACAGAAGGCCACAAAAAAATTTAGCCGCCACATCATCTGCAATTTAAATATAAACAGTTTTTTTAGAATTAATAAGAGCATAAAACATCAGTTGAATCATTATTTTAAAACTGAATTTTAAAAAAAAAATCACTGCACCTGAGCAAACCGAGCAAGGCTAAAATCCTTCCGTATGTAATAATAAGAGAAATTCCCAAATCCAGTCATCCACACGTAAGCAGCTATGAACACGCGTATCGCATTATAGATCTCCGTGGCAGCAAAGTAGTGGTACATTAAGAATAAGACCTGGAGAAAAACCAAGAAAATGTCCTTAGCAAAGACTTCCAGATGGCAAAGGGCATTGAGTTATTGTGGGTGCATGTGCCCCACTTTTGCCCAATTTAGAATATTACATGGCCTCAAATAGTCCAATGCTTTCATCAAGTTTTGACATTTATGAAGGCATCATTACTGTGTCAACTAAGTCTCTAACCACCAATATTTGAAAACGGCGAGAATCAGCAAGCAAATAATGCATATTCAATTTATTTTAGAATTAGGACCACATCATTGCTACCATACTAAAAAGTTTGTAAAATGCACAAAAGCAATTGAATTTTGCAGAACAGCCTTCTATCAGGTTATGTAACCCACTGGCTGGGCTTAATCTTGATTCCCATGCTCTCTTCTCAAAAAGAGGACGGTCTTGCCTTCACAAAAAAGGCAAGAAACGTTGGTATAAGTTAAAAAGGAATCAGTGAGCGGAAAAATATTGGCTAAGTTATAAGTGTTTATATCTATAGTTTTCAGTTTTCTACCAACATATGATCCAAGTTGCTCATTATTGTTGCGAAAATGATCCCTCAAACGCAGAACTAGCAAATTCACCAACGGATCACGAAGTGGAGCTCGCAAAAAGAGATCGCAACAACAACCAAACAATCTTTTCCTATCTGGATCTTGCGGAGCGAATATGAGCAAATGAATGCATTCAATCAACAAAAAACCAAGGTGTGAGGTATCGCCCGATACCAAGAGGTATCGGGCGTATCGGACCGGTACCCCGCCCAGTACCGGTCCGAAACGTCACCCAAAAATCGGTATCGGCCGAAACCCTATGGTTTCGGCCGACAAATGTGAAGAAAGACAAAGATGGAGAAGAAGACGAACCCCCTAGCACCTAATCCTAGCCCCTAACCCTAAGCAGTAGCCCATATCCCTACATACAGCCCCGTGAATAAACATTACCCATTCACAGGAGTGTGCTGTTCATTCACGGGGTGATAAGAGTGTTCGGTCAAAAAGGTGGAGTGAGTGTTCATTCACGGAGAGACAGTGAGCATTCACGGGAAGAGATAAGAACAAATTATAAAAGGAGGGGAAGTGGAGATTTTGCATCTTACCTAAACAACGAGGAAACCCCAAATTTCATTGATCAAAACCCTAATCCCATCGAGCGTGCCTTCGTTGCCTTCGTAGTTCGGAGGGATCCTGTGAGAAGACGTCGGCATCGAGACTGATTCGAGTGACGAGGAAGCAAAGTCGCCGAGGAAAGACGTCGTCGAGCTCCGAGAGAGGAGGAAGCACCGTCAGAACGTCGCTGCGAGGCTGGGAGAAGGAGTCGCCATCGATATTGGAGGAGTCGCCGTCGATATTGGAGGAAGCGCCGTCGATATTGGAGGAAGAAGCGGCGACGAGGGCTCTGTCGAGGGTTTCACAGCGGGCGAACTAATTTCGAGCGCTGCTGAGGAAAAAATTTCGAAGCGATCGCGAAAAATCTCCGTCGAAGCAAACGTATTAAAGGTAAGTTTTAGATAATTTTAAGCAAATTACGCAATTGCACATGATAAACTGGCATATTTACAAGTTTGACATTATACAAAAACCTAATAATCTAGTCTAATGGCATATTTGTAAATAAACTGAATGTTAGGGGATAAAATGAAACCGTTTGAAAGAGTGCGGTTGGGACAATTACCAAACTAACCTTCGTGTTCATTATAATTACAAGTTTACCATTAATAGAGAACACACTTAACAGATTAGAATGGCATACTTGTAAATAAATAGAGTTTCAGGACTTATTAGACAATGGGTGTTTTGATATTTCAAAATACAAATAAATATATATATATACGGTAAAATAATGTAAAATACGTAACAAATACGCAAAAATACGCAAAAATACGGAAAATACGTAATAAATACGTAAAAATTGTTTAAAATACATAATAAATACGGAAAAATTATTTAAAATGAAAAATAAATACGGAAAAATTATTTAAAATACAAAATAAATACGGAAAAATTATTTAAAATACAAAAAATA
Organism: Scilla litardierei; assembly: GCA_030789695.1. Taxonomy (NCBI): domain Eukaryota; kingdom Viridiplantae; phylum Streptophyta; class Magnoliopsida; order Asparagales; family Asparagaceae; genus Scilla; species Scilla litardierei. Next base: position 59,645,128 of record CM061141.1, on the reverse strand, counting down.
CGGAAAAATTATTTAAAATACAAAATAAATAAGGAAAAATTATTTAAAATATAAAATAAATAAGGAAAAATACGAAAACCACATAATAAATATAGAAAAAATACTTAAAATACATAATAAATCCTAAAAATACTATATGGACTCCTAAAAATACTATATGGCTAACATCAATTTAATTACCATATAATACGTGGTTAGAGGAAAAATTCCTAAAAGTGCTACATGGACTCCTAAAGATACTATTTAAAATACATAATAAATTCAAAAAAAATTAGTTAAAATACAAAATAAATACTGAAAAATACGGAAAACGCATAACAAATATAGAAAAATACTTAAAATACATAATAAATCCTAAAATGCTATATGGGCTCCTAAAAATACTATTTTTCTACCATCAATTTAATTACCATATTTGTTACTTAAAGGAAAAAATATGTTAATGATCAATTAACTACTTAAAACAAAAATACTACAAATATTTGTTTAAAATACTAAAAATACTAAAAAACCAAAGAGAAGCTACATTAATTAATGATCAATTAACTATTTAAAATACTAAAAATATGTTAGAACTTAAAATACTAAAATTTTCTAATAATAGTACTTAAGGGATTGGTTATAAAAATAATAGTAAATACGAAATACTTAAAATACTAAAATTTTCTAATAAAAATATGTTAGAACTTATAACAGATTGGTTATAAAAATACAATAGATATACGACAAATTGCATGTTATTATTTATGGGATAAATTTTTAAGTTGCATATTATTATTTATATGATATTTAAGTTGCTTATCGGCATGCTAAATTTAGTTGACATGTTTTAGTGGTAATTCTGTTTTCTTGCATATTATATGATAATTCAAGAAAGCCTCTTAGGTTAGCCATTAAAATTCTTCTAAATTGTTGTACTGTGAATCTATTAAAATCCAAATACATGATTAGGATAGCACGTTGAAACAAATAAAACTTTATAGTTGATAAGGACTCTAATAAAAGTTATTAACGAATCATAATAAATTCGAATTTTAGGATTCAACTAGTTGATAGGATTAACTAGTTTTAATAAAAGCCTTTTAGTTGATGGCAAACATATGAATGATAAGTTTCCTTCAATGGACCATAATCTGGCTCAATGTGCTTGGCTAAGTTTGCTGGATCAACCTAGCTAGACTGGGTATAAGTGATCCTGGCTTAGTCAATTCCCTGACCGTGTTTCGCTGGACCGCAAGGACGCAAATCATGATTATGTGACATTCGACTATATCTAAGTCTAATACGTTAATAATCTTTTCAAGATTAATAGTAACCCTTGGTTTATGGTGTAGTAATTAACATGTCTTGAAGAACTCCAAAGGAGAAGACGGTGGATATTGGGTGGGCTCACTGTAAAATGATCGCAGATAACCATAAACAAGTAAGGTGCAACTATTGCCGGAAAGAAATGCATGGAGGCGTGTCTCGCCTTAAGGAACACTTGGCGGGAATTACCGGGGATGTGCTGACATGCCCCGAGGCACCTAAAGAAGTGCGTGAAGAGATGAGAGCGCACGTTTTTCAGAAGAATGCCGAAAAGGTACATGCCAGATTTGAGAAGAAGCGGATAGAGGAGGAGATAAGGGCAAATCAGACGGAGGCAATATCAGATGACTCAGATGAGGATGAGGATGAGGATGAGACCGAGGATGCAAGGGACCTTAGAAGAGCACTTAGAAGAAGTAGGCAAGAACTTGTCGAAGAAGAGATTAGAAGTGAGGGCAGAAGGATGGGAGCAGGATCGTCTGGGTCTGGAGCCCCTAGGCTAGCCAGATCGGGTAGTCGTGCCGGTCGAATGGCCGGTATGTTCGCGTGCGGTTCTGCTCGCGATGTTCAGCCAACCGGTAGACCAGCCGGCACTCTCAGACCCGGTGCCGACCCTTTTTCTCAAACAAAGAAGGATAAATCCCAATCAACCATAAAGAATACCTTCATGAAGAATGCCAAGGCCTATGTCGGCCGAGCTATGGCCAAATTTTTCCACTTCAACCACATCCCATACAATGTGACCAATAGCCCATATTACAAGCCCATAATGGATGTTATTACGGAATCGGGACGTGGCGTTGCTCCACCCACTGCTTGGGAGCTGTCACACACATACTTGGACATGGAGTATGAAGAGATCAAAAATTATGTAGAAACTTTTCGTGTTCAGTGGGATGAGTACGGTTGCACATTGATGTGCGATAGCTGGACAACACAAAACAGAAAGAAGATAATTAACTTCCTCGTGTATTCGACCCACTGGACGGTGTTCCTGGACTCTGTGTATGCAACCGACCAATTCCAGAATGGTCCTTACATATTTGATCTTATGGACAAATATGTAGAACTAATTGGGGAGCATAGAGTAGTCCAGGTAGTTACCGACAACGGGACAAACTACAAGTCAGCTGGGCAGCTACTGATGCGTAAGAGACAGCATCTGTATTGGACCCCGTGTGCGGCGCATTGTATCGACTTGATATTTTCTGACATGACAAAAGAAGTAGTCAAAAATATCGTCGCACAAAGTCAGATGGTAACAGGATTCATATACAACAAAGGATGGGTGCTCAGCTTGATGAGAAGAGAGACGGGTGAAAAAGAGTTGATCCGGCCCGCGATAACAAGATTTGTGACCCACTTCATTGTTTTGGACTCTCTGTATGCGCACCGAGATGACCTGCGGAGAATGATCACATCCAGGGATTGGTCCGATAACTTTCCAAGGCTTAAACCAAAAGATAGGGAGGTTGGAAACGTGTACAATCTGATTCACGGCGATGAATTCTGGCAGACTATCTCTAATGTCATCATCGTATTTGAGCCCCTGGTGAAGGTTCTTCGAATGGTCGACAGCGATGATAAGGCCGAGATGGGGTATCTCTACGAGGCCATGGACCGTGTAAAAGAGGAAATTCGAAAGAATGTTGGTAGGGGATACAGAAAATGGTGGGACATGATAGACGAGATGGGATATGCAGCTACATCAAGATATTCATGTTGCATGCTATTTTCTGAATCCTCGCTTTCAATACTCCTCCATGCAACAAACGACAACGAGGTGCTGGTTGGACTCAGACGCGTGATCGAGAGGCTTGAACCAGACATCTCGAAGCAAATTGACATTGACAGAGAGGTAAATGAAATTCGGATATCCTTATTTTGATATATGATTTGATGTAGCAGTTCACATTCTAAAATTATGATTGATAATTGTAGCTGGAGGCCTATAAGATGAGAGTTGGTTATTTCGGCTCCGCTAAGGCGGAAATGGCGATAACAAGGGTCACTCCAGGTATCTATATGGATCTTAGATTTATATATGTTCCCCATAAAACGGTCCATCTTTTCTGACCACTGGAACTTGTTGCAGCTCAATGGTGGAATAGCGTTGGGTTAGAGCAAGCTCCAACGCTTACACGATTAGCTGTGCGTGTGTTGAGCCAAACTGTCTCGTCGTCCAACTGTGAACGAAACTGGACCACATTCTCCCTCATTCACACAAAGACCATGAACAAGCTAACAATGGAACACCTTAAAAGGCTGGTCTATATGTATTATAATATGAGACTGCGACATAGACATGCGAGAAGGAGCGAGAAGGAGCGAGAAGGAGCGAGAAGGCCGATCACCAGCTGATCGATTTGGATCAGATTTTTCACGAGGATGATCCATTGGAGGAATGGACCAGGGAGACAGAAGACAGGGTGCTCGATGACAGAGACAATCCTTGGTTGGACGAAGCACTTGCGGAAGCAGAACGTACATGAAGTAACCAGCCGCGGCCAAGTCACGCCCCTGCGAATATCACGTACAAGCGAAAGAAGGCAGCCACTCGGACTAGGCACGATAGCGATGATGGTTCGTCTCCCGATGACCAAGGTCCTACAGACGGAGGTTGTGGTGCGTCGGCATCTGTTCGCCCTGCTGAGAGACGTGGAGACCATACTTATGATACGCATGGATATAGAGAGCATGATAGGCAGCACAGTGAAGAACGGTGGGACGATGCCTACGGTAGACACTCTGAATATCAAGGGTATCAACGTGCTTCTGATTATTATGGAGGTTATGAATCTTATTCCGGTGGATACTCAGAAAGCCAATGCGATTATTGTGCACCGTACAGACACTCTGATGTTTATGCTGATTATGATAGTCAATACAGGTACGGTCTGAACGTGACTGAGCAGTCCAGCAGTCAAGGTAGTCATGACACGACTTTCATCGAGCAGAGCCGGCCCTCAGCATATGATAACATGATGATATCTTTTTTAGGCCCGGAACAGATGCAGTATTCATATCCTCCATACTACCATGCACAGCATCCGGATGATGAGAACTACGAATGAGATTTTTGTATCTTTTTATTTATTTTCTTCATTTTTATATCTTTTGATGTATTTTATTCATCTTTTGTATTATGAAGGCAGATTTATGCTTCATTAATATTTATTGTTCTTTTATATATATTAATTAGTTAATTGTTGTTACAAATGAGTAATGTGAACATAAAAATACATGAAAAATACATGAAAATACATGAAAAATAAAGAAAATGCATAAAATGCATAAAATTGCCAAAAAATACCGAAAATACCGAAAACTACCGGAAAATACATGCAGATCTTTAAATGTGTTTCATAAATTTTAGCTGTTTTTCATATTTGTTAAATATATTTCATAATTACTTACACTTTTTACATGTTAACTCATTGCAGGATTGCAAGCTTACAAGTTAACCATCGATATGATGACATGTTTTGAAGCACCAAAAGATGGCCGTGCAGAGATTTTTCAAAGTGAATGTGTCTTCATTTTCCATTTTCAAGTCGAGGCCATGCTGGTGAGAAGATGGCACATTTAAATGCGGAGTATTGAAATATTTCTTCTATGTGATTATTTCCCCGCCATTCAATTCAAAAGAAAATTTTCAACGGTAGGTCACCAAAAACCTCAATAACGCAGTAAAAATGGCCATTATGATGTGTATAGACAATAGAATTATGTAAGCATGCAATCTGTAGTTTGAATGAGGCATACACGTGGACATTTACAGTGCTTATGATACTGGCCTTTACTCTGATTAACGTAGAAATCAACCGAGTTGCTTTCTCCTTTAATCAGGTTAAAATCCAGTATCATACGCACTGCATATGTTCACATGTATGCCTCATTCAAACTATAGATTGCATGCTTACATAATTCTATTGTCTATACGCATCATATTGGCCATTTTTATTGTATTACTGGTATTCTGGAGGCTTACCGTTGAAATTTTGGCTTTTGACTTGAAGGGATGAGAAATTATCACATATAAGAAATATTTCATGAATCATATTCCGGTGGATACTCAGGCAGTCATGGCGGTTATTTCAAGAATGTATCTTTTTATTTATTTTCTTCATTTTTGTATCTTTTGATGTATTTTATTCAGCTTTTGTATTACGATGCCATAAATATGATAAATATGACTCATCAATTTTTATTATTGTTCTTTTACATGAAAAATACAGAAAAATACAGCAAAGTATCTCTGATACCGAAATACAGGAAAATACAGCATAGTATAAAATACATGAAAATACATGAAAATACATGAAAATACAACAAAGTATCAAATACAAGAAAATATCGAAATACATGAAAATACAGGAAAATATCTCCGATACTGATACCGATACCGAAACGAAACTACCGATACGGACGATACAGACGATACTGAAACTGGCTTCCAAAACCGGCGAAACGGGCGATACCGATACCGAAACCTAAATTTTGGGCGGAGTGATACCCTCTCCGAAACCGATACCTTAAACCTTGCAAAAAACAAGAAAGTAAACTAGGCGGTGACGTTATCCTAGTTCGATCAAGACTTTGACTTACTCCAGCATTCCAATACGTTCCATTATTTGAGCAAGAGTACAAGCTTTACACCGGTTTCTTCTTCACCTTCTAATGAGTAATAAGAAATCCCAAAAAGCCCTATGCTTTCTCTTCTATGGTTCTAATCTCCTTCAAATCTCTCTTCAAAGCTCACTTAAATGCTCAACAACTCTCTTAATGAACCATGCCCTAACATCCCTCAAGGAGCTCCTTAAATAGCCCCCAAGAGACGCAAGCAATCGTGGCCATTGGATTGAGAGCTCAATCCAATGGTCAAGAATCGGGCCTAGAAAAATAACTCAGCCAGTCAGTCAGACATCTGAAGAATACAAACGTCTGGATCAAAACCAAGCGTCTGGATGATGAACTCCAAGCATCTAGAAAAATCACCACCTCAAACCCAGAGAATTCAGAAAAATTACCATGAATGCCACTCAGGTATCTGATGGTGTACAGTCAACTGTCTGACTGCACAAGACCCAATATGTCTGATAAAACAGGCGTCTGATGCGCTCGTCCAAACAAACGCATGGCATGTCCAGACGTCTGGAAGACCAACATCAGACGTCCGAAGCTTCAAGCCAGAGTTCTGGGGAACACGCAGAGGCTATTCTGGTGCCTAAGCAAGGCACCAGATGCTTAGGCATCGGACGTCATATCCTGGTCTGTCTTCCAGAATTGGAAGCAGAAATTTAACAATTATATGGTAATTCCCTTCAGGTTCGTTGTTGGGTAACCCCACATGTGCAATTTAGACATGTTTCCAGGAAGAATAACCGCAGAAAGTCTATCAGTTGTGGAAGATTACCAATATGGATTTTTCCATTACTATGTAGTAGGATCAACCCCTTGTTTCACCTACATTTAATCCATTCATCTATAAAATACAATATCCTGAAACTTGAATAGTATGTGCAGCTTTCTCAGAAAATGGATATATGCTTCAATTAACCTTTTGTTGTGTGCATCTTCAATCTCTGTTTCTATGTGTCCTTAGCAGGCAGGCCTTCCCTGTTTCCAGGGTTCCATAAGAACCACGATTGAGCAACATTGCATATGCAATGGAGAAAACTATGGAGTGAAGGACATTATGCAAAATAAAATTGTTCAAACAGATATGAAAGTTAACAAGTCAACCTACTTTATATACTAAAATGGTTTACCCATTAAAGAATTTCATAAAGTTAAAATCACAATTTGCCTACTGTTTCCAAAAAACCATGTGAACAATGCCCCTTAAAAATGCTCCAAGACATGTAAGAGATACGAAAATGACATGATACAAGCTGGGGACATGACAACTCCTAAGAACTTAGAATCTCTATATAATTGTAAAAACTATGCTATGTGAGTACATGCAGCAGCAGCAGCAAAGCCTTTAGCCTAAATAGTCTAGGTGGGCTACCCATGAATATACATGCAAGTCAATGTTCTCATAGCGACACTGTAAGCTCGCTTATGACTGGACACCGTGTAAGCTTGAGAAAGTAAGATAGCCAATATCAGTTATTTTTCCATTTGCTACATGTAAACTGATTGTTATTCGGAGAGGAGATATTGCCCCCTCCAATCCACTAGCAATGGATGGTAGAAACTCGCTGAATTAAGAACTTTCTAAGAATGGAATACTTCTTCCATTTCTTTCCCATCAATCTCAAAAGTAGTACATAGATTACACTTGTGGAATATACTCATATTTTCTACCACCTCCCACTTATATCTAGATGATGCAGCTAAAAGGGTCATGTTGGGGTAGGCTATGCCGTATTTGGTTTTTTTTTTAAGAGTCTCCCAGGGCTTTTCCTAGAATGCTTTATTTTCCTTATTCTAAGATTTCGTAAAGAATTCTTTCAAGGCTACATTAACAACAATCAAGAGATCACATCCATTCTATTTATAGATGGATATTACTTTTTTTATTCCTTACTATTCCATTGGGTTTGCATCAAAACTCTACTGGATTACATTAAAAGTATACAAACCTTTCTTTCCAACACAATTCATGCTAAATCAGATTGGATCTGGCCAGATAGACACCCAACATGTTTGGTACAACACTTGCACATCTTGTTAGCAGAGTAGCATTGCAGAAACCAGGACACATTTCAAAGATAATTAGTCAATATTACGATTGTTTAAGTCTCACATTCAAAACTTCGCTGTACTGCTTCCAGAAGTTCATAAAGTTGACATGCTTTGGTACATAATTGATGGAATTTGAGGTTCCATCTTTGATGTTTGCATGTCCCCTTGGATCAAACCTAATTATCAATCAGAGCAATAGAACTTAAATGTCAAAACTAAAAAAAAATACCAAAACTTTAACCTCAGATTTAGGTCATTTCCCTTCAATAAGGACCTGCACTATTAAAGTATAAACAATTCTCAACTTGCGGTAACCTTCTTGAGCTTTTATTTCGTTCTTGTGGACAGCTGTGGTTATTTAAAAACTGATGTCTTCTCACAAGAAACTACGTCCCCCCCCCCCCCCCCCCCCCCCCCCCCCCCCCCCCCGACCGCGCGCGAAGTCAACGTCAGTTCACATCAAAGCCCAACAAATACTATTCAGTACCATTATTGCCTTCAGAAATCTCAATTCACCATGCTAAGACACAAAAATAAAATTAACTGTAACATGAATGTGCAAGAGAAGTGCTACCTATATAATGCTGCATGTGTCCACCAGTGATAATGGAAACTGGAAAAGGATAGAATCAATTTCTAGTAGGTCCATGTGTAAATAAAAGCAAACATATTCTGAGCAACAATTTTCTGAAACGGGATGTGAAAAATAATATCTTAAAAACCGAAATAAGATAATGGTCAAGTTGTAATAGACCGACCTGCATCCATCCCTTCCATTCCTCGGTTTGATGCCGATTCAAATAAAGTATGGATTTCCCTGAAAATGATGACTTGTCATGGTGCTTCTTCAGAGAAGTCAGAGCTGATGCTATGATAAGAAGAATGTAGAGAAAGAGAAAAAGGTCGCGGCTGTAACTCTGAAATGGAGAAGACACAAAACAAGGAACATGATCGTAAATGGCCGCATTAAAAGTTTAGAACTGCGAGCAAATTTGAAACACCTCATTTCTGGGTATTAGCTAAAAAGCATAAACGTGTTGATAGTCAATACATGCAAGAAAGAAGAAATTATATTATCAGAAAATTCCAGACATGTATATATCAACTTTTATTTCTCTTTAAACATTGGATCAGACAATGTGAAATGGATGCATCTAAAACTCTGCCCACCAAATTACTTGTTAATGATGAGGGGGGATCAGGCCTTGGCATAGAACCAAATAGCCAATGCAGGTGAATAGTTTCAAGGAAAATGCTAGCATCCGAGTGATGTTATAGCACGTAGCCAATTGAAATGTCATAAACATGGCCATCATCATTGCTGTCATCATTGCATATAGCGAACCTCGAACAGCACAGCAGCAAATTCATTTAGTTGGTTAAAGGAAAATGCCAGCACCTCAATGATGTTTTAGCAAACTGGCAAATCAAATCAGTTGGAAACATGGTAATGAAAGATCACACTGCCATCCTTGTTTCATGAAAATCCCAAACAGCAATGGGTAGCCAAAAGGCACCCCCGAAAAAAGAAGCATGTGTATTATGTCAGAGAATATATGAATGCAAAACAGGTCGCAATTAATTTTTTTTAATTCATCGGAAAGCAGTAAAGAACCCTCGACCTCACACAATGGGACGGAGGGCACATGGCCCATGGGTCACGGAAACACGAGGACTTCCAGGAGGTCACCCATCTTGGTACTGCTCTCGCCCCCGAACGCTTAACTTCGGAGTTCCCATGGAACCGGACGAAGCCGGGGAATCCTACGGAGCCCCAAATACTTTTTAAATAAATGCTGCAATCCGTGATTATTTACTGGCATGCAGGAACATGATAATATAGGCTGCAAAGACGAGTTTGACCATGGTTTCGGGAAAAGGTCAATTCCATCACCATCATATAACATTATAACAACGTTCAGATGTTTATTTGAATTTCACATATAGAGAAATCCAAACATGTATGGTCAGATATTACATAAACTAAAAATTCAAGCAAATGTTTTATAACAGACTTCATCACAATTTCTAAGTCTCAATGAAGTAGAATTTGAATGAACAATTACAGTAATTGAAAGAATATCTGTGATGACCACAGACCGCATTTGGCATCACAAGGATGAAAATTTAAGTTTCATTTGCCCATTTGACGGAAATTTTTACAAGTTCATGTGAAGCTCATATCAACTACCTACCAGATATGATACTTTTAATTGTGTCAGTGTTGTTATTTGTCTCATTTTTTCAAACTAGTGCCATGTTGTGTTGCTCAAGTGTAAGTATTTCCATGCATGTGCTTCTTACACTACAATTAATCACCATTAGTACATAAAAAATTAAAAAAATTACATATGAGCAGTTCAAATATCAAAACCAACTTTCTGCTTTGTTAACTGTTATGCATAGATCCGAGTGGAAACCTTCTTAGATTCTGGAAATAAGTTTGTTCGATCGCATAGGTAGAAGTAAACCAGTGTCGCTCCAAATTCTGACCTGCAAGACATATAAATCAAATCAACATGTGATAACATCAAAATATAATTACTTCATAATACCAAAAGCCAAAGAACCTTACATGGCCCTTAATATTGCTCGATTTTCAAGCAAAAAAGAATCATCCATTGTTATAAACCTATCAGAAATAAACAAGCCAAAAGTGCAAAGCTCAGCATTTTATCAAATCATATAACAAAGATGTTAGAATTTTCTCAATTTTAATTTCTATTAACCTGATTAAGTTTGTTCTGATGGAAGCAGACTGAAATTTGGTAGAAGCTGACTTTGATAAACCGCCTTCAAGCAATACAGCCCGGTCATCTTCTTTGACAGTTCCATGTCCCAATTCAACCAAATTTGCATCTGAATGGCTGCAAACAAAAAAACATTTCTAAGAAGATTCAGTTGTGTCTGGAATCATGTCCATTTGATGCGAATTGAGTCACAAAATAAATCACTAGAAAACTGGACAGCTAAATGGGAACCAAAATTAAACAGAAAACTCATTGTTCATGTATACTGAGATTGATTCCGGCATTTAATCACGTAGGAGCAGCAAAGACTATTTCAATTAGCATCATCAGCATATCCATGCACGATTAACAAGCATCATTTGGATACCCGTATTTCACAGAAGAACTAATAGCAAAGGAAAGTTAGACCTACATCTTTAAAGGTAATCAAGATATATTTGGCATATTTACATCTTCATTATGTACATCGGTGAATTAGTTTTAACTAACTACGCAATACTTTTCAACTCAATATCTATCTAATTTCTAGTCCATCTAGTGCTGCTTACTTTGACATGATCTACTTTCAAGCAGCCAAGCAGAATTAGCCTGCTTCACGCATAAAAGTTCACAAGCCAACGTCATGTGGCCTAAATAGGCAAAAAGCCAAGCTTAAACAAGCATTGCAAAGCTTAGCTATGCTTGAGGTCCCAAGACTAATTAGATACCCTAAACTTATAAAGACAGTCAAATAAATGCAGCTCACCTCCACTTGGGATGTACAAATACAGTCTACAATATTAAGCAGATACTGGATTTGCTTTCATCTTGATGTTAAATGGACGATATCCTCATTCTAAAACCTTCACATATAAGTGATCTTGATGTTAATGGAAGATATCTTCATTTAAAAAACTTTAACTATAATTGATGGATCACTGCCTCTCTTGCTCTGCTTCTAGCTACTAATTATCTTGATACCATCTTCAGTCAATAATTACTTTTTTATTGCATTTCTATAAATATCTTACCTAGCAAATGAAATGGACGAACGATCCCCAGAAGGATTATTCTCCAATCGATTCCACATTAACATGATGATAGGATTCTCTAGGTCTTTGATGTGAAAAGTTAGGATTTTTATGGAAAAGATGGGATTTTTACGGAAAAGATGGGATTTCTAGGGTTTGATGAGAAGAATTTGGGAAAAGAAGGGATTTTTAATGACGATAATCTGAAAATAAAGTGGATACAATTGATGTGGTGAGTTTTTTCGGGAGGAACTCTCTCTCCCAAGTCGCCAATTATTGAGGACGACCGCACTCTCCAATATACGAGGGAATTCTCAACATCACAAGTTTCTTCTCTCTGAAATCAAGCATGAGAATCACTAATCCTCCTAGCCCCTATAAATAATAAACTGAAAATAAGAAAATTAAAAAAGACCCCGAAACTGAAAATTACTAAAAACCCCCTATAAAATAGAAAATTATTTATAGTGGTTTGACTGCCTCCTCTTGGATCAAAAAGATAGGAATGGACTCCTCCTCCATTGTTGTTGCTCTCGAAAAGACAGTAACATTGCATGCATCCTCCGCCATTGTGGGGCCAGCCAAGGCCTCCATTATCCCCGCCAAGCTCCTCAGAAAGTCCTCCGTACCCAAAATGCTAACACTAAAGCTCGAGGTAGTCCACGTGCATACCCTAGGCCATGTGGGTCCCGTAGAAGTGTCGACGGGTCATAACGGGTTTTGAGGAGCGTCGTCGGGCCATGGCGGGTCCCTAAAGACTGTGCACATGGCCTGGTGGGCCTGCAGACCTGCAGGCCGGCTGCAGGGGCCTGCGGGCCATGCAGCGAAATGCAGGCCCTGCAGGTGGCGACAAGACCCCGGGTAAGTGTGGCAAGGTCACCGCCATTCGTTCGTCGTCTTCCGAGTCTTCGGACTCCTCCTTTGTGTCGCTAAAAATTCCAAAATTCTTCTTCTTTTTCCTTTATATTCGTCAAAGTTGTGTCACCTTTTGCCCTAAATCTGAATTTCTAATCCCATCCGCATTCTTCGCCGCCTTTTGCTCTAAATCTGAGTTGTTGTCTTCGATAGGGTTCAGATCTGAAGCCGGATCGTCTTTGGGATGGATTTCATCCTCTAAAGGAATGACCTTTCCCTTGCCCTCGTTCAAAGACGCCGCCTTTTGCCCAAGATTTAGATTGTCATCCAAATCTGAAATCTTTGCCGCCTTCAAATCTGGAATCTCTCGAGTTAGGGTTTGTATTGAAGCATGTTGTTGTGCTAGGGATTGCATGAGAGCTTCAAACTTTTTGTCCGACGCAATCCTCGCCTTCCTCGTCTGTTCCCACCATGCTTCATATCCTTCCTCTGATGCTTCCCTTTGTTTCCTCATCCGTTCGAACAACATTTAATGTCCTCCATCAAAAGTTTCCGCCATCAGGATCTACGTTCTAATACCACTTGATAGGATTTTTTAGATTTTTGATGTGGAAGTTAAGGTTTTTATGGGAAAGGTGTGATTTTTAGAGTTTTGATGAGAAGAATTGGGGAAAAGAATGGATTTTTATTGATGATAATCTAAAAATAAAGGGAATATAATTGATGGGGTAAGATTTTTCGAGATGAACTCTCTTCCATGTTGCTAATTATAGAGGACGACAGCACTCTTCGATATACGAGGGAATTCTCAACCTCACAAGTTTCTACTCTACACAATCAAGCATGAGAATCTCTAATTCTCCTAGCCCCCTATAAATAATAAACTGAAAATAAGAAAATTACAAAAAGACCCCTAAAACTGAAAATTACTAAAAAGCCCCTAGAAAATCGAAAATTACGAAAACATCCCTGATGGGCCAAAATTACAGATTTGCCCTTAGGATGCGGTCTCATCACAGGAATCTAAAAAAACCATCAGTTTACTGGAGATACTGCAATGGAATAGCATTGGAACCCAGTCTAGACTACACTGTAAATAAATGAAGAGAAATTATACACGTAATCAGGCACTGAAATAATGTATATCAGGTCACTACTTTATCTTTAAAATAATGCCATTTTCTTTCTCCTAGGTTACATTAGCTGGACAGGATGACCAATACACAGATTTTCTAAATTAGCAAACATTCGTTCTCTTAAAGATGATTATTATACCACGATGGTCTCAGCTTAAAGATTTCTCTTAAAGATGAGTATCATTGTGACAATAATGATTTATGGTTGTGACAGCAAGGATTTATACACATCTTTTTCCCCTTCTTAGGTACCTCTATGATATATACAGATTATCTGAACATGTACAATGTGCACTGAATAGTAAACAAAGAAACAGATTGCAAAAAATTACCTTGCAAAATGTACTTCTGATTTTGACCATTAATGACATACGATTCTTAATATTTCACACAGAATTTTTAATTTCAGGCAGTAAATAAAAATCTTGTTGCAATATTATATAAGCTGCATCTTGTATAATTACAGGAAGGAAAACGGCTACACAAGTACTCCTCAAGCCTAAAATAAATGAACTCTAAAATATTTAAAACTTTTAGTTAGTGTACACTTGCTCTTAAATTGTATAGGACATCTTACACTTTTGGAGGAGATGAAGATTTCCGATACTCCAAAATCTCTGAATATATCCATGCAATAAATATGGGAAAGAAACCAAGTAAAAATGACACCTGCAACAAGCGTAAAAGCTGATCAGGGAAGTAACACATATTAATGTCATCTAGAGATGTCAAACATCCCAAGAAATTGATTTATGTATCCCAAAGTGTCAAATTCCTACAGAAGTGCAATGATTAGACATGTTTTCAAAACACAAGACCAATTTGGGGATTGAGTTGGGAAAGAGAATAACCAGTTATAAAGCACGAGGTAAAGCTTGTGACAGCTGACATTTTGGATGACATACAACTGAAGTAAACCGCATGTGTCAACTGTTTACAGCATTAAAAAGATAGGAAGCTTCTCAAATTTTCAGACACAACAACATGGAGATTGATTTCATAAAGAAAAAGGTCATTGCCACATGGGCCATAACCCTCATGCCAGTCAATATATAAATCAAGTCCACAGTCTAGAGTATGTCCAAGAAGTGATGCACACCAATTGTAACTTCAGCCTGAACTGGCTAGGATCTTAAAACTGGAGATATTACCCAACCCCGGCTTTTGCCAATCAATCCACATAGGGCTCAGTACTCGACACTACTTCTCTCTTTCCTCGCGCATGGACCCCGGATTTTTTCGAAATCCTTCACTAGGCCCAACAAAGTCGGCCTCTGTGATTTTGACTACATTTTATGTCAATAAGTGCACACAATTCACATTTCAAATTGTGTATATCTGAGCATCATGTGCGGTGATCTGGGTAGCTTCTGGACACATCTAATAGAAGGCAGATCATGATTAAGTCCTACCAACTTATGAGTCAATGTCTCATAATTTACCCTCACATCATTGAGAGATGACAAGAACAGTCCATACGGATAACTCTCCTGTGCATTAATTAATGCACAACAAAGTTCAGAACACAAATTTTGTTATAGTAAGAAATCAAAGAACTAAGTGTACGGATCAGAACCAAAGGAGCCCGAAGCTACCCACATGGGTTTGTTTTTGTTCTCATAGTAACAGCACGTAAGAACAAAAAAATGCTTTACCTACACTTCAATGCCAACACTTGTCTAAAACTTCATAGTTGCAAAAGCAATGGTCAACATCCTGACTTCTCAACTTAGACAGGGGACTCTGTTGGAAGAAAATGGTCGTTGATTCAATCTCTGAATGTTGCAAATTTTCAGGAAAAGAATATGGATAATTTCTGGAGCACGCTGTCTTTCATCCATTGTCAACATCCTGGATCTAATAGCTGGATGGAACAATAAGGAAAAATGAATGCTTTATTTAAGCCAAAGTGGATAGCTCTTTCTGTTTAGCTTACAATCAATTATTGATCAAATACGTTCAGTATATTCGTAGGAACTTCAGCATGAATGTGAATATTTCTGAGATCTGACTAGTTTTGGCATATGTAGATTGGATTGAATCCTAAACGTCTACATCAGGGCCTAGTTCACTGTGTGAATATCATATCATGTTCAAAAGGTAATATGCATGTTGAGCTGAGTAATGGGATGTTAGATTGATGCTTAGCAACCTCATGCATCTATTGCACATGCGTAACCACAACATGGATCTATTGAACTTCATATGATCATTACAATCATAAAAGTATTTCTTCTGGAACTCTACTCTTATTCTAGTGTGTAATCCATGACTAAGATGTCAATGTGCATTGTACTTTAGTTTGGAGTTTTTGTGTAAAGATTTGAAGTACTGATTGACACCAATACATATCAGTTGTATCACATTGGCTTTAAAACATGCGGATGACCCGAATAAAACCTGTCAATAGCAATGATATTGCCTGATACAGACCAGTTCGGAGAAAATCCAAGGTTTAAAGTACAAACGCTGATTTGCTAGTGTTTTATTGAAGTTGGGAACAACTGGTTGAATAGAAAATTTGTGAGGAACTTTGACTTATTCCACTCAGCGGTATAAAAAATAAAGCATTATAAGTCACAACAAGATTGAGAGAATCATCATTAACATCATAAAACAACTTAATGCTCTCAAAAAGTGAACTTTTACCATCATAAATGTCTGTTAGATTTATAATTTAAATATTGAATATATTTAGGAATTATTGTTGCTATAACTTTTGCCTTTTGGATTATACAAATTTCAGTTCACACTTAATCCAGCCTCCAAAAAACATGTCAAACATTGCCAATTTCCTTTACTATCTTTTATTTTTTAAAAAAATATTTTTTAGTTTTTTATGCCATTGACACGTCATACCAAGAATACTCTAATTCCACTTTGAAACTGCAAAGCCCGTCAAAACTCAATATCAAAGTGGACAAACCGGAACCGAAATTGATACAACAGTTTACGTTGGTGTGTTTGAAGGCCTATAAGGAAGGCTTGGAATTCGCCTCTAATGCCAAATGAAAGGAAAATCAACTATTCCCAAGAGTGAGTCAGATTACCTATCCCCTTATCTTCTATATCTTTTGTCTCAAATGGATGCTTCTTTTCCATCATTACCTCTTCATTTTTTTTCAAGAATTTAGAAAGCGTCAACTACAATTATTCAGCACCTATTCTAAAGGTATCATCACATAGATCCTACATTGAAGCAGCAACAACAAAGAAACTATGTGTATTCCAGCCTACAAGGCTTCATTCGCGGAGATCAAACAAAGTTTTCCCAAATGACTGTTGATTTACTAATATGACTCATCTATTTTCTTCTTTTTCAAGTCTTAGAATGAAAACGGATTCATATCCCACCTCAACTCTGCATCCTTTTCAAACCTTCAACCTACAACAACAACAAATACTCAACATCTATTCTAAAAGGATCATTACATAGATCCGTAAAGAACAACAACAACAACAAAGATTCATCGTGTATTCCAGACTGCAAGGATGCATTTCATAGAGATCCAACAAAGTATTTCATAATGGTTGTTAGCTTCCTAATGCAACTCCTCATTTTCCAAGGAAGTACATAAACCTTGGCACAAGCAGACTTTTCAAACAAAGAGTAACTTTGCATGTTTCTAATTCGGTCCCTTAAGGATCATGCATAGAATTAGCCAACCACCAAGTTGCTTTCTACAGGTTCATTAGAGCAACATTGTACTTGTTAAGGCCAAAAATGGCGATAACAATATTGGGACTGACGTGGACTTTTCGGTTGAGGTGAAGAATCGTCAGCAGGTTGAGTGGGACCCTGGTTGGTAGAACCTAGGGTCGTTGATCACTGGAGATGAGAATATTGTGGTGTTGCGACCCTCAGAGTGGGTCAAACCTTGTATGATTAGTGATCAGGGCTTCTGTTCGACCCTCCTGTTAGATCGAGCTCTGATTATCTGCACCACAAATGAGCGATGGGATGGGGTCGGATCTAGGTTCCGACGCAAATCCCCTCTGATACTTAAGTTAGAATAGGAACTTAAGAGTGAGCTTGGAGTTGTCGAGATCGACCCACGGAGGCTCGCCTCGAGTCAGACGTCGCAAGCTATTTTGAGTAAGAAATATTAAGTGGAAGAGTTTTCAGCGTTAGGTCACGCGTACCTTGAGAGTCAGAACCCCTCTTACGTCGTCTTCTCCTCTATTTATATTCTAACGGTTCTTCATCAGTAATGGCAAGATCTCTTTCGGGATTGCTGATAACGGTCACCCATTTACTTGGTCCGCATTAAGCACTTTCACATAATTAGCGAGGCTTGAATGGTCTGGTGAGCTGTCCCTTTGACCAAGCAATAACTCTCCTTCGTTGGTGGCCTCTTTGTTTATCAGGCAAAGATTTAATTCTTCAATTAGGCATCATCATTTGGTCCAGCTTCGTGGGCCGTACCCATGCACCAATAATGGCCCCCATCATTCGTGCTCAGGAAACAACGTTGATTGCGACCAAGTGATGTGAAACCTCATTAAATGGGCACAGTAGTCGAAGCAGCCGTATCTGATTTATGCCACCAAACCCCTCCGTATCTGAGTTGATCTTCGTCGTTTCTCAAGACCGGGCTTTGACACGTGCCGATCATCGAGCGATCACATTGGATCTCCTAGTATATAAAGTGGCGATGGGAGGCAAAAAGCTTTACTACTCCGCCTCCAAGTTTTTTGAAAGCGCGATTTCTCCTTTGCGTCATCTGTTGCCCATCCGATTTCGATAAGGTAGTGTCTCCCTCTCATCTAGATTCTTTTTATCTCTTATGGCAGCCTGGCCGTCGGTGAGGATCCGGGAACCGTCTGATGAAGAGATCATGCAACGCCTTCGGCCTTATCGACATGTCGAGTTTCCTGGAAAAGGAAAAGGACTTCAAATGAAGCATATACTTCCAATTCTACGGCAGGATCCGAAATCAGCAACTCCCCGAGAGATTCTGGAGAAAGTGACAGAGCTCTCCTATGACTCGACTACTAAGATTTGGTCTGAATGTCTGTAACCCCCTTATAGGGTTAAGTTCCCATAATTCAACGAGAGAGTCTGTTTCCCTCGAAGAAGTGAGATTGGTGTGTATCCGAAATCTTTCCTCTTTGGACTTCGTTTTCTTTTTCATCCATTTATCACGGAGATCATATGCTTTTTGGAGCTTTCTCTCTGCCAGCTTGCGCATCAAGCCGTTGCCCACATGGTTTGCTTTACCATGCTCTGCGAGCTTTGTGGAGTTCGACCATCCATTCAATTGTTTAGACATTTCTTCCGAGTGGTGGTCGACCCTCGCAAGGTATGGCATCACATTGTCGCTCGCCCAGAAAGGAAGCTCATATACGATCTCCCTATTCCAGACCCGAATTGGGAGGACACTTTTGTGTTTATTTTCATCCCAAATATGGGGCCGATTCTTAATGACTGGGGCTCCCCAAGCCCTGTCATTTCCAGGGAACTCAAGTTATCGTCTGATGAGGTCGAAGAGGCCAAACTTCTTTTGAGCCGACCGGGGCAGGAGAGGTCAACCTCGTATTTATTGGACAACCATCGGTTGGAGACCGTTTTGTGGAATTAGGGTAATGCGCACTGCTCTTGTGCTTTTATTACATCCACTTACGGTAATTATACTCTTCATTTGCAGATATGGCCGGAGGAGATCATATAAGTGTGGATCCCGCTCTGGACCGAATCTGTGTGGAGCAGCGCAAGAAGAATGGCGCCGAGAGATCAAGTGCTCGGTCTCCTCTTCCCCTCAGTCAGAGTTCCTCCTCTGAGGGAGGTGGTGCCATGGGGACCTCTAGGTCATCCTCACGTGCCTCATCGAATGAGATTTTGAGTCGACTGTCTCTTGCTCAGTCCTGTCTGTCGCTTCCGTTATCGTCTTCGTAGCTTCTGATAGCAGAAGTTGATGATATTGCTGCCATTCCTGGGCCCGCCGAGCCCATTATCAAGAAGAGTGGTTCCTCCCTTCCGTGAGAGGGAAGACTCCGATAAGAAAAGGAGGGTCGTGGAACCTATCCCTCCCCTTTCGCCTATGGCAAAAGGTAGCGGCTCTTCGTTCCAAGCTCTGGTGGGTCAGACGATGACCCCCCATATTCCTCATGGGGCGGTCGAGCCTTCTGCGAGTCATCCTCAAGACAAGTGGCCATGGGGAAGCATCGACCCTCCGGCTCCTTTGGTTGGCCACATCCCCTCAGATTTCGATCAAGCTCTGATATTGAATCAGCTCCTGACTGACTCCTCGAGGGTTGTTCGAAGCAAACCTCATCGGCCCCAATTTATCGTTGGGCCCAAGGAGTCGGCCCTCTTGGATTTCAGGACGACTGTTCGACTAGTGGAAAACTTCATTCTCCCCCGGAATCTTAAGTTATTTCAGGGGTTGAACGTCGAGAGGATGGCAAACTTCTTCGTGGGTTACGGCTATCAAGTTAGTTCCCCGCAATTTTTCCCTCGACTTAAGTTTTTGACCCTACTGATCGACACCTTCCTCATATGTCCATTTTTTGTGTGGGCTTTCATCGCCGAGCCGCCGATATAATCGACGGACAGTACCGAGCGGAGGCCACTAAGCAAAGAGCTTCTAAGCTTGAGGCTCAGATGACGAAGATGGAGGACTTGGGAAAAGCGCTCACAACCAAAGCTGAGGCCGAGTGGACAGCTTCGGAGGCCAAGGCTAGCCTTGCATCCATGTCCTCTGTCGGAGGAGGGAGAGATCTAAGCTCCAGGCCGACCTAGAGCCTCGAAGAAAGAGATAATCGAGCTTCGGGCCAAAGCCGCCGAATCGAAAAGATCAGCTGAGGCACATAAGGCAGATCTTACGGCCAATGTCACTGCGGCGATGAAAGCGTTTCAGAACGTCTTCACACCGGGAAGTGGCCCTTCCTCTTAGGGTGTTTGTCTTTTTGTTACTGTTTTTGTAAAACTGCATTAAAGCAGGTTACATGTAAATTTTCGACTAGTGAATGAAAAAGAATTTTTGAGTTTCTTTGTCTCCACTTATATTAAGGCACGCATATGGCCCCTCAACGACTCCAGGTTTATTTCCATAACCAATTGAACTTGAGTCGTTGGTTTGTCAAGCATTTTCGCCTAGTAAGGATGATCCTAAGATTATGGACCATGTAGGTGAGTCGTTTGGTTGCAAAGGGTGAGGCCCCTTTGGCTTACGGCCAATGACGATGAAGGGTCGTTCAGTGGCGAGGGATTGGTCCATCGGCTTACGGCTGACGACGAGGGTCATTTGATTGCGAGGGAAGAGGCTCCTATGGCTTACGGTCGTCGACGATCGAGTGTCATTCAGTGACAAGGGATTGGCCCCTCGGTTTACGGCTGACGACGAGGGTCGTTCGGTTGCGAGGGAGAGGCCCCTCGGGTTACGGCTGACGACGAGGGTCGTTCGGTTGCGAGGAGCGAGGCCCCTTCGGCTTACGGCCGACGACGATCGAGAGTCGTTTGGTGGCAAGGGATTGGCCCATCGGCTTACAACTGACGATGAGGGTCGCTCGGTTGCGAGTGGCGAGGTCCCTTCAGCTTACGACCGACGACGATCGAGGGTATTCTGCGACAAGAAGATGGTCAACCTTGTATTTATTATGAATTTACACAAAAGAAATACATAGGTAAATTATGACCATCACAATTTGTCATGCCTTGCTAACACGACCATTGATAGTACTTTCGCAAGTGCTTGGCATTCCAAGAATGAGGAAGCTCCATGTCCTCCAGTGTGGAGAGTCGATATGTGGCTGGACCGAGGACATCGATCACTTTGTAGGGACCCTCCCACTTTGCAGCGAGCTTTCCTTGCTAGACGCTCTCAGGCGAGAAAAAGGCTTTCTGTAACACAAAGACGCCTAAGTGGAAGCTGTGTTCTCGAATTTTTGAGTTGAAGTAGCGGGCCATGCGTCCCTTCTGCTCGATAAGGGTGGTCAGAGCATGTTCTCGAACCTCTTCGAGTAAGTGCGAATTGAGCTTGAGTCCTTCCGAGTTTCTCTCTTCATCGAAGTAATGGTAACGGAGCGGTTGTTTGTTGACCTCAACCGACACGACCGCTTCAAATCCGTAGGCAAGCATAAAAGGAGTTTTTCCCGTTGAGGCTTTGTGAGTTGTCCTGTACGACCATAGGATGCCAGGGAGTTCCTCGGGCCATGTTCCCTTAGCATCTCCTACTCTCTTTCTCAAGAGCTCGAGGATGCATTTATTAGCAGCTTCTGCTAGACCATTGGTCTAAGAATTAGCCATCGAAGCAAAGTGCAGCTTGATCTTTAACTCGGAACAGAAATCCATGAACCCAGTATTGTCAAATTGTGTCACGTTGTCTGTTACGATAGATTGAGGGATGCCGAATCAACAAATGATCGATCTCCATACGAAGCTTCTGACTTCCTTCCAAGTGATGCGGGCCAAGGGCTCTGCTTCGATCCACTTGGTAAAATAGTCGATCGCCACGATCATGAACTTCAGTTGCCCACTCGATGGTGCGAACGAACCAAGGATATCTCATCTCTATTTTGCAAAAGGAACAGAACTAATGATTGGATTAGTTCCGCTGGAGGGGCTGAGATGTGCTTTGTGAATTTCTGGCAAGTTGGGCACTTCTGGACATACTCGATCGCCTCCTTAAACATGTATGGCCAGAAGTAACCTTGCATCAAGGCCTTCAAAGCTAAGGCCTTTCCTCCACAGTGATTTCTGCATTCTCCTTCGTGGATTTCCTGCGGAGTCAGACATTTAAGGTAAGGAAATGCGTCATACCTGGTCCATCGTCGCTTGTACAACGAACCATCGAGCAAGACAAACTGGTAGGCCGTTCGCTCTAGCTTTAGTGCCTCCGCAGGATCACTTGGGTTTTTCCCGGTATTAAGGTCTTTGATAATGGGGTCCATCCAGGTGACTCCTTGGTCGATACTTAGCAGCTCCTCTTCGAGTACACTTGGGTGTCGAAGATATTGTACGTACACTGTTCGACCTAGTCCGGCTGGCGAAGACGAAGCGAGCTTTGATAGAGCGTCGGCTCGATGGTTCCTTGATCGTGTACATTGTGGATCTCCACTCGCTTGAACTTGGTTAGCTAAGCCGTGGTAATCTGTACGTGGCTCTGCATCGTTTCCTCTCGAGCTTCATAACCTCCATTCAGCTGGTGGACTATCAAGTTGGAGTCGCTGTGGAGATGGACAATCTTTACCCCGAGCGCTCGAGCCAGTCTGAGCCCATTGATAGCGACTTCATATTCAGTCCCATTGTTCGTGGTTTGGAAATTGAACCGAAGGGTGTATTCGAGTATATTGCCTTCTGGTATTTGGACAATTATGCCCGCTCCGCTCCCGGTTCGAGTCGCCGATGTATCAACTTGCAAGATTCATGTGCCCTCTCCTTCATGGGTGACCATTGAAGAATCGACACATGTTGAGGAAGAAGGGGGAATGTTGAATTGTATGTTAGCAACGTGTACCTCTTTTGGCGGGTTGTCGTCGTAGGTGAGTTCAACGATGAAGTCAGCGAGGGCTTGCCCTTTGATGGCGGTCCTCGGCTTTTATCGAATGTCGAGCTTACTCAATTCAACCCCCCACTTAGGCATACTTCCCGATCAATCTAGCCTCTTCAGAGTTTGCTCCAAGGGGGTGTCGGTGAGGACCAAGATGATGTGCGCTTGGAAGTAGGGTCGTAGCCTCCTCGCAGACTGGACCAGTGCAAATGACATCTTCTCTATCCTCGAGTAGTTGATTTCTACACCTCAAATGACTTGGCTGACGTGGTAGATAGGTCGTTGCACTCCCGAGTCCTACTTGACGAGTGCCGAACTCACAGCCTCCATGGTAGCAGTCAGATAGATGATGAGTTGGTCATCCTTATACGGCTTAGTCAAGAGCGGTGGGCTGCAGATGTACTCCTTTATCTCAGAGAAAGCTTTCTTGCCATCTGCATCCCACTCGATGTTCTTATTATCCTTTGTAGTAGAGGTTATTGCCTTCCTCGGCATTTTGAAGAAAGGTAGCGATCTCTCAGTCGATTTAGACAAGAATCGACCCAGAGCCGTTATTCTGTTGTTCAATATCTGAAGCTCTCTGATGGTTGAGGGCTCCTTTATTGCCACGACTGCTGCGATTTAGTGGGGGATTAGCCTCGACTCCTCGATAGTTAGCATGAACCCGAGGAATTTTTCGGATCGAACCTCAAATGTACACTTGGCAGGGTTCAGCTGAATGTTGTAGTGTCAAAACTGTGTAAATGTCTCTCGGAGATCTGGAATATGATCCGTCGGCTTCTTCGACTTGACCAGCATATCAGCATAGACCTCCAAGTTTTGCCCAATGTAAGCCTCGAAGACCTTGTTCATCATACGTTGGTACGTGGCTCATGCATTCTTTAAACCAAATGACATCTTTTTATAACAGAAAATATCTCGATCCATGATGAAAAAATTCTTTTCTTCGTCCTCTGGCACCATTTGGATCTGGTTGTAGCCTAAAAAGCTTCCATGAAGCTTAAGAGTTCATAGCCAGAGACACTGTCGACAAGATAGTCGATTCGAGTCAAGGGGTAGCTGTCCTTCGGACATGCTTTGTTGAGGTCGATAAAGTCGATGCACATCCTCCATTTGTTGTTTGCCTTCTTCACCATCACGACATTCAAGAGCCATTCGGGATATTGGACTACCCAAATAAAGCCGGCCGCCAGAAGTTGATCCACTTCCTCGATTGCAGCCTTCATCTTTTCGCCCACTATATTCCTCTTCTTCTACTTCATGGGCTTAGAAGTCGAGTCGACCTCCAGCTTGTGGGATATTACCTAAGCGTTGATACCAGGCATATCCTTTGGAGACCAGAGAAGACGTCAGCATACTCTCTTAGGAGAGAAATCAACTGTTCCTTTAGGTCGAAGGAGAACATCGACCCAATGGAGGCAATCTTTCTTTCTTCCTCAGAGACATGGATGCTCTCCGTCTCTTCGACTGCTACGGGTCGTCGATTCTCGTCTGTATCCTCGCTGCTAGGATCAGCTGGGTTTGTCTGCTCCACTCTTCTCAAGGCAGTGGACAGAAGGTAGCAAGATCGAACCTGCTTCTAATTCCCTTGTCTTTCCAACTCCCTCAGGAGTCTGGAATTTGATCATCTGGTGAAACGTTGATACCACCGCCTCCACAGCATTGAGCAACAGTCTGTCAATGATTCTGTTGTACGCCCGAGTTAATTTTCACCACGATAAAATTGGTCAAACGGATGACCTGTCGTGGATACGTTCCAAGGGTCACTGGCAGCATGATGGTGCCGGCCACCGGTGCGGAATGTCCAGTGAAGCCCACGAGAGGCCCTGGGCATTATCTCAACTCCAACGAAGTCAGCCTCATCTTCTCCAAAGTGGTAAAGAAGAGGACATCACATGAACTCCATGTATCGATGAGTAATCTCTTTATCGACACATCGTTGATAGTGGCTTTAATGAAAACTGCATCGTCATGTGGCAGCTCAACACCCTCCAAATCTTCATCAGAGAAAGATATTGGAGGTGTAGAATCTCTAGGGTGTTTCTTTCTCACCGTGATGGTCATCAACCTCCCCACGTATGAGCTTTGGAGCGAAGTTGATAACTCCTGGTGTGGCGGACCTCCCATTATCATGTTGAAGGCATTGATGCCAGGAGGTGTAGATGTGTTCTCGCCGAGTTTTATTGGCGAGTCGACATGGTCAAAGCAGTAGGATGACGGGGATGTCGACTCAGTTTTCCCACAGATGACGCTAACTGTTAAGTTCAAAATGGCGATATCAATATTGGGGCTGACGTGGACTCTTCGGTTGAGGTGAAGCCTTGTCAGCAGGTTGAGTGGGACCCTGGTTGGTGGAACCTAGAGTCGTTGATCACTGGAGATGATAATATTATAGTGTTGCGACCCTTAGAGTGGGTCGAACCTTGTATGATCAGTGGTCAGAGCTTCTGTTCGACCCTCCTATTGGATCGAGCTCTGATTATCTGCACCACGAATGAGCGTCAAGGGGTTGGATCTGGGTTCCGACCCAAATCTCCTCGCATGCTTAAGTTAATGCATGAACTTAAGAGTGAGCTTGGAGCTGTCGAGATCGACCCATAGAAGCTCGCCTCGAGTAAGACGTCGAGATCGACCCATATTAAGCTCAGCCAGCGTTGCATTCTAATAAAAATGTTGCTAGCCTCCACTCTCTAGAACATCAAGTGAGATCATGAATAACACTACATCCAAGCATTTTTCGCCATCGTGGTGGAATTCGGTGTGGAGAACTTCTCAAAGGACAGAAAGATCCTTTTGACACAATACTTTAGTGTAACATTAACCCTGTAGAAATTAGTGATATAATATAGCCCTAGGGCCTTGGATCACTGCCATATAATGACTACGGAGTGGCTCAATTCTCCCTTCCAGTTAGCGTAAGGGTAGATCTAGCGGAACGAAATCACAAAAATTTCGATATGCAATTGCATTGATCATATAGCCCTATTGAAACAAATCTCGACTCCAACATAAAAATCTCGAGGGTGTACAACATTCAGCCCACACATCCCAAAAGTCAAAAAAACATTTAACAAACGAACAAGAATCTCAGCTCAATTATCAAGATCCTCCGACGAATTTCAAGAAGTACCCATGACTCAAAATCAAATATTTTGAACAATTTGAAGAAAACCCACGACTAGAAAACAAAAATTTTAGCACTAATTCCAACAAAAAATAGAAAAAAATTCAGCTCACCTGGCCCGGCGTAAGAGGGCCGGCGACCGCCATTTCCTCCGAATCCAATCCAAGAACTGAGATAAAATCAATCAAATTCACAAATCAAAAAAAAAACCCATTACAGATCAAGCAAAATATCAAGCCAATTGTACCTCGAAAGGAAATGAGATCTGCTGTCTTTCCTCTTCGTCTTCTTATTGTTCTTCTTGTCTCAACCTTCAGCTGTTGTTGTGAGTGAAACTTGAAGTATACGAGGGAAAATGGGTGGGAATTTAAACAGAGGAAGAGGGGATCTGAAGCAACAAATTCTTTTTTTGGAAGGTAAAAAGTCGCAGTCGAAATTCACCCAAAAATGCAATCAAAGCATAGAGAGAATTAAAAGCAGGTTTTTTTTCCGGTGATAAAAAAGGGAGCAGTTGGGGGTTGGTGTTTCATTGCCTTCAAGCTTTAGTCTTCTCCCAAAATTTAATTAAAACTGTAGTGTATCATTATTGTTTTATTAGTTAAGCTATTACACTTTTTGCAAAAAGGCTAATAATTAAAAAAATGTTGTGAGTTGAGGGAGACTTTTGGCCTCCCTCCCCTCATTATCTTCCATTACACCATACTATTAAGTGGTGGTGGTCCATTGGGCTTCTTACCTCTAGGGCTGTTGACGAACGAGCTTGAACGAGCTTGAACAGTGTGCTTGGTTTTGTTCATGAACAAAATCCATGTTCAAGCTCTGTTCGTTTACTAACCGAGCTCTAAAAACATGTTCAAGCTTGTTTGTTAAGCTTACCGAACGAACGTAAATGAACATAAACGAACGTAAACCGAGCTTACCGAACGAACGTTCTGTTCATTAACAAGACTTATCGAGCTTGTTTGTGAACATGTTCGGGAACGTGTTAACGAAC
Organism: Scilla litardierei; assembly: GCA_030789695.1. Classification (NCBI taxonomy): domain Eukaryota; kingdom Viridiplantae; phylum Streptophyta; class Magnoliopsida; order Asparagales; family Asparagaceae; genus Scilla; species Scilla litardierei. Next base: position 59,617,767 of record CM061141.1, on the reverse strand, counting down.
ACTCAATCAATCTTGTTCATGAACAGATTTGCAAACAAACGAACGAACAATGGCAATGGACCAAAAGAAAGCTGGGAGCCTGCGAGTCTAGGAGTGGGAAGCTGGGAAGTTGAAGAGGTGGATGTGTTTAATTCAATTTGAAGAGGTGAGTGTTTAATTTTAATTTTAGTTCACTCAAGCCCTTGTTCACGAACACTTAACGAGCTTATTCACGACCATCACTTAACGAGGTTGTTCAAGAACACTTAACGAGCTTGTTCACAAACATCACTTAACGAGCTTGTTCACGAACACTTAACGAGCTTGTTCATGAACACTTAACGAGCTTGTTCACGAACACTTAGCGAGCTTGTTCATGAACATAAATAAACGAACATAGTTATGTTCAAGCTCTGTTCGTTTACTAACCGAGCTCTAAAAATATGTTCAAGCTTGTTCATTAAGCTTCCCGAACGAACGTAAACGAACATGTACCGAGCTTGTTCACGAGTAGTTCATCGAACGTTCTGTTCGTCAACAGCCCTACTTACCTCCCATTGAGGAAGAATATATAGAGAGTCATGGCTTATGTCATGACTGCTCAACACTTTGTTATTGGTATCATCTTATGAGTTTATAACACATTATCAGCACGCTCTGAAGCTGAACCGAATCCCTGCCGAGGGACGAACTGCGTGGACACGGATAGGGATTTCTTCTCTGACCTTTGCTAGATCCGTCAGGTAGGATCTAGAGGTAAATTTTGCGAAACGCCTAGATCAATATTTTAACATGCACATGTTGTTTCAATCTGTGATACTAATTTTCTAAGAGTACTATAGCAAAATTTATAGCTAGAAAATCAGTTTTCATAATCACAGATTTGCTGATTAAACATATTTCAAACGCACTTGTTTCCCCATTTTCGGATCTGCATCCGATTTCAAAATTGGGCAATATACATCAAAATCAAATCGAATCAAATTCGGCCTTCGCTTGGCGTCGGAGCCCCCCCCCCCCCCCCCCCTTCGGGGGGGGCATCCGCCTGCTGTCAGTGGTCTGAGGGGCCTCCGCATATCCTGCCGCCAGAATGCCCCTCCCACGTGGGGGGCGTGGATTCGTGGGAGCGCCGCCCCCCTGTCGGGGCCGTCGATCCGACAGCACACCCCCCCGGTCGGGGGTTTGGGGGCCCTCCTATCGCCCGCTGGATCGATCGCCGCTCCTCCTCGTCGGAGAGCCTCCCGGATCGATCGTCGGTCCTCCTCGTCGGGGGAGCCTCCCGGATCGATCGCCGCCCCTCCCCGTCGTGGGGGGCCTCCCTTCGGCACCGGCCTTCACCCCCCTTCGTGGGGGGGGCCTTCTCTGCGTCGTACGCCCCACCCCCAGTCGGGGTGGTGGCTTCGAATCTCCCCACCCTCCGTTCATCAGTTGTTTCACCCACTATCGATTTTTTGGGATTTCTGAGGCAAATGGCAAATGTCCAGAAGAACATTTCTCAGTGAGTCGAGAAGCCCTTAAACGAACGGCCCCTCCGCTTCGTAACATCACATGGATTTCAGAGGGACCTATATGCTAATCTGTTGTAGTCTAATATTTCAGAATAGACCATCTCCTTATATTATAATTTGGCCTATATGCATTATTTTGGAGTCTAATCTGTTGGATATGTTCCTATATGCTAATCGGTTGGATTCTAATCTGTTGATGTCCCTTATATTATAAATTGGCCGTTGGGTCGACCCATCGGACCGGGGGCTCTTCGTTATATACGGTCGCCCCCTCCCTGTCGGAGGGGGATCCTCCCTACGCTCCCCCAATTGGGGGTTCTCCCAGCGCCGCCCCCCTGTACGAGGAGTCCTGTCTCGACCCCTTTGGGGTTTTGAAATCAATTTTGGGGGAGATGATGATTTTGAGGATTGAGGATTAGGGGAGATAAAATTGTTTTCAATTTCATTGTTTTGGGGGTTTTATCTAATCCTCAACCCTAAGTTTAGATTTTGGAATATTATTTTTTGCAACCCTTAACATATGGGCTTTTATCCCATTTATCCATTTATTATAAATAAAAATAAAAATTGGTCCAAGTATTTATTAAACGTAATTTTAATATAAACTGTTTGTTGTGTTGAATTTACATCTTCTGTATGTATCATATATAAAACTGCATGGATGTTGTAAATAATTCAGTCTTGTGGTTAAGGATCGGCCATTTTGAGATACACCTTTTTTATATTCATCGCTTTCTTTTTCTGTTTTGAGAGATATTGTAGTGAGGTTATAATGTAAAATGCCAAAGACCGGAGCTCCGCCAAATTGAAGATGGAGATGAAATCTGCATTATGCTGCGACCCAAAATGGGTTTCCAAGTTGTATTTTTCATTTCTTTTTGTATTTCATTTTTTGGACTGTATTCAGATATTTTTGGACATTTTGTTTCTAAGGATATCTGGCTGATCCCCACATGACTGTTTATTTATTTTGCGTGAATTTATTTTTCACAAATACTAATTCATGTGTATTTGATTGCATAGATAAATGGCAAATTTGGCTAGCGTCGATTTCGAGGTCCTTGACGCAGCAGGAAAGAATTACATGAGCTGGCAAGTGGACCTGAAGTTCCACTTGCGTTCAATGGCACTCCTTCACTCAATTATGGCCCCAGCAGCGGCCGAGACAACTGCTAGTAAGGCCCCTGCAGCGGCCCAGCCGGCTGGCAGTTCTACTACCGTTGTCTCCGACATGGATAAGGCGAAAGCCATAATCTATATCAGAAGACATATAGATCGGACCTTAAAGGACGAATACTTAACGGTAGAAGACCCTCTTGAGTTGTGGACAGCGCTGGAGGCACGTTATAGGCATCAAATTGATGTCATACTACCACGTGCCAGTTATGAGTGTGAAAATCTCCGTCTTCAGGAATATAAGTCCGTTGCCGAGTACAACTCAGCACTTCATAATATCACCTCACGCCTGAAGCTGTGTGGTGAAGAAGTCTCGAAGCATGGCAAGTTGGAAAAGACATTTACATCGTTCCACGAGAAAGATGCAATCCTCATGCAACAGTACCTGAACGCAACTTCACGAAGTTCTTTGATTTGCTCTCTTGTCTTCTTAGGGCAGAGCAAAATAGAGACTTACTACTTGCCACTCATAATCTGCGCCTTGCTGGTGCTGCACCTCTCCCTGAAGCCCACCATGTTTCTCCCCAGAAGTGGAAAAACAAGAATAAGGCTAGAAAGAACAAAGAAAAAGCTAGAATGAAGCCAGCAAAAGCACCACCCCAGAACAACAACAACAACAAGGGGAAGAAAAACTTCACATGGAAGCGTAAGAACACTGGTCCAGTGCCAATTCCAAATAAGAACTGGGAGGACAAATGCCATAGATGTGGCATGACTGGACATTGGTCTAGAAACTGTTGCACTTCTCGCCACCTCCAGGACCTATATCAGGCAAGCCTGAAGCCTCCCCCAGAAACAAACCTGGCCAATATTCAAGCTCTGACCAAGTTCACTGCACAAGACTTCGAGAATGATGATCTGCTCGATTGAGCCTTATCTTCTGTTTTTCTATGCATTTAAAATAAATGTAGCTTCATCTGTACTTTGCTTTGAATGAACTTTAATTTGAATGTCAATTTTCATTACTTAAATAAATTTTCATTATGCATTAATATAGATGAAGTGTGATATATTGTAGACAGTGCATCGATGCACTGGTGAAGCATTAAAATTGCTCCCACATACAATGAGACTAAAAGATGCATATTTCTCTCCTAAATCATAGAGTAATCTCCCAAGTTTCAAGGATATTTCGTTTTAACAAACATAACTTGGAAACTATGGATAATAAATAGTGAATATCTTTATGTAACTCGTCAAGAGGATGGCCAGAAGACCATCTACGTGTGATTCGTTGGACCCCCGTCGGGTCCCTATCATTACAGATATTCATCCTATATAAAGCTAACTTGACTAAGCACCAGAAGTGCCTTTCATTGCCAGAGTTTTCAACTCTGACACAATAGACTTGGTCATCCTGTATCAGCGATGATGGACGCATCATAAAATGAATCCCTTGGATAACCTGAAGATTCTTCAAAAGGTTAAGTTTTCCTGTCCCCCTTGTCATAAGGGAAAATTTATAGAGAGACCCTCCCTCCTGAAAGTGGGATTAGAGTCTCCTGGCTTCATTGAGAGAATACATGGTGACCTTTGCGGGCCTATTCACCCTGCAAGTGGCCCATTTCGGTACTTCATTGTACTGATAGATGCATCTACTAGATGGTCTTATATGTGCATTTTTGTCCACCCGCAACCTAGCTTTTCAAAAGCTGATAATGTGGATGAATTCACTACACATGTCTTTCAAGGCTACTGCCAAGCAACTGGCATTGAAATTGAACATCATGTAGCATGTTCTTACTCAGGATGGGTTATCAGAGTCTCTGATAAAGAGACTCCAATGGATTTCACGTCCATTATTAAACCCCAGTTGCATGTGGATGTTTAGTGATACTCCATACTGCATTCCGCATCGGTTATCACGATACGGCCCTCTTGTGGCCATATCTTATTGCTGATGCCGCTTGCTTATGGTTCACCACCTACCATATCTCATTTGAGAGTGTTTAGATGTGCTAATATATGTCCCAATAGCACCACCTCAGAGGACCAAATGGGTCCTCATCAAAACTAGTTATCTTTATATGGTTTCATTCGCCATGTATTATTAGATACCTAGAACCCCGGACAAGCGATGCATTAAAGGCACGTCTTGATATGTGAATTTGATGAGCAAAGCCTCATTAAAATAGGCACGCAATCTAAAGAAGCCTGAAGCTTCTAAGAGCATATCATGGGACACAAAAGTCCTAATCTCGTTATGATCCGCATACTATTTCTGTTTGAAGATAAGATCCTGAAGATCCTTCATATTCAGACTAAAGTACATCAATTGCAGGATAAATTCACGGACAAACCATAAGATTGTTTGTTCACACGTCCCTGCTGCCAACACGCTAGCTAGGATTGACATCCCCAAAGATGGATGCAATCCACCGACAGCAAAATTGGCTGTACCTCAATTGAAAAGAGGATGCCCACAGGTTCAAAAGATAAAGTTCCTCGAAAGAGGAAGATTCCTGGAGATATTAAAATGATCCCTCTGCAGGGTGCTGAGCTTAGACCAACGACCTCTCCCCTCCTTTTTTCCCTGCAGAGGAAACGATAGGAGAAACATCATTATATTACGTACGTACTGGAGAGGTACTGGACAGATATAACACAGTCGTCAACGATGATTTTTCTTTCGCTATTACCGTTCACGTCGCTGAATACGACGATGACGTCAACCCACTTTTCTATAGCCTAAATGCATAGATTGGCCAAAGTGCGACGAGGCAATAAGAGTAGATCTGGACTCACTCTTGAAACGCAAAGTCTTTGGACCAGTAGTCCAAACACCTGAATGTGTAAAACCTGTGGAATATAAGTTGGTTTTCATAAGAAAAAGAAATGAATGAAATGTGATCATTTTCATATTTCATACTAAGCCTAACTATCTCTGGAAAAGCCAAGAAATGCAGCTCATGGACGTTGTGACTGCATATCTATACGTCAATATATATATATATATATATATATATATATATATATATATATATATATATATATATATATATATATATATATATATATATCTATATCTATATGAAACTTCCAGAATGGTATACTCTACCCCCAGAGATGAAAGAGATACGTAGGAACGTCTTCTCTATAAATGCTTCAAAGATCATTATATGATCTTAAGCAATCAAGAATAATGTTGTATAACAGATTTATCGAATTCCTTGCGAAACAAGGATTCGCTAATAATGAAGTCTTCCCGTGTATCTTTATCAAAGGAATGGGGACATGATTATAATAATGGCCGTATATGTGGACGACTTAAATCTAATAGGATCTCCTGCAGAGACCATTGAGATATCTGATAGCCTTAAGCATACCTTCGTAATGAAATACCTAGGCAAACCAAGGTATTGTCTCGGCTTACAGATTAAACACCTTCGTGGTGGAATCCTTTTATACCTATCATATTCTTCATACACCAGGAGTTTATTAAGAAAGATGTCCATTTACAATCTATTAAAAATGGATGCTTATTTATGACGCCTTCCAGTCGCTGGAAGAGGGGGAGGACATCACAGGTCCTGAAGAGCCTAGCTCTAGTGTACTAGTTACACTCTTTTATCTGGCCAACTGCACATGTCTCTAATAGAATGTCTACAGTAAAGCTGTTAGCCAGATATTGTGCTGCCCTGGAGAGCACCACTGGACCAAGGATAAGCTGCTTCTGCGCAACTTCCAAGGGTCAAGGATCATCATCCAAGGAATATATATCGCATATGCAGGTTTACAGATGATCGCGATGACTAAGCACAAATGTCCTGCCACCTCATAAAGATCTACACATCATCCTCCAAAGTCTACATCTTCTGAGAAGCTCATCATCCAAGAAGAAAGTCTAGAATACGCTCGCCAGGTCCAGCAGTACCTTGCAGACACAGTGAAGACTGAGTAAAAGAATACATACATGGAGTCACTTACCAACTTCGAAGAGCGTACAACTCCAGAGCGCCACTGCTTTTCAGTAGCCGCTAGATATGAGTGAAACTTGTATAGATGAGTGATGATTGTATTTGCTTTCAGAACATGATGGATGTATAGATGAATAGGAAATGATTGTATAGATACATAGGAGATCTGCAAGCCTGAAGCTTGTACAGATCAGAAGAGTTGATAGTAGTGTTGTACTCTTTTTCCTTAGCTATGGGTTTTCGCACTGGTTTTTCCATAGCCAAAGGTTTTAATGAGGCAACCTCATTTAACCCTAGACTCTGAAGTTTCCACCCATAATGAAAGGTGAAAGACATACATGCATAAGGCTTGTATGGATCAGGAGGAGTCACCGGTTGGTTGTACTCTTTTCCCTTAAAGCTGTGGGCTTTTCCCACTGGGTTTTCTATAGCTAAGGTTTTAACAAGGCAACCACAGTGGCTCTGGATCCAGAAGTATCTACCTCATTAGCATATTGAATCCTGAAGTAAATCATATGATTAACCCAAGGTAATGGAGAGATAAGGGGGAGTGTTGTGCATTGAGGGTAGGGCTGTTGACGAACAGAACGTTCGACGAACTACTCGTGAACAAGCTCGGTACATGTTCGTTTACGTTCGTTCGGGAAGCTTAATGAACAAGCTTGAACAAATTTTTAGAGCTCGGTTAGTAAACGAACAAAGCTTGAACATAACTGTGTTCATTCATTTATGTTCATAAACAAGCTCGTTAAATGTTCGTGAACAAGCTCGTTAAGTGATGTTCGTGAACAAGCTCGTTAAGTGATGTTCATGAACAAGTTCGTCAAGTGTTCATTATAATACATTGATGGTGGAATTGTTAGAATATTGGGTTCTTACATTTTATTGCATTTAAACATACTATATTTTAACTATGCTTGGAATGGATGTTTGTAATGGAATTTATGGAGATATTATGCTGGATTTGTTTGTTTTTGTCTTGCAAATATTTAATCCTTTTATTTCATTGATTTAGTCATTGGCAATTAGGGTTAAATATTATTATTCCTGATTAAAAATTGACGTTTGTTTGTTCGTTTGAAAATCTGTTCATGAACAATATTGATTGTGTTCATGAACATGTTCCTGAATATGTTCACGAACAAGCTCGATAAGTCTTGTTAACGAACATAACGTTCGATGAACTACTCGCGAACAAGCTCGGTAAATGTCCGTTTACGTTCGTTTACGTTCGTTCGATAAGCTTAACGAACAAGCTTGAACAGATTTTTAGAGCTCGGTTAGTAAACGAGCAGAGCTTGAACATGGATTTTGTTCACGAACAAAACCAAGCTCCATGTTCAAGCTCGTTCAAGCTCGTTCGTCAACAGTCCTAGTTGAGGGAGACCTTTGGCCTCCATCCCCTAATTATCTTCCATTACACCCCATTACTAAGTAGTGGGGGTCCCTTGGACTTCTTGTAGAGGAATATGCCCTCAGATCATTTGTATTTGATGCAAATGAAAATTTAAGCCTAGATAGGGACTAATTCGCATATGATGCAAAAGAGATTAAATGTGTCTTAAATTGTTTAAGACTATATTTAATTAAATAAACGCGTTGAAAAGGTTACCTAGATGACGGGATCGTCCCGCTCTAAACACAGGTTCAAACCGCGTCAAAAACGGAGTCCAAATGCACAAGTTATAGCCAAAACAAGTCAGCCCAAACTGTTGGGCTGAAACCAGCGAAAATGGAGGCCCACCAAGCCCGAATTTTTTGGTTAGGGTTTTTTGAAACCTGGGATTTTCTTGACGGCTACGTTTCTAAGAGAAGCATGAATTTTGGCTAACTTTGGACAATTGTTTGAAGGGTCAAACGGACTCGGATTGACGAGCCGTTTTTTCCTACGCGTTCACCGTTGAACCCTCTTCGATTTGGTAGGTTGTACCAACATTGAAGCTCAACGGTGAGGGAGTTAAAATTCGAGGAAGTTTGCCCTTTATGAAAGGTAAACTAACTTGATTTAATTAATCCCAAATTAATAGTCCCACCTCGGTTGTGGAGAAAAGGGGAGAGTCAGCCGCCTCTATAAATAGAGGCCCTCCCCCTTCCTCATAACTCGTCCAAGCTCTAGATCTGAGCAGCTCTCGTAAATGTTGGAGCACGCTCGGATCTAAGCTTAAATTAATATTTCTCCTCTCCCTAAAAATTTCTGCCTTGCTCCTGAGGGCTCTAGCAAAGCCGTAAAGGAGTTCGGATTCAGATCCGAAATCTAGGCGGAGGTTTCACTCGTGTGAAACTTTCTTCGGCGTGTGGTTGGCTCGGCGACACGGGATTGATCGCCTCGGGATGCGGAGCGGTTCGAGGAGCAGTTCAGGGAGCGGTTCAAGGAGCGGCTCGACGTGGGACGGGAGCAGCTCGGAAGACGGTGCGGAACATCTCGCCTGCTCCAGGGTTGAGATTCCGGGTTTGTCTTTATTAGCATTAGTTTAATTTAATCGCAGTATGCTAGATCCTTCTTGGGATGGTCAGACCCATCCCAAGTCGGCATAGATCTTGGATTAGGGTCTTGGACCTTAGGGTTAAATGTTAATTAGATTAACATGATTATTTTCCGCTGCTTTTCTATCTATGTTCCGTCCGACTTAGGACGGGCATAGAGTTTTTGTGCCCTAAGGGTCCCCGAAACCCCTTCAGTGGTATCAGAGCCGGGTCTGCGTTACGATTTAGCCTGCGATTATTATTAAACTTTAAAATGCTTTTAAATGCTTTTAAAAATGTTTTTAAAGTTATAAGATAATTTTCAAAAATGTTTTAGATGTTCAAATATTCTATTTGATAAATTTTGAACATGGAAATGTTTAAATGACGTTTTAAAATTTATGTGATAATTTTTTTTAAACTAAATTTAAATCTTTTAAAATTTATGTGATAAGTTTAAAGTGCCTAAAATTTTATATGATAAATTTTTAAGCATGAAAGTTTTTTAAAATGATGTTTTAATTTTATGAGATATTTTAAAACTGATTTTAAAGGTTAAAATTTTTATGCGATAAATTTTTTAAAGTAGCATGCAAATTTGTGATTTTAAAAACAAGTTTTTATGAGATAAAAATAAAAGATTTTAAAATCATATTTTAAATTTAAATGTTAAATTTATGTATGCATGCTAAAATTGTTTATGCGATAAACTTAATCTATTTAATTGTTAAATAGTTGTGCACTATCTTTATGCGATAAATTAGTGTAGCTTTATTTTAATGGCTATTTCTTCTTGTCCCTTATTTGATAACACAAGACAACCCTTTAGGTTAGCCATTAAAAATGATTAAAATTTATTACTTGAATTTTAATGACATGCTATGTTTTAATAAAACTTTTAACAACCCTTTAAGACCTAATTCATGATTAGGGTAGTCCTTTTAATGAATCTTAATTCTAATTGTTATAATTAATTCTCATTAAAGGACTTCGCTTTTGGCGTTGTTAATAAAGTTTATTAAAATCCTAATAACGATTAGGATAGCACGTGAACCTTATAGTTGATAAGGTCTTAATAAAAGTTATTAAACAAATCCTAAAATTTTGAATTTAAGGATTCAACTAGTTGATAGGATTAATTAGTTGTTAATAAAAGCTGTTTAGTCTATGGCACACTTATAAAAGTGACAAGCTTCATTCAATGGACCATGATCCAGTCAATGTGCTTGGCTAAGAGTTCTGGATCAACCCTTGCTAGTCCAAGGGGCAGTGATCCTGGCTTAGTCAATTCCCTGGCTGTGTTCCGCTGGACCGTAATGTCGCGAATCATGATTGTATGACACCCTAGACTATATCTAGTCAATGCGTTATAAATCTTATTAAAGATTAATCTGTATCCCTCCTTGATTTTGGAGCTTGGTAACTCAAAGAAGACAATTATAGTTGTTGAGTCTCCTCAAGCTATGACATGTTTATCTTTAAGGAACAAACTCCAACATACATGTGCTGTAGTCTAGACTTGACCCAAATCGATACGTCGGGTCTCCTCGAGCATCGATCTAAGTCAAATCTGGACACGAAATCAAGGGTCTGACTAGACCAGTCATTATGATTTGTTGATTCTCCTCAAGATCATAAGTGACTGTGGGTAAAAAACGATAGGGAGTCACATGTGATGTGATTGACTAAGAGTTAGTCTACCAATCATGGAACCAATCAACTTGTTGAGTCTCCTCAAGGTTGTGAGGTTCATGATGATTGGATCCCTCTTTTACTAAATTTTAAATATTTTAATTCGATTAAATCGTTCGTTATTAAGCTTTGAAACGATCGTAAAAATAGTGGGAGGATATAGATAGATAAAAGCCATTCTACCTATATTTAATTTTGAACATATGCCAAAACTAGGGTAAGACTATGTTTACCGAAGGAATCAAAATATAATTTTTAATGGAATTAGTTAATTGGTCAAATAGGTTGATTAATTGAATATCAAGTTAAATTCTAATTGATAGGATTAAACTATATTCTCGTTGACATTAAAATGACCTTCTAAAGAACAGACTAAAGAAATACGATTTCATTAAGTTCTGGGTCCAACAAATAAATTCATGCTACATGTCACCCGTCTCTATATGAGGCAGCTTGAACATATATGATATTCGAAATATGTTTCTCCCTACAACTTGTCGAGCTACCCTCAAGGTTGTATGGACAAACAATTTTGATCCGCAAAGTTCAAGAATTCGATCAAATTGTTTAAGTCGAATACGAGTGCATGAGCGATGCAAGGCTATGTATCCCAACCAGATCTTGAGACAAGCAACTTCTTGAGCTACACTCAAGATTGCAACTCTCAGGCGTTTAGATACATGATACGCTTGTGTTGCTATTTATTTATGTTGGGCTATTTAAATATCTAAATGTGATTTAGAAAGGGAAGAAGGCACTCCGGAAAAGTCAATTGAGAAAGTTAGTTTAATTTATCATTAGTAAAGGCATAAGGAGGAGGAAATGAAAATGTGACATATTTTGATGTCACGATTTCATAATTATTGTTATACAAAAGGTTAACACATTTTGACGAATGTTGTCACATTGCTTCTGAAGAAATGAGTAAAATGTATAATGATAATATATATATTAAATGTTAATATATAAATACACAAGATAGTAGCAAACTTATATGGCAAAATAGACTAGGCCGTATCGAGAGACTAAGCTTCACAAGTCACATAAAGAGGGGTCTGACCTCTCGTATTATGAAGTCTGCGGACACTTGTGAATCTTACCCTCTTAGATATAATGGCCGAAACCCATCTGTAAGACAGTGGGAGAATGAGTTGTCGAACTCAGTCTGGTACATACTGATGTACCCGAGTCTAGATCAACCAAAATAAGTTATTCGTATATTTTATTAAGACACGTGTTCTTGATGAAACACAAGTCTGATAAAATAAAGAACGAAATGACTAAAGTATTTAAACTGATTCGATTAGATCGAATGGTCAAATACTTAGCTACATAAAATCTTGCGTAACTAAAAGAAAATGTGATTTTCTCCCAGGTCAAGTCTGTTAACACATTATGTGTTAAAAGTATGAATCACACTGAGTTAGACTTGGTGCGATCCATAGCAAGTGACTCTGAGTTAAGTCCTCCCTCTGGGTTAAGTCCCAGATAGTAATGCCTAGGTTTTGATAATGTTCTATGAGGACATATCAATAAGATATTCATAAACTCAATCATTAAGAAGTTGTATAATTACTCGAATCTCGTGAGACGAAGAGTCGAGTTTGACATCATAATTGACGATGACTTAGCCAACTTCTAGGATGAAATTCGGAGTAGTAACTCCGATTTAAAACTTGATGCAATTAGAATAGGTCCGTGTGCATAAATAAATTTTGGAATTTAGTTTACGTGCCCAAAGAAAATGTTTCCTCACTTTCTGCAAGTAAATCTTTAAGTTGAAAGATTAGGAGCAGAAAGGAAATTGTGAAGTACAATCATGTTGGTCGAGAACGGTTTTCATCTTAATTCCTATAAAACGGATTATAATGAAACCGTTTTCCACCAGCAGATGTGTACAGATCTACTCGGACCAAACTCGATGTAAACGCTTAAGTTGACCATGAAAATTGGAGCATTCACTTATAAGTTTGTTTTTCTAAATATGATTTAGACGAACCGACTTATATGAATTAGCCAGATAGTTTTCAAGGTCAGTGGGAGCGTATAAATTACATGCGAGGCATCAAAGGAATGGAACATATATTTTGACAAAGTAATCAAAAAGTTTGATACTTTATCAGAAACAGATATGAGCCATTTGAAATGACCATTAACAAATTTAAAGAATTATTATCGTAAGGTACGATGAACTGGATGAGATCCTAGTAAATAAAATATTATAGATTCCTTAAGACCAAGTGAATTATTTGAATGAGATTCAAATGGTTGGTCTAACATGAACATAGAAACCCCTTAAGTCTATAGTGTAGACGGTTTTAGCAGATCCACTCACGAAGGCTCTACCACATGAAGTCGTGAAAACTTATGTGTAAAAACGGTATAAGATACCGAGATAAATGGGCCTGAGTGCAAGTGGGAGATGTTGAGAGATGATACCCTCGAGGCAATCTATCTCTATGTGTGAATAGCACAAACATCTTGTTCGAAATAACAGTAAGTTGTTTGGTAATAATTTATCTAAGTTATTTTATAATGTAGTTAACATTAGACATTAACTTAGGTAAAGTCCTGAGACTTTATGCAAGGTCAAACATGTATCGAGATGAGTATCTCGATCATGGATAAATGTTTGACCGTCTGTAGCATAAGTCTAAAAGGGTTCGTGGTCGTAGATGTTTCGAGACAAGGATATCGAAACATCGGATAGACCATTGTGTCTTAGTCTTCACCGTTTAGCGGTGGCGATGATCTCATGATCGCTTGACTTGGCGAAGTCGTAGACGAGACACAGGTGCTCATTAGAGAATGAGTTCACTGAACGATCCACAAGAGTTATCATATGGTTATATTGACCAATCTGTCAATGATGACTCTGAGTGATGATAGGCTAGTTGGTCTTTTGACTTGAGGTCATTTTGACGAACCTGTGCGTGAACGGTGCCACTTAGATCGTCTGCGGTGCCACGGAGATGGAACCGTAGGTAAGTCACAACAATTCTAAATAAAGAAAGAGAGGTACTGTACAAGTATGACAAAGCAGACCAAAGTGAAAGTAAAGTAAAGTACGGTGCAGTGTCTATACAAGTGTAGAAAGTAACGTGCATGGAATGCGTAAAGTAAATGTGACTGTACTGGCAAGTAAAGTGAGGCAAGCATGGTAACTGTACTGGTAAGTAAAGTGCAAATACTGTAAAGAAAGTAACTGTGCAAATTACACTACGTGACTCAAGTCGGAGAGTACAATATGTGACCGTTCAGTTCATCTCTTGCCTGGGTGCTACCCAGACGAATGCCGGTACCCAGGCAGCAGGATGGTTTGCCAAAACTCAGGCAGCTAGACAGGAGGCCGAAACTCAGGCAGCTTGACATGTAGATCGAACTCTAGTCACTCCCGTACGCTCGCAAACTATGAGTTACCCCAATACCCCAGAGTGACGTGTCAATTACAAGTTCTAGACAGGATTGTTCCACAGGATGTTCCACACATGATATTCCACACGATGTTCCGCATGTTAGTCACACCAGGTTAACTGGTTGACTTCCTCATTGAAAACCAGCAAGTAGGATAAAGACAAGTACAACACCAAAAGCTGTTACTTCCGTGCTTTGAGCACGTGGTAGTGTGGCTAGCACACAATTTACCCAAGTTGAAAGTTGGCAAAGTAATCTTTGGTAGATTACTTTCATTTAGTTCTCTAGTTTGGTTTAACTTGAATAGCCGTTCTGAGGCTATAAGTGAAGTGTCACAAGTTCATGCAAGCACAGTAGACTAGTTTTCTAAAGTTAGAATATGTCGTGACTTACTATATTCGAGCTCGTCGTGGCAAGACGAGGTTGGAGCTAGCGAAGCTGGTGCACGAAGATTGGTACCTGTAATCACAAGAACAATTGGTTAAAGCGTACCCTATTTTCTATTTATTAAAACTCGATCGTTTTGATTTTTAAAACCGGTTAAAACGTTATCGAAAAGCGTTTCTAAATTTTTTATATAGACTATATATGGTGAAAATAATTTTACTGCAGGAGGAAATATTTTTCTGAAGATTATAGAAATTTTTAGGATTTTTAAAAGCTCAAAAACTATTTAAAACCTATTTTTCAATTAGTGACGGATTTATTCAGGAATTTATTCTGGATGCAATCTACATCGGAATGTTGCAAATGAGGTGTCAAAACGACCGTCTCGGAGAGTTATATAATATATATTTTTCTCAAGTATTAGTTTACGTAAAAATAAGAAGATACAGATTTTTGAACGAAAATAACTGATTTAACTTATAGGCTTAAAAATTAATTCTGGAAAAACTAAGCGTCGGATTGAGATGAAACTAGCGCCATTGGGTCCAGAATGTCATTTCTGATTTTCTGGAGCTAGTCTCACATTTTTCTGGGCCCTATATAATTACTTATCAATTTAAAACCAATAAACCATATTTAAAAATAATTAAAAATACGAAATACGAAATAATTCATATTTACAAGTTTGCCATTGTATATATTACCGTTGCCTTCGTCGTGTGCAGCATGGGGGGGGGGCTGATGCATCGGACGGCGATCGACGGTGGCGGAGGGAGACGACGGCGACGGCGTCGACTCGGGGAGGCGACGGAGAATCGAGGCGGGGCGGCATCGGCAGCTGGCGGGCGGCGGTCTGCGGGCGGCGGTCGACGTGGAAGGCGGAGCAGCGGCGTCGGGGAGCAGGCTGGGTGCTGCGGCGGTGGACGGAAGACGGCGGAGGGTGGCGATCGGTGGCGGAGCGTGGGTGGATCTCAGGGGATAGGGCGGAGAGCTTGGCGGAGCTCCGCGAGACTGGGGGGAGGGGCTCTGCGTCGTTGTGCTCGCGGGCGGGTGGCAGCGAGCGCTCGGAGGCGGGCGCTGGCGGTTGGTGAGGCGGCGGGCGTGGGTCGAGCCCACCGGCGATGAGGGCGGGGAGAGAGATAGAGAGTGAGAGGGAGAAGAGAGTGAGGCGGGGGCTTGGGTTGCCTCTGCAAAGTGAACGAGAAGAGATAGAGGGATACTGAGTGTGAGAGAAAGAGAGGCCTGTGGGTGTGTATGGGTTTCGGGTTGCTGTGAACGAAGGAGGTGTGAGATATATAGGGTTTTAGAGAATAGGGTAGATGGGGTTTGTTAGCTGAGAGGGGTAGATGGGTGGATGTGGGTAGCTGAGGGAAATGGGTAGGGGTAGTTACGGGTAGATTAGGTGGGATAATTAGGGGGGTAATGATAATTAGTAATAGGTAAACCCCTATTGGTGAAAGTCATTAGCTAAATACAAAACGAAATTACGAAAATGCCCCTACTAGTAAACGTGTCCGGAAAATCACGAAAACACACCCACGGGATCGTATCATCACGAGGATCGTGAATACGAAGACCGTTTCAGGGGTTTGGGCTACGGAAATACTAGTTTTTGGCCAAAACGTTTAGAAAGCGGGTTTGCGGGGTTCTCTATTGAAATGATATCAGAAAATTACGAAATTAATGTGGGGAGACCCCAAATGATCATAGGATGCTACTGCAGAAGTTTGAAGTCGTTTTGAAAACGTTTGTATAGAAAATAAATTCATTGACCCAAAACTGCAATATCTGAAAACGAATTTTTTATCAGATCTTTTAGAGGTATTTGACGAAATCCGATTTTACCAAAATACTCCATAACTAGTCTGGTACTCCAAAATATTTTTTATAGGAAAATTTTGAAATCAGTTTAAGACTGCTAACAAACCATTATAAAATACAATTAAAAATTGAATTTTCTTTAAATACTTAATTTGATAGTATTGGAAAAATACAGGCCGTTACATTCTACCCTCCTTAAAAATAATTCCGTCCTCGGAATTTAAAATATTTTTGAAACAAATAATTGATATTACAAAGAAGCTCAAGCAAATAAATGATAGGAAAGATAGTAATCTTGTAAATCAGGTTGTAAATAACATGAAACGTGATAAGAAAATATGGGATGTGACTAATATATATTATCACGATAGCTACTTCAGATTTATCAAGTAGGCAAAACATAAAATAATGGCATTACTCGGGAATGATAATGAGGATGATGATGACATCCGGTCGAACTTGGGACATAAGGTGATAAGCCAGAAGCAATCACACCAAAGAGAAGAACGGAACGTCTAGAATATATAAACGATGGTTACATGGTCTCAATCATGTAAATTATTGCCATAACATACAAAAACGTGAGGACTAATCCAAATGCATGCAAGCTGTTACAACGTAACCAGCAGAGCACCAAAGACTTCATCTGCCATGCTACCAAATTACAATCCAATATCCAGATCGTTACCAAAAGGCAGATATAAGGCCAACTCTCATGGATCAAGATCATTGTCACCACTGCTTCCAGCAATCTCCACCACATCCAACAGTAAGCCAGCATCAAAGCTGTCCTCCAAATGAGAGCACAAGACTGGCATCTCATCTCAACACCTAAGGCCAAAAGGAATCCAATACCCAATCCTAAAGATACTCCTTCCCAACACCATTGGTCGATATCTACAGCTAACACCATCAGCCCTAAGCAATTTAATGACCAAAAACTCACGAACCCAAAAACATCAAGGAGCGCCCCTAAGAAGCAATCGAGGCTGGGCAGCTCAAGGGGGAAGAACCAGAAAAAGGAGCTCCAAATAATGCCAATAGCGGCGGGTTCCCAATATCCCGACCACACGGCCATAGCGAGGGAGGCGGCGAGGGTTGTCGCCAAGGCCAAAAGTCCCACAACGGAACGTTGATGGGCCATCGGCGGCTGCGGGTCTGCGGCGACGAGGGCTGCTGACTGGCTGGCGATCCATGGCGGGGAGCTAGGGCCAACGGGATGGAGCGAAGCGGAAGCTGGCGGATCTTCAGGTGAGGCTGGCGGATCGGAGATCGGAGTGGCGAGGCGGGGGTCCGATCGAGCTCGCTTGGGGGAGAGGCCGGGAGGAGGAGGGGGGGTGATGTCTGAGGGAAGCCACGGGGAGGCTTGCGGAGGAAGGGAGATGAGGGTTAAAAAGAAAAAGAGGGAAAGGGGGGCACCGAAGTCGGGGTTAGGTCGGGTAGGGTTCGAGCGGGCACGGGTCTCGAGGGGGGAAACGGACAAAAGAATTAAAGAGGGGGGAGGAAGGTGGTCGGTGGGAAAGGAAGTCAAACCCTTGGAGAGAGCAAGACGGGTACAAGATAGAAGTAGGGGCTAGAAGAGAAACACTAGCTCAAAAGACGCAAACAGCCTACACTTACACGTCAGGTTTGGCTCGTCTCAAAATCTCTAGCACCATCCTCCAATACTTCTGAGCGTCCTTCGATTCGCTTCCGTTGTCGAACTCGAACTTCTGGTGATCGAAAATAGAATGCTACCCTCCTTAGAATAAACGTAACTAGAGTTCAGGCGATCTAAAAGCGATTTAGGAAGAAGAAAAAATAATCAGGAGGCCATCACTAGCTAAAGAAAGGGGTGCTAGTGATGAAGATCGATGGTGTTACATAATCATGATTCACGTCCTTGCGGTCCAGCGGACACGGCCAGGGAAGTGACTAAGCCAGGATCACTTATGCCCAGTCTAGCCAGGTGTTGATCCAACAGACTTTAGCCAAGCACATTGACCGGTATCATGGTCCATTGAAGGAAGCTTATCATTTAAATGCGTGCCATCATCAACTGAAGGAAGGTGATGAAGTGTGTAGATAGTTCAACCTATGGAAAATCACTATAACTGCTAGCAAAAGAGGGTACTAGAGAGGTATAATCAAGAATGGAACACGAATTCCTAAGCAAGGGTTAAGAGTTCAAAGGAAGTGATGAGGATCAAGGAAGACCTAATGAAGATGGTAATAAGGACACTTCACCCGTATATCCAATACAGGTGAACACTCGAGACAACCAGTACTCGAGAGTTCAATTTGAGTATTTTATATTATACATCCTGATCTTGCTATAATGTTCACGAGGTAGTTAGCGAGGACCTGCGTAGGGCCACCAAACTTGTAACGACCCGCTTTCGGGGGCCCGTTACTTATTTGATAATTGCGCAGGTTCTGCAGTTAACCAGTGAAGTCAAAATAGCCACGATGCAGAGATGTACAAAGATACCCAAATAGTGTCCATTATTACAATCCATACCGTACAAATTGTTTCAACAATGATACATGAATGAAAGAAAGAACACAACTGAAATAGCTCTGGAAGCTGCTGTCTCATGGTCGAAGTCTGGCGCTATTAGCTCAAGAGCATCTGCTTCCATATGTACGTCGTCTGCGGTGCCACGGAGATGGAACCGTAGGTAAGTCACAACAATTCTAAATAAAGAAAGAGAGGTACTGTACAAGTATGACAAAGCAGACCAAGGTGAAAGTAAAGTAAAGTACGGGTGCAGTGTCTATACAAGTGTAGAAAGTAACGTGCATGGAATGCGTAAAGTAAATGTGACTGTACTGGCAAGTAAAGTGAGGCAAGCATGGTAACTGTACTGGTAAGTAAAGTGCAAGTACTGTAAAGAAAGTAACTGTGCAAATTACACTACGTGACTCAAGTCGGAGAGTACAATATGTGACCGTTCAGTTCATCTCTTGCCTGGGTGCTACCCAGACGAATGCCGGTACCCAGGCAGCAGGATGGTTTGCCAAAACTCAGGCAGCTAGACAGGAGGCCGAAACTCAGGCAGCTTGACATGTAGATCGAACTCTAGTCACTCCCGTACTCTCGCAAACTATGAGTTACCCCAATACCCCAGTGACGTGTCAATTACAAGTTCTAGACAGGATTGTTCCACAGGATGTTCCACACATGATGTTCCACACGATGTTCCGCATGTTAGTCACACCAGGTTAACTGGTTGACTTCCTCATTGAAAACCAGCAAGTAGGATAAAGACAAGTACAACACCAAAAGCTGTTACTTCCGTGCTTTGAGCACGTGGCAGTGTGGCTAGCACACAATTTACCCAAGTTGAAAGTTGGCAAAGTAATCTTTGGTAGATTACTTTCATTTAGTTCTCTAGTTTGGTTTAACTTGAATAGCCGTTCTGAGGCTATAAGTGAAGTGTCACAAGTTCATGCAAGCACAGTAGACTAGTTTTCTAAAGTTAGAATATGTCGTGACTTACTATATTCGAGCTCGTCGTGGCAAGACGAGGTTGGAGCTAGCGAAGCTGGTGCACGAAGATTGGTACCTGTAATCACAAGAACAATTGGTTAAAGCGTACCCTATTTTCTATTTATTAAACTCGATCGTTTTGATTTTTAAAACCGGTTAAAACGTTATCGAAAAGCGTTCTAAATTTTTATATAGACTATATATGAGTGAAAATAATTTTACTGCAGGAGGAAATATTTTTTCTGAAGATTATAGAAATTTTTAGGATTTTTAAAAGCTCAAAAACTATTTAAAACCTATTTTTTCAATTAGTGACGGGATTTATTCAGGAATTTATTCTGGATGCAATCTACATCGGAATGTTGCAAATGAGGTGTCAAAACGACCGTCTCGGAGAGTTATATAATATATATTTTTTCTCAAGTATTAGTTTACGTAAAAATAAGAAGATACAGATTTTTGAACGAAAATAACTGATTTAACTTATAGGCTTAAAAATTAATTCTGGAAAAACTAAGCGTCGGATTGAGATGAAACTAGCGCCATTGGGTCCAGAATGTCATTTCTGATTTTCTGGAGCTAGTCTCACATTTTTCTGGGCCCTATATAATTACTTATCAATTTAAAACCAATAAACCATATTTAAAAATAATTAAAAATACGAAATACGAAATAATTCATATTTACAAGTTTGCCATTGTATATATTACCGTTGCCTTCGTCGTGTGCAGCATGGGGGGGGGGGGGCTGAGGCATCGGACGGCGATCGACGGTGGCGGAGGGAGACGACGGCGACGGCGTCGACTCGGGGAGGCGACGGCGAATCGAGGCGGGGCGGCATCGGCAGCTGGCGGCGGCGTCTGCGGCGGCGGGTCGACGTGGAAGGCGGTGAGCAGCGGCGTCGGGGAGCAGCTGGGTGCTGCGGCGGTGGACGGAAGACGGCGGAGGGTGGCGATTCGGTGGCGGAGCGTGGGTGGATCTCAGGGGATAGGGCGGAGAGCTTGGCGGAGCTCCGCGAGACTGGGGGGAGGGGCTCTGCGTCGTTGTGCTCGCGGGCGGTGGGCAGCGAGCGCTCGGAGGCGGCGCTGGCGGTTGGTGAGGCGGCGGGCGTGGGTCGAGCCCACCGGCGATGAGGGCGGGGAGAGAGATAGAGAGTGAGAGGGAGAAGAGAGTGAGGCGGGGGGCTTGGGGTTGCCTCTGCAAAGTGAACGAGAAGAGATAGAGGGATACTGAGTGTGAGAGAAAGAGAGGCCTGTGGGTGTGTATGGGTTTCGGGTTGCTGTGAACGAAGGAGGTGTGAGATATATAGGGTTTTAGAGAATAGGGTAGATGGGGTTTGTTAGCTGAGAGGGGTAGATGGGTGGATGTGGGGTAGCTGAGGGAAATGGGTAGGGGGTAGTTACGGGTAGATTAGGTGGGATAATTAGGGGGGTAATGATAATTAGTAATAGGTAAAACCCCTATTGGTGAAAGTCATTAGCTAAATACAAAACGAAATTACGAAAATGCCCCTACTAGTAAACATGTCCGGAAAATCACGAAAACACACCCACGGGATCGTATCATCACGAGGATCGTGAATACGAAGACCGTTTCAGGGTTTGGGCTACGGAAATACTAGTTTTTGGCCAAAACGTTTAGAAAGCGGGTTTGCGGGTTCTCTATTGAAATGATATCAGAAAATTACGAAATTAATGTGGGGAGACCCCAAATGATCATAGGATGCTACTGCAGAAGTTTGAAGTCGTTTTGAAAACGTTTGTATAGAAAATAAATTCATTGACCCAAAACTGCAATATCTGAAAACGAATTTTTTTATCAGATCTTTTAGAGGTATTTGACGAAATCCGATTTTACCAAAATACTCCATAACTAGTCTGGTACTCCAAAATATTTTTATAGGAAATTTTTGAAATCAGTTTAAGACTGCTAACAAACCATTATAAAATACAATTAAAAATTGAATTTTCTTTAAATACTTAATTTGATAGTATTGGAAAAATACAGGCCGTTACAATAGGCTAGTTGGTCTTTTGACTTGAGGTCATTTTAACGAACCTGTGCGTGAACGGTGCCACTTAGATCAAATGACCTAGCTTCGAGGCAAGGCCTATCGAAAGGTTTTTGATTGGGTGACACTTGAAGCGTATGAGGAGAGTAATGACCAATAGAGGATTCGTCTCTCCTGGTCAATGTGAGTTAGTGTCGTAGGGTTAGTTCGGTCTTTAGTAAAAACTCTGGCTAGAGTATGTTGGAAGAAGTCCAACATTATTTGACTAAAGATCGATAGAAACTTACTGGAGTTAAGTTATTGGGGTTGGCAGTTTGACCGTACCCTAGACTTGACTTACACGACATAGTTTAGACGAAGAGACTATAACTGCGGAATTCATCACGGAAACAGTCAGGGTGGTCCCGACAATACTCATGTCAATGAGTCAACCACATAATGATTATTCCTGAAGCAGGGACGGCAACCACTGCTCGTGGTCACTGTCGTATAGGGCTTCGAGCCCAGCCTATTGTAAGGGTCAGGTTGTAGGGTCTCACACAGAGTGCGACCTTCGTCTAGTAATAGGTAGAAATTAGTTAGGGAGAATAATTTGCATTTGATGCAAGAGATAAAATATTGCAAAAGATGTTTGCAATCATCTCCTGCATTCGGGATAAATGATCCTGAGTGCAAGTGGGAGATGTAGAGGAATATGCCCTCAGATCATTTGTATTTGATGCAAATGAAAATTTAAGCCTAGATAGGGACTAATTTGCATATGACGCAAAAGCGATTAAATGTGTCTTAAATTGTTTAATACTATATTTAGTTAAATAAATGCGTTGAAAAGGTTACCTAGATGACGGGATCGTCCCGCTCTAAACGCAGGTTCAAACCGCGTCAAAAACGGAGTCCAAATGCACAAGTTATATCCAAAACAAGTCAGCCCAAACTGTTGGGCTGAAACCAGCGAAAATGGAGGCCCACCAAGCCCGAATTTTCTGGTTAGGGTTTTTTGAAACCTGGGATTTTCTTGACGGCTACGTTTCTAAGAGAAGCATGACTTTTGGCTAACTTTGGACAATTGTTTGAAGGGTCAAACGGACTCGGATTGACGAGCCGTTTTTTCCTACGCGTTCACCGTTGAACCCTCTTCGATTTGGTAGGTTGTACCAACATTGAAGCTCAACGGTGAGGGAGTTAAAATTCGAGGAAGTTTGCCCTTTGTGAAAGGCAAACTAACTTGATTTAATTAATCCCAAATTAATAGTCCCACCTCGGTTGTGGAGAAAAGGGGAGAGTCAGCCGCCTCTATAAACAGAGGCCCTTCCCCTTCCTCATAACTCGTCCCAAGCTCTGGATCTGAGCGGCTCTCGTAAATGTTGGAGCACGCTCGGATCTAAGCTTAAATTAATATTTCTCCACTCCCTAAAAATTTCTGCCTTGCTTCTGAGGGCTCTAGCAAAGCCGCAAAGGAGTTCGGATTCAGATCCGAAATCTAGGCGGAGGTTTCACTCGCGTGAAACTTTCTTCGACGCGTGGTTGGCTCGGCGACACGGGATTGATCGCCTCGGGATGCGAAGCGGTTCAAGGAGCAGTTCGGGGAGCGGTTCAAGGAGCGGCTCGGCGTGGGACGGGAGCAGCTTGAAAGATGGTGCGGAACATCTCGCCTGCTCCAGGGTTGAGATTCCGGGTATGTGTTTATTAGCATTAGTTTAATTTAATCGCAGTAGGCTAGATCCTTCTTGGGATGGTCAAACCCATCCCAAGTCGGCATAGATCTTGGATTAGGGTCTTGGACCTTAGGGTTAAATATTAATAGATTAACATGATTATTTTCCGCTGCTTTTCTATCTATGTTCCGTCCGACTTAGGACGGGCATAGAGTTTTTGTGCCCTAAGGGTCCTCGTAAACCCTTCACTTCTTACCCCCATTGAGAAAGAATATATAGAGAGCCATGGATTATGCCATGACTACTCAACACTTTGAGATTGGTATCATATTATGAGTTTATAACAAAAAATTATTAAAACCGATCAAAAAAAATTATTTAGCAAAACCGTCCATGTTTCGCTACGTCGACGACCAGCGCTGACTGAGCGCCCCTTGACGCTGATTGTGCATTTTTAACTTAGCCGTGGTCAGCTGGCCATCACCTGACTTGGCCACACTTGGCAAGTGCGGCTAGTAGATCGGGTACCCGGTGACTAAGGTCATAGTCTGTCACGTCCTGATATCCCAAAAACAGAAAATGCATAGATGACTAGGCCGCCGTGGTATTCAAACACTGGGCTTCGAGCCCCTAACGTTCAAATACTACTAGGCATTAATTGTGATAATACTATATATGCCGGCCATTACGATGCACTGGAATAGTACAGAAAATAAAACACAGAGCTCCAGCAAAATTTAAAATCCACAAGTACTTAAAGAAACACAGAACTGAATATTACATTATGTAATGGAACATCATATATCTCTGAAATGTACGATGATAGAAAAGTATAAAAGGGGTTAAAACCATAAAGAAAACCCCAACACTCAAAAGAAACCAAAAAGGGTCCACATCCGTCCAACACACTCCCTAGTCTACCCCAGGGAAGTCTAGGTGAACAAAATCTCCATCTGTCTCCATCTGTACCTCTGAGGATGGAGTGATTTACTGACCACAAGTTTGCTCTGGCATCTCTAACTCTAAATTTGAAAAATATAGATGGGACACGTCAATACGTGACCCAGTAGGATACCTAACTAAACTAGGTAGGACCTAGTTTTAGAACCGGACTACCTATCTAAAAGGAGGTCTTCAGAAGTAAAGGGTCCACAAAACATGCATACATAAACATTTCACAACAAGTGGTGCTCAAAGTAAATTATAGAACATGTCAACATGAGATAGCAACAGTTATAAATTGATGAAAATTACATTAAAGTTTACCATTTAAATGTTTGGAAACCCGTGCAAACAATAGGACACTTAAGAAGCTAGACTTCACCCAGTGTGGGTGGAAAGTGGTACCCCAAACAACGACGCGAGCACTGTAGGGGCCTCTCGTAACTCCCCCGTTCTGGAGTGAGACAGTTCTCGGGTTTTCTGGTCAAACGGAGAAAACCATCAATTAACTAATGGTGCATCAAGAGTACACCACCGGCCTCTCTAACTCTAGTCAACTCCCCCTTTCGGGAGCGCGAGTGAGAATGAAATCTATGTCCACTCCTTAACTCCTACTTTTTACACGTATCCTCCCAAACCCATATCTAGAGCGTCACCCAGTTTAGAATCGATTGAAGACCCCAGATTCTTTCTCTCGTTTCACTCTTAATTTCATCACTTTGTATTACTTTCATTTTAGTGGTCTCAATACCACTTTCACATCTCATTTCTTTGGTTTCACATCATGAACATGTCTTTGTATTCATTATACATTTCATTGTTTCACTACTTCATAACATGATAGCATGAACTTTCTTTCTTGCATGATTATCATAATAACAACATCGTGGTGTTCATTTTTCAGCATGGATTCTTAACAAATAAACTGAATCATAATGATTATGCATTTAGCATCCATAACATGGCAATTTGTGTAATTTAAACATCACCGAAAGTGATATTAAAATCTTGTCAAAACTGGTAAATAACATGGCCACACGACTGTTTGGCCCCTCCACACGACCGTGTGGAGAAGCTCTGGGAAAGCTCAACAACACATTCCACACGGTCGTGTGGTTTCATCCACACGGTCGTGTGGTGCAAGATGATTCAAGGCTGACAACACCTACACACGACCGTGTGATAATTTCACACGGTCATGTGAAGCTTCAGGCTATAACTTTGACTCATGGCCACACAGTCGTTTCATTAGGTGACACGACAGTGTGCATCGGGGTGTTCTACTCCACTCGTTCACGTCTTCGTCGACGTGTTCCAGGACAAAAGGGGGTCGACACGACCGTGTCGAGCTTTGACACGGCCGTATGGGCCAAAATATGGCATCCCGGTCAATTAACAATCATGTGCCGCTCCTGTTGGTCGAACGACCACCACACAGTCGTGACTCGACCGTGTGGGTGATGACACGACCCCCACACGGCCTTGACTTGGCCGTGTGGTTCATTCTGATGTCAATTTCGACAACGATGAAATTAAGAACTTACGCAATTCTAAAACTACTCATATCTAACTTAGTTAGAATCCAACCTCTTGATGTCCTTTAAATAATTCTGGGGCCCTTCTTCTCCTTGAAGACCGCTGAAATCTAGCTCCTTCTTCCTCCTAGAGTTGAGGTTTGTGTGTGGTTTTGCTTGAGGAAACGGCAAAACGGCGATTTGGGGTAAATTTTACATATTTAACCCCCCAATTAGTGCAATTTTGTGTGTATATGATGCTTATTTGATCTCTAATATGATCGTATTTAGAATACTCTTATTTATTAGAGCATATCCTTATTCTATGCACAAAATACGAATTTATTGAGTATTTCTGTCCCTCTCATATTTTTCATGTGTAGATCTCGATCTCACTATTCCAACGGCTATTTATTTGTATTTTTCTGAGTTCTGTGCTAATTTCTATAAATTTTTGAATACAGAATACAATTTTAAATGAGGAAATACGGAAGAGATACGGTGCTTATACCGCATAACCCGCCACCTGGGATACATGGCATAAATCCACAGCTCCCTGCTCAGATCTGACAGTCGAAAGAGGAGGCAGACGCGGCACGTTCTGGCCCGTTGGATTCAGATCTGATAGCCAGAGTTCACCCCGCATCTAAATCGGATTGAATGAACGTGGGGCCACGTGGCGAACACCCAGCCGTTGATCTCCTATCAAGCAGCTGAGATGAACCCTGATGCAGTGAATAGGGCATGCGAAGACATCTCCTTTCGGGGCTACGTGGCGTTCTCATGGTCGCTCATATTTCGAACGTACGAACGCGATCGAATCCGAGCTGGGATTGGAAACGAAGCGAGCGGGCAAAAAGAGCAGCCCCCGGAGACACATGTCGCTCCCAAATCGCATCCTGCCCAAATCGTGCGGATAGGATTTCAAAAGGCTTGCGGGCTTTGGGTTTAAGGCCAAATGGATGTGGGTTTTAACCCGCTAAGCCCTCCAAACCCGCAATGTTCCTATTTAAGCGTATTTCCTAGGGGTTTGATGTATTATTTATGTATTGGAGGTCTCTTATGTGTATTTTTGCGTGAGTTTCTGGGGCTTTAGAGATAGAGGCTATGGGCTCTTGCTGAAGAAGATATAAGGCTTTTGGAGAATTTTTGGTGATAGAAATCTTAACTTATACCTTGTATTTTGCGTATTTAGCACGCATTTTGAGCTTTCGAACATGTATTTGCTTATGAATATGAGTTCTTTTCTCTCCATGCATGGTTAGTACCTTTGTGTGTTGTTTTTGATGTAGTTAGTGCTATGTGATCATTGATTTTGATGTCTTTTCGCCCTATATGCATGTTATAATCACGTATTTCATCGATTTCTATGTATAATCTATTTGACTATTTTAATCGAAGACGTGTGCATGCTTGAATCGAATATGATCTGAGTAAGACTTATTCGTGATGCGATCTGATAGGATGTATCGGGACCCGATATGGCACTTATGCGTATTTTTCTTACGAAATCGACATTATACGTGATAACTTCTTGGCACGTTATTCTGTGCTTTAATGTTATATTTTCCGATGTTCTCATACCCTAGCCAGATGTGACGTTAAGTTATAGAAAAGACATTCAAATTCGTTGGTTACAAAACCCCTAACGAAATCACAATCGACACATACTCCTCTCATTGTTTTCTAGATCGACTTTCCTGTACTTATTTTAGTGTTACTTTCACGTGTAATTTAAACAATCATCACTATTACTTCACCTTCGAAAGGTGGTAGTGTTTCATCGTTTTATTAATCTTTAGAAACTGATTCTTTTGGTTTGCAGGTTGACTGTCACGTCGATTCGACACCTGACTCTCTAGGTTTACTCCTTGATCGATCTCTTACACTTGGGAGTAGCACTCGCACATTTCGAGACGAGTCACAAGGGGAGGGGTTGTGTACGTTAGCTGGGGAAGAAGAGGCAGAGAGATATCCTCTTTTCTATTTTCTTTCCTTTTTCCTCCTGATTTTTCTCAAAAAAATTCCCCTTTATTCCTTGCATTTGCCTCATCACCAATCCAAATTTCCCCTAAGCATGCCATATGGAGGGAGTTAGGTAGAGATTAAGAGCATGTTGACACCTCTCAAGTAGGAGGTGTTGCCATGGAAATTTTTTTAGGATTTTGTATTTTTGATAAATAAAAGTACTCATATTAAATACTCATACTCCCTCTTATACAAGTATCTCATTCCACATACTCCATTCTATTCTAGTATTTCTTTAATCACTCCATATAATTAACACCAAAAGATGATTAAAAATAATTTCTTTACTATAAAAATTAGGAAAAATTATGGAATACTAAGAATATATATACGTATACATACGTTCCAAAAATACGTACTAATACACGTATACTAATATCAGGGCCATTGCATCCTATCCCCCTTAAAATAAATTCTGTCCTCGGAATTTCAAAACAAGGGGATGAACCATTCTATACATTATCTTACATATTTTTACAACAAAAGATTACATCATTGCTCAAACAAGTTAGGATACTTCTCTCTCATCTCATTCTCGAGCTCCCAAGTGGATTCTCCTGGTGACTCTCAGTGCCACATGACCCTCACAATATTAATAGCCTTCTGTCTCAACATCTTTTGTCTTCTATCGAAGATGGCTACTTGCTACTAATCGTGTGTCAAATCTGGTCGTACTTCAATCTCAGAGAAGTCGACAACATGATTAGGATCTCCATCACATCTCCTGAGTTGGGATGTGTGAAACACATTGTGCACCCATTCGAGAGATGGTGGTAGTGCGAGCCTATAAGCCACTTCACCAACACGAGCCATGACCTCAACTGGTCCAATATACCTCGGACTTAACTTCCCTCATCTTCCAAAATGAATCAATCCTCGCGTAGGTGAGATCTTCAAAAATACTTAGTCATCTAGCTGATATTCCAAGTGTCGTCTCTTAGCATCCGTCCAATGATTGTAACGGACTTGGGCTATACGAAGTTTGGCCCTGTCGATCCTCATCACATCTACTGTTTCAGCAACCATATCTGGGCCCAACAGTTCACGATCACCAACGTCATCCCAACTAAGAGGAGAGCGACACTTCCTTCTGTTCAGTGTTGTAAATGACCCTTTATCCGCTTTGAAGTCAAATTTATCTAAGTTATCTTTGGTGTTAAAGATATAGCATTTGCAACCTAAAACATATAGGAACTTTTTGATACAACAGTTCATAGGGGATCTGTAACGCCCTGCTCTCGGGGCCATTACTTATTTGATTTATTTGCAGGTCTACAGATTACTAGTGAAATCAATATAGCCACGATGCAGATACGTACAAAAATACTCAAATAGTGTCCAATTATTACAATCCATACTGTACAAAATGTCCCAACAAAGATACATGAGAGAAGAAAGTACTTAAGTGAAAATAAATCTGAAAGCTACAGTCTCAGTGTCGAACTCTGGCTCTGCTAACTCAAGAACATCTGCCTCAATAGGTGCATCATCTGCGGTGCCATGAAGATGTAACCGTAGGTAAGTCATAACAATTCTAGCAATAGAAAAGAAGCAGTGTACAAGTACGACAAAAAGTAACTACGTACAAGCAAACCATAGCGAAAAGTAAAGTACCGAGCAACAACTGTACATAACTGAGTAGTAAAGGTAAACAAAACTGAAAAGAAAAGAACAAATTGTATTGTGGTAGTGCACGTGTAAAGCATGCTAAGTAAGTGAAAGATGCTACCGCTGTAGCTATAAGTACGACAAGTAAATTACTGGTGATTGCACAGGTGTGGTAAGTAAAGTGCATATAATGCATAAAGTAAAAGGTGGTTGTGCAAGTACAACGAGCAACGTGTAAGAGTAGCCATGGTGATAGCAATGGTGATACTAGGAGGCATGAACTGTAACGATAATAAACATGCAAAGTACTGAATAAGACATGCAATCAATGGTTATTTGGTGTTGGCGGTACTTAACTAAACTATGTGATGTGACTCACGTAGGAAAGTATGATATGCTACCATGGGTCATCTCGTTGCCACGGGGAGCAAATTTCGGGCGTTAACCACAACATACTTTGAAAAACGAGACGAGACGAGACGAGAGAGGTGACTCCGGTCATAGCTCCCACACTTTCTCTACAACCCCAGTGTCGTGTGTATCGATTTCATGTTTCTTACAGGATGTTCTATAAGATATTCTACGAAATATTCCATTAAACATTCCACAAGATATTCCACGAGATATTCCATTAAACATTCCACAAGATATTCCACGAGATATTCCACGAGATGTTCCACACATAGAATACGATAATTCGTTAGCACACAATTTACCCAAGTTGATGGTTGTGTGTTACAACCACAAAGGTTGAAAGTTAGAAATGTAATTAGATAGTTACTCTGAAGTTGATTATCCCTCTAGTTACTTGGGCCTCTAGTCTTTCGTTCGATCAATAGTGGTTCGGAGACTATTTATAAAATCCTGAGTTCGTACGTGTACACTTGCTTAGTTTCTAAACTAGAATTAAAGTGACCTACAAGTTTCGAGGTTGTGGTAGCGAGCCGGGGCTAGGTCTATAGCTTCCAATCGAGCTGGTATACGAGAATTGGTACCTGTAAACACAAGAAACAATCAGTTACAGAATACACTATTTTCTATCTATTTAACTTGATCGTTTGGATTTTAAAATCAATTGAAACGGTGTCGAAAAGCGTTCTAATTTTTTATATAGGCTAGATATAAGGAATATAATTTTACGGAAGGAAGAAATATTTTTTGAATCTTCTGGTAATTTTTATAATTTTTTGAAAGCTCAAAATGGGTTTTAAAACTAGCTTTAATTAGTTATCGTATTTATTCAAACATTTCTTTTGGGTGCAATACACATCAGAAAGTTTCAAGTGAGCTGTCAAAATGACCGTCTCGAAGAGTACTACAACATTTTTTTTTCATATATCTGTTTACGTGAAACTATCAAGTTATGGTTTTTTAAAGGAAAACAATGTATTTAAGTTTTAGGCTTAAAAATTTATCGTGGAAAAACTACGCGTCTGATTGAGATGAAACTAACGCCTTTGGGTCCAGAACATCATTTCTGATTTTCTCGATCTGGCCTTCTATTTTTCTGACCCTTATATAATTTACTATTAATTTAAAACCAATAAAAACCCATATATATAAACGTATATTTATACGGTATATACGTATTTTATAAGTTTGCTTTTAAAAACTACCTCTTCATTTCCTTATGCGTGCATGCGATGGGGGCCGTGGGTTCTCCGACGGCGAGGCGGGGCGCAGCGGTAGTCGGCGGCGGCGCGACGGGGAGCGGTGAACGGCGTCGGCGGCGTAACAACGACGACAGGCGGCGGGGGTCTCGTCGTCATGGTGGTGGCTCGGATGGAGGGTAAACGAGAGGGGGTTGCGGTCTTCGCTGGCGGCGTATGGCGGAGGAGGAAGCGGCAAGGCGGAGCGAGCTCGGAGGGAGCTCGGAGGAAGGCGGCGGACTTGGGCAACGGTGGAGGGGGATGATCGGAAGAGGGGAAGGCTGTCGGCGGTGGCTTCGAAGGGGGAGGGCATTGGCGGGGGCTGTGACGGTCGACGTGAAGCGGCGACGGGGCTTCGACGTGGTTGTGGTGCGGCGTAGGGTGGCCCGATAACGAGGCGGGGCTCGGAGTTTATTCGGCAGGCTGCTAAGGTGCTCGGGGCGACGGTGGAGGGTGAAGGCCAGGCAGAGTGATAGGGGCATGGTGGTGGCGAGCAGAAGAAGGGAGAGGGAGGTAGCTAGGAGGAGGCATCGACGGAGCGCGTTTGCGGGGTTGCGTGGAGGCGGAGGGTGTTGCTTCGCCGGAGCGGGCATCGGAGAGGGGAGTCAGGGTTCGTGTATTTCGGCGGGCTGGGGGGTTCGTTTGATGCGGTCTGGGGGGTTCGAACAAGAGAGAGGGCGAGGTGGTTTCAAAAATGGCGGGGAGAGAAGATGCCTGGGTTAATAGCTGGGGGGGGGGGAGTTCTCCGTGTTCGTGAGTGAAGGGGATGGGGAAAGATGGGTTACGGGCTTGGGGAGCTGAGAATGAAAGAGCTTGGAAGGGAAATATATAGGTTAGTAAAAATAAAAAAAAAATCATAATCATAATCATAATCATAATGATGATAATAATATGTAGTGAAGTTGGGTGGTTAGATCCGAAACTATCGGATCTCACCCAACTAGTTAAAGAGGGTGGGGTTAGGGTTAATTAAGGGTTAGGGGGTAAAAGTTAATTAGTAACAGTAATTAGTAAGAGGGAAAAGGTCATTAGTGATTGTAATTAGTGAAAACGGAGGAATACAACCCCGTTTTCGCATACGACTCTGAAAAATTACGAAAATATAGCCACTGGATCGTATCATCGCGAGGATCACAAATACGAGATCCATTTTGGGGTTTAAGCCACGGAGATACTAGTTTTAGGCCAAAACGTTTAGGATGTGGGTTTGCGGGTTTTAGGTCGATTTGATTTGCCTTAAATGATCATAGAATGATACTGAAGAAGTTTGAAAACATTTTGAGGATGTTTATATAGAAAATTAAATCATTCAGCTAAAATAGTAATAATTGAAAATGCAGTATTATAAAAATGATTTAGAGGTATTCGATAAAAACCGAACTTATTGAAATACACCAAAACTAGTTTGATACTTAAAGATATTTTTTACAAAGAATTTTGAAATCATTTTTGGATATAAAACTCCTGACTAACCATTATAAACACTTTTAAAAATGAAAATACGTTAAATACGTAATTAAGTGCATTGAAAATTACGGGTCGTTACAGGATCTTGTTAAAAGGTGTTTTTATAAGTATCCTATTTTGTATATAACACGCGGTGGAAACAGCTTCCGTCCAAAAAAATTTGGAAGGTTGCTTTCACACAACATTGTACATGCACACTCTTGGAATGCCCTATTTTTTCCTCTCAACTACTCCATTTTGTGGAGCATCTCTAGAAAAAGCAAACTCATGTGTAACACCGTGATGTTTGCAGGAAAACATCATTTTCAAATTCGCCACCATGGTCGGTACGAATTGAAATAATATCTAAAGAGTGCAATCTTTGAATACATTTGAAAAATATTTCAAATTCACTTAAGTCACCATTTTTATTGATTAAAAATAATGCACAAGTATAACATGAATAGTCATCAGCTATCACAAAAGCATATTTACTACCGTTAAGAGAGGAAACTCTTGAGGGACCTAATTGATTCATATGGAGAAGTTCTAATAGTCTTCGAGAGTTAAGTGCTTCTATACTCTTAAAGGTACTTTTATGCAATTTGCCATGATGACATAATTCTTAAATCTTTTCAAGTTTAAAACTCATTTTGGGTAAATCATGTACCAAATCTCTCTTAGATGCCTTATTCATGTTCTTAATATTGACACGACCAAATCTTCTATTCCATAAAAGTGGGTCATTGCATGAGACTACCAAACATATATTTGAATCATAATCTTCTAATGAAAGCATATAAATATTATCTCTATGCTTACAATATTTTGCATGGAATCATCATATACTAAACATGCATTATAGTAAAAACTACTTTATATCATCTATCACAGAATTAACTAATTGCTAATAATATTATGTTTAAGTCCACTAACAAGACTAATAATTTCAATAAGTGGGTTAGAAGGGTTACCAACATTACCGATACCGATAATCTTCACTTTCTAATTGTCTCCAAATATCACCGTTCTCCCGTTCTTTATTTTGAGTGAGCTAAGCAACTTGGGGTTCCATATCATGTGTCTGAAGCACCCACTATCCATGACTCATATCTCTTTAGTAGATGCCTGAAATGAAGAATCATAAGCATTTTGGTACCCATAAAAGTTGGGTCCATAATAGTTAGCCTAACAAGGTCTTCATTAGAGAAGAAACTCATTAAATTATAAAATAGTCATATATGTAGAATGAAACTATTGTTATTGTCATAAAATCATAGCAGTAGTCGACTCCTATTCTAGCAGTAGTTAACTCCTCAATATAAAATACAACAGATACATACAATATCATATATCGGTCGACTTCTATAACTGCAGTAGTCGACTCCA
Organism: Scilla litardierei; assembly: GCA_030789695.1. NCBI lineage: Eukaryota > Viridiplantae > Streptophyta > Magnoliopsida > Asparagales > Asparagaceae > Scilla > Scilla litardierei. The sequence continues at coordinate 59,583,696 of CM061141.1, read as the reverse complement.
AACAACAAAGAACAAAATATAATCTATACATGAAGTCTTACCACTTAATTTTAATCTAAGACAATTTTATAAAATTTCTACTATTTTACTCTAGGGTATCAACTGAATAATCATGAATAGCATAGGTGCCCTACAAACATGAGTTCAAATCAAATCATCCATTAGGAACCCAAATTTGATTTGGATAGATTTCCTATGCATGAGAGAATAATCACTATAATCAAGCATAGTTCTAACAACATTATGAATATAAATATTTCTATCATGCAAGCTCAAATGTTTTGGCACCCAAATTATATCATCATGATTTCTAACATATTTTCTAGCAAGGTACACAAAGTGAGATTTCTCCATATGCTTGGTGTGAGCATTGGGCTTACCCTTGTGGGCATGAAATCTAACATTCTTAACATATTTGACATACATAAAAGCATGATTATTTCTAACATTAACATGCATATAATGAGCATTTCTACTATTAAGAGCGTTCTTCAATATTATGTGTAGTGGCAACATGCTTGTGTTGGAGAGTGGCTTTTGCACGAGGGGGTTTCTTCCGGTCTGTCTGTCCCCAATAATTAATTCTCGTTGACCTCGTCCTATAGGGATCATCAAAATCAATAGCGACTGCTATGTGAACAACCCTAGTTGCTGGTCCTGCTCATGCTGCTGTCTGAACTGCCACCTCTACTCCAATACATAAAGCAGATCCAGCTGAAGCTATTGTAGCAGCTCAGTTCCATTCATCACTGCTTTCTGTTAAAAAGAAAAGAGCTGCTCCTCTGCCGAAAACCCATAGCACTACCTTCTTTTTTCATTCTCTACCTCATGTCGTCAATCTTATTAGTCATTGTCTCCACTGGCTTCTGCTCACGGGCCAACTTTGTGCTAGCTTTCCCTCGCTCGGTTCAAGAACCAATAGACCGATGAGAAAAGAAGGGATCAGCCAGAATAAATTAGTTTGTGATCCCACGAGAAATGCAATTGATCAATGAACCTTTAACAAAACGACCAGTCTTAATGCCCCCAAGAGACAGAAAACCGCTAAGGCTGTACATTTCAGCAGCAGAAGAATCAATTGGAGTTGCTCTTACTCAGATCAACTAGGATGGCAAAGAGCAAGCTGTGTATTAACCATCTTTAGGCTAACTCATCAAGCTTACGAATCAATTCTTCATACTTAAGCTTACTCGTGCAAACATCACAAGCAAGCATATACATTCTATCATTTAAACTAGAAACATAAATAGCATGCTCATTCTTTAGACAATCATGATCACGTAATAGAATATTACACTTGATATTAATCTTGACGTGATCATCATGCATAACCATATATTTATCATCTAATTTCTTATGCATTCCCCACTATTTTTCATATTCTTTATGCAAATGTTCATACGCACTTTCTAAATCAAACATTATCGGAGTTGGAATTATACCTCATTATCATCTTGATGTGACATTAAGCACAACTTGTTGTTGGTGCACTCTTCATTGTTGTCCTTAGTTGATTGGGTCTCCATGCTGCATTCTCTATACTTTTCTTCTAAGATTCCCAAAATTTCATCGGGAGTGGTTCCTCTGAAAGGACACTAAAATTATTGTCAAATAAATAATCATAAATTATACGCATTACCTTTAAGTTTATTGAGTATGCCTCTTTTTGATCATTTGTCCATGTCACTCTAGGAGTGGTTGGAATATCATAAGAGCCGTATAGGAATGTCCCCATACCTAAAGTCCTCGGCCTCAAGATGTATCGCCGTCCTTTTTTTCAAATTGAAAAGGTTGTACAATCGAATATGGGAGGAGCGATCAAACTCTGGCCAAGTCTCATCAATGTTGACACCTTCTAATCAACCTACACTCTGATACCAAGTGTTGGGAACCTATAAATGTCAAGCAACACTAGAAGGAAGGTTGAATAGTATTGTATAAAAATAATGCTCAATTAAAATTAAACACTTCTACAAAGATGCCTAAGTCTCCGGAGGAAGTTATTCCACTAGGTACTTAAGCAACAAATCTAAATTACTTGCAAGACAGTATAGAATTGCATAGCAAAAATATAAATCCAATTTAAGTAAATAGCGTGAGGGATAAAGACAATAAGCAAATGCAAACAATCACGATATGCCCAGGTACGGCCAACCTTAGGCCTACATCTATCATCCATTAAACCACTCTCACCAAGATAGCAACATGGCTCAACTTGAGGGCTTCTACAACCAACACACTCTCTCAACTAGAGGGTTACAGGACCTTAAAACTTGAGGCTTTTCACCAAATTACAACATCCAAGTATTCAACCACTTACCACCACACCATTTTATGGATTTTACAAACCTTTCTTCTTGAAGATTACAACTTCCTATAGCTACCAAAGATGAAGCTTTGAATGTGTGAAGTTGTTCGGAAATGTATGCCCTTAAGACAATTATTGTAATTAACAGACATCGCATTCGAAATAATAGTAAGATATTTGGTAATCTTTATCTATTATATCCTCTATGTCACTTTTAAGGTTGTTGATGTGATTATATGATGCATGGATAAAGTCCCAGGACTTACAAGAGAAACATTGGGATCATGATGGGATCATAATAATGAGGCCAATGTATCCGTCGATCATATGTTTAGAACTGCTCCTGGTCTTAGGAATATCGAGACAGTACATCGATATTCTGGTTAGACTAGTGTGCACGGATGATAGTGACTGGCATCATAGTCACTCGGTGTGGAGACATCGTTTGTCACGCCCCGTTCCCCAGAATACCCGGCATAAATTTTTTTTTCTTTTTCCAAGTATTCTGAGGAGTGAGGGTGATGAGAGAGGAAAAGAAAGAGAAAGTAGAACTGAACAAGCATGCCACTACACACATGCTGGGATAGTACAAATGAAGCTTCACAGTAACATCAAAACAACCTCATAAATAACATAGATCAACAACAACATATCATATATATAACAACTTCTATTAATATATATACTCCAAGTACACCACTACATATACACCACCACCCTCCACCTCCCAAGACAACCATGTCTTACCACAACCTACAGCTCACACTAAGTGCTATACCTGAAACCCAACTCCAAGTCACAAATTACCCTGCTGCCACTGCTACCTGAAAAATAGGGAGGAGCACATCAATGCGCGCCCCAGTAGGAACCAACTTGGATTTGGAATACCATTCTAAGGTTATTAATCCACAAGGCAAGGCAAAAGAAATAATGCATGCAAATTAAGTAACGTAATAAAAAGTAAGTAGCTAAGTAAGGGGATTATACATGTAGTCCAATATCGATCTGCTGCAAGAAAAGGGTTAGCACGAGTAACGATACAAATATTCATACAACCACAATTTAAAAGGGGAATCACAAGTATCAGAAGCATAACATAGTGTCACCAGTGAAGCAAGTAATGGGAAAGGGAAGTGCGGCCAGCAGAAGGAGTAACACACATAATTCTCATTTTATGATTGAATTAATTAATTTAAATAATTGGGAACTTGGATAAACTATGTGATACCAGGACCTGGACATCACTCCAAATTTGGGGTGAATATAGCACACGGTGCAGTGGACACGGGCACTGTACGACACCCGGCCTCTCAGCTCCCCCGTCCCTGGCAGGAGTGAGGCTCTCCCACAGTAACACAACCTCCGTATGTCCCCTCCACTCTCGGTAAAGGCGAGTAGGTATAAATATCACATATCACATAATCATTTCCCCCAACTTCTCAGTCCAGGCCTCATATCCACAATTTACTCAAATCCCACCTAAAACCCGGGTTTTGCTAACTCACCCTCATTAGAGATGACCGAGACATTCCAGAGTTTCATTTTATTATTTTAGTAATGAAGGAGTCATGTTGCATGGCATCACATTCCACATTCATACCAACATGGGTCATGCACCGAAGTGCCATGCCCTTCATCGTTATCAAATCACATATCAAATGGGTCATGCACCCAGGTGTCATGCCCTTCAACATAGCCATTTCAATTCATCACTCATCACATATGAAACCATGCTGTACATGACCCTATCATTACTAATTCACAACATATTTCATAACACAAGTGTTTACAAGCCCATTTCTCATATTTTTTTCAAATTTCATTTCATTGTGGCATTTTCACAAACAGTTGGTGAACGTGACATGTATGTCCATAAGCAAATTAGAAATCCTTTGGAAAACATATTATTAATCTACCTTCCATGTAAAAACAATAATCATGCACCATAGCAGGTAGAATAACAACAATACACAAGTTATCACACTGTTTAACTACTTCAGCTTGCAGGAAACGTATCTGCAGTCCAAAAACATGGATGATATCACCCAACTATAGTCAGAATTTTACAAAAATTTCTAAATTAAAGTTGGAGATATATTAGTCCTAGGTTTACAAATAAAATTTCAGGCAAAAATATTAAGTATATGATTTATAGTGAATTATTTTGTAAAGTGTGTCAAATCTATTTTTCAGACAGATTTCAGGGTCTGTATTGAAAGCTAATTTTGGACATGTTGCAGCCAGAAATTCGACATATAAGCACTGTGATGAATGTTTAGAAAAACTTGTTAAATTTTCAACAAGACCAAGAACATGAAATTCCATTGTGTGTGCAGGTGTTGAGATCAATTTTACTAAACTGTGTCAAAACTGGAAATCAAACAGATATGTTATAAAGATGGAATTTTTACTCCTAATTTCTGAATTGAACATATATCAAAATTTATATGATTTTGGGGTAGAACTTATAGAACTACATGTACATATTCTTTTCGAGACCAAATTCAAACTACAGTAACCGGGGTTCCAGCAACAACACAACCAATTTTCAGAATTTCAATGGGGATGGTGTTACTAAGAATTTTCAAGGGGGAATTCATGAAATTGCAATATGGCACATGGATTTTCTCCACGCCTAATACATATTAAGCAACATGATATAAAAACATGATGGAATTAACCATAATTAGATTTTCCAAAACCAAGTTGGATTCCTACATCAAAAAGTTGATTTTTCCTCTTTTCCTTCTCTTTTTTCTTCTCCACCTTCTTCTCTCTTGCAACCACTTGTGCTTCATGGATTTAGGATGAAGTAATTAGGGTTTTCAATAGAAGGAGGAGGAGAAAAGAGGGTGGGGATGGCCGGCCATAGGCTAAGGGAGAAGGAGGAAAAGAAAATTGAAAAGAGAAAAGAAAAGAAGAATGAAGAAGAAGAAAGAACTCTCCCTAAAAAATCTAACTCTAGAACCTCCTTAGGATAAGCATGCCACATGTTAAATGACCAAAATACCCTCCCAAAAATACCTCTCAACTTTCACTTATTTACAAGTTTGCCATTACTTTATGCACCGACCACTTAAGTATGTACACACAGCACTTTTGGTCCAAATGACCATTTTGCCCCTTGCCTTTCTAAAATTTTACGGGGGTTGCCATTGATCCATAACCCCTTTCACACTTGCATGGCTTTCCCACACATACCCATGCATGCCTACACATGTACACATGCACCACGCACACACGTCCAACACATTCCTGTTGTTTCGCACCCACGACGTCTTTCACACTTCTCCCGCACTCAATCTCGCTTTCTCGACTCTTAGCCACGCATTACGGCCCATTCCCCTTTACACTACGTTACATACATCGATATCCACGTTTATTTCATGACTACGTATGCACCGTAGGTAGAAATACCACGTGTGTTCAGTAGAATACACGTATAGTGCTAAATAGGGCATGACATCTTACCCACATTAAAATAAAGTTTGTCCTCGAACTTTATAGGGGGTGAGCACCGCCAAAGGTCAGCTAGATATGATGGTCTTATTACCCATGAAGTATAAACAAGAATACATACCTACACCATACCTATATACATTATATACTTCATTATCATCCATACGTATCCGCATCACATACATATCACAGATACATCCTATTACTCATCTAGTAACACGTCCATATCATTATATGCATCACTACATATTCATACACATATGTCTTTCACATTAACATCTAGGCACACATATTCTCATGCCACAAATAAGTCTCTATACGTATTATTATACGTATTTAGATCACTACTCATGTCTATGTGCATACGACATCACATCATATCCATATCACGATACATAAGGTATTCATACATGGCATGCTTACATATATATTTATATATCACAATATCTACAAGTATACCGACTTATATTTTACTTGCTTATAGATACATATACGTCTATATGCATGCACCAACACCCAACAATACACATTACTCTACACACCATTACTTGATAAACAGGGTCACTATCACGGTGTCACACCGTATGCACACCGGATCCCTATACACTCAATACTTAGTCATATGAGTTCACTCACAATTATATGCACATAAATATCTACATACACCCAATATTTAGTCACATCCAACATACATCGACGAGTACGCACTAACACATGCATGATCAAGTTACTTAGGTCTGCAATTATAACTATAGATAAATATACACATAATCTCACATTCTTGGCGATGCACCTACTGCCTCATACAGATAGGCACATATACCACACACAATACACACACGAGTGCACAATCATAATACATTTCCCTTATACGCTCTGTATATATAACTATTTTTACATATCCTATGTGCATACTGCCACAGTAGTCAAATAAGTATGAATTCACATCCACACACCACACACGCGTATACCTATAAGTGTGCAACCAATTACACACAATCCAATACACACTAATCAAACAGTTTCATTCACTTACATCTATCAAACATATATATGCCTATATTCCATATCTATCACATTTACATCCACATTGCACATGTATATGCATACACACAAGCTTTGGTACAGACCTATATATACACGCATACAAACATGGATACACTTGTCCTAGGTTCATCTAAATACACATAGATAGACAACCATACAGGATAGATCAGCAGGTAAGCAAACAAAGATATGCATAAGGGGAGAGAGAGAGAGAGAGAGAGAGAGAGAGAGAGAGAGAGAGAGAGAGAGAGAGAGAGAGAGAGAGATATATATATATATATATATATATATATATATATATATATATATATATATATATATATATATATATATTCATTCATTCATTCATCAAGTATACTCATCATTACATATGCTCCTACTGCACACTACACATACATGAACACATCCCTACACTTCACATTCATACAAGTATGATACATATTCACATATAGGTAACAAACAATACTCCACATAGATACTCCATATCTAATTAAATACACACTCATTATATACCCACAGATGTATACATATCAACACCATATATAGATCTCTAGGCCTACACATAGCCAAATACACGTACACATATACACACAGGACATGCAACCATGCACATACATTCCCATGTATGGGCATACACATCCATACACACATATCATACATATTCTACTATCACATACCCATACGGTCAAGCTAATCAAACTATACTAGCAGGTAGTCGATATCTACCCATACCATTATATACATAACATCCAGTATATCCACACTTTTACTAGCATACTAGTACATACACAAGTAAGTGCATTTCAATATTCATACACATTCAATAGGTAGCCATATCCCATATACGTACACATCCATATAATGATACATATACATCAGAATAGAGATCATTCACGTACATTTACATATAACCACTCATAAGACATACACCAATACACATTCATTAACAACAACACATATACACAATCACACCATACTTGTTACAATACATCTACATACATATAAGTATCTCATGTACCAATGCACAATCCCCCTCATGCCACTATATACGGAAGGGTACATACACTACATATACATCCAAATGGTCCTATAGGCACCATTCTACGGTAAGCGTATACACACATATATACATATACCGTAACTCCACTTAACCGTGCAAACTCATAGCCACCCCACTTATACTTGCACTGTATAATCTCAAATCCTCACATTCATCATATTCTACATATGATACACTTCATACTTATATCTCTATCCCGTAATAGGCACGGTATAGAGCTAAGGGCCTCATTTTAAGTGGACGGGTCTAAAGCATCCCTACCCTCCTTAGGATACATCTACTCCAAACACACTGGAGCATTACTCATACTATCCATACGTCCCCTACTTATCTATATCGCTACATACACACCAGATATGGCCATACACAACACCTATCTTCACGCAATAGTACAACCCACAACCATATACCAAATTAAGACAATATATCGGTTCATATAGGCACATAGGTAGCACATACTCATACTCACAGTTATTTAAATCTAACACATTAGGAATTTATACACTAGCAATGCAACAATAGCGATATATATACACACTAACTTCCCTCATATATATCTATACCTTCTACCCATACAAGCACACATATATCCACACATATACGCTTCCCCCCATGTCCAAAGACAATATCGATGTTCCACTACTCCATCCATACAAGGATAGATACACGCGCATAGGAAAACACTTACATGCACTCATATCATAGTGCATATCCTCACTCACACCCTTACGACTCATACGTTCCCAATAGCTTATATGTACCCACCAATATACACCCACAAATATGTAGGAACCTATCAAAACAGCGTTAGGATCGATAAATGAAGTGGAAACTTACGCTTGCGTATGCGGCACAGTAGTCTCGGAACTTCGCCTTCGGATTCGCCACGACGGGTCGAGTCTTCTCACGAACGGAGTAAGGCTACTAAATCCACAATCTAAATCTCTACTTTTAGATTAAGAACTTGGATAAAGAGAGAGGAAGGATTTCGGCAGAGCTTCGCTAGAATGAAATGCAAGGCAAGAATACCATGCAAAAGTGTCAGGAAATGGCTAAGCCTTGGGTCTTATTTATAGCCCCCAAGGTAGTTATTTTAGGAGTAATTGTTCCTTTGGAACAATTTAACTAAAGTGTACCATCATACATGGCACATTATAAGCTTAAGTTGTACCATATGCATGGTACAACATAAGCTTAAGATATTCCCCCTTTATTAGCCATATGTCGCATGCACTTATGCACATATAATGTGACTTTCCCATTAATCTAGAGATCCTCTCCGCAAGGGAACAGATTCCCTTTGCACACGACTTCGTGTACGCGACGTTCGAGGTCCGTATTCCCTCGTACATCCCCTACAAGGGTGTACAAACGTCATCCATATCCAACATCTCCCACTCACACTTGAGGGGATTGTAAGAGAACGTCTTTCTCTTAGTTCTTTCATTTATCATACCGAGAAATAGACCGTGCGACCGTCATGCGCGTAGAGTCTGTTGTTGTGCACTTGTTAGAGATACACAACGACCTCGAAGGTGCAAAGTTGAGTAGTTCAACGCATGCTTTACCCTAGATTATTTCTTCACATTTCTTATACTTTATATTCAACAATTGAATCCCATCTGGATCACAATTGGCTGGCCAGCTTTGAATCATTAAAGTCCAAATGCGAATGTGAAATCAATCTTCCTCTTCTTGCGAACCTTCTGATCTTGACTTGATTCGCTTTTCTAACGTGCCCCGCCGATCCAAATTATCATAGCCCATTAGCAACACGCTAAGATAGCGATCATCTCGTCAAATCTAAAGGAACCAATTGGAGTCCTTGAGGGTAAGAGTTAAGACCCATATGGCCTTTGAGTCTAACATAATAGCAAACACTATTGCTACTAACTTAGTGGTCGAAATGCATACGTGGTATGAACACGTATTACAACATCACTCCTTTCCCAGGGAGAGTATGTCTTAATGATGTTGTACGGATGAAAGATCAGACACCATAGTGCCTATCTTTTGAGTCCCCTTACTACCCATGAAATATTCCCGGACTCTCATCCTGCATAAGACAGATAGGATTTAAAAAATCCTATGAGATCTCTTTTAAATATCCTTGTGATACAGATCTCAGATCTTTTGTAAGCATCCATATGATGCAGATCTTTCATTCGACTATCTTGTTTAATTCACGACTCTAAATCATTTGTCTAATGATTTTGACTTTAAACTAGTCTCATCTCTATCTTATCCATCTGATAAGATAAGGCGGTTGCTAATGTGAGAGAGCCAACCTTAATCTGTCTGACATACACACAATAAAATAGCTGAGACTTAAACACAAATGTATATAAAATCATTTGTAAGAAACTTGTATGCAATATAAAAAAAACTTCTTCTTTTTATTAAACTTTGATCTTCTATAGACATGGGAAATATTACATGATACAGCTCAGCACCTACGCATTCCCATAGATGATAAGTGTTTGAAGAACACATCTCTGGGGATCGCCTTAGTAAGGGGATCCGCTATCATCTTATGCGTGGATATGTATCCTATGTCTACTTCCTTCCGTTTGTCATAGTCCTTCGCAAACTTGAATCGAATATCAATGTGTTTGGTCTTACAATAAAATTTAGGATCTTTGACATAGGCAATCGAAGCTTGACTATCACTGTATATAGGAACAGTGCTCGAGTCAGTGGCATCCGTCAGCCTGTCTAAGAATTTCCTAAGCCAAACAGCTTCTTGGACCGCCATGCTGAATGCTACAAATTCGGCTTCCATGGTTGATACGGCGATGCAGGTTTGCTTCTTGCTGCTCCAGGATATTGCACCATTCCCGAGCAAAAAAACAAAGCCTGAGGTAGATCTTCGCTCGTCGAGATCACCTGCCCAATCAGCATCGGTATAGCCTTCGAGTCTCAAGGTATTGCCTTGATAGCACAACGCATAGTCCGCAGTCCCTTTGAGGTACCTTAATATCCTCTTCACCGCTTTCCAGTGTGCCTGTTCTGGGTTGGATTGGTAACAGCTTACCATACCAATAACATAGAAAATGTCCGGTCTGGTACACATCATGGCGTACATCAGACTCCGACAGCACTGGAGTATGGAACCTTTTCCATAGCTTTCTTTTCTTTTGGATCTTTGGGACACATTTCCAAACATAGACCCTCGCCTTTGCTTATTGGAGTATCAATTGGCTTGCAGTCCTGCATATTAAACCGTTCTAAAACTTTCTTTATATATGTTTCTTGAGAGAGAGAAAGAAGTTTCTTGGAACGATTCCTTGAGATCTTAACCCCAAGGATATATGCAGCTTCACCCATGTCTTTCATCTCAAAGACGGATGAAAGCCAAGCTTTGATATCCATGATAAGACGCTTATCATTTCCGGCTATAAGTATGTCATCTACATAAAGAGACATAATTACATACTTGTTCTTAATCCTCTTAATGTATACGCAGTTGTCTTCGTCGAGCATGGAGAAACCATACGACAAAATGACTTCTTGAAAGCGCATATACCACTGCCTTTGTTTAAGACCATATATGGATTTACGAAGTTTACAAACCTTATGTTTGTTTTCTTCTTGTACGAACCCGTTTGGTTGTTCCATGTAGATCTCCTCATCTAGTTCTTCGTTAAGAAAAGCAGTCTTTACATCCATCTGATGTAACTCGAGGTCCAAACAAGCCACCATTGCCAGAATTAAGCGAATGGAGGTAAAACACACGACAGGAGAGAAAGTCTCTTCGTAGTCTATTCCTTCCTGTTGCGTGAAACCTTTCGCAACAAGGCGAGCTTTATATTTCTCGATGGAGCCATCAGCCTTATGCTTGATTTGAGAACCCACTTGTTCCCAATGGCTCTACGTCCCTTAGGTAAATCAACCAAGTCCCAGACTTGGTTTGTTTTCATGGAGTGAAGTTCTTCTTCCATCGCCACTATCCATTTATCTTTAGCAGGGCATATGACGGCCTGTTTGAAATTTGCAGGTTCGTCATCATCTTGTAGTAATGTCATGAATGTTTGAGGAAATTCATCCTCAAATCTCAGAGGTGTTAGCCTCGTTCGATTACTACGTATTGCTTGAGTTTGATCACTCCCACTTGGAATGACATCACTCCCACTTGGAATAACATCACTCCCACTCGGAATAGGATTGGTATCGTTCGTATCATCCATAGGTGAAGTATGAGGGTCATTTTCCTCTTCACCAAGAATTCTCACACTCAAACGTTCCGATCCTTCTTGATCCCAAGTCTCAAACAAGGATAAGTCTTGACTTATCTCACCCTGTCTTGGAAACTCGTTTTCCAAGAAGACAACATTCCTCGATTCGAATTCTATTAGACCCCCATTGTCCTCTTGACCGACGAAAACATATCCTTTGGAGTTTTCAGCGTATCGGATGAAGATACACTTCCTCCCACGTGGCCCAAGTTTGCCATATTTGTGAGAGGATAAATGTGCGTAAGAGGCACAACCCTAAGGTTTTAGAATGCTTAAGTCTGGAGTTCTATTGTTCCACAACTCATAAGGAGTAGAACTTACCGACTTCGAGGGTACACGGTTTAAGATGAATGCTGCCGTCAGTAATGCATCACCCCAAAAGGTGATGGGAAAATTTGCCTGAGACATCATTGATCGGACCATTTCCATCAATGTCCTATTTCTTCTTTTCGCAACACCGTTTTGTTGCGGAGTATAAGGCATAGTTATTTGATGAACTATGCCTTTTTCATCACAGAGTTCCTTAAAACTCGTTGATTGATATTCTCCACCCCGATCGGTTCGCAAGACCTTTATCTTGCGATCTAGTTGATTTTCCACTAAACTCATATAGTTTTTGAAGCAAGATAAAGCTTCATGTTTGTGGGAAATCAAATAAATGTGACCGAAACGGGTGAAGTCATCAATGAAGGTGATGAAATAGGACTTCCCCGTCTTGTCTTAACATTCATTGGACCGCAAATGTCCGAATGGATAAGCTGTAAAGGAACTTCGGCCCTTGTGCCAGTTCCAAACGGCTTGCTACAAGTTTTCCATACAAGACAATGTTCGCAAGTTGACATTTCAACTTTTGAAACATTAGATAGCAAGCCACTTTTGGCAAGTCTATCCATTCTAATTGGTCCAATGTGACCAAGTCTTGCATGCCAACAAATGATCTCAGATTCAGAATTAGAAGCATTTGTCAAATGGAAACTTTCATTAATAGAAGAAGAATCATCATACATAGTGTTTAAAACAATCAATCCATTACAAACATTACTCGACCCAACTAAAGAACTATTACAAACAAGGTCAACATTTTGTTCATAGAACCTCCATTCATAACCTAAAGACATTAACATGACCACAGATACGATATTCCTTCGAATATCTGGAGCAAAGAGGACGTCGTGCAATAATAGAGTCCGGCCGTTGTCGAGAACTAGCTTGCATGTTCTGACGCCCTTGACTTCAACACGAGTGTTGTTGCAGATGTATATCCACTTTGTTCCTTGAGTTATCCTTCGATACTCTACGAAGAACCTTCTGTCCTTCGCTACGTGGTCTGTGGCCCCTGAATCAATCAACCAAAAATAGTTAGATTCAGCAAGAAACATGGAACTAGAAACACATATGTAACTAGCCCTACAAGTTACCTTATCACTTCCATCCGTACACGTACGGGCGAAGTGACCGTACTTGTTGCACTTAAAGCACTTGATCTTCTTCAAGTTTTTCTTCTTTGAGTGCACATTCTTTTGCCACTTTTTGTTCTTAGTCTTCTTTGAGGTTTCTGGTTCTTGCTTTCGTTCGTTCATAAACCTTAAGCGTTTATCCTTCCGCTTCTTTCCTCCATGTGAGGAACTAGCGGCAATGTGCACTTCGGCACTAGGTTTTGCGGCTTGAATCCGCTCTTCCTCGAGTTCGAGGTGTTTGGATACATCGCTTAAAGTTTTAATGCACTCATTATGAGTGAGGTGCATTTTCATGTTATCCCAGCTATCTGGGAGTGAACGAATTACTGCTTGGATCTACTGTTCGTCAGACAGCGTAAGACCTGCATCCTTCAATTCATCTATGAGATTCGCCATGTGGCGGAGATGCTTTTTCATAGATTGATCTCGCCGCATTTTGTACGAATCAAATTGAATATTTAAGGAGCAGAGTTTGGTGACCGAAGTTCCACCAAACTTTATTTCTAGCCCAGACCATATGTCTTTGGCTAGGTCGAATTCCTGAAATAGACGCATTATGTCATTGTCCATTGCGGACAATAACGTAATACGTGCTATTTTGTTCTTTCGAGTCCAAGTCTCATAAGCTTCTCGGTCCCTCTTGTGTTGGGCCGTTTGCCCAACTCAGGTTCTTCCATTACGTTTTGGAGTGTTTCAAGCACATCTTGCTCCTCCAAAATATATTGGATTTTTATTGACCAAAGTTTATAATTGTCGCTGTTGAGCTTCTCACCTTTGTTAAGCTCGGCGACAATGTTCTTAGAAGCGGTAGACATATTCGAATCAAAAAACTGCAAAGAAAATGAAAAACACGATCAAAATTCTATGCATAAAGTTTCGATTCTTTAAACACTTGATAAGTTCCTTGGATAAGCTGAAATGTTACTCTAGAATCGAGAAGTTCACTACGTTCCCAACTACCATCTAGAAGTAACTTTCAAAGTATCCCTCTTACTTATCTCATGTAAAAAGAAATCAGAAATGATACCCGTATGGTACCAGCAGCGGAAAAATACTTTTGAAAAACATATCTTTCAAAATGGAATAGGTGAGAGTTTGCACAAAGAATTTTAGCGCAACAATTGCCAAGCCACGAGACCTGTTCTACACACCCATGGGTTAGATAACCATGGCCGGATCGTGGTAGGACTTGGAATTCTAAATTGCGCTATCCTGATTAAGGACGGGACATAACCTATTTGAAAACATCTTTTTCAAAAAATTTGAAATACATTGGCTAATCTCCGTAGAGTAGAGCACAATGTCATAAGTACATTGGCTAATCTCCGTAGAGTAGAGCACAATGACATGGCTAATCTCGCATGAAGTAGAGCACTACGGCTAATCTTCAAGGAGTAGAGCCCAAGAAAAAAAATTTATAAAATAAGAGCAGACGACTGTCGTTAGCCCCGTATGGGCTAGTCGGCACATTCGTGTTTGACCAAGGCCTTTTGACACCCCGTATGGGCTAGTTGGCAAGTTCGTGATCGACCAAGACCTTTTGCCGGATTGGTCGACCAAAACACCCAAATTGGTCGACCAAAAATTGGTCTACATCACTCCCGGCCAGGGCCCCTGCCCTGGCCGAGGCTGGCCAAGGGCTGGCCAAGGGCCTCTGCCCTGGCCGGCCAGGGGCCCTGGCCCCTTGGCCAGGGCCTCTGCCCTGGCCGAGGCCGGCCAGAGCCGGCCAGAGGCCACTGGCCGCTCGGCCAGGGCCTCTGCCCTGGCCGAGACTGGCCAGGGCCGGCCCTGGCTCCTGCCAGGGTCGGCCAGGCCGGCCAGGGCCCCCTGGCCCTGGCCTGGCCTCGGCCAGGCCTGGCCTTGGCCACGGCCAGTGCCCCCTGGCCGTGGCCGAGGCCGGCCACTGCCGGCCTGTCCTTGGCCGGCCACTGCCGGCCTGGCCATGGCCGGTCATGGCTTAGCCATGGCCGGTCATGGCCAAGGCCATTTTGGCATTGGCCGGCCATGGCCCATATGGCCATGGCCGGCCACCCCCTTTGAATGGGGTTGCCGCACACCTCGCCGGAGGGGTGGCCGTGGTGGTTATTGGCCGTAGCCAACCCCCTCCGCATGGGGAGGGGGGTGCATGGCCTTCATAGCCCATTTGGCCATGGTGCACATGCACCAAAATTCATCTTCTCCGATGGAGATAACTACCATCATCTTCATCGATGAAGCACCCGTTCGTCGATGAAGCACCCGTTCGTCGAGAAAGTAGTTATTTTCTAATGGCTGTGTGCCAAAAATGAAAAATAACATACTTTAAAGTTCGTAAACTACACGCTCCACATGAAGAGAGTTCACATTCCCTATGAATGGAGACTCGGCATCCATGAAGAGTGCGAGCTTGACGACGTGAACGGTCGGTTCTTCCCGTCACGGAGAGTTCCTGCCATATCCGTAATGACAGAAGACCCTAACGTGAAAAGAACAACCGCTGCGTTCTCTCCGTCACGAAGCGTTCCTACCATATCCGTAATGGTAGGATACCCATTCGTGAAAAAGACAACGCCTCATTCATCGGTTCGACGGGGCGGCGGTTTGACCGGGGCGAACCCGTATGGCTCTGATACCAATGTAGGAACCTATCAAAACAGCGTTAGGATCGATAAATGAAGTTGAGACTTACGCTTGCGTATGCGGCACGGTAGTCTCGGAACTTCGCCTTCGGATTCGCCACGACGGGTCGAGTCTTCTCACGAACGGAGTAAGGCTACTAAATCCACAATCTAAATCTCTACTTTTAGATTAAGAACTTGGATAAAGAGAGAGGAAGGATTTCGGCAGAGCTTCGCTAGAATGAAATGCAAGGCAAGAATACCATGCAAAAGTGTCAGGAAATGGCTAAGCCTTGGGTCTTATTTATAGCCCCCAAGGTAGTTATTTTAGGAGTAATTGTTCCTTTGGAACAATTTAACTAAAGTGTACCATCATACATGGCACATTATAAGCTTAAGTTGTACCATATGCATGGTACAACATAAGCTTAAGATATTCCCCCTTTATTAGCCATATGTCGCATGCACTTATGCACATATAATGTGACTTTCCCATTAATCTAGAGATCCTCTCCGCAAGGGAACAGATTCCCTTTGCACACGACTTCGTGTACGCGACGTTCAAGGTCCGTATTCCCTCGTACATCCCCTACAAGGGTGTACAAACGTCATCCATATCCAACAGAATAAACATATATGTATCACCTATGTCTCAGAGTCACACAAGTATAACACATACGTACTCACATACCCGTATCATGTATCTACATAAAGACAATATATATATATACACACACATATATATATATATACATACATATATATATATATATACATACATATATATATATATATACATACATATATATATATATATACATACATATATACATATATATATATATATACTAGTCATTACCCGTGCACATAGTGCACGGCGCAGAAAAAATTGAGAACAAAAACGTGTGTGGTGGTGAGGGTAAGGGAGATGGGAAAAAAATTGTGTAGTTAACAACAATTCGGTAACACCAAGTAATGTGAGAGTTACAAAAAATTGAAAGTGAAAAACTTTTGGGTTTTTTGGTTTTATTTATTTGGAAAAGCACAGTCATCAAATTTGTCCTAGTCATACTTTTGCCGCCACGTAGGACAAAGATTTTGTCTTAGTCATACTTTTGCCGCCACGTAGGACAAAAATCGTGAATTGTATAATAGATACCCAAATTCTCTTATCCAATTTCTATTGTCCAAATTCTCTTATCCAATTTCTCTTGATAACAACCCTCTTTTAAACAATAGATATCCAAATTCTCTTATCCAATTTCTCCTGTTCAAATTCTCTTATCCAATTTCTTTTGATAACATCTCTCTTTTATATAATAGATATCTAAATTCTCTTATCCAATTTCTCATGTCCAAATTCTCTTATCCAATTTCTCTTGATAACATCCCTCTTTTATATAATAGATATACATATATACATATATATATATACATATATACATATATATATATATATATACACACATATATATATATATACACACATATATATATATATATACATACATACATATATATATATATATATACATATATATATATATATTTATATAGTATTTACCCACCTAGTATGAACGCCCACACATATCCATATACCACTGTAACCATCCAAGTTACATGCAACTTCATGCAATTCAAGTATAAATACACATACTAAATACAAGTATACCACCATATATATAATTCAAATCTCTAAGCACAACAAATGCACGTATACACACGGGTTCACACAGTTATAGATACACACGAATTCTCATTATTATATATATACACTGATACCAACTAATATACATCTATAATATACTATACTGTAGGAAGTTCATCCTCTGACTTACTAAGTTAGGGGTTTAAGGGTGGATTACTTAAAGCTTTAAGGTCACTAAGGTCACTACCCACCTTAGGGCTAACCTATCCCAATCACTTACTGAAGAACTACATGTACAATCCTTAGGCACATCGCAGTGTGGTGACCTGCATGGGCCGCCAAAAACTGTCACACCCCGTTCCCCAGAATACCCGACATAAATTTTTTTTTACTTTTTCCAAGTATTCTGAGGAGTGAGGGTGATGAGAGAGGAAAAGAAAGAGAAAGTAGAACTGAACAAGCAGGCCACTGCGTACATACTGGGATAGTACAAATGAAGCTTCACAGTAACATCAAAACAACCTCATAAATAACATAGATCAACAACAGCATATCATATATATAACAACTTCTATTAATATACATACTCCAAGTACACCACTATATATACACCATCACCCTCCACCTCCCAAGACAACCATGTCTTACCAGAACCTACATCTCACACCAAGTGCTATACCTGAAACCCAACTCCAAGTCACCAATTACCCTGCTGCCACTGCAACCTAAAAAATTGTAACGATCGCTTTCCGACCGTTTGTATTTCCTGTGGGCACGTGCTTTATCGAGCACGTATTTTTATTTGACTATTACTGGATTCCGAAATTAGCGATGCGATGTGCCGTTGCGATCGTTTTGGGGTGTTGGATTTTATTGTAAATTTTGGGAACGTCGTCTCATGGTTCGTTTTCTCGCAAAACGACTTTGAATGATAGGGGCGTTTTAGTCATTTGACTCAAAACGCCGTTCCCAATTCTACATTAATTTTTGGTAGGCGTTACGCACGATCAGGCTCCGTAGATCTGTGCGTCTCATCTCCACGATCGCCCCGGTATTTTCGGATTATTTTTCTGACGCCCGGATTGAGAGATATCACCCGGATTAACCTCGACCGTCGATCTCCCCAATCAGATTCAGATTTCGAAATTTGTTAGCCAAATCTGGCTAAATCTCTCTCCTAAATCATTTTAAACTCTTCCTAATCTTCTTCTCTAGTCTTCCCTAGACTTACCCCTACTTGTACACCCTTCACCTCTTTGTCAATCCCCTTCTAGCTATAAATCTAATAGGTAGATATCAATTATTCTTATTATATTAATCCTATCTTTAACCCTAAAACAAAAAAACCTAACCATATTCTAAATTCCCAAATCCCGCAGCCGCGTCACCCCGTCTATATATATATATATATATATATATATATATATATCTCTCTCTCTCTCTCTCTCTCTCTCTCTCTCTCTCTCTCCCCCTCACGGCGATCCGCACCCTCACGGCCTCCCATCAGCCCGCACCCTCTGGCGATCGTCGCTGCGCCCCCGCTTCTCCGCCCGCACGCCGCCACAGCAGCCGCTCCGACCGCCGGGATCCGCTTTCCCCGGCGCCGCTCGCCTGCGCTCCGATCCGCCATGGCCGCAGTCTCCCCCCTCTCCGATCTCCCCCTCCTCCGTTCGCGTGGCCACCTTCCATTGCCTTGCTCCGACGACCCATGGCTGCCGCGCGCTCGTTTCTGTGCAGCGACAGCCGCCAGCAGCGGCAGCTGCTGCACCGCCGCAGCAGCGGCCGCCGACGTGGTTCCCAAGCACCGACCGACGCCCTGCGATGCCCACTAGCCGCAGCAGATGCCCTCCGGCCTGTCTCCGCCCCACGAAGTCCTCGCCTTCACCTACAATCACCAACGAGGGTTAAACTTGGAGGTTAGCTTATTGTTTCTTTCTGTTAGGGTTCTTTCTATCTGTTAGGTTGGTGTAATGTTAGTCTACATGTATTAGTTATAGTGTTAGAAGTAAGATCCTATTAGGGTTGTGTATTAGAAGGTTTTTAAATCATATGAGTTAGGAGAATAGCCTACATGATCAGATTTGATGTAGTTCTGCCTTTTGCTTAATAACATGTATGATTGTTAACTGTTTTATCATATAAACCTACTCATGTCATCACACAAGTTAGGTGTTTTGGTTAATACCTGGTTAATACTCAAATTATCAAATTTTGGGATTAGTTAGTAAGGGACTCTGATGAACATGTGTTTCTTAAACATTGTTATAATCCTAATTTATGGGCAGTAGAGTTAGTTGATAAATGGATTTTTTATTACTTGATTTTTAGGGTTAGATGTTAATAAAACCCTACAGCATGTTTTACTAAAGTTCGAAGTTGGTTTAATATGTAATAAGTTATTCTAGTTGAGGTTATTATTATAATTAGAGGAGTTCTCTTATATTTTTATAACTGGGCCCTGCTTCATTTTAGCTGCAACCTGTTATTTTTAGGATTATCATATATGTATTAGGGTTAATTAGATTTGCAACTGTGGGTGTGTGTGTTTATTATATGCACCATGATAGAAGATATCAAATTCTTATCTTGGGATCTGCTAAAGTTAGAGTTATTTTATTAACAAACTCTGTTAGATATTCTTTAGGGTTAGTTGCCTATGGTTTATAATAGGGTTAGTTTCTTATATATATAGGTAGTTGGTATTGGGTTTTAAGTAACTGTGCATTTCTTTTATATAGGCCATGATAGGATCTGTTATTCCTTATCAAAGTTTGGTCCAGCTAGAGTTCTTTTTATAAAACAAGCTGTACTTTATTGTATTTAACTGTGTAACACCTTAGGCTATATTAGGGTATAAAATTGTGTCTGTTTAATACCATGATAAGGCCATGTGTTAACTTTATGAACTTATGTTAATTTAAAGCCAGTGATTGTTTAACCCTATGTTGTATGCTAATCTTTTATGTAAACAGCTATAAGTTAGTTAACCAATAAATTAAACAAAAACTTGGTCAACTCAAACTATATTTACTTCTGCATCTGTAAAACGCTGCCCACCGTAAGAAAGATCGACAATCGGACTACTATTTCTGTGCACATAGGGTAGAAGTCGATCTAGATCAAACAAAACACTAAAACATGACTCTTTGACTGTTAGGATAGTCCCGTCGTTTAGAAACAAGCCCTAATAGGATTTACTGAAAACGTGATCTGACATCGTCGCTGTGACCCTGTTTCAGACGGACTACCGCAGACGAGACGACTGGACGAGACGCTCTGGACGGACGACACACTCGCCACCGTAGGCAAGTGTATCCACTTGCACTTTTGGCCGTGCTTAGGCCTTAGTTGGTTAGAACTGATAATTGTGAACAAATAGAACTGGACGTGAAATGATAGCATCCGGGACGAACCCTGACGGATCAGACTTGACGACGAAGTCTGAGCCTGACAACAACTTTTTGACATCGTAGGGCTATCATGTGTGTGCGTGTGTGTGGACACCCTAGAATAACCCTTCCCGTCTTGTCACGTCCCGTCTCGTCTTGCACAGCCTGCGGACAATAGGGCACTCTCCAAGCTAGAGAGAGTGATCCCTTGTATTGATTCACAGCCTGCGGGCAATAGGGCACTCACCAAGCTAGAGTGAGTGATCCCTTGTACTGTTACACAGCCCAGAGGGCAATATGGCACTCGCCAAGCTAGATCGAGTGATCCCTTGTCGTGATTGTCTTGTCTTGTCATACTTGGTGTTTGGGGTTGGGTTGAGCGTGCATACAACAAGAGGGTCTGATCCCCCTTGAACCGTAAGGCGTGAACCCTTTCGTGTCTCACTTGTCTTGTCTTGTCTTGTCTTGTCTTGTCCCGTCACGTCCCGACTTGTCTTGACATCTGTAGGTTAGTCCCGTAGTTAGTAGCATACGCTATGACTACTACTTGTTACGCTTTACTTTCCTGCTGCGTTACTTTCTTTTGTTCCCCTGTTATAACCTCAGCATGCTAATCAACCAGTAAACCGTTGTTAAATAGTTGATACTCTTGCAGTTTGGTCTAACCCTTTTTGTAGACCTTACCTGACGTACAGTTCCTTCTTTTGGGTGCTGTACGTCAGGTGCTCAGCCAGAGTTCGTGGACGAGGCAGATTCACTGGAGTACATGGAGCCGAGGACGTCGACCCAGAGTACGTGCCTGACGAGGACCAGACCTTGAGGTCTTTTTAGTCGTCACTTTCAGAGGTTACTGCTTTTAGTTTGCTTTTAGATAGTTGTTGCCATGC
This sequence comes from Scilla litardierei, assembly GCA_030789695.1. Taxonomy (NCBI): domain Eukaryota; kingdom Viridiplantae; phylum Streptophyta; class Magnoliopsida; order Asparagales; family Asparagaceae; genus Scilla; species Scilla litardierei. The sequence continues at coordinate 59,561,609 of CM061141.1, read as the reverse complement.
TTAGGCTTCTTTTTAGACTTGTACTCGCTGGATATTATATCTCTAATTTAATGGATGTCTTTCCTTTCTGTACTTCTTATTGTTCCGAATTTTATTAATGCAAGAACCTGAAAGTTTTTATAAATGGTACCCCTACAGACGTTTATTGGGTCAGAGCTTCACAGCTCCGGCCTAAGCGGGCCTTAGTCACGCTTCGCCTCCGTATTTTTGGGAAGCGGGGCGTGACAGGTTTTAGTGGTGGCCCATGCAGGTCATGCAAAAGTTCGGAACAATAAAAAGTACCGCATTCATTTAATATCCATGTACAAGTCTGAATTAGGTTTTCCCAGTCTTAGATGGTAGGAAGACTTAGGTAGATGTCCCAGTTTGATAGTTAGACACATTGGTTAAAATTTAGTCATTCTCGTCCTAGAATACCTTAATAGCCCACTTGACTCTGACCGTGTTAGATTTCTAGAGCCCTTCTTTTAGTCGTTCGCTCGGGTCCATCGACTTCGGGCCCAGCTGAACGTAACCTTGATTCTCTTAGGAACCTTCCCTTAGATCCTAATTATAGTCTAGCCCATTAGGATGTTTTAGAGCTGAGTTATCCTGATCTTTAGACGACCTGATGACTAGAACCCCTGACTTCTAGCGTCCCTCTGATCATTACCCTTTCGTGTGATCGACCGAAGAATCCCATCGTAGCTCTTCGCGATTCATATCCTACATGTATTCTTCATGAGACCATTTTCCTTTCTCCCGATCCACGTGATTGTTTCCTGACGATTATCGTTGATCCTTCGGATATTTCTCTTTGCCAATTCTGCCTCCTCTAAGAGTATTTTTGAAATTCTTTATTAAGTCCTTTGCTCAGCTTAATCTCTTTGAATCCCTTTTGAAATTTTCGTTGTTACTATCTCGTACTTATTTTCAAAACGGTATCTCTCATATTTCAGTTTTAAAACCTTGTCAACATTTGATAATTCAATTTATACTTTTTCTGGACTACAAGATCTATTTCTAATCATTTACCGTACATACTTTTTAAAATATTTTCCAAACTAGAGGGAACTCCAATTATTTTATTATTATTATTATATCAGTTCTATATTCTTCGTAACACATTTCAAAATCTTTGTTTAAACCTATCTTTATTTGCAAAACAATCGTTTCTCACCCCACCCATCCTTCCTTCGTCTTACTTTTCCAAAAATTTTAAATTTGCTACACCTGCCCACTTTTAAGTATATATATATATATATAAAAGTATTTGATACCATATTTTACGCGTAACTCTTCTTTCATCTATCTAATTATTTTTAATAATAAAATTTTTTTTTCCATCCAACCAACCATCTTCTTACCCCGCCTTATTTGAACTCGTTCTTTCCGATTTATTTCGTTACACTTTTGGTTTCTGTTTCCTTTATTGGTGTAGACATTAGTCCTTGTAGTTGTCCATGCTATCTCCAGTATAGAAGTAGGCCCTTGGTAGGTGATGTTGTCGTGATGCATGTGTATAGGTAGAGTGTGTAGACCTGTATGAGTGTGTCATCTTTAGGATCCTGATAATTGCCTTTTGTGTCTTGAATGTGTACTCAGTGTTAACCATGATATGATTGAAGTTGTCTGAATGACGGTATTCATACGTATATGAATAGGGTCATAGCAGGCAATTTCCTTAGACGTAGTTTTTCGTGATTATAGAATAGCTTATCTTTGACTGCGTGTGATTGTATCAAAACTTTGTTTTTTTCTTTTAAACCAAACCTTTAATGTTTTTGAAATTAGCTCACAAGATCACAAATCAATTATCCTTCCTCATCCATTACCATGACTCCAAACGTTTTTTTCCAAATGTTTTAAAAAAATGTGTCACTGTTTTTGAGTTTCCCTCTCTCTCCATTCAGAAATGTTATGTTATGGCTGTTATAGTTTTGGGGCTAGCTATTATTGTTGTAGGATTTTGTTTGCGGGTAGGCTCAGGGAGAGATGAGATTTGTTATAGCAATGATTAACCGATTTTGGAACAATATGATATTGGAATAGATTTCTTTCGGATGAAAAGAATGGGCTGTCCACGACTTATTTATAAAACCGAAGTGTGGCGGACTCAATGGAGAATTCTGGTTGAATGAGACTATATGCGTGAAGATGAGGACATATCAGATTTGAGGCTTAGACGAATGGTAGGTAGGGATGGCTACAGAGTATGGTGGGAGTTAGGGTGATCATGAGATTGAGTAAAACATTGTAAGCAGCAAGACTTGGTTGTCGAGTTGACGTGAGAAGGCTTTGAGAATGATGCGACGCGTTGAGATAAATGGATGGTTTGGTAGTCGGACTTAACATTGCTTGGGATTAGTTATAGTAGGTAGGTTGAGATGTGATCTTGATGGTCCAAATTATTTTGGTGGATAAATTTATGGGAAGATATGACAAAGAATGTATTGAAGACACGGCGATTGTTGATTTGTGAAGGTATTATAAGATAGACAAAGTTTTTGTCTTGGATTGGTAGTTGACTAGAATCTAATTTTTTTTGATTGATTAACATTGGGAAGAGATTGAGAAATTTAAAAGATATTATTGAGCGATGATGTTTAATGGGGTAGTATGGTGTGAGAAGATGATTATTATTCTTTCATGAGAACTTGGGTTGGAAGTTTAACATCATTGAAGGATCTATAGTTAAGTTTTAGGATGTGAGATTAGTCGTGGCATTATCCAGTGAAAAGAAGGATTATGATGGATTATTTGAGGAACGATGTTGAAATTATAGGATTAGAGACCATTGTGTGGAGGATGGGAGTTATAGGCTTAAGTATCTATGGATTTTATAATTAGTCTTAGTATGAGTGATTCCGAGGCCGGAATCATTTCTAAGGTGGGTAGAATGTAACGGCCGCTTTCCGACCGTTCGTATTTCCTGCACGCACGTGCTTTATCGAGCACGTATTTTTATTTGACTATTTCTGGATTCCGAAATTAGCGATGCGATGTGCCGTTGCGATCGTTTTGGGGTGTTGGATTTTATTGTAAATTTTGGGAACGTCGTCTCATGGCTCGTTTTCTCGCAAAACGACTTTGAATGATAGGGGCGTTTTAGTCATTTGACTCAAAATGTCGTTCCCAATTCTACATTAATTTTTGGTAGGCGTTACGCACGATCATGCTCCGTAGATCTGTGCGTCTCATCTCCACGATCGCCCCGATATTTTCGGATTATTTTTCTGACGCCCGGATTGAGGATATCACCCGGATTAACCTCGACCGTCGATCTCCCCAATCAGATTCAAATTTCGAAATTTGTTAGCCAAATCTGGCTAAATCTCTCTCCTAAATCGTTTTAAACTCTTCCTAATCTTCTTCTCTAGTCTCCCCTAGACTTACCCCTACTTGTACACTCTTCACCTCTTTGTCAATCCCCTTCTAGCTATAAATCTAATAGGTAGATATCAATTATTCTTATTATATTAATCCTATCTTTAACCCTAAAACAAAAAAACCTAACCCTATTCTAAATTCCCAAATCCCGCAGCCGCCTCACCCCGTCTCTCTCTCTCTCTCTCTCTCTCTCTCTCTCTCTCTCTCTCTCTCTCTCTCTCTCTTCTCTCTCTCTCTCCCTCCCTCCCTCCCTCGCTCACGGCGATCTGCACCCTCGCGGCCTCCCCTCAGCCCGCACCCTCCAGTGATCGTCGCCGCGCCCCCGCTTCACCGCCCGCACGTCGCCACAGCAGCCGCTCCGACCGCCGCGATCCGCTTTCCCCGGCGCCGCTCGCCTGCGCTCCGATCCGCCACGGCCGCCGTCTCCCCCTCTCTCCGATATCCCCCTCCTCCGTTCACGCGGCCACCTTCCATTGCCTTGCTCCGACGACCCATGGTTGCCGCACGCGCGTTTCTATGCAGCGACAGCCACCAGCAGCGGCAACAACAGCGGCAGCTGCTGCACCGCCGTAGCAGCGGTCGCCAGCGTGGTTCCCAAGCCCCGACCGACGCCCCGCGATGCCCACTAGCCGCAGCAGATGCCCTCCGGCCTGTCTCCGCCCCACGAAGTCCTCGCCTTCACCTACAACCACCAACGAGGGTTAAACTTGGAGGTTAGCTTATTGTTTCTTTCTGTTAGGGTTCTTTCTATCTGTTAGGTTGGTGTAATGTTAGTCTACATGTATTAGTTATGGTGTTAGAAGTAAGATCCTGTTAGGGTTGTGTATTAGAAGGTTTTTAAATCATATGAGTTAGGAGAATAGCCTACATGATCAGATTTGATGTAGTTCTGCCTTTTGCTTAATAACATGTATGATTGTTAACTGTTTTATCATATAAACCAACTCATGTCATCACACAAGTTAGGTGTTTTGGTTAATACCTGGTTAATACTCAAATTATCAAATTTTGGGATTAGTTAGTAAGGGACTCTGATGAACCTGTGTTTCTTAAACATTGTTATAATCCTAATTTATGGGCAGTAGAGTTAGTTGATAAATGGATTTTTTTATTACTTGATTTTTAGGGTTAGATGTTAATAAAACCCTACATCATGTTTTACTAAAGTTCGAAGTTGGTTTAATATGTAATAAGTTATTCTAGTTAAGGTTATTATTATAATTAGAGGAGTTCTCTTATATTTTTATAATTGTGCCCTGCTTCATTTTAGCTGCAACTTGTTATTTTTAGGATTATCATATATGTATTAGGGTTAATTAGATTTGCAACTGTGGGTGTGTGTCTTTATTATATGCACCATGATAGAAGATATCAAATTCTTATCTTGGGATCTGCTAAAGTTAGAGTTATTTTATTAACAAACTCTGTTAGCTATTCTTTAGGGTTAGTTGCCTATGGTTTATAATAGGGTTAGTTTCTTATATATATAGCTAGTTGGTATTGGGTTTTAAGTAACCATGCATTTCTTTTATATAGGCCATGCTAGGATCTGTTATTCCTTATCAAAGTTTGATCCAGCTAGAGTTCTTTTTATAAAACAAGCTGTACTTTATTGTATTTAACTGTGTAAAACCTTAGGGTATATTAGGGTATCAAATTGTGTCTGTTTAATACCATGATAAGGCCATGTGTTAACTTTATGAACTTATGTTAATTTAAAGCCAGTGATTGTTTAACCCTATGTTGTATGCTAATCTTTTATGTAAACAGCTATAAGTTAGTTAACCAATAAATTAAACAAAAACTTGGTCAACTCAAACTATATTTACTTCTGCATCTGTAAAACGCTGCCCACCGTAAGAAAGATCGACAATCGGACTACTATTTCTGTGCACATAGGGTAGAAGTCGACTAGATCAAACAGAACACTAAAACATGACTCTTTGACTGTTAGGGTAGTCCCGTCGTTTAGAAACAAGCCCTAATAGGATTTACTGAAAACGTGACCTGACACCGTCGCTGTGACCCTGTTTCAGACGGACTACCGTATACGAGACGACTGGACGAGACGCTCTGGACGGACGACACACTCGCCACCGCAGGCAAGTGTATCCACTTGCACTTTTGGCCGTGCTTAGGCCTTAGTTGGTTAGAAATGATACTTATGAACAAATAGAACCGGACGTGAAATGATAGTGTCCGGGACGAACCCTGACGGCTCAGACTTGACGACGAAGTCTGAGCCTGACAACAACAACTTTTTGACATCGTAGGGCTATCATGTGTGTGCGTGTGTGTGGACACCCTAGAATAACCCTTCCCGTCTTGTCACGTCCCGTCTCGTCTTGCACAGCCTGTGGGCAATAGGACACTCTCCAAGCTAGAGAGAGTGATCCCTTGTCCTGATTCACAGCCTGCGGGCAATATGGCACTCACCAAGCTAGAGTGAGTGATCCCTTGTACTGTTACACAGCCCAGAGGGCAATAGAGCACTCGCCAAGCAAGAGCGAGTGATCCCTTGTCGTGATTGTCTAGTCTTGTCATACTTGGGGTTTGGGGTTGGGTTGAGCTTGCGCACGGCAAGAGGGTCTGATCCCCCTCGAACCGTAAGGCGTGAACCCTTTCGTGTCTCACTTGTCTTGTCTTGTCTTGTCTTGTCCCGTCACGTCCCGACTTGTCTTGACATCTGTAGGTTAGTCCCGTAGTTAGTAGGATACGCTACGACTACTACTTGTTACGTTTTACTTTCTTGCTGCGTTACTTTCTTTTGTTCCCCTGCTATAACCTCAGCATGCTAATCAACCAGTAAACCATTGTTAAATAGTTGATACTCTTGCAGTTTGGTCTAGCCCTTTTTGTAGACCTTACCTGACGTACAGTTCCTTCTTTTGGGTGCTGTACGTCAGGTGCTCAGCCAGAGTTCGTGGACGAGGCAGATTCACTGGAGTACGTGGAGCCGAGGACGTCGACCCAGAGTACGTGCCTGACGAGGACCAGACCTTGAGGTCTTTTTAGTCGTCACTTTCAGAGGTTACTGCTTTTAGTTTGCTTTTAGATAGTTGTTGCCATACTTAGGCTTCTTTTTAGACTTGTACTCGCTGGATATTATATCTCTAATTTAATGAATGCCTTTCCTTTCTGTACTTCTTATTGTTCCGAATTTTATTACTGCAAGAACCTGAAAGTTTTTATAAATGGTATCCCTACAGACGCTTATTGGGTCGGAGCTTCACAGCTCCGGCCTAAGCGGGCCTTAGTCACGCTTCGCCTCCGTATTTTTGGGAAGTGGGGTGTGACAAAAATAGGGAGGATCACATCAATGCGTGCCCCAGTCGGAACCAACTTGGATTTGGAATACCGTTCTAAGGTTATTAATCCACAAGGCAAGGCAATAGAAATAAGGCATGCAAATTAAGTAATGTAATGAAAAGTAAGTAGCTAAGTAAGGGGATCATACCTGCAGTGCAATGTCGATCTGCTGCAAGAAAAGGGTTAGCACGAGTAACGATACAAATATTCATACAACCACAATTTAAAAGGGGAATCACAAGTGTCAGAAGCACAACATAGTGTCACAGGTGAAGCAAGTAATGGGAAAGGGAAGTGCTGCCAGCAGAAGGAGTAACACACATAATTCTCGTTTTATGATTGAATTAATTAATTGAATTAATTGGGAACTTGGGTAAACTGTGTGATACCAGGACCTGGACATCACCCCAAATTTGGGGTGAATACAGCACACGTCGCAGTGGACATGTGCACTGTATGACACCGGGACTCTCAGCTCCCCCGTCCCTGGCAGAAGTGAGGCTCTCACACAGTAACACAACCTCAGTATGTCTCCTCCACTCCCGGTAAAGACGAGTGGGTATAAATATCACACATCACATAGTCATTTCCCCTAACTTCTCAGTCCAGGCCTCATATCCATAATTTACTCAAATCCCATCTAAAACCCAGGTTTTGCTAACTCACCCTCATTAGAGAGGACTGAGACATTCCAGAGTTTCATTTTATTATTTTAGTAATGAAGGAGTCATGTTTCATTACATCACATTCCACATTCATACCAACATGGGTCATGCACCGAAGTGCCATGCCGTTCATCGTTATCAAATCACATATCAAATGGGTCATGCACCCAGGTGTCATGCCCTTCAACATAGCCATTTCAATTCATCACTCATCACATATGTAACCATGCTGTACATGACCCTATCATTATTAATTCACAGCAGATTTCATAACACAAGTGTTTACAAGCCCATTTCTCATTTTTTTCAAATTTCATTTCATTGTGGCATTTTCACAAACAGGTGGTGAACGTGACGTGTATGTCCATAAGCACATTAGCAATCCATTGGAAAAACATATTATTAATCTACCTTCCATGAAAAAACAATAATCATGCACCATAGCAGGTAGAATAATAACAATACACAAGTTATCACACTGTTTAACTACTTCAGCTTGCAGGAAATGTATCTGCAGTCCAAAACATGGATGATATCACCCAACTATAGTCAGAATTTTACAAAACTTTCTAAATTAAAGTTGTTAGTCCTGGGTTTACTGATAAAATTTAAGGCAAAAATATTAAGTATATGATTTATAGTGAATTATTTTGTAAAGTGTGTTAAATATGTTTTTCAGACAGATTTCAGGGTCTGTATTGAAAGCCAATTTTGGGCATGTTGCAGCCAGAAATTCGACATATAAGCACTGTGATGAATTTTTACAAAAACTGGTTAACTTTCCAACAAGACCAAGAACATGAAATTCCATTGTGTGTGCAGGTGTTGAGATCAATTTTACTAAACTGTGTCAAAACTAGAAATCAAACAGACATGTTATAAAGATAGAATTTTTACTCCTAATTCCTGAATTGAACATATATCAAAATTTATATGATTTTGGGTAGAACTTAAAGAACTACATGTACGCGCCATCACCTACAGCCCTTTCCTCTGCCCGGGACTTCCACGAAATGAAAACGGGCGTCATCATCGTATGCTCGACTTTGCCCTGGTGTATATCCCGGAGTACTCCTATGGCCGATCTGTCACCCATACATTCTGGGCTTGGCCACGTCCCGTGTGGAGAATGCCCCCCTATATATTTTTTTCGAGACCAAATTCACACTACTACAGTAACCACGGTTCCAGCAACAACACACAACCAATTTTCAGAATTTCAATGGGGATGGTGTTACTAAGAATTTTCAAGGGGGAATTCATGAAATTGCAATATGGCACATGGAATTTCTCCACGCCTAATACATATTAAGCAACATGATATAAAAACATGATGGAATTAACAATAATTAGATTTTCCAAAACCAAGTTGGATTCCTACATCAAAAAGTTGATTTTTCCTCTTTTCCTTCTCTTCTTTCTTCTCCACCTTCTTCTCTCTTGCAACCACTTGTGCTTCATGGATTTAGGATGAAGTAATTAGGGTTTTCAATAGAAGAAGGAGGAGAAAAGAGGGTGGGGATGGTCGGCCATAGGCTAAGGGAGAAGGAGGAAAAGAAAAATGAAAAGAGAAAAGAAAAGAAGAATGAAGAAGAAGAAAGAACTCTCCTTAAAAAAATCTAACTCTAGAACCTCCTTAGGATAAGCATGCCACATGTTAAATGACCAAAATACCCTCCCAAAAATATATCTCAACTTTCACTTATTTACAAGTTTGCCATTACTTTATGCACCGACCACTTAAGTATGTACACACAACACTTTTGGTCCAAATGACCATTTTGCCCCTTGCCTTTCTAAAATTTTACGGGGGTTGCCATTGATCCATAACCCCTTTCACACTTGCATGGATTCCCCACACATACCCATGCATGCCTACACATGTACACATGCACCACGCACACACGTCCAACACATTCCTGTTGTTTCGCACCCACGACGTCTTTCACACTTCTCCCGCACTCAATCTCGCTTTCTCGACTCTTAGCCACGCATTACGGCCCAATCCCCCTTACACTACGTTATATACATCGATATCCACGTTTATTTCATGACTACGTTTGCACCGTAGGTAGAAATACCACGTGTTCAGTAGAATACACGTATAGTGCTAAATAGGGCATGACATCGTTATATTATGCACATGTGCTTGTTAGGAGAACAAGTTCACAGAATGACTCACCGGAGATACTACTATATGGTTATCATACTTTGAATGTTACCAGAAGATCTTTAGTAATAATAAGTGCAGGGTAGTCCTTTGACCGGAGATGAGCTAAAGGACCTTGCATGTGGAAATTGTACTTTGGTAATTATCAAACATTGGCCAAATAACTGATGTGTATGTACCTGCTAGGTATAGTTGGAGGCATAAGAATGGAATGGCCATGCTGTCAGGATTCATCTCTTTCAGTATGTGAGGCTAGAGTCACAGCTGAGTAAATGGACATATAGTAAATCCCTAGCCAGGGTAGGAGATGAACTTGTTAATAGTTAACACGTATCATCCAACCAATAACTATGGGATCACATTTGACCCAAAGGATTTAAGGTGTATTGTGTTGAGTATTGGTGTTTCATACCAATGTTATTTTGATAATGATCACAACATTATATTGTTACTAATGACTCTCTTGTTTTAGTCTCTCAGTTATCTATTGAATAATATCATTTTTGGAGACTAAACACTTGGTGCAAGGATGGACATCAAGAGGAGAAATGCCAAAGCTTGGACTCAATGGGTGCCAAAGCTTGGAGATGATGGGGAGCATCAAGGCATCAAGATTGAAGCCATAGACTCCGAGGAAAGCAATGTAATCCATGTATTATTTCATTTATTGCTTTACTATTTTTGAGTCTAGGTTTAATGTAATTCCTTGATAGATGGTCTACTCATTCATGCATATGTATTTAACCATCTTAGTGAGCCTTAGGATTATCATAGAATCTAACCTAATATGTTCATCTTGCCCAAAGACTCAACTATAGTCTCTGGCTCTCCAACAGTCGCCTGATGAAGGTTTTACAGTCGACTGGATGATTCCAGACGCCTGTCGAACCTTCCACACTCGACTGTAATGCACTGCTCAAGTCAACATTTTTATTGACTCTTCTTGAGCTTTTCGCATCAGTCGACTGATGTTCAATTTACAGTCACCTGTGTTTCTATAGTCGCCTGGAAATTGATCTACAGTCAACTGTGTGCAACTTGCATTTTCTGGGCTTAATCTCAATTTGCAAGACAGTCGACTGATGAAGTATTTACAGTCGCCTGTATATTTATAGTCGCCTGTGAAATGGTCAACAGTCGTCTAAAAGGCGTAAGTGCGAAAGGTGCATCTCTCTGTTTTATGTCCATCCCTGCAGCTGTCGCCTGATGAAGGATATACAGTCGACTATGTAGTCTTCTACAGTTGACTGTCCTGGTTCAGATTATAGCCGTTGGGATTTATTTAGCCGTTGGACAGTTGACTGTCAGTTGTTCATCAGTCGACTGTCGATGACGTTTTTGCCCAGATTCTAGCCGTTACAACTTTTTGTTTTTGGCTATTTCCTTGGGTTTTGAGAGGTCATATAGGGTTCCTATATATATGAGAGGGCTGAGTTTGTTAGAACTTCTTGATGCTATTGAAAATCTTCAGAGTTTAATTAAGCCACTCTCAAACTCTCTCATTTCCCTCTTAGAGCTCTAAATCTCCTTCATGCATTGAAGTCAAGCTCAAGGGAAATCATCCAAGTGCATTTCAAGCAAATCTCATCACTTGAAGATCATCTTCCATGCCTTGCATTCATTAATGAGTAAGTTCATCTCAAGGCATAGGTAAGAGTATTTGTTTTACTTTGTGTTTCTTTGAAACCGCCTTAATTCTCTTTGTGAGAATTATATACTCTCTTTGTGGTAGTTACTCTCTTTGTGGAAGTTTGGTGTCCTAGTGTATGGCTAACCCTAATTCTCTGTGTGGGAATTAGTAATTCTCTGTGTGGGAGTTTGACCCTTGTGTAGGGTTGGTTTGGTTTTTGTGTAGGAAAAAATCCTCTAGGTGAGGTATCTCTTTGTGGGATTGTATTCACTTCTCTTTGTGGAAATTATAGTGAATATTGGTGTGGCTGGACGTACCCAAGTTTTGGGAAACCAGTGTAAAATATTGTGTTTGCGTTTGGTTTGATTGTGTTGATTAATTCCTTTTGCATTTATTATTTCGCATTTGCAAGTTAAATTTTAATTGCACAATTTATTGCCATTACATTATTCACCCCCTCTAGTGTGTTATTGTTTGTATTGCAAGGGTAAGGCGCTCCTTACATAATGATGTTTGACTTTATACTGTACCATAGACACCTTAGAGATATAGTGATGGCGTCTGGACTGAACTGCATGGAATCTATCACGGTAAGGCCCATATTATCTCGGAGAGATTCCAAGCTCACAAACTAGATAATGACGGTTCTGAAATGGGGATCGGCACACTCAGCTATGTCCTCTATCGATCAATAACACGATGCGATTGTGTTCACTACTAAAGTAGGAATCGGGCTATTAGATTCTCACACTGATGATGAACTCCTCACGAAAAGTGAAGGAAGAAACTTTCAGTGCAAAGATCACAAGGGGTTGTGATCAGAAAAGAAGAAGTCAACTAATTAGTATTCATTAATCAACTAGTGTTTCTTGATTAGTCGACTAATCAGCCACTAGTCAATTAATGATTAGACACTAGTCAACTAGTCGGCATGTAACTGTTACAAAGAGTGACTAGTCGACTAGTTACAGTCACTAGTTGACTAGTCGACTAATGCTGACATGGCAAAAAGTGGAATTATATATTTGATGCAGGGTTTGATTGGGAATCAAACCTAAATCAAATCTAATTTATATCCTAGAGTTCTAATGCGATTAGAACTCATCAAGTATGCTTATTCTTCTTTGTGTGTTTAGGGATGAGGTTGAGTTCTATACGAACACTCACTCTGAATCAAATTCGGCTCTCCCTAGCACTATATTAGCCCTCTTGAGACACATGTAAACACCAATCTCTCTTGAGAAAATGTAAGAGTTTTACCTTCTTCTTCTTCGCTCTAGCAAAGCAAGGAGGGAAGTTCGAGTTCTTGGGGGCCTATGAATTGTGGAGATGATCTTCATCTCGTGATTCATCTAAGGTGTTGGATTGGATAAAGGAGACCTAATGTGTTGCTTGGAGGAGGTGAACACGGCGCTTCTGGTATTCATCGAAAGAGATTAAGGATCCGTGAGTATCACTTGAGTATATTGGCACAAAGGTACGACCTTTATGGTTTTTATTCAGTGATATAATTTCTAGATTTGCAGTAGATCCTTGGTTTGATTGCTAGTTAGAAATTTTTTGAATTTTTTGTCTTCCGCTGAATGATCTAAATAGTTTAGATCACTATCATAATAATCTTACAGTAGTATCAGAGCCTTACTGCAATCTAGATTTTATGTGGATATAAACCTATTAGAACTTTAAAAACGGATTTTTATCATCAGAAAATCATATTTGCGTAAATCACCTGTTAAAGGGGTTAGTCGACTAATCTGTGGACTAGGCCGTAAAGGCTAGTCGACTGATCCACCTACAGGAGGTTTGAGTAACTTGTATACTGTAGATTAGTCGACTAGCATATAATGACTAGTCGACTAATCCAGCAAAAGGCCGTGTCTTTGATGATTTTAAATCTCTAATTTTTAAATAGAAGGTTATTTTGATGTGTTAAATGATAAAATGGATCAAAATAATTTAATTATGATTAATCTTTGGAGATAACATTTTTAAAATATGTTTTAAAATTGTTTTAAAATTGTTTTAAAATTATTTTAAAATACTTTCATCATAGGATCATGTGGATGTTGGCTATAATTTGATTATATGTTAAATAATTATGAGGGTCCTGCAACCACTCTGCCATTAATAATCTAACCTAACAGTGTAGGACGTTGTCACATGGTCCAAGTAAATATTTAGCGATTTTATTTATATCTGGCTGGAGGGTCACTTGCTAAATTAAATAAAATCGATTGATATTTTGTTGCTCGCAAAATATAGTTCATTTACAAATTACTTGTTCATGGAACATATTTTGCACCAAAACCTAATTAATCCCCAGTTATAGAGTAGATGTAAACCCAATGAAGTTGGAACTATTAAGGTCATGAATATTTTATTGAATTTGAAGTTCAATTGATCACATTGGTGTTTAACTAAGAAAAGCGAGTTTGAGCAAGGTTCTTGTATTAAGGAACATGTACTTGGTGATTTAACATATGGAAACCCGTCCTCCCTAGATTTTGCATGCCTGCCAAGTGATCAATTTGAATTCTTTTATCCAATTAAATTAAATGGCTTAGTTTTTCGAACTATATCTAGTCTATTACGTTCAAAATCCTTTTAAGGATTATCCGTAGCCCTCCATTATTTCAAAGATGTAGAGTAATTAGGCTTGAGGCTATGGTTGTTGATGAAGGTCAAGCCATAGTTTTTCAATCCTAGGTGATGCATCTTTGCAACCATAAGAAGGATTTAGGGGATTTAAGGGTGGGCCTTGTTGACAAAGGTCAAGGGCACATTGCTTACATTATACCGAATAAAAAACGATGAGAAAGACTTGACTAGACTTTATAATTTGTTGATGAATGTCAAGGTCATGAAGGGCTAGGGGCGAAAACCATAACAGAGAGTTGCAACATGTTGAAATTGACAAAGAGTTTGTCTACAAACTATATAGTGCGATAATTTGTTGATGAAGGTCAAGGTTATCAAACTCAAGATGGTTGGAACTCAATTCCCACTAAGAAATTATTTGATAATTTTCATCTATCTTTTGAGTTGAAGATATTCGCAAATATTAGTGGAAGAAATAATTAGTTGAAAATCAATCTAATTATTTTAAGTACATCTGATCCATTATTGTAACTCGTTCAAAACTGAACTATTACAATAAAGTCCATTGATGTACACTTTGTCTCTCCAAGCTCCTTGTCTAGCTTCCATAGCTTCTTGGCCTTGTTGGGCTCACTCCTAGCTTTGAGTGCTTCCTTAATTGACTTGAATTTTTATGCCTGCACTCATGTATATTAGATGATATGTTTGCTCATCATTAAAACTACATGGCGAGTGCTTCAATATCTCAATATGGCCTTCCTCCGTCTTCATTGCGTCAATGAAGGTCGGTTCATTCCTCCGAACCCCCTTGGAGAGCTGAATGGCAGGGAGAATCTTACTTGACAATGCATTCTCTCTTTGGAGCAGGATCGTGCAAGACTTGTCTACGAGGAAGCACACTGTGTTTGCGTCTAGAACCAACATAGCCTTCATCTGATCTAGGAACTCCAAGACGATGACTACATCAAAGTCATCCATGTCAATCACCATCATGTCCACTGGGCCATACCATTCTCACATTCTTACTTGTATTTCCAGAGCCACGCCAACAATGGGAGTTGGTTCCGAATTGATGGCCTTGATGGTCTCATTCTCTTTGGTCATTGCAAGGTCCAAATCTCTCGCCATCCTACCAGAAATCAAGAAATGAGAAGCACCAGTATCTAGGAGAGCATTGAAGGTTTTATCGTCGATCGCTGTCTCAATGAACATAGGCCCTCTTGGCCTTTCATCCACCTTGGCACAAATGACATTGTGAAAACGTAATGAGTTCACCCTCATTTCTTCTTGTTTCTTCCCTTCTTTCTTCTGGATTAGGGCCGCGAGTTTGGCCCTATTTGGACTTCCCAAGCTTTGTAAGGACCTTTGCAGAAGTTGCATTGGAGTTTCTTCAGGTGATCCTCCTTGGCTCGCTCAATAGACTTGCACTTGCATTGGTTTGGCTTAGGCTGAGAGTCTCTGGACTGTTTCTCTTTCTCTCCCCCACCTTTGCCATAGTTTTCCTTCTTTTCGTTTAGCTTCATATAGTCCACCTTCTTGAACTCGATCAAGGATTTCGCCACAGCCATAGCTTTGGTAAGGGTCTAGACTCTCCACATCTGAAGCTCCATCTTGGCCTACCCCGCAAGGACATCCATGAAAGTTAAGAGCAAATCCCGCTCGCTCATGTCAGGAATCTCAAGATGCAGCTTTGAAAATTCCTTCACATAATCACGAATAGAGCCTTTCTAAGTGAATGCTTCATTCTCCACATTCTCGAGACAGAATTGCTTCTTGATTTTCACCTTGAACTCTTCCCATGTATTAAAGGTGCATGTTCCCTTCTTCATATCATCGTTCCGTCTATGCCACCACAGCGTAGCAACATCTTGGCGGGAAAGTAAGGCCGTGAGGAGCTTGGAGCCATCATCCTT
Source organism: Scilla litardierei (assembly GCA_030789695.1). NCBI lineage: Eukaryota > Viridiplantae > Streptophyta > Magnoliopsida > Asparagales > Asparagaceae > Scilla > Scilla litardierei. The sequence continues at coordinate 59,545,955 of CM061141.1, read as the reverse complement.
GATCTCCACAGCATCAAAATATCTTTTGATGTTCCAATAATATTATCGAGTTCACAAGCATTCAATGTACCACCATATGGATTTGGTTTTGGAACATCCACCATTGGTATGAAAGGTTGGTTGACATACACTCCACTCATCCACACCATCTTTTGTTGGTTGAACCAGCCTCTGAGCTCTTCCAAATCCTTCACCAGGGCCTCCACTTGAGCCTCTAGGGTAGAATTCCTATACTCCAAGAGATCACCCTCTTCTGAAGCATGTTAATGGTCGAGTTCAAGACCATTAGCATCTCATCCCAAAGCTTGTCCCTCCTAGACCTCAGCTCCTTAATGCTTTCCTCTGTGGCCTCAAACTGATCTTTCGCCTCAACCATGATGAGCTCTACCTTGCATAACCATGCCTCGAATGTTGACATGATGTCCTTGGAATTCTCCTTACGAGGCGGCCTAGTGGTGCCCTTCGCCATCTCGGAGTCGCTTGGAAATGAAATCTCGCTAGCCGACATCCTCTTACCCGAACTGCAAGCTTTGATACCAACTGTCATGGGCGGATTATTTATCTTCTTGACTAGCCCAATCATGTACGTCACTTAGCTCAATTTACCTCTTAAAATGGCTAAGTCAGCATTTTCTCAAACTCTCACACTCATAAGGAATTAAGAGAACAAGATAGCTTGGAAGTGTAGAACTCTTTTACTTTGCCATTACTTTGGAACTCTTTTTGATTACAAATGAACTTCCCTTGCCTCTATTTATAGGTGAGGCTCCCTTATAATCAATGTTGGAGATTAAAGGATTTTTGAGGAGGCTTCCATAGGGCTTTTTCCATCGTCTGGCATAAGGCTTAACAGACGTGGGAAGCCGAAGAAGAATAAAAACCATAAAATCATATTTTATGAAAACCCTATGAAAAAATAAAACACTTTGCATGATTTATACAATCTTATGAGATGGCCAAACCAACTTCGCAAACTTAGATCTAAATAGACTGCTATTAAATAAAGTTTAAAGAACATATCTTTGTTTTTACAGTTGCAAAAACAATTCCTTTAGGTCGATGTCCCGAAGCGATTCAACGCATCGTCTCGAAGTGACAACTCGCTTTAAAAGATTTCACCTTAACTAGAACCCCCCACACCAAGTGTTAGATCAGATCAGAACTCCCTTCAAGTTTTGCTAGAGCCTAAAAAGGGAATAAAGAGGGGGAAAAGAGGAACTAAAATTTGGCCGCCTTTAGATCTAGGGGCTTGGTGTAATTTTGTTTGAAGGAGATGGATCCTATTTATAGGGTGAGCCGAGCCTTCATATCAGTAACACATCCGATGTGATACTAAAATGAAAACCCCTTTTGACTCAAGTTTTTCTCCTTTCCGGGCTTAAATTTGAACAATTGTTTCTCACTCTCCATTGAACCTTAAAAGCCAAATGATATAACATTTCGAAGAGCTTTGCATGTAGAAAGTATAGAAACCAATATCACTCAATTTCGTGATCGTTTGACCCTCGAAATCCGACGTCAAAGTTGACCCAAAAACCAGGCCCAAAAAGGGCTGAGCCCCACTTTGGGTTGCACCTGAGCACATGCTCAGGTTGCACCTGTGCTTGTGCTTGCGTGTAGTTCGAGCACAGCTCAGGCAGCAGCAGCCGGATCTGATTGCTCAAGTGCACCTGAGTTGCTAGCTCGAGCTTGCCTGAGCAGAAGCTCGGGCATGCCCGAGCTTCCAAAGCTCGAGCATGCACGTGCCACTCGGGCGCTGTAGCTCGAGTGCAATCTTGGGATGTTGTGCCAGAGACTAAATCTCAAGCTTAGTATGTTTGTCACTGATTCGTGATATAAATTGAATATTCCCCCCATTCTGGGCATTTTATGTGTACATCATGTTAATATTGGCTTTGATACGTGCGTATTCGAGATATTGTGTAATATTTAAGCCTACTCTCTTTTTATACATAAAATGTGGTCTTTATGGACTAATCTTTGTTGAGTATTGGACTTCTCCCTACTTGGTGTTAATGATGAGCAAACATAAATACTTGTGACTAATTCCCTGTTTTGCAGTTAATCCATTGCCTAAGTTATTTATGAAGATCTACTAGCAATGGATAACTCACAAACATCATTGGAGGCAAATGACATGAATTGGATGATTGTAGATTGATGATTGAAGCTCCGTAAAGACTTCAAGCTCATACGATGGAAAGAAGAGAATATTTGTCAATGTAATTTTTCTTTTATGTCTTCTAGTATGTAGCTTAGAAGTAGAACTTTGATAGAGCACTCACACACATCTACATTCAGTCATAGGACTTTATTAGATCAATTGTCATTTGATTCCAATTCAATTCTTTATTGTTTGTGCTAGGATTGTTTATAACAGCCGACCGCTGAACAGTTTACAGTCGTCTGTCTCAAAAACAGTCGACTGTGTTTTGTTCTACAGTCGCCTGTTATGCACAGACTATTACAATATGTTTTGGGCCTTCTCTGATTATTTCGCACAGGCTACTGTTGAACGATTCACAGGCGCATGTCCAAATAACAGTCGACTGTCTATTGTAAATCAGTCGTCTGTCTATCCTTGCCCAAACTCTGTTTGATCTGACTTTTACAGCCAGTTGACTAATGCTGTATATACAGTCGTTTGTCTATTGGATCAGTCGACTGTCTATGCTGCAACAGTCGCCTGTCTGTAAGTCATTTCTTTGACTCAGCTCTCTGGAAATTTCTCTTGCTTTTGACAATCGTTTGTTTAAGGATTTACATTCGCCTGTTCTGATTTACAGTCGACTGCATTTCTTGAATCAGTCGTCTGTCCTGTTTCTTCTGAGATTTCCAGTATTTGTCTAACTTACCCATCTCTCGGCCAGTCGCCTGTCGAAGAAATTACAGTCGCCTGTTGGTTTTACAGACGACTGTCTTTGCTTCATTAGTCGACTGTCCACATGGTAAGTTACCGTTATGAATTCTCACCTACCCTTGCTGACTGTGCAACAGTCGACTGAGGATAGTTCAACAGTCGACTGTCGCGAGTTCAGATTATATCCATTGAGATTTTTCTCACGGATTTCAATTGGGTTTTTGCCTAAACTGTTTTGTGGATTTGAGAATGCTATAAATAGAGCTTCTACTGTTCCATTGGAAGGTTACTCATTCATTGCAAAATCTCTCAAGCTTTCATTTCCAAAGATCAAAGCTCTCAAATCCAAAGCCCTAAGTATTTCCATATCTTGTTCTCTTGCTCTCAAACCTAGAACCAAAGAGTGATCTTCTAGGCAATTGGTGCAGTCAAGCGAAAGGGCTTTTTCCTCTCTTCCAAGAGAGTTCTTCAACACACATCACACACCTCCTTCAAGTTCTACTTCAAGGCATAGGTGATTGTAAGTGTTGCTTTCATTATTTCATAACATTCGTTATTTGAGTTGTGCTCTCGGTTGTGAGAGTGGTTTTGCTTGCTCCCTGGTTGTGGGAGTCAAGGAAATCGATTGTATTCGATTGCACTTGTAGGGTTCCTACAAGTGGGCTTTAAGGAAACCTCAAGTTAGGGTTCTAACTTGAGTATCCTGTGGTATCCGGGTGGTAGGGATGTAGGATTACCGGGAACAAGTCGGTAGTTGACTTGGGTAATCCGAACCCTTAAAACATCTCTGTGTTTACGTGTGTTTCATCTTGGGTTGTTTTTCTATTCCGCACTATTTGTTGGATTGCATTTTATTTGGCATAAATTCCTTTTTAAATTTGCATAAACACTATTCAATCCCCTCTTCTAGTGTTTTTCCCATAGACATGGTCCTTACAATTGGTATCAGAGCGCAAGGTTTTATCTATGGCATCCACCAACAACAACGTTCCTCCACCGCCTACGTACAACAATCACGACCGTGATGGAGCGTCCACACTTTTCGAAGGTCAATCTACGGTATGTCCTCCACGTTTCAATGGTACTAAATTTGGCTATTGGAAGTGTAGGATGGAGACATTCCTTAAGAGTGCTTCCCTTTGGAGAACTCTCCACAAGGAGTACGTCGAGCCCGCCGAAGAGGATTTCGAGAAATGGACGACTTCCGAGAAGTCCGCCGAAGTCAACAACGCTAAAGCAATGAATGCTCTTCATTGTGCGTTGGACCCAAATGAGTTCAACAAGATATGCACATGTAAGAGTGCGTATCAAATTTGGAACCATCTCATCGTTACCCATGAGGAAACGAACAAGGTAAAGCTTTCAAAGTTATATGTTGCCGTGCAAAACTTCGATTTGTTTCATATGCAGGATAATGAGAGCATTGCATCGATGTACGGACACTTTACCGACATCACGAATGAATTGGACGCCCTTGGCCAAATCTACACCGAACCTGAAAAGGTAAGGAAGATCATCATGGGGATGACCTCCAAATGGAAAAGAAGAGCAATCGCCATCGAAGAGGTCAATGACTTGAAGAACTACACCGTGGTGAATCTCATCGGGACTCTTATGTCTTACGAAGTAAGACGAGATAACCGATTCAAGATTCGAGCCATTATGAATCCCTCGGAGGCCAAGAAGAAAGCTTTGGCATTCAACGCCAATTCATCATCCTCCGAAAGTGATGAATCCGAGAACAAGATGGATTTGGGTGAAATGGCCCAAATGGCGAAGAAGTTTCAACGCTTCTTCCGCAAAGGTAAATTTCCTTCAAACAAACGTTTTGAGTCTACTAATGCTACTTCCTCTCTTTGTTATAAGTGTAATAAGCCAGGGCACATCAAGAGGGATTACCCAATGCTAAACAACAAAGAAAACTGGAAGGCACCGAAGTACCACAAGTCCGACAAGAACAAGAGAGACAAGAAGAAAGGACTCGTAGGTACCTTCGATGACTCAAGTGATGACTCATCAAGCGATTTCGATGATGAGAAGGGTAAGAGCGCCCACATGTGTTTCATGGCACTTGAAGACCCACTCTCAGATGAGAGTGATTCCGACACGGATGACACCGAGGTAACAATGGATGAACTTTGTATTGCTAATGAAGAACTATTTGCTAAATACCAATCTTTAATGCTTAGATACACTAGCTTAAAGAAATCAAATGTCAGCAAGTCATCCATTCCATGCATTATCAATAATGACACCATTGTTGATACTTTAACTCTTGAGAAAACAAACTTAGCTTCTCAAAATGTCACATTGAGAGATGAGGTGAATTCCCTCAAATCTCAACTAGATCAAACACATCCTAAGGATAATAGTGATCTAGTTACATGACACACACAATTGGGTTTAGAGAATGACTCTCTTAAAACCCAAGTGCACGAGCTCAAAGCACGGGTGTCCACCTTGGATACCAACATTTCTTCTTTAAAGGAGAAATATGAGCTCATGTCCTCCTGTATTGTGAGATTCAATAAGGGAAAAGGACAATTGGACGATTTGCTTGCAAGCCAATTTCTGGCCACACATCGTGTTGGCCTTGGATTTGTAAAAGCGAATGCATCTAATGCTCGCACATCCTATAATTGTGTCACTATAGATTTTGTGAGGCCTTCCTCCGGTGCATCCATAAGTGGTGTCAAAGACACTATATGTAGCTCCTACCAAGAATGTCACCACTTCATCTTCTCTTCCTTTTGGCAAGAAACCCACTAAGGGTGGAAACCAAAAGCAAGGCCATGCTTATATGTACACTAACACTCATCTATGTAGGAAACATCCTACTTCACAAGTGGATAATCATGACACATTCTATGCTCCGCACCCACGGACACGTACACAACCACACATGAGAAATACTCATATACGTGATCCTATACATCCGTATGCTCATACACATCATTCTTTCATGTATGCTCATCCTCCACATGTCATGCATGATCCATATGCTTCATATAATATGCATGTTGCCAAGCATACATATCATCCTAGAATGTACAATGCATATCCTCCACCACATCTCTATGCTAGAAATCATGTTCCTAAGAAGCATGCACCACATAGAAATCCAACACATATGCATGCAACTAGGAATAGGACTCCCAAGATGTACACTATTTGGGATCCTAAGAATACTAGTCTTAATGATAGGAATGCTTATGTTGATTCCTATTTTCATGATGTGATTAGAAATAATAATTATGTTGGGAAGCGGAAGTCCACTTGGACTTGGCTTCCAAAGGGCTAATCCCCTTGGACCCAACAAACATTGGGTACCATAAGCTTATGGTATATTATATAGGTACCCAAGAGAAAGAAGAAGAGCAATAAATGTCTTATTAGCTCTAAAGGGAAAGGATGGATTCTTGATAGCGGTTGCTCCAAACATATGACGGGAGATCCCTCATTGCCATCCGAAGTGATTAGCATCAAGGATGGTGCGACGATCACTTTTGGAGGTAATCAAAAGGAAACCATCATTGGAGTAGGTATCGTTGGTAATCCTTCCAAACCCTTAATTACTAATGTTTATCTTGTTAGTGGTTTGTGTCACAATCTCATTTCCATTAGTCAACTTTGTGACAAAGGTTACAAGGTTAACTTTGGAGAAGGATTGTGTACTATTGTTGATTGTGATTCAAATGTTTTATTTTCCGGTATTAGGCGTAAAAATATTTATTATTTGAGCTTTCCTAAAACCGTAGAACATTGCTTAGTTGCTAACACAAGTGAACAACTATTATGGCATCGCCGTTTTGGTCATGTTCACTTCAAGCACTTATATAAGTTAGCTAAGCATGATCTAGTCAAAGGTTTTCCTAAGATTGCTTTTAATAAGAAAAACTTTTGTGATTCATGTCAAAGAGGTAAACTAAGTAAATCTTCATTTAATCTTAAAGAAGGGATTACTTCTAAGAGGCCCATAGAACTTCTTCATCTAGATTTATTTGGGCCAACTAGAACCGCTTCTTTAGGTAATGCTCATTATGGATTAGTTGTCGTAAACGACTTTTCTAGATTTACTTGGGTTTCATTCTTAACCAATAAGAATGAAGCTCATGAAGAGTTTACCAAATTTGCAAAGAAGATTCAGAATCTCTTAGGATCCACCATTATCACTATTCGTAGTGATCATGGAGGAGAAGTTGAGAATGAGTCTTTTACAAAGTTTTGTGATGACTCCGGGATAACTCATAACTTTTCCTTTCCTCATGCACCACCATAAAATGGTGTTGTAGAAAGAAAGAATATGAATCTTATTGAGTGTGCTCGCACTATGCTCCATGATAGTCATTTAGGACTACAATTTTGGACAGAAGCGGTGCACACGGCATGTTATGTGCTCAATAGGATCCTAGTGAGACCCCGAACGAACAAAACTTGTTTTGAGTTGTTTTATAATAAAAAGCCTCAAGTAAAATATTTTCGTGTTTTTGGTTCAAAATGCTTTATAAAGAACACTTTTGGTAATTTAGACAAGTTTGAGCCAAGATCCGATGAAGGAATTTTTGTTGGATATTCCACACGTAGCAAAGCCTACCGGATATACAACAAAACTTCTTCAATGATTGAGGAATAACTTCACGTATTTTTTTATGAAGATTTTGATTTTCCTCATGTTAATGATGATAATGTAGATATTCTTTGTGATTCTCTTAATAATTTTAAGATTAATGATTCTATTGTTGAGACTAACACTTCTAACGAAGTTGTTGAAGTTGTTCCTAGTGATACAGGTATACCCAAAGCTTATCTGACCGTTCGTAACCATCCCCATAACCACATTATTGGAGATATTGGTGTGGGTGTTCGAACGAGATCGAGAATTGAAGAATTCTCTCATTGCGCATTTGTCTCTACCATTGATTCAAAGAACATCCAAGAAGCTTATGAGGATAGCTCTTGGATAGTGGCAATGGAAGAAGAACTAATACAATTCGAGAGAAACGAAGTTTGGGAATTCGTACCTCTTCCGAGTGGTCACCAATTCATTGGGACCAATTGGATCTTCAAGAACAAGATGGATGAAAACGAGGTAATCACACGGAACAAAGCAAGGTTAGTAGCTTAAGGCTACCGGCAAGAGGAAGGTATTGATTTCGAAGAATCTTTTGCCCCCGTAGCTAGATTAGAAGCTATTAGGTTGCTTTTATCTTTTGCATCCCATAAGAATTTTAAACTATTTCAAATGGATGTTAAAATGCATTTTTAAATGGGTTTGTCAATGAAGAAGTTTATGTTTCTCAACCTCCCGGTTTTATTCATGAAAAATTTCCAAACCATGTTTTCAAACTTAAGAAAGCGTTGTATGGGTTGAGACAAGCTCCTAGAGCTTGGTATGATCGACTTAAGACCTTTCTTTTGAATTTAGGTTTTAAAATGGGAGAATTTGATTCTACTCTCTTCATTAAAGATTATGAAAATGACATTCTTTTGATTCAAGTTTATGTAGACGATATTATATTTGGTTCTACTAACTTTAATCTTTGTCAAGAATTTTCCAAGTCTATGAAGGACGAGTTTGAGATGAGCCACATGGGAGAGCTCACCTACTTCCTTGGATTGCAAATTCGACAAATGGAGAATGGCACATTCATACATCAGACAAAGTACATAGGGGAGCTTATTAAGCGATTCGGGATGGAATCGTCTTCAAGCAAAAGGACTCCCATGAGTACTACTACTCATCTACACAAGGATGAAAGCGAAAAAAATGCAGACGTTCGTCTATATCGAGGTATGATCGGTAGCTTACTTTACTTAACCGCTAGTAGGCCAGATATCATGTTTTCCGTATGCCTTTGTGCTAGATATCAAGCAAGACCTAAGGAGTCACACTTGATTGCGGTTAAACGAATATTTCGTTATCTCAATCAATCTCTAGATTATGGGTTACTTTACCCTAAGTCTAGCACATATGAGTTAATCTCATATAGTGATGCCGACTTTGCCGGATGCAAGTCCGACAGGAAAAGTACTAGTGGCACTTGTCATTTCTTAGGAAATTCCTTAGTTTCTTGGTTTTCTAAGAAACAGAATTCGGTGTCATTATCCACGACTTAAGCGGAATATATTGCCGCGGGTCTTGCATGTGCACAAGTTCTTTGGATGAGACACACACTTAGTGACTATGGTGTCAATTGTGATACTTGCCCTATCATGGTTGATAATCTAAGTGCTATTTGTCTTTCCAAGAATCCGGTACACCACTCCCGTACCAAACACATAGACGTGAGACATCATTTTATAAATGATCATGTAGCTAAGAAGGACATCATCTTAGAGTACATTGAAACCCAAAAACAAATTGCTGATATCTTCACTAAACCTCTTAAAGAAGATTCATTTGTGAGGTTGCGTGGAGAATTGGGAATTATGGGTGAATCTGAAATCTAGAAGCTCAAACTTTCTTGTTATAACTCCTTTTTTGAGCTCATATCATTTTGTTGCCTATCTTCATGTGCTTTATTATATTATGAGATTAAGAAAGGCAATTGTAACTTAATTGATTTCATGAGCTTTGAGATTGATTGGAGTGATTCGTGTTTCAATGGATTTATTGTTTTTATAATGGTTTTATGATGTATTTGTGATTAGAGTATAGGTCCTAGGGTGAGTGTTCTTATTCTCTGGAATTCTATCTCACTGTGCACCTTTGGACCAGGACAGACGACTGTATTTCCTTCGACAGTCGATTGCCCTACTCTATCTCCTCAGTCTAAGAATTGGTATCTTTCGTACAGCCGACTGATGACTTATTTACAGTTGACTGTTAGTTTAACAGGCGACTGCCTTTTAGTCATCAGGCGACTGTTATATCTATCGAATTTTTACAGTGTTCTCTGTTATTTTTGATGAACTGTATTAATTCTCGGTCAGCCGACTGTTGAGTATATGCCAGTCGACTGTCCAATGGACAGGCGACTGCATGTTACTTTCCAGTCGACTGCCCCTCTCTCTGAGATTTATTTTTATCACTTCATCCAATCGACTGACATCTGTTCATCAGTCGACTGTCTTCTGTTGTGACGGTTCAAGTGATTTGATCCGAGCCGTCGATTCCTTGATCCAACGGCTCAGATTCATTCCCCAAATTTTATATTCGAGAATGCGCGATCACTTCCCCACGTCGACTCTCTCTCATCCGATTCGACCGTTTGTCTTCCCTCTCGATCTCTCCTCCAAAACCGTCGATCTGCTTCTCTTCGTCGCCATCGATCACGTGCTGTCGTTGCCGTCGATCTCCTTATACACGTTCGTCGTTGCTTCTATACTTGGTTTGATTCTCTCTCACTAGCCCTTCGTTCGAATTTCTTTGCATTGTTACTCCTTCTCTCGTTTCCATGGCTCCCAAACCGAAGGGAAAAGAGAAGATTGTTGCTCCTAAACGACCTAGGGCACCCAAGAAACCTATATCGAAGAAGAAAGAACCCTACAAAGCCCGAACCAAGCAAGCCGAGTCTCCCGTGCTTTCTTCTTTGCAGGGTTACTCACCTTCTGCTTCTTCTAGCGATGCTCAGCCCTTGATCAAGCGTCAGCGGAAGCGCATTGATCTTGCCATCAATGAGCCTGTTGCTGACGCTCCCCATCAGTCCCCTTCAGTGGCGAGTTCTTCTGAAGAGACTCCTGCCATACCCCCCCTCTGATCCCCTAGTTCCCGTTTGCCGAGACGATTTTTGTCTGGCAAAATTTCACTCTCTTCTAGAGATCAACCTTCTTAGGGAGCGGTACATTGCTTTCCCCGCCTTCACTGCTGAGAGGCCTTCTGACCTTCTTTCTGCTACTCACCTAGCCGACACTTTTCGCTTCTCTCAGAGCGAGTCCCCCAGAGCCTATCCATTTCTGGTGAAGCTCTTCTATGCGAACCGCGTTCGCGGCGAGTACTCGTCTACCGGCATCCTCGATACTGTCGTTCAGGGAACCCACATTCAGATCACTCCCTCTCTCTTAGGGACTATTCTTAGGATTCCCTCTGTTGGTTCCCTTCCCACTGATATCTGCATCTCCGAGATTGACGATCTTGACCAGTCTGTCCTCCGGGATATGTTTCGAGAGGTACCTTTAGCTCTTGATTCGGGTGTCAGATCATCTATGTTCTCTGTGAGAGGTTGGGCTGTTCACCTAGTGGTGAAGTCCAACATCCTGCCGATGTATGGATCATCTGACCAGCCGTCTCAGGATATCCTGAAGTGTATGTATGCTATTTTCTCTGGCATGTCCGTGAACTGGGCCGGTGTCCTCCTTGATAGGATGGACAAGGTTGAGTTCACGTCCTCCTCGTCTCACATTCCTTACGGTGGTCTTCTGACTCGTGTCTTCCGTCATTTTGGTGTTGACTTGACTCGTTACGAGCCCATGCCCTTTGGTCCTCTCCTCGACGCATCTACATAGTCGAAATCTTCTTCGGCTCTGCAGACTGCCTCGAAGAAGAGAAAATCTACTTCAGCTCCGTCCTCATCCACTGTTCCTCCAGCTGATCTGCCATCCACCTCTGCTCCACCATCTCGTGATATTCTTTTGGAGATGGTCTCTGGTATTTACAGATTGATGTCCCTCTCTTTCCTCCATCAGGGAATACCCTTCCCTAAGGATCTGAGACAGTTTGTTCCCAAGCTTCATGTGCCTCCTCAGCCCACTGATGACGTTGAGCCTCCTAGTGTAACTTCTACTCAGGATGTTGCTGCTGTTGCTGCTACTACTTCTGCTGCTCCTTCTGACCCTCCTCCAGAGGATACTCCTGCTGTCACAGAGCCTGCTTCTTCTTCTGCAGCCCCTGGAGACGCTCACTCGTAGATAGGTGTTTGGGTCGTGTTGGTTTGGTGATGATTTTGTTTGTGATGGATGATGTTGACAGTGACTCTTTATATATATGATGATGCACCTTGCTGTCGTCATGATGATGTATTTTTTTCTTGATCATGATGTATATTTTTGTGATGGCCATATAGATGACCATCCGTTGATGTACTCATTTTCTATATATCTATATATGATGTTGCTATTTATCTTGTGTCACACTTTGCTATACTGTTTATCTTATCTGTGTGATGTATGATATGTTGTCTCTATGTATGCTATACTCTCTTTGATATGCTTTTGAGACAATATATGTATGTGATATTGGTTATTTCATGCTATCTCTGATGTGATGAAATTTTTGAAATTATTTTCATCTCATATATCTAAAATGTTGATATTGGACTTCAATTCCATTACTCACATGTGTATATGATGTGATTTTATGAGTTTTGATTCGATATATCTTTATACTACTTGATTGTTGTTAGTTCGTATTTAGCACTATTATTGTTGTTGTTATTTGCTCCCACCTTTTTGGATAATGCCATAAGGGGAGAGAAATAAACATACAAGATTCATAATGGATGTGCTAAGTATGTTCTAACGCTTGAATCTAAGATTTATGTTGCCTTAGATTCTGGGGGAGTAAGATTACAATGAATAGGGATCTTATTTCCTAGATTTCTTGAATTGAATTCATTCATATCTCACTCATTTGCTTCAATTGTTATGTAGATGCTCTAATATTTGTTGACTAACTTGATTGGCATCTATGTAGGGGGAGTAAGTTTTCATTGCGCACAATTATTTATCTTTTTGTTTATGTTTGTTTTTCATCATCAAAATGGGGGAGAATGTTGAGTATTGGACTTCTCCCTACTTGGTGTTAATGATGAGCAAACATAAATACGTGTGACTAATTCCTTCTTTTGCAGTTAATCCATTTCCTAAGCTATTTATGAAGATCTACTAGCAATGGATGACTCACAAACATCATTGAAGGCAAATGACATGAATTGGATGATCGTAGATTGATGATTGAAGCTCCGTAAAGACTTCAAGCTCATACGATGGAAAGAAGAGATTATTTGTCAATGTAATTTTTCTTTTATGCCTTCTAGTATGTAGCTTAGAAGTAGAACTTTGATGGAGCACTCACACACATCTACATTCAGTCATAGGACTTCATTAGATCAATTGTCATTTGATTCCAATTCAATTCTTTATTGTTTGTGCTAGGATTGTTTATAACAGCTGACCGCTGAACAGTTTACAGTCGCCTGTCTCAAAAACAGTCGACTGTGTTTTGTTCTACAGTCGCCTATTATGCACAGACTATTACAATATGTTTTGGGCCTTCTCTGATTATTTCGCACAGGCTACTGTTGAACGATTCACAGGCGCCTGTCCAAATGACAGTCGACTGTGTATTGTAAATCAGTCACCTGTCTATCCTTGCCCAAACTCTGTTTGATCTGACTTTTACGGCCAGTCGACTAATGCTGTATATACAGTCGTCTGTCTATTGGATCAGTCGACTGTCTATGCTGCAACAGTCGCCTGTCTGTAAGTCATTTCTTTGACTCGGCTCTCTGGAAATATCTCTTGCTTTTGACAGTCGTCTGTTTAAGGATTTACAGTCGCCTATTCTGATTTACAGTCGACTGCATTTCTTGAATCAGTCATCTGTCCTGTTTCTTGTGAGATTTCCAGTATTTGTCTAACTTACCCATCTCTCGGCCAGTCGCCTTATTTTTCAGGTACTACTGGAAATTTTCTGGATTTTCTGGAATTTTTCCAGAATTTATTGGAGCTAGGAGCTATTTTTGGGAATTTTATCAAGCAAAGGAAGCAAATCTGGAATTTAGAAAAACAAAAAAACAAAAAAACAAGGAATTTTGGCTGGCCTGCTCGCAGCTGCGGGCTGATGGGTTGCTGCTCCATTTTTAAAAAAGGGCCGAAGCCCAAGCCCGCTGGGGGCAGGCACGCGCGTTGCGCGTGCCCGCCCCCAAGTTGCGGGTGCCCCAGGTGCCCAACCCATAATGCTTTTATAGTGGCTTTTTGGGTTATTTTGCGGGTTTGGGTCCGTTTCTCGACCCGCAATGCCTCTTGCAGACCCGCAATGCTGAAAGAGGGGCTTTAACCCGATTTTGGGGTTGTTTTTCAGCCCCATCTTCTTTCTAATCTGATTTTTAGGGCATGGAGGCCATGGGGGGATGTGGAAAGCTTGGAGGAGGAGCAAATGGGTGGAAGCAAGGGTTCATTTGGGAGAGTTCTTGGATGAAATCCTTCCTCACCCTTTTGTACTTCTGATATCTCTCATTTGTAATTAACTAGTGATAATTTTTGTATAAAAATTTCATCTTTTTCATGATGATTGAGTAGTGTTGAATTGCTTGGGTTGTGATTCATGAATGTTGGATGTTAATTTTAGTTCTATTTGCCTCTTGCCTATTTTCATGTTGATGTTGGATGTATCATTAGGGCTAATTTTATTGGTTAAGACCCAAGAGGGCACACTTTGAGAAAAGTCCATGTTCCTATTTTGATTAGTGTCATGATGATGCATCCATCCTTATTGCAAACTATTGTGTCCTTGAATACTAAATTTACCGATTGATCTTGCCATAGCCGGAGGCCCAATTGAGTTATATGTGGGTAATTTGAGCTTGATTAACACCAACATTAGTGAACCCACAACCCATGCTCCTCTCTTAGCTATCCTAACTCCCCATTTGGTTCTCTAACCCTACTTACTTAGGTTAGGAATATGGATTCACCACACGTTTACTCACTTCCATCCACGCAGCGAGGTGCTTGTATCACGCTTTATCTTTCTTTACCGATCAAACTTGCGAGTGTAGAATGACTTGTCTCTGTGATCCGACCCGGTACTCACCGGTTATAAATTTTATATCGCATTGACGCTCCTACACTTGGGAGTGGAAGGCATGCTCCTTTGCACGTCCTTCGGTTCAATCAGTCACTCGGGCTAAATTGAGCCATATGCATGGGCTAGCCTGAGTCCGTGCTCAGGCTAAAGCATCTGGGTCTGGGCATGCCCCGGACCCCGGTTTGGGTTTGTCTATGCTCTTTAGAATGGCTCGTCATTTGCGTTGCATCTTATGTGACCAAAATCCACTTTACCACCAGTTTGCATCCATTTTATTTCACATGCACCGTATGCATGTATCTTTTATCTCTTATTACCTAGATGAGGATCTCAGCCTTTGTGAGACCAACAGCCTAACTCTACTACAGGTGGGACTCATAGCCCCTGACGACAGTGACCGTGAGCAGTAATTATTGTCCCTAATTCGGTATCATCATCATGTGGTCTGTCCCTTAACATGAGGGTTGTCGGGACTACCCCTAGTTATGCTAGTGATGAATTCCATAGTTTTAATCCATTTGTCATCATTATACCGTTGCGAAGCTTAGGATATAGCTGACTCTCAACCCCTAATAGCTTCGCTATCGGATCAGTTTCGTTCAGTTTTAGCTTTTCTTTGTTGGATCATATCCAACATAGCTTAGCCAAGGATTTCTGCTAAGGACCATACTGACTCTGTGTCACTAACTCCCTACAACGGGAGAGACGAATCCTATCTCGGCCATTACTCCCCTCGTACGCTTCAAGTGCCACCTAACCAAAAACCTTTCAACAGCCTTACCTCAAAGCTAGGTTAGATATCAAAGTGACAATGTTCACGCACAGGATCATACAATGACATCAAGTTAGAGGACTAGCTTACCTAGCATCATTGAGAGCTACCATTGATAGTTCGGTATGTGCATCCATGTGGCAGCTCTCATTAGGCCGTTCAATGAACTCATTTTCTAATGAGCATATGTGTCTCGTCTCTGATTTCACCAAATCAGATGATCATGAGATCATCGCCACCAATACTTGGTGAAGACAGAAACTCAATAGTGTAACTGATGCATCAATGTCTTATCTCGATGTATCTTTGACTACGAACAGTTTCAGACTTAGCTAAGTATGTATTGGTCTTGAACAAGGGGAGCACGCCCAATAAACCGACCGCTAGTTAGAACGGTCATAAACTTGAAGGGATTTTATGTTTACGAACAGTAGGAACTTAAGATAAGCCTATCACGAGCAATGTCACTGCTTGATCGGCGGGGAGGAACATTTCCAAGTATGGGGCAAAGGATAAAGCGCTTTGACTTTGTCTCCCGGGATCCACCACATACTACATACGGTCAAAACATTTCTCATTATCGTGATCCTAATCTCGATATATGTTTGATCTTGCATTAAGTCTAAGGACTTTACTTAAGTATTAAAGTAAACAAAACATTTATAAAACATACTCAGATAAATGATAACAAATAGCATACTATTATTTTGAACAAGATGTTTCATTACTGATAATTGGCCTCGAGGGCATACATATCTCAACATCTCCTGCATGCACTCAACTCCAATTATGATGGTATCTCATATCACTTTACACATGAGTCTATCCAGACGGTCACGTGGTTGAGCCTTGGTGAATGAATCTGCTAAATTGTCTTCTGTGGAGACACACATGAGTTCTATGTCCTTCCTCGATTCTATATCACGTATGAGGTGATATCTACGAAGAATATGCTTGGACCTTTTATGTAACCTCTGTTCCTTGAGCAAGCTGGTGGTCGCATTGTTATCGCAATACACAGATATTAGATCTTTAAGAGTAGTCACAACTTCCAACTGGTCCACGAACTTTCTCATCCAGACTACTTCTTTTGCCGCGTCGTTGGCCACTATATATTCGTCCTCCATCGTTGAATCGACAACAGTGCACTACTTAGGACTCTTCCAGCTCATTACCCCTCCAGTAAGGGTAAAAACATATCCTGATTTAGACTTGCTATCATCCAAGTCACTTTGGAAACTGGAGTCCGTGAAGCCCTTAATTTTGAGTTCTTCACCTCCATAGATCAAGACCAAATATCTAGTTCTTTGCACGTACTTGAGAATTGTATTAACCACTTTTTAGTGTTCTTCTCCAGGGTCAGACTGATATCGACTTACTGCACCGAGTGCAAAAGCAACATCTAGTCTAGTACATATCATACTATACATGATGGATCCAATTGCCAAAGCATATGTGATCCTTTTCATGCTACTCTCCAAGTCAGTCTTTGGATATCTTCTTGAAAAGAGTTATACCATGATTGGCAGGTATGAAACCACACTTACTATTTACTATGATAAACTGTTTTAGCATGGTATCAATGTACCTGGATTGAAGAGACCTAGCATCTTTTTAGATCCATTTCTATCTTCACACCGAGTATAAATGATACTTCTCTCAAGTCCTTCATGAAGAATTGCTTCGACAGCCATCCTTTGACAGATTTCAACATCTATATGCTATTCCCTATCAAAAGAATGTCATCCACGTACAATAC
Organism: Scilla litardierei; assembly: GCA_030789695.1. NCBI lineage: Eukaryota > Viridiplantae > Streptophyta > Magnoliopsida > Asparagales > Asparagaceae > Scilla > Scilla litardierei. The sequence continues at coordinate 59,528,818 of CM061141.1, read as the reverse complement.
GAAGATGACTAAAGAATTTTCACTGGTCTTTTTATAAATGCATGCATCTTTATTTTTTGAGAAAGCCAAACTCTTTGACTGTTTTATCAAATCGGATGTTCCAGCTCCTTGATACATGCTTAAGTCCATAAATGGACCTATGTAGTTACATGCTTTCTATTCACTCCCACTGACATTAAAACCTTCTGGCTGAGTCATGTAAATTTGCTCTTTTAAATCACCATTTAGAAAAGCAATTTTTATATCCATCTACCAGATTTTGTAGTCATAATAGTCAGTGATAGCAAGTATAATCCTAATAGAATTGTGCATAGCTACTGGTGAAAAAGTTTCATCATAGTCTATTCCTAGAATCTGACGATAACCATTCACAACCAGCCTAGCCTTGTATGTTTTTATCTTTCCATCTGCATTGAACTTTTCTTGAAGATCCATTCGTAGCCAATGAGAACGTTTCCCTTAGGCACATTTTCTAAGGTCCATACCTCATTAACGCGCATGGAATCCATTTTGGATTTCATTACATCAAGCCATTTCTTAGAGTCTCTACTCAGAATGAATTCCTGGAAGGTAACATGGTCATCATTTACAATGATGATATCCTCGACCCCTCCATTTACAAAAACCGTAGTACCTCTCAGGGGCACAAGGAATCCAGCTACACTTCCTGACAATTGGTTCGGGAATATCAGGCTCTGCCTCTCCGACTAATTTAGACACCTGTTTATGTGTTAATTCTCCTTCTAAACAATTGTCTAGATATACCACATTGGCAATAGCTTCATTCATAAGGAATTCCTTTTCTAAAAAGGCGGCATGTTAGGAGACAACAACCTTTTGTTGTTCCTGTTGGTAGAAGATGTATCCTATTGACCATTTTGGGTACCCAATGAATTTATACAAAACAGATCTATCATCCAGTTTGTCTGGATTATGCATTTTGACATACGCATGACAACCACATACCCTAATCTGTTTAAGGTTGGATTCACTGCCACTCTATATCTAATATAAAGTCGTCAACACGGATTTTGATAGAACCTTGTTGAGAATATATGCGCATGTTTCTAGGGCAGTGCCACAGAAGGAGGTTGGCATTTCAATGTCACTCGCCTTGGATCACACCATATCTAACAAAGTGCGATTCCTTCTCTCTGACACAACGTTATGTTGAGGTATGTATGTAGGCATACCTGAAGAGAGAATCCCATTCTGTTTTAAATACACAAGAAAATCATGGCTCAAATATTCTCTGACTCGATCAGATCGAAGTATTTTAATACTTTTACCAGGCTGTTTTTTCAATTTCTTCACGATACTCTTTAAATCGCTCAATAGTATCAGACTTGTGTTTCATCAAGAACACGTGTCTATACCTAGAGTGATCATTAGTGAACGTAAAAAAAAGTATGAATAACCCTCTCTGCCTAACGTAGATATGGGTCTACATACATCCGAATGTACGAAACCCAAGAGTTCACTAACTCTCTCTACTTGTCCTACAAAAGAAGTTATGGCCATCTAACCTTTGAGGCAAGACTCGCAAGTGTCATATGACTCATAATTCAAGAGGCCTAAAGACCCCACTTTATGCAACTTGCTAAGTCTCTTCTCTCTGATATGACCTAGTCTACAGTGTCAGAAATATGTTTCGTTATAATTTGTTTCCTTATATTTTTGTGTATTAACATTTAATACACCATATTTATGCCTGAAGTTGAGGCATCAACACACACCTTCTTCTATTATAGGAACATCTTGCAGTTTCTCCTCCAATGCCCTTTTGTATTGCAAAAATAGTGTTCTGCCTCAGCCGATTCGTCCTTCTTCCCTTTCCTTATTTCCCTTCTTGATTGCCTTCGTTAGTTGAAGGGCTTCTTCTTCTTTTTGTTGCCCTTGGACTTGGAGCAAGAGGAAGAGCCGACAACTAACACTCAAGACTTGCCCTTTAAGTCATCCTCAAATTTCCGAAGCATATCGAGTAGTTCTAGAAGTTCAACCTCGATAATAAAGTTACATATGAATGGGACAAACTTCGGGATAAGAGAATTCAAGATAAGGTACGTAGACAATTCCTGATTCAGCACGAAATCTAGCTGTGCAAGCTCCTCAATGTACCCTATCATAGTGAGCACATGGTCTTGCACCGCACCTCCACTCATCTACGTGTTAAACAGTTTACATGAAGTCTCAAACCTTGCGGCCCAAGATTGTTTCATATACAACTCTTTTGTATTAAGAAACATGATACGAACATTCATATGTTCGTGTCTCCTATGGAGCTCAATGCTTATAGCTGTGAGTGTGAGGCAGCATACCTTTTCATCGTCTAGGAGCCATTGCTTATGGAACTCAACGTCCTCAGCACTGGCATCCTTTTCTGGTTCATTAGGGATGGGGTCAATGATGACATAGCTTATTCTTTCAAAAGAAAGTGCAAATTTGATATTCCTTAGCCAGTCATCATAGTTATCACCAGCCAGCCTATTCTTATTTAGGAAGTCTAAGTTCGGACGACATGCGGCAAAGAATAGAACACCTTAATTTAAATATGTTCATCAATTTTAAATATAGGTAGGTTGACTTTTATCTAACTATATCCACATAATATTTTATCAATAATCTCAACCCATAGATATTGAATGAATAGTGATATTTAGTGGTATAGGTACCCAACCACCTTGAGTTTCACAACCTTGAGTATGCCCAACAAGTTGCTCAACTCTGCAATTGGTAGATGACTCTTCATTAATCACATCATATGTGATTCCATATAGGTTTTTACCCCTGGTCACTTATGATCTTAGGTGTGCCCAACAAATTATAAAGACAAGTCTAGTCAGACACTGGCTTTCTTGTCCAGCCTAACTTACATCAACGCTTGGAGGTGTTCATGACACGACAGTTTGGGTTGAAAACACCTTAGAGATGGGGAATAGGGTGTATGGCACAAATAGAATATAACAAGCAGCGGAATAAATCAAAGTGCACACAAAACACATATTTTAATGGAGTGTCTCCCCACCTATACTCTGATCTCTCCCTAGTACCCCTTTTATAACCAAAAGGAAAACATGATCACACTTGCAGGTGGTGATCGAATTGTTACAATATAAGAAAATAGAATATAACGCCCAATAATAGCTTCTGAATGAAGATATTCAATGATACAACTCATGCTAAAAATACTATAAACTAATCTAATACGAAGATTAAAATCAGAAAAATATCACCATAGTATAGAGCATGAAGTTGTGATCGTCTTGTGAAAGCGGTTCGTCGATATGAGATTTATAGAGAAAGTTATGCACTTTTTAGCTTCACGTCTACAAATCTTCTCATTTTTCTTCTTCTCATTCCTTTGGATCAAGCTTCAAACAATTGAGGAGAAAGCAAGGATGGTCGGTGATATGGATGCTCCTTGAAGATGTGGCAGACTATGGACTTGATCAATGAAGAAGAGAAGGCTTCCAATGAGATGAGTTAGTAGAGAATTGATAAGGAAGGGCCTTCTTATTTTCATATGCAATGGAGGGGACGCAACCAATGCTTATACAGGATTTGTAGAAACCCTAGAAAGTACAAAAATACCCTAAGTTAGGTCGGCCAGGAATTTCTGACGTGACTAGTCGACTAGGCCTTAGGAGCTAGTCAACTAATAAGGTATTAGTCAACTAGCCTTGGAGCATTAGTCGACTAGTATTTTCTGGCACAATTTCTTTAAAGTTTGCTAGTCGACTAGCTACAGTGTCTAGTTGACTAATGACTCCAATATATGGATTTTACCTCGCTTAGCTTTGACTTAAAACATACTTAATACACATATTTGTAACAATGATACTTGTTTGGCATCATCAAAATCAAATTTATAGCCTAGTTAGTGGGCCAATTAGTTCACCAATCTCTCCCGTTTTGATGATGACAAACACATATAGAAAAATGAGATAAAAACATAAAGCTATGTTAAAATATTCACATGATCATGAACATAATGCAATGCTCCCCCTATCTATGTGCTCTCATGAATATTGTGACAAGCTCCCCTAAGTCCATGCATATCTCAACTTCTAACTCACTCATGCTCCCGCTAAATTTATGCATCGATGCATCAATTTTCTATCTCTCTCCCCCTTTTGACATGAATCGAAAAGGATAGTCATGATCAAGAAAATATCATCGGCTCTATTGAAATTGGTAATCATAGTGCATGAAACAATATTAGAATATTGAAGAAATACGAGATTTAAAGTGACTTCCATACTAATGTGTACTCCCCACTAACTCAAAGTATACACAACGTCATCAATGTCAAAAGCATACCGTCATTGCTCAAATATAAAAAGAAGATATCATCAAATAACTTACTTGAATAATTGGTACATGCTTAGAGAACCAAAAAATCAAACTCGTAAATTGTCTTAAACAAATTTTCTATATTCATCTCTTTGGAATATACTATCAAGCATAATGTAGGGAGACAACCAATATAGGATACCATAATGTTAAATTTTAGTTCCTTGAAATTGAGGCGCTCTAAATGGTTATTCATCTACCATAATCATGTGCATTGCTCAGCACACCTTCAAAATCCGGTTACTAGCTGCCGGTATCAAAAATATTTTCATATTTTCGTTCTCTTTTTCACTTTCTTTTTCTTTGGCTAATTTTGCCAATATTTTTTTCTTTTGCTTTGCTTTTATATTTCTATGTTGTTGTCTAAGAATAGTGATGCATGAAGGCATCTACATATTCGACCCCTACCACTCAATTCATCCAAAAAACCATGTGTGTGTGTGTGTGTGTGTGTGTGTGTGTGTGTGAAGAGAATAAAAAAGAGTTCAATCTTTTAGAGTCTAAACATCATCCAACAATTTTTCATAAATTATATGACTATATCAACTCAAAAAAATTTAAACAATTTAGCTTGCTAACAATGAACAATCAATCATAAACAGTTTGAGTGTATGGATTATTTATCAACATAAAATATCGGCATCAAAATTCTTTTTAATGTTTCTATGATTAACAAATTTCATACCAAAAGCTCATCAAGATTTCATTGACATTAATGATATACATGTATGAATATCCATATGATGATATCACTCTCACATATGCACACATGGAAACCGATGAAGTAGCTCATGATGTCATGATTTCAATAGAAAACTTCCGACACAACAAATATGTCATAAAAGATAATGAATGTAAAGTACTCAAAAATGAATCAAAAGCACCCTCTTTACGTCCATTTGCCTAAATCAAGGCCGATTTTTGCCAAGACAACATATGATATCCCGAATCCCAATTATGCACATATCGAGGAAGATGCACCTTTTGGTATCCATGTTTTGGATTCAGAAGTGTTAGCGTATGATTTACTTTGTTTTAT